>CM053026.1:387420393-388620393 GCA_028564925.1 Lithobates sylvaticus
TTTAATTCTTTATTTTATCAAACACTTTTCATATACAAACATCATTTAGTCATTCTTCATTTTATACATTTCATCCCATCGTAAATCCCCCCCCCCCCCCGCCTTGCCTTGGTGGTCTTCGAGGTTAGTATTTTTATCCACTTTTCTTTTCTTTTTTTTTTTTTTTTTTTTTTTCCTTTTCCTCCTTTTTTTTTTCTTTCCCCTTTCCTTTCTCTTTCCTCTCTGTCACTATGAGGCTCCGACTACAATGTGTGAGGGAAAAATCAACTCGTCAACTCCAGGAAATACCTCCAGGAATTCTTAAAATTATTCCAGTCTATCCACTTGTTTTCTGTCTCGGGTTGTCCCTCCCCCTCTTCCCCGGTTGGCCCCGTCCCTACCACCCTCTGTAAAGCATTGACCCCCAATATCCAGTCCCGTAGAGTCGGGGCCTCCGCTTCACGCCATCTCTTTGGTATTAAATCTTTCGCTACGTTAAGCAATACCGGGGTCAGCGAGGCCATGTATTGTCTTGAAGGGGTCGCGGTGGCATGGAACAGACACGTCCAGGGATCCCCTGGAACTACTACCCCCGTTACAGTAGTTATTAACTCCCGAACCCCGTCCCAAAATTTTTTGATGGCTGGACAATCCCACCAAATGTGGGACATCGAGCCCCTGATCTTACATCCCCTCCAGCACTCCGGGGTCGCACCCCCCTGGAACCTACTAAGTCTGTCCGGTGTTAAGTACCACCCAGTAAGGCATTTATAGTTTGTTTCCACTGATTTTATTGAAAAAGATGAGCTATGTATTATTCGTAACATATTTTCTACCCTCGTCTTGTTACATAGTACTCCTGTTTCTTCCTCCCACTTTTTAATATATGGTAGTGCATCATTATCCTCATTTAAGATTTTATAAATTCTAGAGATATTATTTTTTGTGCTGTCGCGGAGGCTAAGCCGCTCCAGCGAGGTATAGTCATTAACATGGCGAATCGGACTAGGAAGGCTCTCTAAGAAATGCTTCAGTTGGGCGTATTTCCAGAAATCGATCAGCATCAGATTCGTGTTCGTGATATGTGCATAATTTCCCATTTTTAATTATATCTTTCACCTGTGCATTTTTATCTTTAATCCAATTCCCACCTCCCTCGTGTCTCCCTGGCTCAAAAAGTAGATTCTCTTTTAAATATATCAACGAAGAGTTAAATTTCCATTTCTTTCTTTTATATATATTATCCCATATGTCTAACGTGACCCGTGTTATCTCGTGTGCGCTATTTCCTAGTGGCCTAAACTTAGGTGGATTCCAAATGTCGTGTCCTAGGTTTCTATTGCTAATAATGTTTTCTATGTTTACCCATCTCTTTTCATTATCTATCTTAACCCATTCCATTATCCGTGACAGTGCTATAGCCTTGAAGTATTTTTCGAAATCTGGAGCAGATAGCCCCCCCTGCTGTTTCCCCCTAGTCAATATTCCAGCTGCGAGCCGCGGTTTTTTATTTGACCAAATGAATTTGGAAATTATTTGTTTTAATGTTTTAAAAAACTCTTTAGGAATCGCTACTGGGAGCATCTGGAATATGTAATTGATCTTAGGGGCCAGAAACATCTTCACTACGTTGACTCGACCGATCCAGGAAAGAGGTCTAAAGGACATTAATCTACATTCTTTTCTAATTTTGTCAAGTAATGGTAGATAGTTGATTAGGAAGATTTTTTTTAAAGAAACAGTCAGCCGGATACCCAGGTATCTAATATCTTCTCTCCAGGGAAAGTTAAATTCCTCCATGAGTAGCTTGGCCTCATCTTTTTTTATATTAATATTCAGGATTTCTGATTTATTTACATTAATTTTCAAGTTTGAGACTGCCCCGTACGTTTTTAAGGTGGAGATCAAAATTGGGAGGGTGATCCGCGGATTCGAGATGTAGAAGAGCACATCGTCCGCAAATGCGGCTAACTTGTGCTCCTCACCACCAACTCTAATCCCGGTTATATCAGGATTTTTGCGTATCCGGGATAAGAGAGGCTCCAGGGACAAGACGAACAATAGGGGTGACAAAGGGCACCCCTGACGCGTACCGTTTCTCATTGTGAAGGGTTCTGAGGAGAGTCCATTTACGTTTACCGAGGCTTGGGGCCAATTGTATAGCATTTTGATCCATTTAAGCATTCTTGGGCCCAGTCCCATGGCTTCTAATGTCTGCATCATGAATCCCCAGTCTACCCTGTCAAACGCCTTCTCGGCGTCGATTGACAGGAGTAGACTGGGGATCCCCGTCCGTTCGGCCGCGTGAACAAGCAACACAGAGCGCACCCCGTTATCCCGACCCTCCCTCCCAGAGATGAACCCGACCTGGTCTGGGTGGACCAGCTCGGTCATCCTCTCCCTAAGTCTGTTGGCCAAGACTTTTGCGAAGAGTTTTGTATCTGTGTTTAACAACGCTATCGGGCGATAGCTCGAGCACAGTGTTCTGTCTTTGTCCTCTTTCAATATAAGAGTGATTGAAGCCCGAAGAGACTCCGATCCCAGAATACATTCAAAACCCAGCTGGTTCCAGAGATTGCAGAGTTTGGGGACTAGGATATCTTTATATCTTTTATAATAAGATATCGTATATCCGTCGGGGCCCGGGCTTTTACCCCCCGGGGTATCCCGTATGGCAGAGAAAATTTCAGCCTCCGTAATTGGTTTATCCATGCTATCTCTGTCAATCTCTGTAAGTAGCGGGAGTGTACAATTTTTCAAGAATTCTTTTCCATCCTCTCCAGTCTCAAAAGTGTGCTGACCCCTCTGTCTTACATCATAAAGACCTTCGTAGTATGTTCTAAATACTTCCGCTATTTCCTTAGAAGAATTTACCATCTTTCCCTGTTTATTTTGAATTTTTTCGATATAGTTTATTTCTCTCTTTTTTTTGAGCATGTTTGCTAAATATTTTCCCGACCTATTTCCTCCCAAGTGTTTATCTCTATTAATTTTATGATACCCAGCCCTGGCCTCGAGTTCAAGTATCGCCTTTAGTTCTTCTCTCTTATTAATCAACTTATGGAATATCTCTTGTTTTGAGTCTCCTTCCCCTTTATGTTCCTTTTCTAGCCCCTGTACCTCCTCCATCAGCCCCCGGATCAAAGCCTGTTTTTCTTTTTTTTTCCCGGTTCCTATCGCGATGAGGACCCCTCTTATATAAGCCTTATGGGCCTCCCAAAGTGTCGCTGCAGTAATATCACCTGTATCATTGACTGTAAAGAACCATTCTATTTCCTTTTTTATTGTCTCTGAAATCTCAGCGTCAAAGATCATAGTCTCATTTAGTCGCCAAGAGAACGGATGTCTAGGGAATTCGGGGATCCTCAGCGTCACAGAAACCGGGGCATGATCCGACAGTGTTGTAATTTCAATCTGTGATGCGAGGACATTCTCTATCAAATTATGGTCCATGAGGAAATAGTCCAAGCGTGAGTGAGTACCATGAACGGGAGAAAAAAAAGTAAAATCCCTTTCCTTTGGGTGCATCACCCTCCAGATATCAACCAACTGATCTTGGAATAATCTATGTTCAAGTTTTCTCAATTGAGCGCCGTTTACTCCCCGTGACCTGGACGTAGTGTCATAGAGAGGGTCTAAACCCAAATTAAGGTCCCCCCCCAGGATAACCGCTCCCTTCTTAAACCTTGACAGACGGCCTAACACCTTACTCAGGAATTTAACTGTCTTAGTGTTGGGGCAGTATACATTAGCAAAGGTAAAATAACTTTCCCCCAGCCTGCCCTTCAAGAAAAGATATCTGCCTTCCGGGTCCTCCAGTCTTTCATTTACTGTAAATTTAGTGGTTTTTGAAAAGCCTATTGCTACCCCCTTTGAACCCCTTACCGGGGAATCTCCATAGTACCAAGTCGGGAAATTTATGGGAGTAGATTTTAGTGTTACCTCCGCGGCTAAGATGTGTTTCCTGCAGAAACACAACTGCCGCTTGCGACCTCTGGAGCTCTTTTGTTATTTTCAATCTCTTAATAGGGGAGTTCATCCCTCTCACATTGTAGGTAAGGAGCTTTAATTCAACATTTTGGATCTTTA
The DNA here is from genome assembly GCA_028564925.1 of Lithobates sylvaticus. Lineage (NCBI taxonomy): Eukaryota > Metazoa > Chordata > Amphibia > Anura > Ranidae > Lithobates > Lithobates sylvaticus. The sequence goes on from CM053026.1 coordinate 387,424,462, forward strand.
CCATACTAACTGACTCATGCTCTGGATTACTTCACCTCTTTTCCTTAAATTTGTTACTGCAAGGCCCCTCCTCCCCCCCCCCCCCCCCCCCCCCCTCCTCCCCCCCTCCCCCCTCCCCCCTCCTCCCTCCCCTCCCTCCCGGTCGATCTCCGACCCTATGCGATCCACGGGGCATTCTGCCGAAGAACCCCCTGACCGCCTTACTTGTCGGGGTGTGGCTCCGCCCTTGCGGAACTGTCCGGGTCCCCCCCCCCCTCTCCCTAGAAAGAGGGGGGGGGGCCCGGCCCGGAGGCACCTGGACCCCCCCACTACCGGACAACCCCTCCGACCCTCCCCCCATCCCCCTCCCCCCCACTCCCGCCCCATCCCCCCCCCCCACCATCACCCAAATTTCTCCTCAGTTAAACACCACCAGCAAAAAAAAAAAAAAAAAAAAAAAAAAAAAACTGAATTATAATGGAGTCCTGTCGATTTTCTTTTCCTCTTTAAAGGTCTTTAAGGGACAATAATGGGGGCCACCACCCCCAGAGCCTGGCAAAATTGCTGAAGTTCATCCACATATTTCATCCGGACAGTCCTCCCGGCTCGAGTTACTACCAATGATGATGGGAACCCCCAACTATACTTAATATTTGCTGCTCTTAAAACTTCCAATAGAGGTCTCAACTGTCGCCTACGTGCAAGAGTTTTCGTCGAAAGGTCCGAAAAGATCTGGAGATCGGCCGATTCATATTTTAGAGGGGGACACCCTCTTAGCATTGTCCAAATTTTATTTTTGTCTTCAAATGAGTGGAATTTAATGATGATATCTCTTGGGGTCTCTTCACTCAGGCCTGTGGGTTTGCGGATACGGTGGACTCTGTCAATTTTAAGGGTCTCACCTTCCTGTCTCCCTAGGAGAGGATTGAAAAGTTTCTGCATTTTTATCCTTAAGTCCTCCCCTTGTTGTTCCGGAACGGATCTAATCCTGAGATTTTGTCTCCTGCTCTGGTTTTCTTGGTTTTCAATATAATATTCTAGGTCCCTGTATTTGGTCTCTATCTGATTTACTTGAGTTTTAAGTTCTAAAATTTCTTGTGCTTGTATGACCGCCAGATCCTCAACTTTCTCCACTCTATTCAACAGCTGGCCCAAGTCGGTTCTAACAATAGTTATTTCATTTTTGATAACACTTTCTAGGTTACTGAACATTTCCAGTATCTCCATCTTAGTAGGGATAAGAGCCAGACTCCCCTGTTCTAATAGGACACTGACCTCACTAGTGCCCGCTGGTTCGCCTAGGTTCCTGGAAACGTCAGAGAGTTCAGCTCTCTGTCGTTCAGCGTCTTTTTTTTTTTTTTCCTTTGGGGCTTGCTGTTTTTTTTCCATTTCTGGACTTTTAATGCTGGTGTCCTTAAGGTATTTTTGTATTGAGCTTGTATTTAAACTCTCTTTAGGTATTTTCGCCTCCGCCCCCCTTTGAGATCTTCCTTTCATCTCTGTCTCTGGCCAATCCAAGGGCCACAATCAAGACCAGGGTCTCCCTGCTCGCCGTGTCTCACTCTATCAGAGGGCAGGAACCCAACGACCCCAGCATGCGCCCCCTTTCAGCTCCTCTTAAATGTCACACCAGCAGTTTTCCCAAAGTGGGCAAGTTATGAGGCCATAGGCGTAGCGTTTCAGACTGAAGCCTGGAGCCACCCGGATTGAGCAACCTCGGGGAGAACTCAGAGCCACAGGCTATGAAGGCAGTCCCTGGCCATATGATCTCTTTCTAGCTTTTCTTCTTTATCTTATCTTTAACTTTTCTTCAAATAAACCAGTTGGTTTAACCGCTGGTGTTAGAAAGTATGGAAAGATAAGGGGGGAAAATAAAAAGAGAACACTCTTCCCTTTAAGTAAGGCTGGGCGATGCGGGTTAGCGGCGGGCTAGCACTTAATCAGTAGTTGGTATACATCTTAAGTGTCTTCCACAAATTCATTGCCTCCCTCCAGCTTTTGTCCACAGTAATGTAGAGAAATACAGTGCAATTTTGTACAGTTCTAGTATTTTCTATGCAGACTCCACATGCAGTGGTCGGTGGTTATCTTTTTTTCACCTCACCAGAGGGAAAAGAGAGAGGACCAAAAAACAGTTTTAAGAAGGGAAAAAAGAGCTTCCATACCTGAGGAGGGGTCTGCCACCTCCCTCCCAGATGTGACCACAGTCCTTCCCTTCTTTACGAGACTGGAGCTGGAGAGGAGCTTGTGCTGTAGAGGCGTCCGTTGTAAAGAGGAGGAGAAAAAGCCGAGGGTCGATGAGGAGTGATGAGGGGTGATGGCGTGGAGAGAGGAAGCCGCCTGTTAGAAGATGCCGCCTGCTAGAAGATACCACATGGTCGCCACAGGTCCGAGGCTCACTGCGTCCCCTCCACCTCTCAGCCGCAAGGACAGAGCCTGAGACCGGAGCCCTCAAGCCCTCCAGCCAGCAGCTAGGTACAGTTCTTTCTAGGCGTCTTCCGCGGCTCGGCAAGGCTCAGCGGGATGGGTCGGGGTGAAGAGGTCCCCGGCAAGCAGCGGGTAGGGATGCCAGGCGTCGGAAGGAGTCTCCTCTGTCGAGGCGGCGCGGGCTCTCACTTCCACGCCGTCTCCGCTCTCGTGCTCCGTCCGTCCCGTGCCTCCGTCATACCGCAATAGCGGGCCCCTCCCCCGAAGCTGACGTCTCACGTCTCACGTCAGCATACCGCCCTCAGGATTCAGATGCTCTTTCAGGTTATGTTGTCTTTGCTTTCGTTAGGGAAATCTTTCTTTCTGTTCTGGGTACCAAATAATGAGGGCACACCAATAACGACCTCTGAGACGTTTGTTTACTTCTCCGCATAATCCAAACCTAAAATAAGCATTGTCTGATGTTATCCCCATCACCCATTAATATCAGACGTAATTATAGTTACATTTCAAACAAATAAAATGGAACTCTTTTTTTGCTACCCATGTGGTGACATAATATGTACTGGAAAAAAAAAAACAACTAAAGAAGTAAAATAAAATGCCATACATTGTTTAGAAAACACATTTAAAATAAAAAATATTGTATAAAACATAAGTATATGCTCATCTCTGCCTGACTGTCACAGAGCACATATTTCCTCAAATCATTGGTTTATTGTTGGAAAAACACCGTAACTACTTCATAGCTATGATGTCATCTATTTGGTAGACCCATTTGGATAGGAGTGGGGCCTGTCTAGACTAAGGCCCCTTTCACACCGGGGCGTTTTTCATGCGGTACAGCGCTAAAAATAGCGCCTGTTCACTGCATAAAAAAAATCCGGCCCCTTTAACTCCAGTGTGAAAGCCGGCGGGCTTTCACACTGGAGCGGTGCGCTAGCAGGATGACAAAAAAAGTCCTGCTAGCAGCATCTTTGGAGCGGTATAGGTGCGGTGTGTTCACCGCTCCTATACCGCTCCTTCCCATTGATTAGAATGGGACACCGTGGTGAAACCGCGGCAATACCGCCGCTCTGCGGGGGGTCTTTAACCCCTTTTTCGGCCGCTCGCGGGGGTAAAACCGCACCGCGAGCGGCCGAAAACCGCGGTTAAAACGACAGTAAAGCAGCGCTAAATATAGCGCTGCTTTACCATCACCGCGGCTCCCCGCCCCAGTGTGAAAGGGGCCTTACAGGGGCTGATTTACTAAAACTGGACAACGCAAAATCTGGTGCAGCTGTGCATGGCAGCCAATCAGCTTCTAACTTCAGCTTGTTCAATTAAAAGAGAAGTCCAGCCTGAGCTGGAGCAATTAGTTTTGCACTCCTGTGACCGTTTTCAGCAGAGAGCGGTCTAAAGTCCGCTCTCTGCTAATGTCAGTGAAATCAGTCAAGGCAGCGCGTCATCCCAACTTCAGAAGTTTGGATCTGCCAGCTGCCTTGACTGATGGCAGTCTCAGCGAGCCGCCGAGATGGCCGCTCCCCGCTCCTCCACAGCTCAGCACTCCAATGAGCTTGGAAGAACAGAGCAAGAGAGATGCTGACCGAGAACCGAGCCATCGGTGGTGTTCGGTGGCTTGGTTCTCAGTGCAGAGACGCAGGGGGGACAGCTGCAGCATCAGTCTGATGGTGCATACACCTAGGTAAGTAAAAAAAAAAAAAACATGCTTCTTTTTAAGCTGACGAAAAAAAAAACCTGGAGCCCTCGTTCACACTGAACACTGGCTTGAAAATTTCAAACCTGCATTTCAGTGTAAATTCAGGGGCGATATGAAAGATATCTGCGCAGGTTCATGCACAGTGGCGTTTTTAATCCCTGTGTTGAAGAAGAATTCCAAGTATCCATAATTGTACATAGTTACACTGGTCCAAGCTGGATCAATGTAACCATACATATACCATAAATGTGGGATCAGTGTGCAAGCTCAAAATCCGTAATTACCACCTATACAGTGATTGATGCTATCTTACAGGGCCCTTGCCCAGCAGCTGCCCTGGAGGTTAGCACTGATGCCATTTAGAGATCACTTGCACTTTCTCAGTTAATGTAAAGCATTCTCTGGTTGGATGAGTTGAAGAGGTGCTGGTGACATCATGCTGTCCACCTTTTTCCAGTCAGAAAATGTTTACATCCATTGAGAAAATGCCAAGCGATCTCTTAATAGGAGGTTGGCCGCTGGGCAAAGGCTCTGTGTTTACAATGTAATCGAGTCGCTGCTCGTCATGGAATCCTATGATAGTGGAGATCACTGTAGTAGGGTTGCCTGCTAGAGTGATTTCCAACTTCTAGAAGGAGCCCACGGGTATAGTATGTGCATAGTTACTATGTAAACTTACCCATGCCTGGAATTTTTCTTTAATTATAACATTGACTGACTCTTTTTACAACCGATACATGTCTTGTGATTTACCCGCTTTTTGTTGTCCATGAGAGAAGAAAGAATGATTAAAGTGGTTGTAAACCTCAGACAAAATATGAACAAGGCATATCCTTCTATAATATGTACATGTCCCAATTAAAGTGATTGTAAAGACAGAAGTTTTTTTTTTATCTTAATGCATTGAGATAAGTCTTCTGTGTGCAGCAGCCCCCCTAATACTTACCTGTTCCCCATCTAGATCCAGCAATATTGTAGGACTATCTCTCAGCTGCCTGGGATTCCCCTCATTGGCTGAGACAGCAGCGTGGCGCTATTGGCTCCCCTTGCAGTCAGTCAGCCAATGAGTAGAGAAAGGGGGGGGGGGGGCTGGGTTGTGGCTCCGTGTCTGACTGGACACAGGGAGCTGTGGCTTGGCAGCCCAATAGCAAGCTGTTTGCTGTGGGGGCACTCAACAGGAGGAAGGGGCCAGGAGCACCAAAGAGTGACCCGAGAAGAGGAGGATGTCTGCTGCTTTCTTCCTCTGCTATCCCCATGAGCTTCTGAGAATATTTCCAGACACCGAGAGAGAAATGTTGACAGAGTTTTCTGAACAAGCTTTATAAATTCTGGACTTTGGTGTCCTTTTATGAATCAGTGAAATCTACTTACTGCTTCATTCTCCGGCATTCACAGAGGAGATCTTTTTCCTCTGTGTGCCAGTTTATGAAGCGGAGTAGATCGCTTCACCCTTGGAGGCGTGAAGTGATCTACAAACGCTTCAAACAGTGGAGAACGGCCCCTGATACTGGAATCTCGTGAGACTTTATGAGATTACAGTACCAGAAATTCACAAACACTGAGATGTCAGTTTATTAAGCAGTGATAGATTATCACCGCTCAATACACGGACAGACTGTGATTAATGTTAATAAAATAAAGAGTCCCCCTACATTATATATACGTGTGTGTGTGTGTGTGTGTGTGTGTGTGTATATACACATATGACAGGGGGACATGGTTACAGTGTTGGGGGGGGTCTGAATGAGGCATAAGGAAGTTAATAATCTTCCTCTTTCCTCCTCAGATCCCCCGGGTTTCTCTTCACTCTCCGCTTCTCCACCTCTGAGTTGGTGAATCGGGGAGTGTGAATTCTGACATAGATCGCCAGTGAAGCGCTCAGATCGCAGCTTCATACACTGGCCGTTACTGTGTCATTCTATAAGGATTCTCCATGTGCAGAGATAATCGGCGGGAGAACAAGTTCAAACACTTCTCCCCCAAATTATCTCTGGTTCATAAACTGTTTATGGGCTGTGATCCTCGGGATCTCTGCTGATCACTGCTTCATGAAAGGACACTTTTGAACGGATGTAGAGAAGTGAAGACAGAAGATAAGCCGGTACAACTTATGTTGGAGTATTTGTTTCATCTCTGTGTATTGCCCGAGGCCATTTACTTGACTCGGCATATGTAAGGGTTTACAACCACTTCAAATATGTTCCAGTCACTGGTATTAAAGTGATTTGTCAGCACAGCAGTAAAAGTAAATGGTATACGCTGGGAGAATAGAGAATGTATTCTTGCTTTTCCATTAGCCTTGTCAGAGCCTATTTATTCCTATGAATTTTTCTACTCTAATCAGCGAAAATGCTTCAAAATGATGACCCATATTCAATATGTTGTCAAGAGTTTTAGGGGCTAGGTATTCAATGCACTTATAAGTGTGTAATACCTGCTGTGGCCAGGGGTTGGCAAAGCTTGAAGGCATAGGCCTCTGGAAAGGTAATGCTTGCCATACACTGTGCAAATTGTGTGCGTTTCTTGATGAACTGGTCGAAATTCACTCCATGGGTAGCCCTGTTAGACCCCTCCTGCCCAACATCCTATGTTTGGAAAAATTGATGAAGCCAGGCGATGTGGGAGAGGGGTTGGATTCATCTATCCTTTTAGTTGGCTTGGACGGAGTAATCTGTACAATGCCTGTTGTCAGTTGGGCCAGCTTGTGGAAAAAATAACCCAAAAGGATCTCCTCTCTGATGGAAATTCATAGAACAGGCAGACTGATTATTGACAGACTGACAGATTATTATTATTATACAGGATTTATATAGCGCCAACAGTTTGCGCATCGCTTAACAAAATGAAGGCAGACATTAGTTGCATTACAATTTGGTACAAGAGGAATCAGAGGGCCCTGCTCACTAGATAAGGCATTAATGACCCTATATGTAAAAGTCAACTCTGCTTAATTCAGGTATTTCAGTTGTGAGTTGCTGTTAGCAATTGAATCACATTCTGGCTTCAGTCATCCCCTGATCACACTACTAAGCGTTTTTTTTTTTTTTGCGTTTCTGTAGTGCGTTTTTTGGATTGAAACCGATCATTTTGAATGGACCTCCCTCAGCTCCAAAAAGGCGCCAAAGAAGCTCATGTACCAAAATTTGGCACTGAGCCAGGTGTGTTTGGCAACTTGCGGTATGCCATGATTTATGAGCGCTTTGTCGCACGATAATCGCAGCAAAATTGTACTGCGTTTGGGGTGCCATTAATAATGGCACCACAAGTGGGTTGCACGTTTTGCCACTATTCTGGAATCATGGGAACAATCGCACAATACTGCCCACGATTCCTATATACACAAGTGTGAACGCGGGCTAGTGACTTTGCTTTAGGCCTGGTTCACACTATGAATCGCAGCGCATGTCTGTGCAATTCACATGCGATTCAGTGTGGTGCATTTTGAATGGGCTCACACCGCACAGCTAAGCACCAATTTCAGAAACGCACTACAACCGATTTAAATGGTTGTCTTGTACCATGAACGTAGCTTCAGCCATGACTCTTAATCTGAAGATTCACTTTGTGATTTGGGCCGTGTAGTCCAAGCACCAGGAGCTACCTTATTAACGGGGACTCTGGGCACCGTTTGAAATGCCCACTGTCTGTCAACCTGTTGCGGAAGTGGTTAATGCTGAGAGACTGAGCACTGACCGCAGTCGCTGGGTGAAGTGTTTGTCAGATGCCCCGTGCTCTTTCCTGCTATTCAGCATCGAGAAAGCACCTTCCAGCTGCTACTCCTGACTGCAGATGACATTACTGATGGACAAGTGGATCTATCCTTGGTTCATCTCTGCCGCCCACCTACAGTGATTTGATCACCTCCCTCCACCTAAACCTCCCCTGCTGCTAGCACCTGGTTCATGAGCGTTTAAGGCCTAGCCTTGTGCCCTGGGCTATTGCAAGGCAACATGTCAGATCCTAAACACATGGGGGATCTGCTGTCCCAGGTACCTCCATCTTGCCATCCACTTACTCTTGTGCTGTCTGCAGCACTCCCCCCCCCCCCCCCCCCCCCCCCCCCCCAAAGGGCCTGGAATTTTGTGGCAGGATTTCACCACAGTCATGCAGGATTTTATGGATTTGAGCTGTAGAAGCAGCTCAAATTGAAACATTGATTGCTGACTCCAATTGCAGGGAATGGTCTGTACAGAATGGTACAAGAAATGGTCTGTACAGCCAGAGGTGTTTCAGGTGGGGGAAACCAGAAGGTGGACTTCATGGCATCATGGTTCAACAAACTGGCCTTTCCTGCCCTTGCAACTCCTTCCTCCTCTGCTCCGCAGGATCCATCTGCAGGGCATTTCAGTGATCCTCAATGTTCCAGACTGATATGATACCTTACTTGCAACTGTGAAGCAGTCTCTCCATGGGCTTTTCCCAATCATCTGGATCATCTGTTCTAGAGGCTGGCTTACAATCATGCTTGACGGTTGCTAGATTTAACGACCTGTCTGTTGAAGCCCAGGTCCTGAGGGGACAGGGGCATCTCTAAATTGGTGATTCCCACAATGCCTGCTTACAGGAGTTTCTCCCATCACACATGGAAGGCATACTTCTCTTGCCTTTCTGTAAATGGGCCTGATCAGCATCTGCTCCAGTACCATTGAGGGTCACATCTCTGCATTTGCCATCTTGCTTTTAAGACCACTAGCTTCACAGTCTTGGATTAAGACTTTTGTACATGGTGTTTCTCACGCGTGTTCACCTGTACACTTCTTCATCGCACCTTTTTAATGATCTGAATATCATTCTCTCGGCACTTCAAAAACCTTTGTTTGCACTAGGGATGCACTGATATATCGGCCGGTGAAAATTATTGGCCTAAAATATGGCCATCTGTGTTTCGCTGATAATGGCCGCCGGGAAAAATGCGTTGCCTTTTTTTTTTTTTTTCTTTTTTTTTTTGGTGTTTTTTATTTTTTTTTTTTATGTCCAAAAATGCGGCAAGAAGGATTTATAACACCATAATGGAAGCGCAACGGTCCAGTGTGAAGACGCAGTATCTCACAAAAGTGAGTACACCCCTCACATTATTGTAAATATTTTATTATATCTTTTCATGTGACAACACTGAAGAAATTTCACTCTTTTCCATTCCTGTCTTCAATGGTTATGCTCCTTATCATTTCTTCTTTGAGGGAAATGTCTGGGCTGGTGACCTCCTGTAAAGTACTCTTTCTGGTCTTGCACAGGGGCAAGGCCGTGTTAACGTTTACAGCTTCCTTCCTTCCTAAAGTGGTTTTGGTCTTTCACCTCAAACAGAACACCGTTTGTCTGGCTCCAGTTCATCAAAAGGGGGGTCACCCTGCATTGCCTGGATGAAGCTTGTTCTGTGTGTTTCTACCTCACAGCCACTGCTTCCCATTAGAAATATGGACTCTCTCAATTGTTCTTGATGGTCCCTGTAAAGAGGTACCTGCTTCTTGTCCCCCCCCCCCCCCCCTTTTCTTTCTTGGTTGCTCAGACCCAGTGTCCCTCAAAGAGCTCCTAAGAAGTAGATTGTACGGTAGGTACAAACATCCCATCATTTTCTATGTGTGTGGTATAAAAACCTTTTGTGAGTGACAGCATTTGCGCTCTGACCCCTTTTGAATACCTTCATAGCAAAGTGGAATAATGCCGAAGTCAAGTGCATGTAATTACAGTATGTCAGGGAAGTATGCCGCTTGAGGAGTGTCTGCCAGCTAGTGACCGTGTCAGACATCTAGATGTTATCCTGGGATCACAGGAGAAAAGAAAATAATGCAGCTGCCTAACTGCGGTCAGATTTGTATTATAGTGCATGAAGTTGTGCTTAGTAAACTTATTAACCCCTAAAATACCAGTTTACATCGTTCATGTCACCTGCAATTTTATTTTTTATTTTTTTTAAACAAGAAAAGTTATGTGTTGGTACAAAAAGGAATCACAATATCTAGGTATTAATTTTGATGGTCGATACATTTTTTGCTCTGCTAGTTTTATACAAAATGCAACATTTTAAAAGAGTGCTTGCTACTTCACGTTGATTGTAGTCCCCACTACTTTTTGATGCGGTCATCACGCTCGGTAGAGAATGCAATCTATTTTTTGGCAATTTAGCTTTCCCACTAGACATGAACCCTGACTTTGAATCATGCCTTTTTTTTTTTTTTTTTCCCTTGCTGTATTGTGTTGGGTCAAAATGAATTGTTCCAAAAAAAAAAAATAATTGATATATGGCTTTTGCCAGTGATGTAGTCCTACTACGCTGCTACCTGGCAAAGCTTTGTGATCATTACTAGAGAACATTAGATTGGTTCCCACTTCCCTCACTAGGGTTAGTTCACAGGGATGAGTCATAATGAGAAGTGGAGGACAAACGCAATAGTCGATAAAGGTGGAGGACAAACACAAACTTAACATGCGTGTAGTGTTCTCCGGAAGAATGAGGTGCATTACAGAGCTTCCCATGACATCTGCATTTTGCCCATGAGCCATGATTTGAATGCACATGTATGCCCTATTCTGTGTTTGTGAGTTAAAGATGTGTACATTGCATAGGGGCATCATAGCAGCAACATACATATTTTGTAAATGTTGCATTGAATAAAATAGAACATTAGTCAGTTATAACAGATAGACACAATGTATTTTTTATTTTTTAATGCAAGCAGTGTACTGTACTGAAATGTAACTAGATATCAGCCTCTTGCAGTCTCTGTATGGCAGGGCTAAGTGTGAGCTTGAAGTAGCACAAACCAATCAGTTTTTGTTCTGTGAAGAAGTATGCAGAAAGGAATGACCAAGAGTGTTCTCCTTCACTGTCGCAAGCTGTGCCCTTTGATGGCCCGGGCTCAGAGGAAGTAGCTTGAATGATACTTGCTGTCATTTAGATGGAAAGATTGAGGACATCTTGTGGTCTTAAAGAGTACTGTGGTGGACAGCTTTAGACTGAATGGGAGTATTACAGCTGATTATTTTTAATTTTTTTTCCCATTTATATATTTTAATGGGCTATTCATTTAATTTTTTTTATATTTTTTTCCCACAATTTTCTTTTAACCACTTGAATACTAGCATTTATCTACCCCTTCTTTACCAGACGATTTTGATTTTTTTTTTTTTTTTCTTCAGTGCTGTGATAGTGTTGCATAATGCAGTAATTGTTGAAATATCTGCATGAATCTCTTTATATAATATTTTAGAATTTTTAAAGTGTACAGAAGTGAGACTTTGATCATGTCACTTTACAGCAGTGTACTGCAATTTAAATGCAGCATGCCTGCATTTTATTGCAGATCACTGCGCTTTCGTGTGACTAGGACACCTAGAAAACAATGGTTTTCTGTGTGTCTTAGCAGTCATTGAACCAGTATGAATTGGCTCTAAAGATGATCAAGAGGATAGACAGCAGAGGAGGAAGGGGCAGGGTCTCGGATGTAAACATAAACTTCATCTGCTCTATGCCTTTTTGCCTGTGATGATAGCTGTATAATGACAGCTTCACCTCCAAACATTTAACAGGCACACTGAATAACCAAATGCTTTCAGTGGTGTTTTTAGGCGACGAAGGGGAGCAAATAAGAGAAGTTCATTGTTGCATGCACTTTTATAGTGTGCGTCTAGTCAAAAAAAAAAAAAAAAAAAATAAAAAAGTTTTGACTATACATACACTTTTTAAGGGTCCATGCACCCTGGGCCTGTAGAAGCAGCTCCATGTTATCCTATGTATCAATGCATATTGGGGTGTTTAGTGGCATATTTCAAGAGGAGAGATTAGAGGCAGAAAAAAAAGCCATAACAAGTGTGTTTGAAAGGCCTTCTTTTTATTTTTTGGCAGGAAAAATGCTCATAAACATGCCTAAAGGCAGCGTAGGAGCATTCAGCATTTTATAAGTGTACTTTGATAATAGTGAAAAATTTGTAAAGTTTTTTTGGGGGGGGGGGGGGGGAACGCTTAAAAGCAAATGCCCATAAACTCTCCTAAACCCTTGTGCAATATGAGCATGCCCTAACTATTCCCTTATCAAAAGTTTACTCGTAAATAGAATTGCTGGTGTTTTTTTGTTTTCATTTCAAATAATCCGTTCTTTTTATTATATCTATTGTAATCATGCAGAAAATTGGCAATACAAAAAAAAAGGACTGTTTTTCAAAACAAAGGCTAAAGTGAACCTATTGTGTAATGTTCAAAGATCAAAGTGCTATATTTGTTCTCTGTTTGTAGACCACTTTCCCTGGAGTGCGGCATTGCTGTAGGGTTTTCTTTGTATGTAAAATATGAGCCCATCACATTTTATTAGTGACACAAATGGTGCTTTTAGTCTTGCTTGACCTGTCTATTAACGGTTAGAACTGGAAATGGCCATACGGTATGTCTGTGGGTATGCTGCAATCTCAGCAGATACAGACCAGCTGAGTAGGTGGCACTAGAATCTTTTCTTTGGTATTTAAACCAATTCTTTATAACCTATACTTTAGATTTACTTTTTTCATTATATGGATGTGTTTAGGGGTACTTGTAAGTAATGAAGTGACTTAAATTGTTAGAATTGTGTTATAAAGAATTTTGGTCTGAAGCGTTTCCATCAAGGCATTATTTATTTCCCAGCATTGTAAATGATACCACAAAAACGATTTGTACTTGCTTTGATTCCCACAGTCACCACTAGCTAGTTCTTTGATTGCTCTTGATGGCAGGCATCAGTGTGGGAGGCTGTGGTGATTATGTCCATGCTCAAACTGTACAACATTTTTCATTAGCTTTGTAACGTTGCAATATGACACACATTGTAGAGACCCGCACAGCTGTTGAGATGACAGCATACCATGCCGTCTCATGTTATTACCGATGTGCTCAACACCTTAGGGGAGAGCATTAATGTGAATCTCGTGTATGTGAGGCAGGATCATGGTGTGGAATGGCAGACTGAAATCTTCAGAATCCCTTTTGTACTTTTAAAAAAGATGTTTGCGTGTCTTTAATTTTAAACAAATACTTTCCATAAAGCTGCTCGGAAGATGCAGTTAAGCTGTTTTACTGATTTTAGGGTTTAAGAATCCTCACTTAGTAAAATGTAGCTGTGTTCATGTGATGATGGAAAAATATACAGAAATTTGCTTTTCACCTTGAAAGTTACTCATTTTATTGAGTGAAGGTTCTCAACTTCTTCTTCACTAAATAAGCCTTAGGCCTAGTTTAAAGTTGTGGTTGGAGGAGGTAAACCAGCTGTTGAGCAAAGGTAGCCTTATGGGGGGTATACAAATGCTGCAGCAAAAATGATCCCCCTCCATAATATTTGGTGGGCTGTACCACCTGCCAAATGTGACTCATTCATGTGAGTACGGCTGTACCATAACTGCCCCACAACCACATGCTTTTGATACAGTGCTTTAAGTTTTAAAAAGGCAGTGAGGAGGCATTAAGGGGTCTTCTCACTGTCGATCAAATATCCTCTGAAAAGTGCTCCACTGTATTGCTCTTCAGAGGGCTACTGCAAGTGTAAACCAGCCCTTATAGACTTTGAACATGACAGATAATTATTCTACATGGTGGATTGGGTTAGCCCCTGGTTGTGTCCAGGATACACGAACCATAGTATAATTCCCAGCTGTTATTTTTTTTTTTTGCAGATTCATACTTGCCTAGGTGGATGCAGCATCTGTCCTCTGCACTGAGAACCGAGCCACCGAACACCGCCGATGGCTGGGTTCTCACTCCTCCCTGAGTGGAGAGCTGCTGACTGTCAGCATCGCTCCTGCTCTGTTCCTCCACGCTCATTGGAGCTCTGAGCTGTGGAGGGGCGGGGAGCTGCTGTCTCAACAGCTAGCTGAGACTTCCATCAGTCCAAGCAGCTGGCGGATCCAGACTTCCTAATTTGGGATGACGCAGTGCCTGGTGATGTCAGCAGAGAGCAGACTTCAGACCTCTCTGCTGAAAATGGGTCACAGGAGTTCAAAACGAAACAAATTGCACTCCTGTGACCCAGAGGAGAAGCTCAGGTTGGACTTCTGCTTTTTAAAGGCCCTTTTAAATTTGTGTGTGTGTGTGTGTGTGTGTGTGTGTGTGTGTGTGTGTGTGTGTGTGTGTAATTTGACAACTCGACAGCAAGTGTACAAGAACTACAAAAAAACTCCCAGTTCAAATGCATTAGAAACTCACTCAATCAACACATTCGTGTTACATTTTTTGGCAAAATTGTGGTGTGTTTTTGGGGCCATTATCGGCACCTTCTCCTATTGGCTGAAATTTCTGTGCATTTCTACAACCAATAAAACAATAAAATGTTATCTGCATGCTCTAAAATGGGCATCTCTGATTCTCTTTGCCTGTGTAAACTCTACAGGCAACTAATGTGTACTATACACTCCTATATATATTTTTGAGTATAACCTATATATTTATTTATTTTTTCTCATTTTATAGATCCAGACATTTCACGTAGATGCACCATGCAAAACAGTAGAAGACCTTACGAGCGGTGTAGCAATGGCTATGGTCCTCCAAAAAATGTAAGCCAAACATGTGTATGAAGCAATACTTCAACTACGCAGAAGGTTGATTGAAAACATAAACATATATTTTTTTTTTTTTTCCCTTGAAGTATGTGACTTTATTTTTGTCTTTAACAGTGACCCAGCATACTTTGATGAAAACTGGTTAAACAGGATTAAAACAGACGTGGGAGACAACTGGAGACTGAAGGTACTGCTCATTTCAGACCACTATCTACTTGACAGTTTGTAGTTCTAGTGTCACTCATCGGTGCATGCTTGTCCTGCCTTTTTATGATGATGTCATGATACACTAGGATGTCTGTTTATAAATGTTTTCACACCACATTCACCCAGGATTCACACATTTTTTCCAATTGAAGCCTATTAGAAAAATGTATGATGCTTAACTGAAGGAAAAAAAAAATGTATATATGGACCCCCATAGTGTATTGTATGTTACCATAATGCAGGGCACATGGAAAAAACAAATAACTGACATGCCTAAAGCATTTTCAGCTTTAATTGGTATATGTATGTATGTGTAATATATGTAGGGCTGAAACAATTAATCGATTTTATTATTTTCATAATCGCTTAATCGGCCAGTGACCTTAATGGGGTTAAAAAAAAACTAAAATGAGCCCTTTATAGTACAAAAAGGGCAAATAATCTCTGTAAATATTACATTCACAGTTCTACAGTACAGAAAAAAAAAAAAATGAACCCCTTTATAGTAGCAATTATTTGCTTTTTTGTACTAATAAAGGGCTCATTTTTAGTTTTTTTTTTTTTTTTTTTTTTTTTTTTTTTTTAACCCCGTTATGTTACTAAACGTCTTAGACCTGGTTCACATCTGTTTTTTGGTGCTTTTTGTAGAAACGCACTACAGTTCATTTACATGGTTTCCTATGGGACACATTCACATCTATGCTTTTTTCAGCTGCTGCGTATTTGGAAAGGGTCAGGGACATTTTTTTGAACCAAAACTGTGATTTTTTGGTTCAATATACTTCAATGGAAAAGCTGCAGAAAAGCATGTAATGCGTTTTTTCAGCAATTTGCGTTTTTTAATCTGCCTAACAACAAATTGGCAAAAAAAACAAACAAACGTGCAAATCGCAGCAAAATCAAATCGCACTGCAGAAACAGATCAAAAGCAAACTGCATAGGTGTGTACCAAGCCTTATGCTGGTCACACAGATGAATTTTCAGACGAGAATATTCAGACGAAAAATCTTTGTATATTCACTGAATGAAAGAATGTTGTTTGAAATTTTCACTTGTTTTTAACATTCTGTTTTTTAAAAGAATGTCATTTTCTGACTTTTTTTTTTTTATTTTTTTTTTATTTATTTTTTTTTAATTTTTAAATAAAAAATGTGATCTCTGAGTTTTGATATTTACCAGATTCACCCTTTAATAGTATATACAGTATATATCCTCTAATAGTGTATGTATAGTATATCTCTCTTTTTAATAGGATATACTATTAGAGGAAAGATATACGGTATATCTCTTCTGTCTGTTATTCTCAGTGGATTCAATATTTTACTCCCTAACCATATAGTTGGTTATTTATATTTACCACTGCATAGAGATATATTTAAGAATAATTGGCCAACTAATCGATTATGAAAATAATCATTAGTTGCAGCTATATACATCTCTATATCTGTTTACGCAAATGCATGACGATGCGGAGTGTTGGCAAAAGCACCTGCAATCATACGTTTTGCTTGGATGTTGACCTACAATTTGCCTTTTCAAGTACATTCATAAGGATTTTTTCAATGCCTTACACAATTCTTGTCAAAGCAACATTGTCCTGGTGTCCAGCAGTATTATATAAAGGATATTCGTCCGTATTTTTAGATGTTATTTGTATATTTTAGATGGACTAGTTTAAGCCACTTACTTGTAAGTATTACAGGTGCTGAATACCGGCCAACCATGCAGCTGATTAGCCAGTTAGACCTATCAAGTGAGGATCTCGAGCCTTGCAGTAATCTATTTTCTTGGCTGCATATTGGTCTGAGGTTTAGCCAAAGGTTTATGTTTAAATCAACAGGTGTTGTCCTTTTTGTCCTTAGGCTTCAGCTTGTACATGTAATAGGTTTTGTCCTCCTATACAAAAGTACTAGATTTTACCGGAAGTTGGCTCTGACGCTGGCTATAGATATTGTTTAGTTGCTACACTGTGCGGCCTTTGTTTGGTTTAGGCCCCAAAATTGTACACCATCATTATAAATTACTCATGCAGGATGGGATATTAAATTATTCATATTTTGTTTAGTCTCCTTGGGTTTTTATCACTACTTTTGTGTGCTGCTGATGCTAGAGGTTCTAGCTTACCTAGAGTTATTAAAGTTTTTAACTCCGTCTTCTTTTTTTTTTTTTTCTTTTGTAGATCAGTAATCTAAAGAAGATTCTAAAGGGTATTTTGGACTACAATCATGAGGTAAATGCTGAAAGGCGAAAACAAAATCGACATTTTATTATGGCTATTTAATGCATTTGTTGAGTGCTGCTGCTTTATTGTGTACTCCTTCCCGCTTAAGGGTAAAACAAATGTTAATACCTAAGCACAATCTTTCTACTTTGACATGTGTTAGTTAAAACTATCACAACTACTTTGTGGATTATACCTTGTTTTTTTTCAGGACAAAGTGGGCTTTCTTTTTGGTGGTAAATATGGTAACTGATAAGAGAGAGAGATCGGACCACGTTGTCGGAAAATCCGCCCGTGTGTGGGCTCAATCTGACTTTTTTTTTTTCCGACGGAAGAAATTTGAGATCCTGCTCTCAAATTTTCCGACAACAAAATAAGATCGGACTTTTTTTGATCGTGTGTAGAGAATTCCAACGGACAAAGTGCCACGCATGCTCAGATCAAATTACGAGACTAAAGCTATTGGCTACTAGCCTCTACTTAGTTCCGTTGTACGCAACGAACGTCACCACGTTCAGAATGATCGGATTTTCCGACAACTGACCGTGTGTATGCAACACCAGTGTCGGACAAAATCCGTCGGAAAAGATCCGACGGATTTTGTGGTCAGAATTTCCGACTGTGTGTGCGGGGGCTTAGAGGTAGTAAACACCAAGGGTGGGCTCATACTGACCACTGTAATACTTGGGCTATCGCAGTGATCAGATGATCCGGAGTCCTGGGTCCCGATCATTAGAACGAAACCCTGCGCTCTCTGCGATAGCCCCATCACTGTGCTGGTAGCTCGATGTCTGGTGTGCTCTCAGCACAAAGAGTTGCGCATATATGCGGCCACATGGTAAAAGACCCACTTCAGTCAGGCCACATAAATGCGTATGGTCAGCGGGCAGGGGTTCAACCTTTTTGTTTTTGTATTCATATGAGAGAATTTTTACTAATTAGTTGGTTGCCAACACGTTCAGTTACAAAATGACAGATGATCTATAGCTGAATATTTATACTGTAACCTGCTGGGGTAGTTTTGACAACCTAGAAGATGCAATACACCTGGCATAGGTTGCTGCCTCACCCCTTTAAACCCGAACACATATTAAATACACAGGTTCTGTGGCTGATTGAGGTGGTAATTAAACTCGCATAGTGCCTTATCTGTATTCAATTAGCCTCAGAACCTGTGTAATTCATATGTGTCCGGGTTTAAAGGGATGAGGTGCCAACCTTAACCTGGCATGATCATGGCATTATCCAGTCATGTGTGGTTCTTTTTCCTGTTGCCTTCTAGCATAGTTAAAGCAGAACTCTGGCAATTTTTTTTACCGCACTGCACGGGTTAACTGCTCAACTACGGATGTACTGATCAGCATGTCCATAAGTCTATTGAAACTACTAGTCCGTTTGCTGCAGGGACAGTTTATTGATTTACAGATCCCTGTGAATGAATAATAAAATTGTGCAGGAGGAGCCCCACACAGCCTCGCCGATTTTTTTAAATGTGACAGCAGCTGTGGAGGGGAACCCCCATCCACTGTCATAGGTAAAGGTGGGGTCTGCTTTAACATGTTACATGTTCTTGCACCCTAAATACGGGTGTAACATGCTCAAAGGGTGAACCTATTCGTTAATCCCTTTTGAGAGTTGCAGAGGATGCCTAAAATGTGACTTATGATAATAAATAAAATAAAAAAATTTCCCCACTAAATTGTTACCCTTTAAGTTCCTGAGTTTTCACCTTAGGCTTCGTATACTACATATATGCTCTATATATTCTGTAGCTATTAGTCTGCTGACTTTCAAACAGCTAAGACTTGTATCATATTTGGAGCTATAATAACAGGAATTTATCATAGCTAGGTAAAGAGAATTACAAAGCAATGTTCATTTGGCAGCCAAACCCAAAACGCTTTGCTGTGCCTTCTGTGTTATGAAAAGATTTGTTTGATTACCTTTTTATGAAAGGACTGGTTAAATGACATTTTTGATTGAAAGACTGCCACCTTAATAATAGAAGTTTCATGTGTACTGTTTTATAGATTTTGGGACATCAGATCAATGATTTCACACTTCCAGATGTCACTTTGGTTGGAGAACACTCGGATGCCTCAGAACTTGGAAGAATGTTACAACTAATTTTAGGCTGTGCAGTAAAATGTGAGCAAAAGCAAGGTAATCCCTTTTGGGTTTTTCCGAGCATTTATCCTTTCATTAAACCACATTTGTGAAAAGTGTGTGTGTTTTTTTTATTTTATTTTATTTTTTTGGTTTTATTTTGCATTTAGTTTTTGACTATGGTGCCAGTTATAATTACAGTGTATGCTTGTATTGCATGTTAAAAGACCTAGACTTTGACCTTGATACATCCAGATTGGATTGTACCTGTTCAGGGTTTAACTAGGATTTGTTTAAAATGTCATAGTAACTATTTCATCAGATGAGTTGTGCAAATTTGGAAAAAGGTATACGCACGTCTTTGTTAGTTACCACCCACCATAGTTCATAACTCAGAACTACTGTGCCTTTACCTCTTATTGACCAGACCAATTTTTATTTGTTAGTTTTAAACCTCTAAATAGACATAATAAAACAAGTCAAACAAAATGGGGGGGGGGGGGGGGGAATAAACACGACTTAACAAACATGGTGTGAACATACGTCTTAAGTCGCAGCTCTGGGAAAAAACTGCAGATAGGGACTTCTGCAGACTTTACTGATCTGCATATTTGTTCTGGATCAAATAACAAAACTTTTTGAAGACAGTGAGCCATCTTGGTAGCCAGGCAGCAAGCAATTTTAAAAAGCGTTTCTGCACAGGCAGCCATCATGTTTTTAACATACACACAAAAAAAGAGCGTATTTGTTTAAGCTAAATGAACAGAACAAGCTTAACCCTTTTAATGCCACTGTCAAATATCTTGGAAGCGGGTGTTTTTTTTTTTTTTTTTTACACAAACTATACACTCCACAAGCTGGGTCAGCTTTCTAATGAAAATCCCGGCACCACAACTGTTTGCCGATATAAACGCATCCATCAGGAGGCGCCTACATACAAAACCAGTTATGAATGAACACAGTGAGTAATCAGTGCCCACAACAACGAAGCATAGTAAACATTTTTTTTTATGCTTTAGGCTCCTTACACGTAGGGTGGACTTGGTTGGAGTCAGCCTTCTCAGCGGGGCAATCTGTCTGCTGAACAGGCAGATGGCTTGTCCATGACTGATGCAGAGCAGCTAAGGCTGCAGGGAAAGGATTGGTGATCTGTGTCCTCCCATACCGATCTGTCTCAAAAATGAGACATCAGCAGTCCCTAACAGGGTTGTAAAAACATTAAAAAAAAAAAAAATTTACCTCTTAGCGCTGGCGCCTCCTGCCACTTTAAGAGGTTAATGACGCCAGGTGCAGCCTAAGATCTCGTAAAAGATGCGCTTGGCGGGCAACGTGGTCCGGAAACGCCCGATCGCAATGAGCGTCCGGGAGCTTTCGGTTAGGTGACGGTAGAGCTGCACGATTCTGTCCAAAATGAGAAAGAAGAATATTTATTTGCTTAGACTAAAAAGATCACGATTCTCGCAACGTAAAATCTTTCACATTATACAAAATAAATGGGTTAACTTTACTGGTTAGTTTTTTTTTTTTTTTTTTATTAAAGCAATTTTTTAATTGCTTTTGAAAGACCGCTGCGCAAATACAGTGTGACATAAAATATTGCAACAACTACTACTATTAAATTCTCTAGGGTGTCTACTAAAAAAATAAATAAAAAAAAAAAGATTTTATATCTATCTATCTAAGTAATTTTCTAGCAAAAAAATAAATAAATGATTTTAACTTGAAACCAACAAATGTCAGATGTCAGAGAAAGGTTTAGTGGTTAAACTTTTATTCCATTGACAAATTGTTACAATGTTTACACTTAGTTCAACTGATAAAGAATGTTTTGATTCTTGGCAGACTGCCCAGCTTTTCTCTTCCTTTCTTTTGAGGGCTGTGGCTTCAGAAGTGCAGAGAGAATTCTTTGCATAGAAAGAATCGGGAAACACTTTAGTCAAGATCGCGATAACGATTCATGACCATTAATCATGCAGCTCTAGGCGACGGTAACTGTGCCGGGAGCGTGCACGCAAATATGTGGCCCCTCTGGGCTAAGGGCCAGGTGTAGAGAGTCTGCATATTAACGTATGGCCGGCATCAAGGGGTTAAAAAAAAAAACCCGACAAGCTCATTTACATGGGTTCTCTAGCCCATGCAGTGTGAATGAGTGGTTTGTTTGTACAGCTAGAGCTGCCTGCTTCTCGTCAGGGACACAGTGACTGTATGAACACAGCCGCAGGCCCTATTTTGACAGATATGCGGGTGAGTGGCCCTAAATGTACACAGTCTGTGCTCAGGACTGTACACCTTGTACTCGCACGCCTGCCAAATTAGGACCTGCAGATGTGTTTGTACAGCTGCTTGCATCCCCATGGCATAACATGGGTTGTCTGCATACAGCTCCAGCTACATTAAAAAATAAAATTTTACATTGTACAGACCACAGCACCCCCAAGACCTCACTCACTCACACACACACACACACGCACCTTTTTCATAACGCAAAGTTTTATCTTTTAGATTTATCGGGCATGTTGTCAGTTATGTTGTGCGTGTGCCCGCTAATACTTTTAACTCTGCAGCTCTGCCCACAGGTAAAAAAATATGTATACTTACACTGGTCTGAGCTGGACCTATGTGATTATGCAATATAAACCATACCTGGAGTTCAGCTTTCATTTAGTCTAGTAGTTCAGTTTTTTTTTTTTTTTTTTGTTTTTTTTTTTTTATTTAATTGTGACTATTCTACTTTTAGAGTATATTCAGACCATCATGATGATGGAGGAATCTGTGCAACATATGGTGATGACTGCCATCCAAGAGGTAAGTTTTTATATTTTTGATTCAGAATGAATATTTATTCTGACCTGTGTGAGAAAATGAGAGTTGCTATCTGTGTACTGTGAAGAAAATAGTGGCAATATATAAAAAACAAAAAAAAAACATATGAACTCAAATCTGAGCTGTGCCAGCACTTTATGTGCTTTTCTAAAACAACTCAACCAAAAACAAAATTTAAGTGCAGCGCTCATTGGTGTTGAAAACATAATATATACTCTTAAACAAATCACCTTCGGAAAAAGCGTATATCAATTAGTGCCAGCACAGCATAAAAATAAAGAATTTTACAACACCTCCCCTTTAAAATTTGACCCATAAATATGCAGTCTGCTCTTCAGTGCTCAATCTTTATATACTGTTCTATTTTTTTATTTTTTTTAAAGGTGAACTTAGCCTTTAAATGGTGGGGACCCAGTTACCATAGATCCATACTGCACCTTTATCTTTAAGATTATATATGTAATAGCAGCAATTCGTCTCCTCCATTGCACAGTAGGTCCTATTAGCGCCCCTTCCCTTTTAAAAAGATAGATGGAAAAAACACCACTCAGTCTCCTCCCAGGTAGGCACAGTTATACTCTCCAAAAAATAAATCTTTATTAATGTAAAATGTTTATTTAGGATAAACATTTATATATAAAAATATGAAAGATACATTCACATTAAAAGGTGCACAAAACCTGTGCACAAAAAATAAAACTCATCCAGTGTCTGCCTCCATCTCCTCCTTTTTAGTGTTCTTTTGTATTTAGAGAATATATCTGTGGAAGAGAAGAAGTGGTGATATTGCAGCCACCCTTTAAAGGGAAAAGGCACTAATAGGACCTACTGTTCAGTGGAAGAGACAAGATGGTGCTATAACATACAGTATATCCCTTGGGGGAAAGGTGCAGTGTGGACCTATGGTAACCAGGTACACTGTTTATGTTGAGAGTCCATTGGGAAAGTAACACGGAATGGGTGTGTGTGTGTGTGTGTGTGTGTGTGTGTGTGTGTGTGTGTGTGTGTGTGTGTGTGTGTGTGTGTGCGTGCGTGTGTGCGCGCCAATATTTTCCATGCAGAATTGTACGTAGAACAGAATATCAAGTTTGAGCACTAAAGAGCACATTGCATATTTTTCGGTCACAGTTTAAATAGACAGTACTGTATAATTGTGCACTTGATTTTTGTTCTACTATAGTAACTAAATAAATGTAAATGTGTGCTGCCCTTCTGACTCATTAAAAACCTAAGGAAATATAAAAGTATTCACAGATTAACCACTTCAGCCCCGGACCAATTGGCAGCCAAAGGACCAGGCCCCTTTTTGCGATTCGGCACTGCGTCGCTTTAACTGACAATTGCGCGGTCGTGCGACGTGGCTCCCAAACAAAATTGGCGTCCTTTTTTTTTTTTTTTCCCCACAAATGGAGATTTCTTTTGGTGGTATTTGATCGCCCCTGCGGTTTTTATTTTTTGCGCTATAAACAAAAATAGAGCGACAATTTTGAAAAAAATTCTATATTTTTTTACTTTTTTCTATAATAAATATCCCCAAAAAATATATAAAAAAACATTTTTTTCCTCAGTTTAGGCCGATATGTATTCTTCTACATATTTTTGGTAAAAAAAAAATCGCAATTAGCGATTATTGATTGGTTTGCGCAAAAGTTATAGCGTTTACAAAATAGGGGATAGTTTTATAGCATTTTTATTAATATTTTTTTTTTTTTTTTTACTAGTAATGGCGATCAGCGATTTTTTTATTGTGACTGCGACATTATGGCGGACACATCGGACGTTTTTGACACGTTTTTGGGACCATTGTCATTTATACAGCAATCAATGCTATTTAAATCCATTGATTCCTGTATAAATGACAGTTGTAGTGAAAGAGTTAACCACTAGGGGGAGGGGTTATGGGCTGTGACGTGTGTGTGTGTGTTTTTTTTTACATCAGGGGGCGGGGCTGACGTCTGATGTCATTGATCGGCTTTCCCGATGACCGGGAACAGCCGATCAATGACAGGCAGAGTAGGAAGCGCGGGGAGAGGTTTGTTTACGTTCTTCAGCTCTGTGACCCGATCGCGGGACACCAGCGGCGATCGGGTCCGCTGGTCCCGCGGCCAGGGTCACCGAGCTCCCGACCGGGTCGCGAGCGCGCCCCACGGGCAGGCATTTAAAGGGCCACGTACAGGTACGTGATTTTTGCCTGCCCGTGCCATTCTGCTCACGTATATATGCAGTGGGCGGTCGGCAAGGGGTTAAAGATGCTGTTTGTTTTTTGGCACTATACCAAAATTACAGGGTTGCTGGGTGTTATAGGCACAGTTTAAAAAAAAAAAAAAAAAAAAAAAAAAAACCTTTATGGTTTGGAAAGGTAAATAATTAGCAAAATTGACAAGTTTTGTTATAGCATCAAAGTTGCATAGTTTTTCATCAGTATGACTTTTATAAAGACCATACACTGGGTTTTGAGTATGAAGAGTGTCCAAAATGAATGCATTTTGCCCCTAGCAACCGGTCATTTCTTTTTCCTACACTGTAAATGGTACCAGACTTTGGAAATGCTTTACTTGTTCTTTCTGCATGCACAGTATTCTAATTCAGGGCCCATGAGGCCAGAGCCCTGGCTAAGCTCTCACCTTCCCATATTAGCTACATGCTGCTACTTCAATAATTTATGCAGTTCCTTCTTGTTTTCCTAAAATGTATGTCATGTGAATGTGAACCAATGGAACATGCTGCTGTGCATTCATTTGTGAGATTAGGGAAAGAGAAAGTCTTTAACACTTTGGAGCCTGTTGTTCTTTAACCCTCTTTGACCTTTTTGCAGCTAATGAGCAAAGAATCTCCAGTGTCAATAGGAACGGATGCTTATGCTGAACTTGACCGACAGGTAACCCTCTCTTTTTCACACCAAAGGATGCAAGCTACTTGAACATGACTCATAACTGTCCCACATGTCTACTCTTGACTAATAGATGATTCTTTATGAATAGTTA
Source organism: Lithobates sylvaticus (assembly GCA_028564925.1). Taxonomy (NCBI): domain Eukaryota; kingdom Metazoa; phylum Chordata; class Amphibia; order Anura; family Ranidae; genus Lithobates; species Lithobates sylvaticus. The sequence goes on from CM053026.1 coordinate 387,449,429, forward strand.
AAGAAGATTACTGAAGAGCTCAATGATGCCTTGGCAGCGAAAGAAGAAATTGCCCAGCGGTGCCATGAACTAGACATGCAGGTTAGTATTCATGTACAAATGCTTTCTGGCTACTATGTCAGCAAAATGTTAAAATCAAACTCAATTCATCATTTGCAGAATGTTTAAATTACATGTCTAGTGGGATGAAATGCCCACTACTAGCTTCTCATATAGAGTCCTGGCAGTCTCAAAAAATATATTGTGTAAATGGCCTTGTAAGAGACCATAGGAATCCTGACTACAACCAGGGCAGCAACCCCTATCGTACTTACAGGGTTCATCTATGAGCAGTGGCCCCTCCTTGTATATGTGTTCTTTTTTTTTTTTTTGTTTTTTTTACCAAGCAAAGTGCAAAATACCCAAAAACGTGCTGTATTTAGTTGCTTTGTATTGCCCAGTGCAGGATGTGCTCAGATGGTCTCTTTAAAGACCATCTGTAGAAGCACTAAAGCTGGCTATACACCTACCAAAATTTGGCTGGTACAGCAGGAACTCGACCAATTTCGGTACATGTAGAATGCTGTCTGTTCAACAGAAGCCGTGCTAATGACTGGCTTTTGTGAAACGTTCCTACTGAGTGGGGAAGTCGGGCTGTCGGAATACAATAGCACAGCGGGGGAGGTACCTGCATCCTCAACACTTGTGCGGATGCAGGGATCTTTCAGTGTTTTTTTTTTTTTTTTTCTCCAACCAGCTAGTTGAATGAAAACCAAATTATAAGTGTATAACCTACTTAAAGTGGTAGTAAACTCCTGCAATAAAATGTAGAACTCTTTGCAGTTTAAGCCATAATGTGCTAGTATGCATCTCTATACTAGCACATTATGACTGACTTACCTTTTAAAATTAAGCTCTCCAGCGGTGTTCTGTCACCATTGTCGGTGCTTCCATCTTTATCCGGTCTTCTTCCCGACTCGCGCTCTTCGGCTGTTTGAATGACAAGGCCGCAAAGACATCACTCTTGCGACACAGTGCTCTGAATTGACAGCACACTTGGTGCGCTGTCAATTAAGAGCGCAGTGTGCATGTGCCAGTAACATCACCAGCTGCTTCAAGTGTGAATATCTTCTAAACACCGCAAGTTTAGTAGACACACACTGTACCTACAGGTAAGCCTTACTATAGGCCTACCTGTAGGTACAAGTTAAAAAGCGTTGTTTACTACTTCTTTAAGGCTGGCCATTAACCAAGTTCTGTTACTCTATTCTAAAAATATAGATAAATATAGTAAAGCATAGTCAGGAGATCAGTGTGCAGCCACTCATTAAAAATAACATATCAAAGCACAAGTATTTTTATATCGTAACTAAACTGTCTAAATATACATTGCATCTGGTAAAAATTCACAGGGCTTCACTGTTTCCACAGTTTGTGGAAACAGTGAAGTTGTTGTTTGTTGTGTTTACAGTATTCAAAAATTAAGTTCATTATTTTCCTCCAAAACTCTACAAACAATACCCCATAATGGCAACGTGAAAGAAGTTTGTTTGAAATATTTGCAAATGTATTAGGCCTCTTGCACACTGCAGCTTGAAAAAGCCCAGTACAGCTTTTTTTGCTGAGCTAAAATATACAGCTAAAATATAGAAAAATCGGCTTTTTGTTCAGTAATTTACGCCTCATACGCACAAATTTCCATACATATTGTGAAAAACGAGAATGCGAGAATAAGTTTGCATGCAAATACATACAACAAAAAGAAGTCTGAAAAAGTAGATGCTCAAACAGGAGTATCATGTGCAAAAGGCCTAACAAAATCACGTAATAAGTATTCACAGCCTTTGCTCAATACTTTTGTTAAAGCACCTTTGGCACCAATTACAGACTCAAGTCCTTTTTTGCGTAAGATGCTACAAGCTTGGCACATCTATTTTTAGGCAGTGTCTCCCATTCTTCTTTTCCAGGCCCTTTCAAGCTCCATCAGGTTGGATGGGAAGTGTCGGTGCACAGCCATTTTCAGGTCTCTCCAGACATGTTCTCCTTTGTTATCTTGGCTATGTGCATAGGGTCGTTGATCTGTTGGAAGATGAACCTTCACCCCAGTCTCAGGGCGCTTTGGAGCAGGTTTTCATCAAGGATGTCTCTGTATATTGCTGCGATCATCTTTTCCTCGATCCTGACTAGTCTCCCAGTTCTTGACGCTGAAAAAACATCCTCAAGGCATGATTCTGCCACTACCATGCTTCACTGTAGGGATGGTATTGGCCATATGCGGGAGCATTTTGTTCCTCATGGTCTGAGCGTCCTTCAGATGCCTTTTTGGCAAACTCCAGGCGGGCTGTCGCGTGCCTTTTTGGCAAACTCCAGGCGGGCTGTCGCGTGCCTTTTTGGCAAACTCCAGGCGGGCTGTCGCGTGCCTTTTTGGCAAACTCCAGGCGGGCTGTCGCGTGCCTTTTTGGCAAACTCCAGGCGGGCTGTCGCGTGCCTTTTTGGCAAACTCCAGGCGGGCTGTCGCGTGCCTTTTTGGCAAACTCCAGGCGGGCTGTCGCGTGCCTTTTTGGCAAACTCCAGGCGGGCTGTCGCGTGCCTTTTTGGCAAACTCCAGGCGGGCTGAGGAGTGGCTTCTGTCTGGCCACTCTGCCATACAGGCCTGAGTGGTGGAGTGCTGCAGAGATGCTCGATCTTCTGGAAGGTTTTTCTCTCTCCACATAGAAATGCTGGAGCTCTGCCAGAGTGACCATTGGGTTCTTGGTCACCCCTCTAAGGCCCCATTCACACTTGTGCGACTTCAAAGTCGCGCGATTTTTGCCGCGATTTCAAGGAATGCCTGTGTAAGTGGCAGCAAAATCGGACCAAAGTATTGCAGGGACTACTTTTGAAGTCGGAACGACTTGAAGTTGTACTAATATGAATGGCTGTCATTGGAAATCATAGGGAATGACTTGTCATGCTACTTTGCAGTCCCAAATCGTGAGACAAGTCGTATAAGTGTGAAAGGGGCCTAAGGCCTTTCTCCCCCTATTACAGTTGGCCAAGCGGCCTGCTCTAGGAAGAGTCCTGGTGGTTCCAAACATCTTCCATTTATAGATGGAGGCCACTGTGCTCATTGGGACCTTCAATGCTGCAGAAATTTTTTCGGTATCCTTCCCCAGAACTGTGCCTCAATACAATCTTGTCTTTGAGATCTACAGACAATTCCTGGACTTCATGGCTTGGCTTGTGCTCTGACATGCACTCCCTTTCCAAATCATGCCCTATCAACTATATTTAGCTCAGGTGGACTCCAATCAAGTTGTAGAAACATCTCGTGGATGATCAGTGGAAACAGGAAGCACCTGAGATCAATTTTGAGTGTTATGGCAAAGGCTGTGAATACTTATGTACTCTAACTTTGAAAAAAAAATTTTTTTAGTAAATTTGCAAACAAACCTAATTTTGGTGTATTGTTTGTAGAATTTTGAGGAAAATAATTAACTTAATCCATTTTGGAATAAGGCTGTAGCATAACAAAATGTGGAAAAAGTGAAGCGCTGTGAATACTTTCCAGATGCACTGTATTCCTTGTTCTACAGAAGTTGTAGAACGGTATAAAAAATTTGAACTGTACGTACGCAGAATCACCCTCTGTTATTTTGTGGTTGCACTGATGAAAATCGAGTTAATTACTCTTTTTACTTTGCTTCCTGTGGATCTGAAGGTGTACTATATCCAGGAGGAGCGAGATAAACTGAGATATGAATGTAATGATCTAGAAGAAAGGGTAAATTATGAATGTTTGCCCTCACAGCATCTACACCTACTAACACAATGTTGCTTTGGTTTGCATATGCATTGACTTGTTTTATTTTACTTAGAAATACTAATATATTTTTAACACTTAAATGACTGCCAGTATTTCACAGAAATGCACATCGTAAGTATATTGCACTTTATCATGAGCAATAATGTATGAAGAGGACTACAGTACAAAAGCATGTTTTGTGCTTCTTTGCAGTGCACAATGCGTAAAAGCCTGCGTGTCTACATGGTTCAATATTCGCGTATAATGGCCCGTACACACGATCCGAAAATTGGACAAAAAAATACCACTTTCGACGCAATTGTCCGATAATCGGATCGTTGGTACAGCGCTTTGGAGAGCCGATCACGACAATTCATCTGATATTATTCAATTGGACAAGCGCAACAATGTTCCTCATAAGATACCATATTGTACGATTTTTTTTCATTTAGTCAGTACAGTTGTCATCCGAAAATATATTACAACACACGACATCACTTCCGATTTTTTTTTTATTTTTTTTATTCTTTTTCTTCTTCTGTCATATGAGAATTTTCGTGACTTTAGTAACCTATTCAATTTCTACTTGCGACTATTAAACGAAAAAAGTCGGATGATCTGTTGTCCAATTTTTCGGATAGTGTGTATGGGCCACAAAGCTGCAAAGTTAGTTGGGCAGGGCTTCGTTTTTGTAATAAAAATGGACCGATCTCTCATATTTAAAAGTTAAGCTAGCCAGAAAACGGATGTTTTGGATTTTCATAAATGCTGTCAGTTGAATCCTCTAATTTATTGGCTATATATAGTCTTAATCTCCTTGTTGAGTCATTTTAGATTATATTATGGATGCAGCATTAGTACTAAGACTTCCCCCCTGCTTCAGCTATAGTTTTCAATAAAAAAGTACAGGCAGTCCCCTAGTTGCAAACATCCGACTTACAAACGACTCCTACTTATAAACCGAGGGAGATAACAGGAAGTGAGAGGAAATCCACCCCTAGGAAGGGAAATTCACTCCTGTAAGTGTTATGGGGAAAAAGTTACCTCTACTTGTTTCCACAAATTTTTTTCAAAATCCAATTGTCATTGGGACAGAAAGTGAGGAGAAATCTTCTGAACATGGACACAGACAGCAAAACAAACATTACAGGGGTGTTAACCCTTCCCTATGCTATCCAAAAAGCTTAAAACATATTTTTTTGTGGCTGGGGCTACAGTGAAAAATGGATCTGTTCCGACTTACAGATTCAACTTAAGAACAAACCTTACAGTCCCTATCTTGATTGTAACCCGGGGACTGCCTGTATTTGGTTGATATTTCTCTTACTCTGTAACAAAAAAATAAATCGGCTTTGGTAAACTTTTTCAAAGGATTGATATACTCAAAATTTTTGGGCAGAAACAGGCTTGTTCAAGCATTCATGGGATACAGTACATAATACTTGATGATTCAGCAGCAGCACTTTTAAAGCAGAGCTAAACCCTCCTCTCCTTTTATAGCCAAGTAAGCTGACATCTTAGCCTGTTTGGTCTGAAATTGCCATGGCACTGCACATGTGATCAGTTATGACACTAACCCTTTGGCTTGACAGTTCAGTTGGGAGCACAAACAACTGTGAAAGTTATTATTCATGACGTGCCTTGAATCTAACGGTTTTGTGAAACCATTAAACTAATGGGTTGCGTTCGGCTTTAATGCTTGATCATTTTTTGCAGTAACTGTCATTTTTCTACACTGGCTACAAATTCCCATCACTGCAAGGGCACATCATCGAAAACGGTTGCTTTCTACATGCCCTGTTCAAACCACAAAGCTTGTGTGTTGCGAAAGATGAAGATTTGTTGCATTTTTTTTTTTTTTTCTTAGCGCAGTGAGTGTCACCGCATGTCACCACATTTTCCCAAATTGCAAGAACTCCTGTCCGAGGGCCTGTTACAACGGGCTTTGACCATGTTTCAAGTGACATCTGTTTTCCTCCGGGAACATGCAGAATACTTTTTTGACAGGCACATTTGACCTGCTTCAAGTGGGTTTTGCACTGCCATAGACTTGTCATGGAATGCAAAACCCTTTCATTTCAAAAGTCCATCAAGACAGGCCTTTTGACAATTGTTAATACAGTTGTGCTCAAAAGTTTGCATCCCCTCAGAGAATTGGTCATATACAGTGTGTACCAGTTTTAAAGAAAACATGAGTGAGCAGGCAAAACACATTTCTTTATTCCTTATAGGATTTTTATTATGCAACTGTGTAGGTCATAACAGAATTGCACAACCCTAGAAGAAAACTTGGTAACTAAGTAAACTAATGAAATGACCGCTGTTCAAAAGCTTGCATACCCTTCATTCTTAACCCTTTCATACCGAAGCCTATTTCTGACATTTGTTGCTTACAAGTTTAAAATCCCATATTTTTAGCAGAGACCCTAGAGAATAAAATGGCGATTGTTGCAAAAAAATTTTTTGTGTCACACGGTATTTACACAGCGTTCTTTCAAACGCACTTTTTAAATTTTTTTTTTTTTTACAAAAAAGACACTTTCATCAATATTGGGTTAAGTACTCTATAAAGAGGGATCTGGGCTCTAGAAGACCCCAAATTCATCCTTTTGCGCTTAAAAGTATTCAGAACACCATTTAAATGTGTGTTTAATTTTTTTTTTTTAAATCGGCGCTATTGGCAGCCGAGTAAACTGAAAGTGGTGTCATGATATCGCTTCTGGGTTACATAGTAGGTGAGGTTGAAAAAAACACACAAGTCCAACCTATGTGTGTGATTTATATGTCAGTATTGAATTGTATATCCCTGTATGTTGTGGTCGTTCAGGTGCTTATCTAATATTTTTTTGCAGGTGCTTATCTAATATTTTCTTCTAATTTAATGAGTGACCACACTGTACCTAAATAAAATTATAATTTTTTCCACAAATAGAGCTTTCTTTTGGTGGTATTTGATCACCTCTGCGGTTTTTCTTTTTTGCGCAATAAACAAAAGAAGAGCGACAAATTTAAAAAAAAAACTATTTTTTACTTTTGCTATACTAAATATAAAAAAATATACATTTTTTTTCTCTTTCTTCTTCTAATATTTTTGGTAAAAAAAAAATCGCACTTAGCGATCATTGATTAGTTGCGCAAAAGTTATAGCGTTTAAAAATAGGGGATAGTTTTATAGCATTTTTATTAATATTTTTTTTTTTACTAGTAATGGCGGTGATCAGCGATTTTTATTGTGACTGCGACATTATGGCGGACACATCGGACATTTTTGACACATTTTTGGCACCATTGTCATTTATACAGCAATCAATGCTATTTAAATGCATTGATTCATGTATAAATGACACTGGCAGTGAAGGGGTTAACCACTAGGGGCGGGGAGGGGGTTAATTATGTTCCCTCAGAGTGATTCTTACTGTGGTGGGAGGGGACTCACAAGGGGAGGAGTCCGATCGGTGTTTCTCTGTACAGAGAACACACCATCGGCTCCTCTCCTCTGACAGGACCGTTGATCTGTGTGTTTACACACACAGATCCACGATCCCGCTGTGTTACCGGGCAATCGCGGGTGCCCAGCGGACATCGCGGCCACTGGGCACGCGCATCGGGTGCCCAGTGAAACGGCGAGAGCGCGCGCACGCTCCCGGCGGCGCCCAGTCTTCCTTCCGCAAAAGTTTTATCCCTATTGTGGGGTCACCAGTACGGTATTTGTATATAGAAATCATATCCCCTCCCAAGCGTCTCTTCTCCAGAGAGAATAAGTTCAGTGCTCGCAACCTGCAGGTGGTATAGATGCCCATTCGTCTTGGTAAAATGCTTCCAGGTCATGCAAAGTATTTGGTCGTCATGCATTAACAACCACACATTTTGAGATCTCCTCAGTGACTCAATGATATTAAGGCCAGGTGACTGTGATGGCCACTCCAGAACCTTCTCCTTTTTTCTGCTGGAACCACTGGAGGGTCAACTTGGCTTTTGTGTTTTGGGTCATTGTCATGCTGGAAAGTCCCATGCACAGACTTCATGTAGAAGAATGCAAATTGTCTCCCAGTATTTTCTGATATTGTTCTGCATTCATCTTGCCATCAATTTTCACATGGTTCCTCATGCCTTCAGAGCTCACACACCCAAAACATCACTATCCTTAAATTAAAAACAGACAGTTTTTTGGCATGGTCGGTAAAATTTTCAATATTGATACCAAAATTTCATGATTTCTGCCAGGGTATGCAAACTTTTGAGCACAGCTGTACATAAAATGTCCTTGTTGGCAGTCTTACAATCTCTATTTCTATTGTAGTGACTAGGCTTGCACCGATACCGTTTTTCAACGGCAAATACAAGTACCGATACCTTCGGTCAAGTACTCGCCGATATCGAGTACTGATGCCTTTTTAGCGGTGCCCTATACAAAATGAATGAGCTCAGATCGCACTGCAAAGAATTGCATGTGATTCGTAACAGAAATCGCACCACATTCCTGTTTAAATCGCATGCAATGCTTTGCAGTGAGATATGAGCCCTTTTATTTAGTATGAGCTCAAATTGCACTGCAAAGGTATTTGGTTTCAGGTATCAGAGCATTTGTTCGAGTAGTCGTGCAAATGCTTATTATTAGCTCAACCCTAGTAGTAATGGTTCAGAATTTTGGCTATGGCTTTGGATACAATTTTTTTTATATTGCTTTCAGATTTTTGCAAAACAAGGTAAAGAAGACAACTTACACAAACTCGCTCTTCTAAATGTTCTCTACATTCCAAAGGAGACTTCCAAGTTGCAGAGCTAAACTGGTGTAGTGTTTGAAGAAAAGCACCATACCTATAAGGATATACTTTCCTGGAGATACAGCAGATGATCTAGGCCAGTGATGGCAAACCTTTTTGAGCCCGAGTGCCGAAACCGCGACACAAAACCAACTAATTTATTTCAAATTGCCAACACTGCAATTAAACCTGAATACTGAGGTTTTAGTTTAGAAAACGTTTTTGTAACCATCTTTGACTATGCTGTGCGTGTTTGACAGTGGAACGCATGTGTATGGTACCTGGGCCCTTGAGTGTGTTTTTTAGGGTGACAACATTGTCTATCCTTTTTATATGGTGTTTAAAGGATTGTCATAATACATAGTTGTAATCCGATCATTTCTCCTCCTCATGACACAGCCCAATGATTTCTGATGTGTTCCATGTTTACCCCCAGACATCACAGCACACTCTCATCAAGTTCTGTGTATTTCTGTATCTACTCACTAGGAGTCCAGCAGAAGTTTGTCAGTCTCCTCGGGGCTGACACTCTGCTGTCAGATAAAGTTGATCCGGCGCCCAGCTTTAGCATATCGGCCTCCTTCACCTGCTTCTTCATAGCCGCCTTTTTGGCTTTGCTCTTCTTGGGCTCCTGCGGTGGGTTTCGGCGCCTTCAGCTTGTCCAATGCCCTTGTGTGCCGCTCTGTGGGTGCCTGCTTCACCAGAGATTTTATCCTTTACCATCTCTGGGTTGTTGTCCTTGGTCCCCCCCCCCCCCCCCCCCCCCCCCCTCCCCCCCCCGCCCCCCCCCCCCCCCCCCCGAGGACAATAGGAAGCCTTGGCAAAGTACATCCCTCCTGGTCTGTCTTCACCTGGAGATTAGAGGCTGCCAGGGGCAGATCGGGTACAGGACAGAGGAGAAGATGCTTTTTTTGCTTTGTTTGGCCTTCTCTCGCTTCGCTGAATATCCAGCAGGGTGGCACTGGAGAGCGCTGGGAGAGCACAGAGCAAGGCTGACATGAAGGCTCGCTTGCATATAGGATTTTGAGGGAGGTGAAAGCAATGGCCGGTCAGTGTGTGCTTGCATGCCCACAGAGAAGGCTCTGCGTGCCAGCTGTGGCATGCGTGCCAGCTGTGGCATGCGTGCCATAGGTTTGCCAACCTTGATCTAGGCTCTTCAATTCTAGTAAACCAGCTTCCATGCAACAATCAATAATAATAATAATATTAATTTTATTACATTTTATTTTACATTTTACCAGATTTAGATTTTTGGGGCTTGTTTGCACAATTGCCCAACTCAGTCCAAATGCAAGAATAAGGCTGTTATGTCCTGTGTCTTCTGTTCTCCCCTGCATTGGTTTGCACTGAAAAATAGATTTTTTCATTTTTGCACAGCTTATTCCAACACACTGTATTGCAATGCACCGCAGTGCAAAACATACAGCAGGGGAAAAAAGGGAAAGTTAACACAACAATGCGTTTTAACAATGCATCACAGCAAACGCTTTTAATATGCACACACTGGTGTCAGTGAGCCCTAACTGTGGCTTTTCAGGGCAAATCAGGATATTGTTTGTAGTAATTAATATGATAATGCATTTTTGGTTATTTTACTGTGAGCCAGGAAATTGTTGTGATAACACATGTTACGCTGATACAACGGCTGTGTGTGTGTGGCTGGCATGTATCGGATTGTATTGGAGTGTACCTCTGAACAGTTTTACGAGTTGTATTGCTTTGTTTTAGGTTGCAGGCCTCCAGGAAGAGAAAAGCAGCTTGCTTGCTGAGAACCAGGTTCTTATGGAACGCTTGAACCAGTCTGACTCATTAGAAGATCCCAACAGCCCAGCTGGAAGGCGACATTTACAGCTTCAAACACAACTTGAGCAGCTGCAGGAGGAAACATTTAGGTATTTCATTTCCTAGTGCTTTACTTTTCCAGTTTCGTCTTTTGTTTAGCAAAAATATCTTGCATTACATAATACTGTAACACTTGTGCCTTCTTTTTTTTTTTTTTTCTCCTGAATTTGTGTTTTCACATTGACTGGCTCTAGCCAGGGGTCACCAAACTACGGCCCTCCAGTTGTTCAGGAACTACAATTCCCATCATGCCTAGTCATGTCTGTGAATGTCAGTTTTTTGCAATGCCTCTTGGAATGTGTAGTTCTGCGACAGCTGGAAGGCCATAGTTTGGAGCTCCCTGCGTCCTAGACCATAGAATAAAATGATCACACATGAACTTTTAGTAATGATACAATAAAAATTGTCTATTAGTAGCAGTGGCGGCCTGTCCATTAGGGGGGCTGCCCCCCTCTATCCACGCCACCCCCCTATATGAATAATTGATTCATGCATAGCATGAATCTATCCATGGCTGCCACAGCCATCCCCTATTCAGGCATCTGGCCCCTTTTTTTTAGGATGGCGGGTGCTTGAATTACAGCGGCAGGGGGGTGTTTTTTTGAAGCACCTGATTAAAGCCATAGGCTCTAATAGGCTTCAAATTAAGGTGGTTCGTGGTGCAGAGCTTTGTGCCATGAGCCCACCCAAGTGTTACAACAGCGAATTAATATTTGCTGTTGTAACACTAATCCTCAATCTGGCCAATCCGAAGCGGGTGTGAGGTGAGACCTGTTTTCTGATTGGCCGAAAGGAGAAGACCCCAATTGGCCACCAATAAGGAGGGAGGAAACGGAAGCCGCCGCCGCTGTGGAGAGCAGGGGGCCTAGAGGCCGCCGAGCATAGGAAGCCGCAATGGTATAAGTGCGACCGACCGTCCACTGACAATTTCGTCCGCCACTGATTAGTATTATTACTATTCAGGATTTATTTAGTGATAACAGTTTACGCAGTGCTTTATAATATACAGGGGGGGGGGGGGAGTACAGTTCATTACAGGAGTAGAAGGAAGGGCCTGCTCATGACATAAGACTACACATTAGGTTTGAAGATTAATTCGAATTTTGTCTGCAGTATGCTGATTTCACAAGTGTGGGACATTATATGCAAAGGTGCTAGGACAGTCTCATTAGCTGATAACAAAAGCTTTGAAAATTGCATGTGTAGTCTAAATGACAAGAATATTTGCAGTGTTAGTGTATCACCTCCATAAAGAGAGGGTGCAGAGCGAAGTCTAAAATATGTCTCTGAATGCTTGTTCCAACTTGGTGGCTTAGTGGTTTATAAAGCAAAATGAGATGACAGCCCTGTAGTGAGTACTACAAATCTGATTTTATGCTGCACAGATCAACCTCTGATATGTTTTCTCATCAAAATTTTCTCTTCAGATTTGCATGATTCTTTAGGCCCCTTTCACACTTATACGAAGTGTCCCACGATTTGGGACTGCAAAGTAGCATGACAAGTCGTTCCCCATAATTTTCAATGACAGCCATTCATATTAGTACGACTTCAAAGTAGTCCCTGCACTACTTTGGTCCAACTTTGATGCCACTTACACAGGCATTCCTTGAAATCGTGGCAAAAACCGCGGCCGCATCGCGGTAAAATTGTGTGAAAGGGGCCTTATTCAGAATTGTTAAATTTATTATTGCCTATTAATCTGTTAATACGTTTGCCATATCACCAACTTAAAAAAAAAATGCTAGTAAAAGCACAGAAAAAATTTAAATATTTGAAATGCTTACTTGCTAGAAAACTTGACTGCTCAAGTAAAGTCCATTTCCTAGCTCATCTTTCTCCCTCCTTGCATATCATAGTCCTCTCTCTTCTGGGAGTATCTAATTACTGTCTGTACTGGCTCAGCTCCTCCATCCCTTTTCTAAACTGCCTACATAACATTTCATGTAGCAGCCAGCGAAGGAGCAAAGGGGATTACTGTGGAGTGTCACTTCACTCTCTGGCTTCTAATATCACATCCAAGATAGTGGTGCCCAGCAGCAGTCTAGCAGATTTTAGATGTCTACGCAAGGGTGGTTTTTACAGGTTTTTGATGGTCCTACTTTAAATACACAGATATTCTTTTGGGATGTATTTTGTTGAATTAGGTGGTCTGGCAACAGGATTTCATTAAATAAAAGCCAAGTCATACTTCTAGTTTCTGGGTATGGAGTGAACTAAGCTTTCTTTTGCTGGAACTGTTTTTAGAGAAATGTTTTTTGATGTTATGCTCTTTAAAGAGAAAATAGTTTCATAGCTTTGACCATTAAAGGCTCATCCACACTATGTGCATGGATCTGCATTTTTTTTTTCTACACTTGATAAATTTAGGTCACTGCTAGGACCCATAGAAAACAATTGCTTTCTTTGTGCCCCCTTTCACGCCACTACGCTTAATGTAATGTGTGGTGCAGTGTGGAAAAATTCAGCACGTCTGCAATTTTCAGCAGCGTACCGATTGACACCCTATATATCAACTCACGGACAACTGGCAATGCAGCTGTGCAATGACATGGAATAAAACTAACGTCACTTTGGGACACAAAGTTTAATAAGAAAAAATTAGACAAGCATTGTGATGCGCTGAAATGCACCATGTACCACTCTCTGCTGGAGTTGACACTCAAATTTTCCTGCACTGTATAGTACTGCATTTTACCTTGCAGCCTAATGTGCACCTAGCCCATCAGTTTTAAACAAGCTAGTGTTACTGCAGATACATCTTGTCATTTTATTTTGCTACTTGTCTGGTTTCTCAGAAATTTTTAATCGGGTTGCATGTACAAAGCATGGTGCAGATTTATAAAACAAATATAAATATGCTTACTAACCGTAAAAACAGATATTGAAAATTAATAGTTTTAAAATGTGTAAAATAACAAGGTAGGAAGTGGCAGGAGAGGAGCAGGTTCATTTAAAACCAGTTGAGGATTAAATGGGAAGTCTTTATGCCAAATATATAGATATTGATCTATTGAACTAACTTGAGCTACAACAGTGTAAGTTTGTACATTTTTAATGTGTCCATCTGTAGAGGACGTCCATGATGTTTTATATACTGAAGAAGTTACACAAGTGGGTAATATACAAAATGGGTATTTTTTAGGTTGTTAAGATGTCAAAAGCATCTTTTATTATTTTCTACAAATTGTTTATAAAGAATGCTTCCTTTCTTGTTTTATAGGCTTGAAGCATCCAAAGATGATTACAGGATACGCTGTGAAGAGTTGGAGAAGGAGATTGCAGAACTAAGACAACAAAATGAGGACTTAACCACACTTGCAGATGAGGCACAATCATTGAAAGATGAAATGGACGTGCTTCGGTACATAACCATCTCCTATTTATACAAAAAAAAAATCAATATATGGTGGTGCGCCCCAAGATATGTAAAAGTGCTATGTGGTAAAAGTAATGGATATACACATTAATCACACTAATAAAATAAATATGAGAAATGATATAAAAAGAATTAAATTAGATAGATAGATAGATATATATCTAAAAATTATGCATGTGTGCCGTAAACCAAAACACAATTGATTATATACAAAATATATTATATAAAGTGCATGCGTGCCATAAATCAAAAGCACATTGCTGGAACAACTTGCTGTGAGTGATTCCACTAATCAATAAAGTGCATAAGTGTCACACATGTGAAAATAAGGTAAATGTCCAGCTGAATAAGTATCTTCAAAATGCCAATACAACAATACACATGTAAAGCAAAACGTATATATGCAAATCCGTGAAACCACACAGTGCAAAAATTATATTATAATAGTCCGTGAATGATGATATAATGGGGGACTGAGATAGGTGATTGAGTGATCCTGCAGCTTCCTGGTGCACTCAAACGTCAGGTGCAGTGGCTCCTTACCTTACTGCTGTAAGGTAAACAGCATTAGTGTATCCAAACACTGTATTCCGTAAAAGCTTTAGCTCTGTGTGTAGTTCTGTAAGCCTGCAGGTAAGTTTCCACTAGGCACTCAGGCGATGTATCGTGGATTACCATAAAGGAAGCAAGAGGGGACCCCAATAGTGAAGTATGTAAATATTTCCACATTTATTTATAAAAAAAACAAATCCAGGGTACTCACATTTAAAACAATAAAATCATGCACAACAAAAACGAGCGCCACGCTCGTGCTCTGGACATCACTTCCGGTGTCCTGGTATTGCTACGCGTATCGTCACTTGGATTCCCTGATGACGTCACGTGACTAAGTGACAATACTTATTCAGCCGGACATTTACCTTATTTTCAGGCTTACAGAACTACACTGCACCTGACGTTTGAGTGCACCAGGAAGCTGCAGGATCACTCAATCACCTATCTCAGTCCCCCATTATATTATCATTCACGGACTATTCTAATATAATTTTTGCACTGTGTGGTTTCACGGATTTGTGTATATATACGTTTTGCTTTACATGTGTATTGTTGTATTGGCATTTTGAAGATTTATATTTATTATGTATGTATATAATAATTTTATTTATTTCACCTGCATACAGTTGGTTGGGGTACATCACATTCTGAACCACCTCCTATTTGTTCATTTATTTTGATCTGTTATGTATATGCAGCATTCTCTGGTCCTAAAACATATCTCTAAACGAGCATTTATTTTTAATTTTTTTTTTTTTTTATAAACCCTTACATGAGTAGCTGTTATCCCAGCAGTGGTGGTGTGCCTATCCCTGATAAGGGACTCCTTGACATTTTTGGGCTTAGTTACCAGTTTTTAAGACTGCTCATTTCTTGTTTGGAGAGATTTCACTATAGTTTCCTCTGTAAGTATGTTTCCTATTTGAGTTGTGTTTACATAAACACATGCCCTAGTGGGTTAGGGTTAAAACACTGTGCTCTCTTTGTGGTACTTTTGTCTATTGAAAGATGTTCCTATTTTATTTTTGTAAAGAGAAGGTACTAAGTGTAACTAATGTAATATTGGTATTGCTGAAACTGTCGGCATATAGTGCTAGACAAAATCTCCAGTATTGTCAGTTTTTTGACATTTTTGCTTTACAGTTGCAAATCTGTTACAGGTTTGTTTTAAATCAGAGCAACAGGTTTTCTTTTAAAGGGTAAGTTCACCATTACAGAAAATCTGTAAAGTGAACTGACATTGGATCATCTCTCCATTCTCCCCCTTCCTGGTTCTTGCTGACTTTGAGTGCTGCGATCCCCCGCTGTGACACATCGTATAGTTGATTTACCGGAGTGGGGATATGAAATTCCTGTGGCTTAATCTCCTAAATGTACATCGTAAAGGTACGTATAGGAGGCATTCTGACAGCGCCAACCAAATTTAGAACCCAACATAGCCTGTCCTGTCAGCAGGAGAAAAAGCCGCAGGGATTTCAAATCCCTGGACCGGTAAATCGGCAATATGATGTGTCACAGTGGGAGATCACGGGACTCAAGGTCAGCGGGGCCGGCGGGGGGGGGGAGGAATGGGGGGAATGGGGAGAGGGTGAAGTGTAAGTTCACCTCACAGATTTTCTGTAAAGGTGAACTTACACTTTAATGCCTCCTTCCCCAGCAGCATGTACTCTCCTTTATTTCACTCCCTTGCCATTCTGTTCAGCCACCAGGAATAAAAGAATACTAGATACCAAAGGTATGGATGAGCATGTGACTCTGGTGATTGCCCTAGCATTGTCATTTATGGGGTAAGGGGGGTGGACAGGGAGATGGTCCCATCAGGTAGAGTAAATGGAGAAACAGGGGAGCAAAGGAAAGTGTTGCTGTGCAGGAGATCATTTAAAGCAAACCTGTTGCTTTTTCCTGCATGGAAAAATCAGAAGTTTAGCTCCAGTCAAGTTTTGACATTTTTAAGCTGGTTTGGAATCCGGCAGGTTGAGCAGCATGCCGTTACTTTTTTTGGTTACTCCAATGGCAAGATTTTCTAATCAACTTTTTTAGATGCACCCAATTTTTGAAGGTATGACAGTGGCAAATCGTGGTGTTACGCTACCCAGAGTAAACTTCCCTAATGTAGGATAAATTAATAATTGGAAAATTTAGCTACAAAAATATCTTGCCTTTTTTTCTGCTTTCTTAGAGAAATAGTTGCTCACATCTGTGAAAGGAATGAATGACTTGTATAGCGCAACCTATGCGAACTGAATCGCCTCAGGGCGCTTTTTTGCCATCTGTGGTATAGCGTGGTCCTTGCCCTGTGGGGTCCCGACACGCTTACAAACACATACACATACAACATACACATATTTGGCCAATTTTATCGACAGGATCTAATTAACCTACCAGCATGTCTTTGGAGTGTGGGAGGAAACCGGAGTACCCGGAGGAAACCCACGCAGGCACAGGGAGAACATGCAAACTCCGTCCAGAAGGTGTCGTGGTCGGGATTTGAACCAGCGACCCTATTACTGCTAGGTGAAAGTGCTAACCACTACACCACTGTGCTGAAAGGAAAGTGACACTTCCAGTAAAATAGCACTTAAAGTAAACTTGTCATGAGAAAAACATGAACCATTGACCCTGAACAAGCATGCAGATACAGAAAATCAGACAAAAGTTAGAACATTAAGTCAGAACGTATTTACATAGTTTTGCCAGATGACTATTGAAGTCAGAGGGTCGGCACGGCAGGCAAGCAACTCGAATTTTCTGAAGCACAGGTCTGTAATGGCATCCTCCCATATTTTTGTCATGGCAAGATTCCTTTAAGCAGCTTAAAGTGGTATTTCACTCAAAAAAAAAAAAAATAAAAAAAAATTATTAAAATTCCTAAAAAAAAAAAAATATTTGGAAACATATATTTTTTTTTTTTTTTTAACTCTCTTCTAAATGCCTGTTGCTTGGGTCCCTTGTAGTCTGCCTCCTTCAGTGCCTGGGTTGGTGACCTCACTTCCCCCTCGGCGCAGGAAGGGCTCGGCTCTACCCCCTCCCTCCTATCAGTCATCTGGGACACGTGACCGGTCCCAGATGACTGCACGGCCAATCGCGGCGCCGCTCACGAATACGCAGTGGGTGCCCCGGCTGTGCCCACAGTAAGAATGCCGGCGCCCCTGAGCGGAGAGGGAACGAGCAGGTTTTTGTTCCCCCGCATCACTGGACCCTGGGACAGGTAAGTGTCCGATTATTAAAAGTCAGCAGCTGCCGTATTTGTAGCTGCTGACTTTTTTTTTTTTTTTTTTTTTTTGGGGAACTCCTCTTTAATTTATGTATTGAGACTGTTGTACTGTATTTGGCTCTCCTCCTTTGTAGTGTCCACTTAGAACTTAGACTAGTTTACAGTGTCTTTTGCTTCTCCTTTCATTAATATGCCACGCATCAAAGAATGGCAGCTTTCATCTGAGGCTAATCAAACCTCAAATGTTTCTTTTGTGACAAGTTCCCTTTAACAGCTGTTGGGAGTAGTGTTGTGTTGTATGATGTTACTGATCTTTTCCACGGGGTAACATTTTTTTTTTTCATGCATGCACATTTTGCTTTATGTATTCTTTCAGGCATTCTTCTGATAAAGTTACCAAGTTGGAGAGTCAGGTTGAGTCATACAAGAAAAAGCTGGAAGATCTGGGAGATTTAAGAAGGCAAGTAAAGCTGTTAGAGGAAAAAAACACCATGTACATGCAGAACACAGTCGGCCTAGAAGAGGAGCTCAGGAAAGCCAATGCTGCTCGGAGTCAGCTGGAAACCTATAAGAGACAGGTACACATCTTTTATTAGGTTCAATAACTGCACCAATACTGTTCTTGGGTTTTAATTGCAATATATATACATCTTTGTAAACAGGTTGTTGAGTTACAGACCAGACTATCGGAGGAATCTAAAAAAGCAGACAAGCTGGAGTTCGAATACAAAAGGCTGAAAGAAAAAATTGACAGTTTGCAAAAAGAAAAAGACGTAAGTGATAGTGACCTTACTGCTTTTTTAATGTAAAGAAATCGTTTAATGCCCCCCACTGCGTATTCATATGTATTGCATGGTTGATCGTTAAATATTATTTCTATGTGACCTTCGTGGTTTTTAGAAGATTTCTTCTTTTTTTTTTTTTTTTTTATATAAGATCAGGCACTAGTGGCATGGTATGTTGGCTACTACAATTTGCCAACATTTTAAATTCCTGGTGTCCAACATGTTTTGCCTGTGGTATAATCGCTCAAGCGATCTGAGTGGGAGCAGGTACCTGTCAAAACTAAGTATCTGCTCCCTGAAAAAAAAAACTTCCGAATATGGAGGTGGAGGTGGGGGGTGGAGTAGCAGGAAAAGAGGAACTTCCCTTTTTTAGGTGCAGTTTCTCTTTTTAAAGGGTAACTCCAATTTCGTGGGGAAAAAATGAGCATATAGAAAAAATTATATAAGGAATACAATTGCGACACAAGTCCTATTGTAATTGAATGTTATTAAAAAAATTACCTTTTCCTTTTCAATCTGCATCTCTGTAAATCTCAAAAATGCATTGCAATATGGCTACCTGGAGGTGTTTTGTACACAGAGGGTGTACAGAACGCCCCCCCAGAAACATGATTTCCTGCTTGTGAGTCCTTGTGCAGCTTTCCTCATTAGTGCTCTGCAGGTTCACAGCTGATTGATAATTATGAAACCCTTCTCATTAGACTCACTAAGAACATGGGCACAGGGGAACAGACATGGGTTTCTTCAGATTTACAAAGGGTAGGAATCTTCTACAAAGTTAAAATCTTTGTAATGTACATAGATCACCCAGAGCGGAATGTTTGTGTTTTTTTTTTTTTTTTTTTCTCAACAAAAGTGGAGTTGCGCTTTAAGTATCATAGATTTTTCAAGCTTTCTGTGCTTTGAATCTTTTATTACAAAATGAGTTTTCCCAATTTACACAAGTTTACTTTAATTTTTTTCAATACCACAGAGACTACGGTCAGAAAGAGATTCTCTGAAGGAAACTATTGAAGAGCTGCGATGTGTGCAAGCTCATGAAGGTCAGCTTACCACAGCAGGTAAAACTCCAACAGCCTGTGCCTGTTTCCTGTGTGGTGCTCTAACTCTGTTTCCCAACTCCAGTCCTAAAGACGCCCCAACAGGTCATGTTTTCAGGATTTCCCTCAGATGAAACGGCTGTGGTAATTATTAAAGCAGTGAAACTGGTCAAATCACCTGTGCAAAATAATGGAAAGCCTGAAAACACGACCTGTTGGGGCGCCTTGAGGACTGGAGTTGAGAAACACTGCTCTAACTGCAGAAATAGGAAAACTGTTGCGTTAATGGGGTTTACTAAAAGCAAATAGACTGTTCACTTTTTCAAGGGAATTTTTCCAAGATCTTGGTAAATGAGGTCTGCTGATTTCCATTATCCAATCCTGTGCAAGCAAAAATGCTGTTATTTTTTATTTGTGATTAGGTATACTTTGTAACGTGAAACTTCATTACATTTAAAAAAAACCTTGCAAAAGTTACTTTGCCTTGCCTTTTGTAAATCAACACCTACATGTATGCAAATCTGTGTGTGTACGTATAATATGAACTTCTGAGCTCTCACAAACTGGAGAACATTTCTATATGAAGACTAAAAGTGTGAGCCTGCACAATTAATGGACTGGATATTTAACAATTCATGCATCTTAAAGTATTTAAACTGTCTAAATGAGCCACAATCTTTCTCTCCCCGCCCCCCCCCCCCCCCGAAAATCTTTATATTAGCAGTAATTTTTTCCTTTTTTATTTTTTAAGTATTTATTTGATATTGATTTATGTACTTGCATCATCAGGCTTGATCGCTCTAGGTAACCAGGAACCAGCGGACAGTCTAGCTGCAGAAATTGTGACACCAGAAATAAAGTAAGTGTTGTGTCTTTTGCCTTCCCAAATTTTTAAATGAATGTGAATGTAAACCCACTCCTATATCCAGTGAAGTTGACGGCCTCAGATGATACACAGGGATGAAACCAATCTCCCTACAGTATGTCACAAAAGGGAGTACACTCCTTACATTTTTGTAAATATTTTATTCTATGTTTTCATTTGACAACACAGAAGACATTTTGAAATAAAAAAGGAAAAATGGGGAGTGTGGGACTTTACATAAGGCATAAAAAACTATGTCCAATGCCTCCATTCCTGGTTGTCAATATGACTATGAAAGAAAGGTTGGGACTGTGGGTGTCTGACCAAAACATTGTAGATTGTGACTGTACATACTGGATCTCAATGTCACTGCAACACACAGGACAATATATGCATCGGAATAGTATTTTACATATATAATACATTTGTAGCTAAAAGCATTGTATAAAATGGTAATAACATTGTAAATAGTCAGGCACATAAATCCATATATTACATAATAGGTATATAAGAAATCATTATTACAGCATAATACAAGAAAACAAGGTAAAAATGACATCCCATATAGTATATATCATGAAAGCATCAGGATGGCTCGATGCGTTTCGTGGAACTCTCCACTCATCAGGAGCAGATGCTGGTAATGTCTGAAATTAGTAAGGTTCAACTATTGGTAAGGGGTCTCGAATAGCAGGAGAGTGGGGGAGGAATAGAGAAAAAAGTACAAAACGCATATAGGGCGAAAAACATCCACCCTAACTTACAGATCACCTATGGGTCTGACTGAGAGCGGCAGTGTCATTTCTTCACCCCACTGGAGAAATTACACTTTGCTACAATGTAAAGTAGTGAGTGTACAGCTTGTATAACAGTGTAAATTTGCTGTCCTTAAAATAACTCAACACACCAGCCATTAATGTCTAAACCGCTGGCAACAAAAGATTGGCCCTAATTAGTAATTTTTTCCTCCCCAGTGTCATGTGACTCATTAGTGTTGCAAGGTCTCTGGTGTGAATGGGGAGCAGGTGTGTTAACCACTTCAGCCCCGGAAGGATTTACCCCTTTCCTGACCAAGCCCTTTTTTGCTATACGGCACTGTGTCGCTTTAACAATTGCACGGTCATGCGACATTGTACCCTAACACAGTCCTTTTTTTCTCCTCACAAATGGACTTTCTTTTGGTGGTATTTGATCACCTCTGCTGTTTTTATTTTTTGCGCTATAAACAAAAAAAGAGCAAGCATTTTGGGGGAAAAAAAAATGTTTACTTTTTTGCTATAATATCCCCAAAAAAACGAATTTCTTCCTCAGTTTAGGCCGATATATGTATTCTTCGAAATATTTTTGGTAAAAAAAATTGCAATAAGCTTATATATTGATTTGCGCAAAAGTTATCGCATCTACAAAATAGGGGATTTATGGCATTTTTATGAATTTTCTCTAAAAGCCTTACAGGACAACCTTGGAGAGAGCGCAGCTCAGCCCATTTTCCAGGAAACGCATGCATGCAGCCTTTAAATCCCTCCTCTTCCACCATGGCTTCAGTTATGCTGGAACCGAGGTGGAGGATGTAGGCTTACCTCTGTCTCTCTTTTTTTTTTTTTTTTTCCTTTTTGCAGTGACCATTCCAGCACCCCCCCCCCACCCCCACCTCCAGTACTGGAGGGGGTGTTCCGGAGTCCCCGGTCTCTCCAGCTCAGGGGATGCAAGAGCCCACAGGGGGCGCCCCATCTGTGTGCCCAGGGTCCGCTGGCATGGCTCTGGTGGCCAGGCGGGTGACGCTGCTGGTCAGCGGCATGTCTCGCTTGTTGGTTCCGGGTCCCGGCCGGCTGGTGACGTCATATCTGGGGACGCAACTTCCTGCCGGGGCGTGGTGCTAGTGGCTCCAAGCCAGCACCTGGAACACAAAGACTAGGGGATGGGTCCGTTGACCGGGGCTTCCGTTTCCGGTCCACGTTGATGATGCCAGGACCGGGAAAATAAAAAAAACTGATGGTTTCTCATTACCCCGCTGCGTTCTCTGCCAAAGATAGAGGCGAGACCGACGGCAACGGCCGAAGCAGCTGCCCCAAGCACCGGTCGGGCCCAGGTAAGAGTGGTACAGTGGTGCCTTTATTCTGATCCATATGAGCTTATGTTTTTGCTTTTTTTGTTGGATCCTCCCTGCAGGGAGCCTGTGGCTGCATGGTCAGAGGTTACGTCACTCGGAGCCTGCAGTGTGGACTGGGTGGTTACTGTTGGGATTGCACTGTTTGCTTTCTGTCTGATGGTCTAGCTGTGCACTAGGGGTTGGTAAATTACGTTAGGGGCCCTAGGTGAATTTTTTCTCATTGCAGGAAAAAGTGTTGGGAAAGTCCAAGCATTCAAATCCACCAAGTCAGAGGAAATGTCCCTCCTGTAAGAACCCCCTTAGAGATTCATGGCCGAAGGCAATGTGCAGGTTCTGTATTAAGGACTTGGTTAAGGAGGAAACATCCCAGCAATACAAGGACCTGTTCTCTTCAGTACGGGAACTTACAAGCTCAGAGTTCAGTCAAGTCCATGCTGGTACAGAGCCCGGCAGTCCAGGTTGAGCCCCAGCATCCACCATCCAGCCCGTGGGCATCCTCCTCCAGAGCAGTGGAGGTTGTGGACTTGGGTGATGAGAGGGGAAATACTCTTCCCTCCCTCAGGGATTCAGATGAGGAGGATGAGGAAACCGATAGCTGAGCCTCTAGGGACAAGCTATATTTGGAGGAAGTGGACGACCTTCTGGGAGCGATCTACACTACCCTCGAAATCCAGGAGGAGAAGGGGCAACTGTCGGTTCATGATAAAATGTACCAGGGACTGGATGACACTAAACGGAGTATTCCCAGTCCATAGAATCCTCTCGGAGACGCTAAAGAAGGAATGGAAGGACCTTGAGAGAGGCCCCTTCTTTTTCAAGACCCTTAAGAGAAGGTTTCCCTTCGAAGATGAGGAATCAGAGGTATGGAATAAGAAACCACGGGTAGATGCTACATTCTCGCAGGTTTCCTGACACGCAGACCTAGCATTCGAGGACATGATGGTGCTGAACGATGCGATGGATAAAAGAGCGGACTCCCTCCTGGAAAAAGCATGGTATTCCACATCAGCCAGCCTCAAACCCGCTATGGCTTTCACAGTTGTCACAAGGAACCTTGGATGCTGGGTAGAGAAGTTGAAAAGCCACGTAGAGGCAGGCACATCACGGAAAGATCTTTTGGAGTTCTTTCCATTGATCCTGAAAGCAGTAAAGCACATAGCTGATGCATCTGCTGAATCAGTTAAGATGTCGGCAAGGTCGTCAGCGCTGGTGAATTCAGCCAGACGTGCTCTCTGGCTAAAAACTTGCTCTGGTGACACAGCTTCCAAGATTAAGCTGTGTGGCTTACCTTTCTCGGGTGATCTTCTTGTTGTTCTTTTTTGGTCTTGGACAGGACAGCCGACAAGAAAAAGGCTTTCCCTTCCAAGAAGAAACAACCGATCAAAAATAATTTTTCGTGCTGTTCAACAGCCCCACAAAAATAGGGATCAAGGCCACAAGAGCCGCTGGGTCTCCCAAATGGGTAAGGGAAGAGGAGGAGTTCTCTTCAGATTTCCCCCAGACCAGCCCCCTAAAAACAAATGACAGTCTTACCCTAGTAGGGGGAAGATTGTCTGTCTGCCTTTCATCTAGTGGAACAAAACAACTACAAGCCTGTTTATGAAAGTCATCTCCCAGGCATACAGTCTGGAGTTTTCAGAGCCACCCCCGATTCTATGTTACGGCCCTGCCAAGGGATCAGGAAAAACTTCTGCAATGATGAGCCTGCTGCAGGATCTGATTCAACAAGAAGTGATTATCCAGGTCTCAAAAAGTCAGGAAGGCAGAGGCTTCTATTCCCATATCTTCCTGGTGAAGAAGCCTTCGGGGAAGTATCGGTTGATTCTGAACTTAAAGATCCTGAACAGATCGTTTCGCTACAAACATTTCAGGATGAACCCGATCCATTCAATAACGAAATTACTGACTCCAGACTGTTTTTCATTGCATCCCTAGATCTAAGGGACGCCTATTTACATGTCCCGATAACTCAGGCATCTCAATGCTTTTATAAGTCTGGCCCTCAACTTGGGGACCTCAGTCTGGCATCTCCGATTCAGAGCTCTGCCGTTTAGACTTTCATCCTCCCCCCAGAATCTTTACAAAGATAATGGCGGAAGCTCTGGAACCTCTCTAAGCTGAGAGGGATTTCAGTCATCCAATATTTGGACAACCTGTTTTTCGCAGACTCCAAAGAACAAGTCTTGACAAATCTCCAGTTGTCTCAGGCTCACCTCAAGGACTTAGGATGGCTCTTGAATCTAGAAAAATCGAATCTAGAGCCCACGCAGGAGATGAAGTTCCTGGACTATACCATAAACTCAGTGCTTCAAAACGTTTTTCTGCCACAGGAGAAGAGGGAGAAGATCCAATCTGCGGTGAGACAGGTTCAGACCAACCTCTGTGTCAGTTTAGCCATGGCAGTCTTAGGCCTTCTCACGGCATCAATTTTAGCTATTCAGTGGGCCAGATTACATTCCAGACACCTCCAGATGAATATCTTACAAAGATGGTCACACCAGGAGCTGCTAGGAAAACGGCTCAAACTTGCCTCAAATGTAAAGCTGGCGCTCTGGTGGTGAAGAAATTCAACCAACCTGGCAAAAGGTCTTTCCTGGGTCATTCCCCTAGTCACAAGTTCTTGGGGCTGGGGAGCCCACCTGGATGGTCAAATCTTTCAGGGGGCCTGGTCCAAAGCGGAAGCCCGAAAGTCCTCAAATTGGCAGGAACTGAAGGCAATCTTTCTTTGTCTCCTAGCTTTTCAACAATGGTAAGGGAACAACATATTCTGGTTCTCTGACAATACAACTCAATAGCTTATGTGTTGAAACAAGGAGGAACCAGGAGCAGAGGGCTCCTAGAGCTGGCCAGTAAGCTACTTACCTGGGCAGAACAGAATGTGGCCTCATTGTCAGCAGTTCATCTGAAAGGATCCCAGAACCAAGAAGTTTTCTTGATTACCCTGAAGCTTGGGGGCAACCTCAAATAGATCTGTTCGCCAGCCAACAGAACTCGAAAGTACAGAAGTTCTTCTCTCTCCACCGAGAAGACCAGGCAGTAGGCATAGATGCTCTTGCCCATCCGTGGCATTACCAGCTGTGCTACGCCTTTTCCCCCCTTACCCCTGATACCACTGGTTCTAAGGAAATTCAGGGAGTAAAATGCCAATCTGATCCTGGTCACTCCCTTCTGGCCAAAAAGGCCCTGGTTCGGCACTACTAAACCTGGCCACAGAACCTCGATGGAACCTGCCGCCCAGAAAGGACCTGCCAACGAAGGGGTGGGCGAACCATCCGCAAGCAGACCGACTACATCTAACTGCTTGGTTTCTGAGGAAGACCTCCTGAAAGCCAAGGGACTGTCTGATAAATTAGTGAAGACCCTACTTTCCAGTAGAAAAGAGGTAACTCGGGCCATATACCTGAAAGTTTGGAAAAAATTTAATTCCTGGTGCACTTCTAAGGGCCTCCAGGTAAAAGGATTAGTGTCAGTCTTAGAATTTCTCCATGATATAATGGAGAAGGGGTTGGCAGCCAGAACCCTGAAAACCCAGGTGCGGCTCTATCAGGTTTTTTTTTTTTTTTTTTTAACTACTTGCCTACCAGCCACGAACACCTCCTTACTGACCAAGCCATTTTTCAGCTTTCAGCGCTGTCGCATTTTGAATGACAAATGCGCGGTCATGCAACGCTGTACCCAAATAAAATTTTTATCATTTTTTTTTTATTTTGGTGGTATTTGATCACCTCTGAGGTTTTTATTTCTTGGGCTATAAACAAAAGAAGAGGGACAAGTTTGAAAAAACATAATATTTTTTACTATTTATTATAATAAATATCCAATTTTTTTTTTTAAACAAATTTTTTCCTCAGTTTAGGCATACGTATTCTTCTACATATTTTTGGTAAAAAAAATCGCAATAAGCGTATTTTGATTGGTTTGCGCAAAAGTTATAGCGTCTACAAAATAGGGGATAGATTTATCGCATTTTTATTATTATTTTTTTTTTTTTACTAGTAATGGGAGCGATTTGCGATTTTTATCGTGACAGCGACATTGCGGCGGACACTTCGGACACTTTTGACTCATTTTTGGGACCATTCACATTTCTACAGCGATCCGTGCTATAAAAATGCATTGATTACTGTATAAATGTCTGGCAGGGAAGGGGTTAACGCTAGGGGGCGCTGCAGGGGTTAATGTGTACCCTATCTTGGTGGTTCTTACTGTGGGGGGAGGGGACTGAGGGGGAGGAGACCGATCGGTGTCCCTATGTACAAGTACCTAGTGTTCCTACCCAAGGTTTCTTCAACCTTTGACCGCTCACAGGAAATAGTCCTGCCCATTTTCTCTTCAGCTCCTGACAATCCAGGAGAAGCTTTTCACACACTGGACGTGAGGAGATGCTTGTTACACTTTCTAACAGTCACTAAAGAATTCAGAAGGTCAAACGCTCTCTTTGTGATATTTTCAGGCTCACGTAAAGGGGAGAAAGCTTCCAAATGCACGCTGGGCAGATGGCTTAGATTGGCAATCACAGAGGCCTACAAGGCCAAGGGAGAAATACCCCCCTCAGGTATTGCTGCTCATTCTACGAGATCAAAGGCAGTTTCCTGGGCCGAAAGGGCCGGTGCTACGCCTGAACCAATTTGCAAGGCTGCCACTTGGTCCAACTTCTCTACATTTCTCCGACATTATAGGTTGGACTTGCTGTCCGCCGCAGATCAAGCCTTCGGCAGGAAGGTACTGCAGGCAGTAGTCCCACCCTAGGGTAAGTTTCTCGTTTGTCCTCTCCAAGGTTGTCCTGAAAGGCGATTAGAGAGAGACTTAGACTTACCAGTAATGGTATTTCTAAGAGCCTTTCAGGACAACCACTACTTCCCTCCCTTGTTTGTCTTAGAAGTGGTTTTAAGTGTCTATCATGGTGGTTCGGTGGTTTTCTGTGCTTTTGTTTTCCAGTATGTTGGAGACCACACAATAACTAAAGCCATGGTGGAAGAGGAGGGATTTAAAGGCTGCATGTGTTTCCTGGAAAATGGACGGAACTGCGCTCTCTCCAAGGTTGTTCTGAAAGGCTCTTGTTTAGACTTACCGGTGACGGTATTTCTAAGTCTTTTTTTATTAGTAATGGCGATCTGCGATTATTTTTATTTTTTTATCGGATGCTTTTGACACTTTTTTGGGACCATTAGCATCTATACAGCGATATAGTTGTGCTATAAAAATGCACCGATTACTGTGTAACTGTCACTGACAGGGAAGGGGTTTAACACTAGGGGGTGATCAAGGGGTTAAGTATGTTCCCTGGGCGTGTTCTAACTGTGGGGGAATGGGCTCACTAGAATATGACAGAGATCACTGCTCCCAATCACTGGGAGCAGTAGATCCCTGTCATGTTGCTAGGCAGAACAGGGAACTGCCTTGTTTACATAGGCATCTCCCTGTTTTGCCTCTCAGTGTCACGTTCGCAGGCCACTGGCGCACATCGTGTCTGATGATGCAGCGACATATGGGTACGTTGTTTTGTGCACCCGTGCCACTTTGCCGACATATATCAATGTGAGCCTTTCGGAAAGTGGTTTAAATTTGGTGTTCTCACTCTCTCATACTGGTCAAGAACTCTCGGAGAATCTGAAAAAAAGAATTGTTGCGCTACATAAAGATGGCATAGGCCAGTGAGGGTGAACCTTGATACCCCAGATGTTTTGAACTAGAGTTCTTATGATGCGCAACTACACTGCAGAGAGCATGAGCATCATGGGAAATGTAGTTCCAAAACATCTGGGGTGCCAAGGTTTGCCTTCACTGGTCTAGGCCATATTTATGTAGAGCAACAATTATAAGAAGATTGCCAAGATCCTGAAACTGAGCTGCAGCATGGTGGCCAAGACCATACAGCGGTTAACAGGACAGGTTCGCCTGAAAGACTGACAGGTGGACCGGATTGGAAAAGGGTCCTTAGACTTGCGGTGTCTCTCACAATGAACTCTTTAAAAAATAAAAAGGATTGTATGGTGAATAGTTTAAAAATAAAAAAAATGAGTCTACCTGTAAAAATGAGAGGGTAAAACAATTTATTTATTTTTTTTTTCTAAATCTGCTTTCAGACTATTAGTGATCTTGCTGAGACTAGTGATTCTGACACTTCCTCAGCAGCAGAGTCCCTGAAGTACAGCTCCACCTGACCTAATGGAAGTTTCTCCCTTGCTGGCTAAGAAAGTCAGTCTCAAACACTTGTCAGAAAGCAGCAGAGCAACATCTTGCTGCTTCTGCCATCAAAGAAGGGAAAACTATAGTGGAAGAGAGGTTGATTCTTTGTAATTCCATCACCTTGTAATTTGTTTCTTGTGTCAGCATTGCTAGTGTCCTATGACCCTTTAGTGTGAATCAGGAAAAAATAAGTTTATACCATGCTGAAGACTTCCAGTATGCTATTTATAAGCTGTGCTTGTCAGTAAGCATGATATAAGGGAATGGGTGGAAACAAACACAATGTTACTGGACTGACCAGCTATCGACAGGAATCCAAGTGAACCATTAAATAGTTGTTTGGTATTTATAAAAGCTTTTCATTTTATTACAGCAACAGCTTTTTAAATAGACCACAGTTCCTCTTTGAGCATGGAGAGTTGTATGTTGAGCATACAGCATAACTATCAAAGCAAAAATAGGCAATTATTTAAAGCATTGCTAAAAGGTGGTGGAAATAAATGTAATAATCTGACACTTCTCTGTAGTTCCAAATCTGTGCCATACCACATATTACTCAACTGCCTGTCTGTTTAAAAAAAAAAAAAACTTAGGTCAGCCAACCACAAAACGGCATTCAGTACGTTTGCACAGATGACAAGTTCAAATTGAGCCTCAAAACTGCCCAGGCCTGCTTATTTACAGTTTGTAATGCATGCCCCATTTCTATTTCATTCATCATGGGATGCAGAGTCAGGCTAATATTCACTACCTCCTGGGTTATACTTCATCTCCAGGTGAATGGACATTGGTATTCTGCCTACGGTCAACGCTGCTGCTTCACCCTTTAGCATTAAGGATGAACTGTCCTCAGCCCTAGCTGGGTTAGAGCACAGGATTGCCGGCATGATTGCCTCCATCCTGCAGGGTGGCAGGAAGTGTGGCCGCCCTTTTTATATCCCATGGTTAAAAGTTGGTTAAAAAAAATGGAGCATGCCAGCCGTAGATGCAGCAGTCTCTTCCTTTAAAAAGAACTTAACTTGTCCAGTAGATAACGCACAGGGCTTGAAAGACCCTGTTGACAAGAAATTGGAGTTATTATTAACCACTTGACCACTGGCACTTAAACACCCTTAATAGCCAGACCAATTTTCAGCTTTCGGTGCTCTCACATTTTGAATAATTACTCAGTCATACAACACTGTACCCATATGAAATTTTTGTCCTTTTTTTCACACAA
Source organism: Lithobates sylvaticus (assembly GCA_028564925.1). Taxonomy (NCBI): domain Eukaryota; kingdom Metazoa; phylum Chordata; class Amphibia; order Anura; family Ranidae; genus Lithobates; species Lithobates sylvaticus. The sequence continues at coordinate 387,479,153 of CM053026.1, forward strand.
ATAGAGCTTTCTTTTGGTGGTATTTAATCACCGTTGGGTTTTTTATTTTTTGTAATTTTTCTTGATAAATTTTGGCCAAAATTTATTCTGCTACATATCCTTGGTAAAAATAAGTACAGATTGGGGTATATTATTTGGTCTTTGTGAAAGTTATAGAGTCCACAAGCTATGGTGCCAATATCTGAAAATTGATCACACCTGAAGTACTGACGGCCCATCTCATTTCTTGAGACCCTAACATGCCATAAAAGTACAACTACCCCCCAAATGACCCCTTTTTGGAAAGAAGACATTCCAAGGTATTTGGAAAGAGGCATGGTAAGTTTTTTGAAGTTTTAATTTTTTCCCACAATTCTTTGTAATTTTTTTTTTTTTTCTTTTTTTTTTTTTTTCACAAAATTGTCATATTAGCAGGTTATTTCTCACACACAGCATATGCATACCACAAATTACACCCCAAAACACATTCTGCTATTACTACCGAGTACGGCGATACCACATGTGTGAGACTTTTGCACAGTGTGGCCACATACAGAGGCCCAACATGCAGGGAGCACCATCAGGTGTTGTGGAGCACCCGGGCCAATTCTGACCTTTCTCTCCTACATGTAAAAATCATCATTTATTTGCTAGAAAATTACATAGAACCCCAAAACATTATATATGTTTTTTTAGCAAAGACCCTAGAAAATACAATGGCGGTCGTTGCAACTTTTTATCTAGTACGGTACTTGCGCAGGAATTTTTCGAACGCGGTTTTTTTTTGGGAAAAAAAAGTTTTGTGCTTTTACAAAAAAAAAAACTGTAAATTTAGCCCAATGTTTTTGCATAATGTGAAAGATGAAGTTACGCCGAGTAAATAGATACCTAGCATGTCAACCTTCAAAATTGCAGACGCTCGTGGAATGGCGCCAAACTTCGCTACTTAAAAATCCCCATAGGCGGCGCTTTAAACATTTTTTACTGGTTACATGTTTTGAGTTAGAGGAGGTCTAGGGCCAAAATTATTGTTCTCGCTCCAACGTTCGCAGCGATACCTCACATGTGTGGTTTGACCACTGTTTTCATATGTGGGCGGGACTTGCGTATGCGTTCGCTTCTGCATGCGAGCACACGGGGACAGGGGCGCTTTCAATTTATTTTTATTTTTTTATTGTTCATTTTACTTTATTTTAGTTTTGACACTTTTTTTTTTTTTTTTCCCCCAAAAATTTTTTTGATCACTTTTATTCCTATTACAAGGAATGTAAACATCCCTTGTAATAGGAATATGGCATTACAGGTCCTCTTTACAGTGAGATATGGGGTCAATAAGACCCCACATCTCACCTCTAGGCTGGAAAGCCTGAAATAAAATAAAAAACGATCCTGGCTTCGATTGTAGCGAGCATTGCATGGTATCGCAGAATATCGCAGGGTATAGCATGGTATGGCTGGGTATCCATCCATCCATGCTCAGCCATCCCTCCATACCCAGCAATACACTGCAGGCTATTGCTGTGTATTGCAGGGTATGGAGGGATGGCTGAGCATGGATGGATGGATCGGTGGTGACTGCAGGGCAGGCTGTGGGCACTACAGATCCCGCCCACAGCACTGCTGACACCGATCCCTCCCCCTCTCCTCTCACACTGTACCGATCTGTACAGAGAGATGAGGGGAGAACAACCGGCGTCATCAAATGACGCTGGTTTGCTTACATGTGATCGCTCCGTCACTTGACGGAGCGATCACATGGTAAACGGCCGCGATGAGGGGGCGCAAGAGGGACGCCCTCCCAGAGTTAAGCAACCGCCCTGTAGCTGTTTTTTGGCTATGGGCCGGTTGTGAAGTGGTTAAAGGCTTCCTTTTCTTTGGCCAGTTCAGCAATTCAGCCAGCTATTGCAGCAATTGGTATTTGCCAGTCCATAAAGGATCAAGTCAAACGGCCGGATATGACTAACTAAAAGGATGATCTGCCTGAAAGAAAGACAGATATTCCTTGAGCGCTGTGTTTTGCTGTTGATTCTTTAAAGGATTCAATGTTTCTCGTCTGGCTCTCTTGTCTGTACATATGCGCAGACTTTTATGGCTTAAGAACTGGTCAGCTGAGCTTCCTTGTAAAAAGTCATTGCCAGGTTTCCCCGTTTTCATGGGGAACGTTTATTCGGTGATCACTTGGACAAATATTTTCAAAAGATTTCCGGAGGGAGAAGTTCTCTACTTCCTGTGAAGAAGAGCACCAGACGTCCCTCGTTTTTAAAAACCCAGGGACTGCTTCCTCAAATGTCTCAGCGTCAGGGCGGTTCAGCCGCCAACAGGACTCTAGGGCCAGGGGCAAGGCCAGGGCCAAAATTCTTCTAAGCCCAGCACCAAGCCCTCATTTTGAGGACGCCCCCACTCCATCGGGTGGGGGGAAAGCTGCTGCACTTTGTGGACATTTTGGAAAACAACAATTCAGGACGAGTGGGTCACCTCAATTATATCTTGCGGTTGCAAGCTGGAGTTACGGGGGTGCCCCCTCAGAGTTTATTAAGATCCCTCGGATCCTCCAAAAATAAACTTTATTGCTTCAGGCACTACATCCTCTAGTGCATCAAGTAGTGATTGTAGAGGTTCCGGTATCCGAAAGGGGCACAGGGTTTTACTCAAACCTGTTTACGGTTCAGAAACCAAACGGGGAAACAAGGCCCATTTTGGACCGAAGGTCCCTGAACGGCTATCTATTGATACAATCCTTTCAGATGGAGTCCGTCCGCTCAGTAGTAACCTCGCTTCAGAAGGGAGAATTTTTAGCCTCCATCGATTTTTATAAAGGACGCGTACTTGCACGTACCTATCTTTCAGCCTCATCAGAGGTTCCTACGTTTTTGCAGTAGAGGAACGTCATTTTTAGTTTGTGGCTCTACCCTTTGGGCTTGCTACAGCTCCCCAGGTGTTCACAAAGGTCCTAGCACCAGTACACTGGGTCTTTTTAAGAGCCCAAGGGATCCTGGGGCTCGGGTATCTGGATGACCTTCTGCTCAGAGACCACTCAGTACAGGCTCTAGAACGGAGCATAATATACACAGTGAGGTATTTGAAAAGCTTCGACTGGATCATAAATACCGAAAAGTCAACCTTGAGACCAGCTCAGTCTAAAATATTTAGGTCTGATTTTAAACCCGGTCAAAGCAAGAGTATTCTTGCTACCCGTAAAGGATCTGTGCTCTGAAGGATCAGGTGCGTCAGATAAGGGGCACCAGGCAACCCTCCATTCGGCTCTGTATGAGTCTTCTAAGGAGGATGGTATCCTCCTTTGAGGCAGTGCCCTATGCCCAGTTCCATTCCAGGCCTTTACAACAAGACATCTTGTTGGCTTGGAACAGAGGAAGAAAAGCCCTGGATTCAATGTGCTTATCTCCTCAGGCATGCTTAAGCCTAAACTGGTGGTTGCAGGATCATAACCTGCGAAAGGGAAAATCCTTTCTCCCGGTAACTTGGAGAATACTGACTTATGATGCCAGTCTCTCAGGCTGGGGAGCAACCCTAGACTGGCTCACAGCTCAGGGGAAATGGTCAGGGACAGAGCAGACCCTGCCCATCAATGTCCTAGAATTACGAGCAGTACGTCTGGTCCTACGATCCTGGACGGTGGAGCTTCAGGACTGCCTCATCGGGGTTCAGTCCGACAATGCCACGGCAGTGGCCTATTTAAACCACCAAGGCGGTACCAGTAGTCGGTCAGCTCTGAGTGGTCTCTCCACAAAGAGGTGTTCGAGTGGCTCCTGACCCTGGGAGTGTCTCTGGAAGTAGATCTCTTTGCATCCCCATGCAATTGCAAGTTGACCAGATTATTACTCGAGATTCCGGGATCCTCAGGCATATGGGATAAATGCTCTCACGGACCAGTCGACCTTCAGCATGGCTTACGCCATGCCAGTCATATCAGTAATTCTGGTCTGGCCCAACAGGCCATGGTTTCCTCTCTTAACACTCCTCAGTTATCGAGACTCTGTTCACCTGCCTCTCAGACCGGACCTACTGTCCCAAGTTACAACTCTGCACCCCTGTCCTCACCTGCACATCAGGGTTTGGTTCTTGAGAGGGGAAGGCTTGAGCCCCTAGGTCAGTGATGGCGAACCTTGGCACCCCAGATGTTTTGGAACTACGTTTCCCATGATGTTCATGCACTCTGCAGTGTAGTTTGAGCATCATGGGAAATGTAGTTCCAAAACATCTGGGGTGCTAAGGTTCGCCATCACTGCCCTATGTTGGCCAAAAAGAGGCCATTTTGACCCTCCTTAATGCCAGAAGGAAAAGCACCAAAGGTTCACAGGTCACATGTCATGTCATTTTGGCCTAATCCTTTGTAGCGCTCTGGCAGTTCAGGATGTCCTTGGCTTTCTACAGTCAGGTCTAGACCTGTCCCTAGCAGCAAGCTCACTTCGGGTACAAGTATTGGCCATCTCAGCATTCACAGGAGTTTCATGGGCTAATCATTCCCTTGTTCGCCAGTTCTTCAAAGGTGCTATCAGGCTTAGACCTCAAAGGAAGCCGAGGTTTCTCGAGTGGGATCTTCCTCTTGTCCTGGATTTCATTTCTACGCTCGGATCAGATCCTGACAAGCCTTTATCAGGGAAGGATCTTGCACTCAAAACCGCCTTGATGCTGGCAGTTACTTCAGCTAAAGGTGTCTGAAATCGGAAACCTAGGTTAAAAGGAGCCTTTTCTCTTCTTTATTTTTTATTTTTTCCAGACAGAGCAGTATTCATTCCTATGCTGGGGGTCAAGCCCTAAAGTAACTTAAGACATGGTGCTTTCCACCTTTAGGTCAACAAAGTCAAGATGTCCATCCCCTTGATGTGGGGCACACTCTGAGACAATACCTGGAAATCATGACATCCTTTAGACAAACTGATTTTCTTTTTATCCTTCTGTACGGGAAAAATAAAGGAATGCAGGCTTCGGTTAGATCTATTGCTGTTTGGATCGTACAGACCATTCAAAGAGCTTATGTAGCAAAGGGCTTGGCTCCTCCAGAGGCAGTGACTGCACACTCAACTCTGAGTATCTCGACCTCTTGAGCTTCTCGACATGTCGCTCCTGAAGTAATCTGTAGAGCGGCTTCCTGGTCCTCTATCAACACATTTGTGTCTTACTGTGTTGAACCAGCTGCTTTGTCATCTGTTAATTTTGGTTTGCAAGTACTGTCTGTTGACAGTGTTAAATACATTTTTGTTTTCTTTGCTCAGCATTTGCCCTCCCGGGTGTGTTTGGCGAGTTATTTCCTACACGTATGCTGCTATGGAGCCTGTCGGGAAAAACTGAAAATTTCCTATCGAATGCTTACCGTAATTTTCCTTTCCTGATGGGCTCCATGGCAGCAGGAGTCCCTCCCAATGCATGGAGTAGGCTAGTTACGGAACATGGCTGGTAGTCCAGAGCAAAGATTTATGGGAGAGGTGTCCTATAGGGTAGTTATGGAGGTGGGGCTAACCCACACGTGTGCTGCCATGGAGCCTATCGGGAAAGGAAAATTACGGTATTTGATAGGAAATTTTCAGTTTGTTTACTTTTAGGATACCCAAGCCTTTGTGATTTGGGATTCAGATGTGGTTTAAAAAGGGGTTGCTAAGTGAATGAAGTATTTTTTCATACATTAGAGCAGTAGAATATATTTGCATTGCAGTAAAGTATGAGTACAAAAAATTTGTGTGACAAACTTTGTTCAATTTCCTTAGAGAGAAGCTAATCCGCCTACAGCATGAAAATAAGATGTTAAAAATTAATCAAGAAGGATCAGACAATGAAAAAATTTCTTTGTTACAAAGCTTGCTTGATGATGCAAACATGCGGAAAAATGAGCTGGAGACAGAAAACAGGTAACTTTTTATTTTATTTTTTAAATGGCTGAATATCTTTGATTTGTCGTGTGTGTGTGTGTTATTTATGTATATTTATTTTTATATATAGCTATATATATATATTGTGTTTGTATGTATGTGTGTGTGTGTGTGTGTGTGTGTGTGTGTGTATATATATATATATATATATATATATATGTGTGTGTATATATATATATATATATATATATATATATATATATATATATATATATATATATATATATATATATATATATATATATATATATATATATATATAAATCTCAATTAATTTTTTTTAGGCTGGTAAATCAGAGGCTTTTGGAAGTACAGTCACAAGTAGAAGAGCTTCAAAAATCATTACAAGAACAAGGGGCAAAAGCAGAAGATGTAAGTGAAATTTCCACCAAGCTACATTGCAGATTTGTTACATGTATATTGGTATATATTACAAAATACTGTATGCCTGATCATCTTTTATTTATTTTTTTTTTTAATTTTTGTTTTACATTACTGTTTTTTAAAAGGAAATAAACAAAACCTAAGAAACCAATTTAAGACTAAAACAAACCATTAAAATGGCCATACTTGTAAAGCAGTGGATGTGACATTCCTCAAACAATCAGTGAAGGTGAATCTTCCAGGTTTATGTGTTTTTTTTTTTTTTTTTTTTTTAAATCCGGTGCTTGATTCATCACCGGTGAATGTTTGTTGAATGTCACATTAAATATGCCCCAAGTTTGTCATTTACAGTAGGAGAGAGGAAAACAAATATAAGACTATGTTATAACTGCTCACAGCCTCCTGTTACAAACAATAGTACTCACAAAATGATGAAATTAGACATTTGACCTCCTACTTTAAAAGACCATTTTTGAGTGTTTTATTTTAATTTATTTATTTATTTATTTTTGCCCATGGTAAAAGTACTGAATGAATCAGTAATGCCTGGATTTATCCTGGGAAAGTATGGATAATCCTTTAAAGATCTCTTGGATACCTTTTTAAGGTGGTTAATCCATTACTGATCCCTGGTTACATTTAAATAGCCTAACTTGAACCTAAAAGCCCTTGTCTATCCCTTGATTACAACATTGGGCCTCATGCACACTGGTTTATTGTAAAATACTGTTTGTCCTGACGGGAGAAAATCTGCGTTAAAACCTCACGAAGCTGCTTTTTTTTTTTTTTTTTTCAAACCAGTTTAGCAGTGTTTGGTAGTTTATTTCATTGACCATTATTATGGCTATTGAAATGAATAAACGCTGCTATCGTTTTTAGATGTGTTTTGCAGCACAATCGTTTTTTCTGCCAAACCGCTTCTGCTTCAGAACGCCCTGGCAGTGTTTTTTTTTTTTTTTTTTTTTTTTTTCCTGCCTCTAAACTTTTGCCACTGAACGCTGCTAAAAGCCTATCTGTGCATGGACACATAGGCTAACATGGATGGGAGTTTAGAGGCAGAAAAATGCCACCCATACACCCATAAGAGCAGCTGTAAAAGCATCTAATGTGCATGAGGTCTTACAATTAAAAGAAAAAAGCTTACCCCACACACTACTGTAGAAATAGCTTTAACAGCAACACCCAAAGATAAGTAATATGATGCAAGTAGAATCTTTTTACAATGGACCCACTAGGCTTTAGGTCTAAATATAACTGTATTTTTTGTCCTTCTACTCCATGACAATACCACAGTATGGTTATAACCGCAAATCTGTTAGGAGGAAAGGAAATGTGTGATGTCAATAACATCTCGCTGTACAACCTTCGTTGTATCTGTTGTGCAAATGTTCAAAAGTAATAACGGGTACAATGTTCTCAGCTGCATAAAAGGCTTAGAGAGGTGGGGGGTGGAGACTGCTTGTGGTGATCGGGGGGGGGGGGAGTATGACAGCAGCTTGAATGTAACACAGGCACACAGTCCAGTGTAAAATGCTGAGACAAAAATACACAGACGAGCGGAGTATGTTCTGTGTATGTTCAATGATCTTCCCAGTAAAGGTCTTGCAGAGGGGGGAGGTGTCAGCAGGAGGTAGAGAAACGCCTTCCCAGTGATTTAGCTATTCAGGGAGCGTGTCCGCAGAAGTCTGACCATTGGATTACAGGTAGGAAGTTTTCACAAGAAGAATGCAAAAAAGAAAACTAATTATGCTGGGATGGATGTGCTGCCATGCCCTGGTGTGGTCAGTTTAACCTCCTGGAAAGTTTACCACACTTCCTGACCAGGCCATTTTTTGCGTTACGGTGTTGCTTTAACTGACAATTGCGCGGTCTTGCGACACTGTACCCAAAAAAAAATGATGTCCTTTTTTCCCCCACAAATAGAGCTTTCTTTTGGTGGTATTTGATCACCTGTGCGGTTTTAATTTTTTGCACTATAAACAAAAAAATTAAATAAATTTGGAGGAAAAAAAAAAACTTAACTTTCTGCTATAAAACGCACCCAAAAAAAAAAAAAAAGTAAAAATATAATTTCTTCATCAATTTAGGCCAATATGTGCTTTTACATCTTTTTGGTAAAAAAAACAAAAAATCTCTAAGTGTATATTGATTATTTTTTTACTTTTAATGAATCTGACACTAAGTGACACTTTTTGGGGACCAGTGACACCAATAGCAGTGATCAGTGCTTAAAAATAAAACTCACTGTACTAATGACACTGGCAGGGAAGAAATTAACGGGGTAATCAAAGGGTTAAATGTGTTCCCTGGGAGTGCTTTCTTACTGTTTTGGGGATGGTTTAACTGCAGGAAGACAGAGATCTGTTTCAGAGATGTGTTTCTTGCTTTGCAGAAACACAAGATCTCTGTCTTTCTTACTAGCACAATGGCGATCTGCCTTGTTTACATGGGTAGACCGCTGTTCTGCCTCTCTCGGAATGATCACCGGGTTCCCAGCGGACCCGAAGATTTGTCTCCCGCTGTGATTGGGCAGGTCGCCGGCAGCACGCCCCAGACCCGGAAAAAAAAAATGCGTACAGGTACGTGATTTTGCGCTTAAGGGCCGCCCTGCCGCAGCATATGTACGTTGGGTGGTCCTTAAGCGGTTAAAGTAGGAATGCAGTGGGAATGGCAGGATCATTGGGTATATCACACAAAAGAAACAATGCAAAGAGAGCAGGATATTCTTTTTAATACAAGTACATGGTAACACAGACGCATAACAGAAAACTAAATGTTAGGGTAAAATACAATTTAAACAAGCTGAACCTGCTTCAGCTCTTTATCCTGTTATGACTATTTGAAAACATCAGATTTTAGCATAGTCTCCACCAGCCCATAATCCATAAAGAAGAAAGCTAGCACACAGAAGCAAGCCCTTGTGTTTATTGCAAAGCCAACACACAGCTTCAGATAGTCGTGCTGATGTTTCTGCCTACAAAGAGACCTTAGTTTCGTAGGCTATATGTTTGTTTTATTTATTTATATACATAAAGTTGTGCTCATAGGTTTACAAACCCTGGCATAATTTATGATTTCTTGGCCATTTTTTAGAGAATATGAATGATGAGACAAACTTTTTTTCTTTCACCAATCGTTAGTATTTGGCTGTAGCCATTTATTATCAATCAACTGTGTTTACTCCTTTTAAATCATGACAACAGAAACTACCCAAATGACCCTGATCAAAAGTTTACATACCCCAGTTCTTAATACTGTGTATTGCCCCCTTTAACATCAATGACAGCTTGAAGTCTTTTGTGGTATTTGTGGATGAGGCTTTTTATCTTCTCAGATGGTAAAGCTGCCCATTCCTCTTGGCAAAAAGCCTCCAATTCATGCAAGATAGCCTAAGAATTTGCATGAACTGCACGTTTGAGATCTCCCCAGAGTGGCTTAATGATATTTATGTCAGGAGTTTGAGATGGCCACTCCAGAACCTTCACTTTATTCTGCTGTAGTCCAATGAGAGGTCGACTTGGCCTTGTGTTTTGAATCATTGTCATGCTGAAATGTCAAAGTATGTCCTATGCGCAGCTTCCTGGCTGATGAATGCAAATGTTCCTCCAGTATTTTTTGATAACGTACTGCATTCATCTTGCCATCAATTTTGACCACATTTCCTGTGCCTTTCCATGTTTTACAGTAAGGCTGGTGTACCTTTCATCATTGGCCTTGTTGACTGCTCTCCAAATGTAGTGTTTATGATTGTGGCCAAAAAGCTAAATTTTGGTGTCGTCCCTCCAAATGACTTTATGGCAGAAGGCTTGAGGTTTGTCTCTGTGCTGTTTAGCATATTGTAAGTGGGATACTTTGTGGCATTTGCATAGTAATGGCTTTCTTCTGGCGATTCGACCATGCAGCCCATCTTTCTTCAAATGCCTCCTTATGTGCATCTTGAAACAGCCACACCATGTGTTTTCAGAGAGTCTTGTATTTCACCTGAAGTTATTTGTGGGTTTTTCTTTGCATCCTGAACAATTTTCCTGGCAGTTGTGGCTGAAATTTCAGTTGGTCTACATGACCGTGGTTTGGTTTCAGCAGAACCCCTCATTTTCCACTTGCTGATTTAGAGTTTGAACACTGCTGATTGGCATTCTCAATTCCTTGGATATCTTTTTATATCCCTTTCTGTTTTATACAGTTCAACTACCTTTTCCTGCAGATCCTTTGACAATTCTTTTGCTTTCCCCATGACTCAGAATCCAGAAACGTCAGTGCAGCACTGGATGAAAGATGCAAGGGTCTGTCAGGAGTCCAGAAACTCATTGACCTTTTTTACACACACACACACACACACACACACACACACACACACACACACACACACACACACACACACACACACACACACACACACACACACACACACACACTACAAGCAAACAGATCACAGGTGAGGATGGTTACCTTTTTAATAGTAATTCAAACCCCTTTGTGTCAACTTGTGTGCATGTTATCAGGCCAAAATCAACAGGGTATGTAAACGTTTGATCAGGGTCATTTGGGTAGTTTCTGTTGTCAATATGATTTAAAAACGGTAAACACAGTTGATTGATAATAAATGGCTTCAGCCAAACACTAAGACCCCTTTCACACGGAGGCATTTTTCAGGTGCTTTAGCACTATAAAAATAGCGCCTATAAAGCGCCTGAAAGAAGCCTCGGCTGCAAACCCAGTGTGAAAGTGCTTACACACTGCGCTGGCAGGGCGTCAGAAAAAATCCTGCAAGCAGCTTTTTTGCAGCGCATTAAGAGTGGTGAACCCACCGCTCCTAACGCGTCCCTGCCCATTGAAAACAATGGGGCAGCGCTGCTATACCGCCAGCAAAACGCCGCTGCAGCAGCGTTTTCCGGGCAGATTTAACCCCTTTTTGTCCGCTAGCGGGGGTTAAACCGCCCCGCTAGCTGCCAAAAAGCGATGCTAAAATGATGGTAAAGCGGCACTAAAAATAGCGCCGCTTTACCACTGGCGCCCAGGGCGACAGTGTGAAAGGGCTCTAACCATGAGTGAAAGTGTTTTTTGTGTTATCGTTCATATTCTCTGAAAAATGGCCTAGAAATCATAACTTCTGCCAGGGTATGTAAACTTATGAGCACAACTGTAATTATAGATAGATATACTATCTATCCTCTTTATAGGCAGAAACGCCTCATTGTGACTGGAGCTGTATTTTCACTTTGTAATAAAAGTACCTGCTGCTGCGTGACGGCTTTTCTCTATTTTGCTATTATTCGTAAAATTCTAGCCTAGTGCTGTATAGGTAGTTCCTGCTGCATCCCTCTGTCAATGAAAAAACAAAGTGTGTAACTATGTTGGAACTTTGAAAGTAGTTAGAGAGACCGTATAGATATGGAATATAGTAAAATCAGCGAACCTTATTCACATCCAAGTAAAACCGCGATCCAAAGAATAGCAATTGCATAGCGTACATATTAAAAACAAAATTACATGGAGTATATGACCTTGCTGTGGATTGTTGTCACAGGAATGATCCCAACATGTTTCAGAATAAACAAAAAATTCCTTAAAAATACAAACATAAGTACATGTAATATTCAACAAAGTACAAAGTATATGTCACAGATGTGAGGAAATGAATCATGGCATATTTGTAAAATACTCAATGTATATCCCTAGGACGTGCCCCATCACTTGGTAGCAACCGGTGAGCAAAAGGGACAGGAAGGAAATGGGATAGGAGGGATAGGGAAAAAATAGATGCCTGGGTAACCGTAGTGCCAGAGCCTGTGAGGACCGCCAGGATAAAAGGGAAACGCAGCCAACCCGGCCAGATGTCTAAAGAGAACATAAATATATAAGGGCTAACACTAATTGGGGAAATTCCTGGGGTTAATTCCACTTAAAAGCCTAATTCCAGTTAACAGTTTGTGCTGTTGAAAAATAACTGATTACCTGGTCAGACCACCAGGTGAAAATAAAGGAAGGAAAGCCTAAAAAACAAAACACTAATGCAACCACCACATCTAAGAATTGCTAAACTGCAACTTATGTTATTATTTTGGGGTGTACTTCAAAGACAGTTTAGCTAAAGTGCATTTTGTTTGAGTTGTGGCTATTTCCCATGAATACCATTTGTGTTCATTATACAGTACATATATTACCGTATATGTTATCAGCACAAGAGCTGCTTGTAGAGCTCTACCTGGCACCATAGTATTCTTTATTACTTGTTTTATGATTGGAAAAGGAAAGGGTTTGCAAAACTTTTCTAAAAGTATGGGAGTATTGGAAGTTATTTTTCATGCACAGTGATCCATCTGTATGGAATTTAGAGTGAAATATAATTTTGTTAAATCTTTTTCTTAATGCTTCTGTTAATTGGATTGTTTTTCACACAAGGCAATAGTAAGTATTTATTCTTGTAATACACTACTGGTTAAAGCTGAACTCAAGGTATATTAAAAAATATCCTGACCAGAGCACTTTTTGCGATTCGGCACTGATTTATTTTAACTGACAATTGTGTGGTCATGCGACGTTGCACCCAAACAAAATTGACGTCCTTTTTTCCCCCCACAAATAGAGCTTTCTTTTGGTGGTATTTGATCACCTCTGCGTTTTTTTATTTTTTGCGCTATTAAACAAAAAAACTATCTTTTTCCTCAGTTTAGGCCAATATGTATTCTTCATATTTTTGGTTAAAAAAAAATCGCAATAACATATATTTTTTTTTTTTTTTTTTACTAGTAATGGCGGCGCTCTGGGATTTTTTATTGAGACTGTGACATTATGGTGGGCACCTCGGGCAATTTTGACAAATTTTTTGGGACCATTGGCATTTATACAGCGTTCGGTGCTATAAAAAAAATGCATTGATTACTGTAAAAATGTCACTGGCAGGGAAGGGGTTAATTGTGTTCCCTCTGTGTTCTAAATGAAAGGGGGGAGGGGACTGTGTAGGGGAGATGACAGATCGCTGTTCATACTCTGTAAAAAAAAAAATGTCTAAGTTGGGGCAGGGCAACAAAAGCTGGCAACCACAATTCCAAAAAAAGTTAATACAGGGCCCTGTTTACCATGGCGTAGCATCCCCTCTTCTTTTAACACTCTGTAAATATCTGGGAACTTGGGAGAGCAGTTACTGTATGATGCCTGCAGGCTTCATCCAGATATCTCCACTCAAAGTCCACAACATCCTATGACGTCATGTGGGTGGCAAATGGTTAAGTACTGCTTGCAATATAAACTCTGATACTCCTATGTGACATTTTTGGTTTTGTATGCAGCACTGGAGAAAACCTGGAGCAGAGTTTTCTTTAGGAAAGTTATTTCAGCCCTTCTGTTCTATTATTTTTCATCCCTGAAAATCTTTAAACCTAGCTTTTATGTTAAAGTGGGGTTGCGGTAAAAAAAAAAAAAAAAGGGGGCTTAAAAATCCTAAAAAAAATTAAAAAGAAATAATTGGAAAAAAAAATAAATTTTACTCACCTCCAAATGCCTGTTGCTATGGGGTCCCTCGTAGTCTGCCACCTTCATTGCCCAGGCTAAACGTCACTTCCCCCTCGGCGCCGCACAGTCATCTGGGACCTGTCACGTGTCCCAGATGACTGAGCGTCAAATCACGGCGCCGCTCGCGCATGCGCAGTGGGTGCCCGGCTGTGAAGCCACAGTTCCCACATTAGGAATGCCGGTGCGGCGAGCGGCTCGTGGAACGAGGGGGGGGGGCCTCGTTCCCCCGCATCGCTGGACCCTGGGACAGTTAAGTGTCCGATTTTTAAAAGTCAGCAGCTGCAGTATTTGTAGCTGCTGACTTTTAAAAAAAAAAAAAAAAAAATTTCCCCAGGACGGAGCTCCGCTTTAACATTTAAGTCTATAGATGTGCTTTAATACAGGGCTCAAAATGTAAGTTTTGAGCCACTAGCCAGGCCTTAGGAGTTACTCGCCACCAGTTACCCCTACCCTGCCCCTCGCAGCCTGATTAGTGGCCATGATTGCCCATATGTGCAGCCTCATCAGTGCCTATCAATGCAGCAGGGAAGAATCGGGAAGGATCTGGCAGCCGGATCAGAGTGGAGATCTCCCGCTGAGGCACGGCTTCTGTACAAATAGCCGGCCGCTTTCAAACGAAGTCCCACCTCCTGGACCGGCTACTCTAATAGACAGCACGCTGGTCCAATGCCGGTCCAGGAGACAACACTTTGTTTGACAGCGGCCAGCTATTCATGTACAAGCCACGTGTCAGGGAGATCCCCGCTCTGTGTGATCCAGCTGCCAGAGAAGTGGTGCAGCCTTTTTTTTTTTTTTTTTTAAGGACATCAGAGCAGCCAGGCCTCCGCTCTGATGTCTGCACCGCTTCTGCCAGAAGTGATCAGCCAGGAAACTGTCAGCCCAGTTTGTTCCTGCTCCACACTCGCCCTCCACTAATTTATACCAAATGCGAGCAGGCCAGTGGTCATTTTGAGGGCTGTTTTAATAGATTCCCTGCCATTTAAATTGTAAATTTGTGTATTATATCTTTTATAAATGCAGGAAATCAAGGCAATCAAAGTATCTGCCAAGTCTTCCTTGTCTAGGTGCCTGCAGTCTTCATCTTTCATGTTTTGCAAACTTTGTTAAAATTCCATAATTATATAACTGAACACTGATATTTATGTGCAGGATATGTGAGTAACTGATTTGTGTTTGTGTCTCACCCCCAACCTCTTCATTTAGTCACTACTTTTGAAGAAGAAGCTTGAAGAACATCTGTAAGTATTAATATATTAGATTTGCCATTTAAGAGTTGAGTGACATTCATAATTTTATGCACCAGCTGCACAGCACTTTAATTTAATACTTTAATTAGATGAACTTCATAATTTAATGGGTATATATGAACTTTAATAAACACACGTTTTACTGATCTGTTTTATTAACGTAATGATTTCCATGCTACATTGCATATTCAGTGCCGCCTCAGTGAACTCTTAGTCTTGCATGCATGGTTCATATCATGAAAATTCAGTGCATGTTCAGTTAGAATAAATTCTCATTATATAGGACCAGTAGTCTGCAAAGTACCGTATTTATCGGCGTATAACACGCACTTTTTCCCCCTTAAAATCGGGGGAAAGTCGTGGGTGCGTGTTATACGCCGATACCCAAAAAAAAAATGACAAAAAATCGGTTGCGGCGCCGAAAAATGGCGACCGCGGCCGAAAAAGGCCGAACCGCGGCCGAAAAAGGCCGGAAAAAGCCGAAGCGCGGCCGAAAAAGACCGAAGCCGGCTGTTCAGCTCCGCTCGGAGTCCCGCCTCCCTGCGCTCGCTCCCGAAACAGCAGGGAGGCGGGACTCCGAGCGGAGCTGAACAGTCGGCTCGGTCTTTTTCGGCCGCACTTCGGCCTTTTTCGGCCGCGGTTCGGTCTTTTTCGGCCGCGCATGCGCGGTATTTCTCGCGGCGGGAAATTTAAACGCTGGCGAACTTCAACTGACACTAGCAAGCTGCAAATGACACTAGCAAGCTGCAAATGACGCCGGGCAAGCTACAAATGATGCTGGGCAAGCTACAAATGACGCTGGGCAGGTTGCAAATGACGCTGGGCAGGTTGCAAATGATGCTGGGAAAGGCTGCAAATGACGCTGGGCAAGCTGCAAATGACGCTGAGCAAGCTGCAAATGACGCTGAGCAAGCTACAAATGACGCTGGGCAAGCTGCAAATGACGCTGAGCAAGCTACAAATGACGCTGGGCAAGCTGCAAATGACGCTGGGCAAGCTGCAAATAACGCTTAAATGTAAGTTTTTTTTTTCCCTAAACTTCTCTCCTAAAACTTTTTTTCCTTAAAATTCCCTCCTAAACTTGGGGTGCGTGTTATACGCCGGTGCGTGTTATACGCCGATAAATACGGTAATACATTTTCAAAATTGTTCTAAATGTTGAATGGGAATAGTTGCAAAATGCTACCGATTTTAGGGAGTATATGTAATACTTTATATTCCATTAATTTGAAATGTATAAAGGTATAGGTGTGTGCTACTTTGTCTGTAGACCTGACTTCTGCTTGTCAGGTGCCAATACCAAAAGCCAGTGATTATTTGGTAGAATGTATGTGCCTGGTGCATAGAACTTTAATACTAATGTTGTATGCGTGTGCCTAACTTTCTTATACTACTTCGCTAAGCATAAAATGCTAAGTGTGTGTATCGAATAACATACTTTTAAATGTTATTTAAAATCCCTAACTTAATAGGTGTATGATGGTGTTTTGTCAATTGTTTTTCACTTTTTATGTTTCGTGACCTGCCATTTTATGTTCTTTTTATATGGATAAAATGTGTTAGTCTGTCTATTAGAGCATGTTGGGCTTTCTAATACGAATATATACTAATTCTAATATGAAAGCTCTGTACTTATTGTTCTGTCTGCAGGTGCAGAGAACATCTGTTGGCATTAGATAATGAGGGGTGGGTGTCCCTCCTCCGAATCTTTAAGATGTGCGTATTAAGGCTGTCAGATATCCTGCTTTAAAGGTCATAGAACAAACACGTCCTCAGGTGTTAAAGTGGACCCTAATATATTAGGACCCCTTTCCTGTAATTAACTGTTTTTAGTAAAATAAGAATTAGTAGAAGAAAAAATGCTGTACAAAAAAAGGTAGCAAAGATGCTTAATATTTTGTTTATGATGGGGAGGGGCCTAGATCTTGTGTTCATATTCAGTATTTCATATTTGGCTGTAAAGGAATAAAATTAAAGGGGGAAAAAAAATACTTTAGTCCTAAATATAATTCATAAATATAGAGAATACTATCAGAAGTCATGTCTCTTGGTACAGTTTTTTTTTTTGCGTTTTACTGAACAATACTTCTGAACAGAACTTTTGAAAGTTTTTGTTTTTTTACAGGGAGAAGCTTCATGAAGCGAACAATGAACTGCAGAAAAAACGTGCAATTATTGAAGATTTGGAGCCACGTTACAACAACAGCTGTAGGTGACATTTAATTTTTAAGGCATCGTGAAGGCGGACACAAGGCTTTACTTACTTATGTCTCGGAGTATGAACTAGAACATGAGTTTAAAGTGTCAAGAACAGGATATCGGAACAGCATACGGGCAGTCCCCGGGTTACAAACAAGATTAGGTTCTGTAGGTTTGCTCTTAAGTTGAATTTGTATGCAAGTTGGAACAGGTACATTTTTTACTTTTAAACTCCAGCCAGAAATAATTTTTATATTGGTTTTGATGGCATAGGGAAGGGTTAACACCCCTGTAACATTTGTTGTGCGGTCTGTTCCGTTCCCCTGTTTAGAAGATTTCACGTCACTTTCTGCCCTGTGACAATTGGATTTGGAAAATTTTGGGTTGTTGGAAACAAGAATTTATGATAAAGCTTCAGTTGAGACACCTTTTTCCCATGATAACTCTTACATGCGTGAATTTCCATTCCTGGGTGTAGATTTCCTCTCACTTCCTGTAGTCTCCCTTTGTTTGTAAGTCGGATGGATGTAACTCAGGGACTGCCTGTATCTAGTTTTGTTAGTCTCTGTAGGTGTTAAATTAACTTGGTACAAATTTGTCTTTAACATTTTGAAATGGACTTGGACAACATACAGCAGAAAGTCAAACAGCCAATGTATGAGACCCTATGCAGTAAATTTTGCATAACACTATTAGCAAACATCTATTTAGCAAATCAGCACAAAGGATAATGTATATATGCAGAACTATAATGAACATATCGGGGAAAGATGATTGGTTGCTTTGCATTACTACACTTTGTTCTTTGTGCTTTATTTTTTTTTTTTCCCCCCAGTCCTTATCTTGTATTGTAAAGGTATCCCTTGTACTACCGTGTTTATTCTTAATCTGCATTAGTTGAGTATTTGGAAATATTGATGAACCATGTTAAAAGACTAATTGCCTTTAATTTTTTCTTTTTCCCCCAAAAAATTAAGCAATGAAAATCGAAGAGCTACAGGAAGCGTTACGGAAGAAAGAGGAAGAAATGAAACAAATGGAAGAGCGTTACAAAAAATATCTAGAGAAAGCAAAAAGTGTGAGTAATCTATTGCCAGTTTTGGAATACTTGTACATTGTGAAGGTCTTAAGCAATGATCCTTTTTCCAGGAAAAAAAAAAATGCTCTACTACACATTTCCTCCTTCTCTACAGGTTATTCGCACATTAGATCCAAAGCAAAATCAGGGCTCAGGACCAGAGATACAATCTTTAAAAAATCAGCTGCAAGAAAGGGACAAAATGTTTCATTCTTTAGAGGTTAGTAAAATAATATATATAGGAAATACAAAAAAAATTTAGCTCTGTTTTATACCTAACCTTTTTCACTGAGGTGTTTTTTTTTATTTTTTTCCAATTATTTTTTTTTTTTTTTCTTTGTACACATTTAAAAAATAATTTTAGGTCTAAGATTGCATGAAACCAACAAACATGATATATATTTTTTGAAAGCAGACACTTTGAGAATAACATAATGGTAGTTAAAATTTTTTTTATATATACATATAGCAGGGCTCAAAATTTCAAGTTCTGAGCTACTAGCCAGGCCATAACTGTTACTCGCCACCAGTTGCCCCACCCAACCCCTAGCATGCCCCGTCCCTAATCCTGCCCCTGAACATGCTCTCATAAATTATCTCATGAAATTACACTTAAATGTTTTATGCAGAATTAGGTTACAAAAATAAATATTAACAACTTTATCAGTGCAGCGGACCTGTGCGATGAGCACAGGTCCGCTGCACTGATAAAGTTGTTAATAATTATTTTGCAGCGTAACCAGTACCCATTAATGCAGTGGGACCAATGCACATCAATGCAGCATAACCAGTGTCCAACAATGCGGCGTGACCTGTGCCCATCAATGCGGCGTGACCTGTGCCCATCAATGCGGCGTGACCTGTGCCCATCAATGCGGCGTGACCTGTGCCCATCAATGTGGCGTGACCTGTGCCCATCAATGTGGCGTGACCTGTGCCCATCAATGTGGCGTGACCTGTGCCCATCAATGCGGCGTGACCTGTGCCCATCAATGCGGCGTGACCTGTGCCCATCAATGCGGCGTGACCTGTGCCCATCAATGCGGCGTGACCTGTGCCCATCAATGCGGCGTGACCTGTGCCCATCAATGCGGCGTGACCTGTGCCCATCAATGCGGCGTGACCTGTGCCCATCAATGCAGCGGGACCAGTGCCCATCGATGTAGCGTGACCAGTGCCCATCGATGTAGCGTGACCAGTGCCCATCAATGTAGCTTGACCAGTGCCCATCAATGCGGCGTGACCTGTGCCCATCAATGCGGCGTGACCAGTGCCCACCAATGCGGCGTGACCAGTGCCCATCAATGCGGCGTGACCTGTGCCCATCAATGCGGCGTGACCTGTGCCCATCAATGCGGCGTGACCAGTGCCCATCAATGCGGCGTGACCGGTGCCCATCAATGCGGCGTGACCAGTGCCCATCAATGCGGCGTGACCTGTGCCCATCAATGCAGCGTGACCAGTGCCAATCAAGGCATAGGTATGATTTAGACATCATATCTATGCCTCCATTTACCCCCCCCCCCCCCAATCAAGCACATCTATGCTCCCAATCCCCCCCTCCTTACTCCCAGCCCCACAACTTGTTTAATCCTCCATTGTACCAATGCCTCCAGCACACATATTTACCATTTTCCTGCAGCCAAGAGGGTACACACTGAAAGAGGACCGAGAGGGTTTGAGCCTGCCTTGCAGAGATATGGTGAGGGGCGGTCCCGGGCGGCTCTTTTACTCCTATGGAAGTGCACGCTCTGTGTGCTGTGGGGGGCGGGGATGTGCGGCAAGTGGGAGGTGAAGAGGGGCGGTCCCGGGCAGCTCTTTTACTAAGTGCACGCTCTGTGTGCCTGGGGGGGGCGGGGATGTGCGGCAGGTGGGAGGTGGTGAGGGGCGGTCCCGGGCGGCTCTTTTACTACTATGGAAGTGCACGCTCTGTGTGCCTGTGGGGGGCGGGATGTGTGGGAGGTGGAGAGGGGCGGTCCTAGGCAGCCGACAGTTTGTATTGAAACGGCCACACTGAGAGGCTCGCGTCGCGGCGGGGGGCACTGGCTATACATTTCTGGGACAGCACAGCCCTGTCCATACTCGCCCTCCTCATTTTATTACTCGCCAAATGCGAGCAGGCGAGCACAAATTTTGAGGGCTGCATATAGTGCAGTGCTATAATAATGTTAAAATCTATATATAAACATCCAAAAAACAAATAAAGGTCTCTTTAAAACTGCTGTGCAAAAAAAAGAGAGGTTTCTTTGATTTTTGGATGTTTATATTTTTGCACCTTGGATTATATTAGTATTGTAGATAGATTTGCACATTATTATAGCGCTGCACTATATGTATATATTTAGTTTTTTGCGCTATAAGGACGTGGTGGAGGGAGTGCTGGCAGCTGTTCAATTTATTTTACAATAATTTTTTTGGAGTTGGAGGATTGGCTCACAAGAATCATTTATTTGATTTTTTTTTTTTTTTCAATTTTTTTTTGTGTCACACTATTAGTGCAACAGTTTACAAAATGCAGAATTTCAGTAAAAAATACACTAAAGTGAATTTTAGGTCGCATAAACACAATATATTACCCAATTATTTGGTAAAATATAAAAGATCAGGTTGTGTCAAGTAAGTAGCCAATGTTCTGCAAGAATTGCACTCGGCTCTTAATTTTTTTTTGTTAGCATTTTTTGTGCTGTTTATCCCAAGTGAAAAAAAGTAAATAATGGGACTCTAAAAGTGCTGTACAGTGAAGCTAATAGGAATTTTGACTTGCTTGTGGATTCCTTATATTGAAGTACAGGATAGAGGCCCCTCTCCTCTGTGTCTTGATTACTCATTATTGCCTTCTGAAGAACTGGAGTCTCATGCGTTGGGTGGGGTTATATGCTGTGCCAGTGTGCAATCATTTGAAGGTAGCTGTATCTAACCCATGGTCTATAAATAAAAGTCCTGTGTCGTACTGTACTCCAAGATAAGGAAATCGCAGGTAAGTCAGAAATCCTATCTTTCTTTTTTTTTTTTTTAAGGTTTCTTTATTGGCTTGTCAATTTAGACTTTAAACTTATGGTTGAATAGTTGTTACCTTACATTTGTTGTATTTTTGTATATTAATTTTAGAAAGAGTTTGAGAAAACCAAGACACAGAGAGATCAGGAGGAAAAACTGATTGTCAGTGCATGGTATAACATGGTAAGCATTATTTGGTTGCGATTAATGTAAACATGGCTGCAACTAAAAAATTTCTGTTTTGCTATCTATCTGTGCTGCCCAGTAATGATTACAGTAGATAATATGGATCACAAACATGTAACCTGTTCCAGCTCTTGCCTCTCAGATCCCCCCCCTCGCCTTAACCTGTGACAGTGGGCAAGGGATCCCT
This sequence comes from Lithobates sylvaticus, assembly GCA_028564925.1. Classification (NCBI taxonomy): domain Eukaryota; kingdom Metazoa; phylum Chordata; class Amphibia; order Anura; family Ranidae; genus Lithobates; species Lithobates sylvaticus. The sequence goes on from CM053026.1 coordinate 387,500,807, forward strand.
TCCCCCTCCCCCGCTGTCAGAACCTAAAAGAAGCACGGCCACAAAAACAGGTGTCAATGTTGACAAGGACAATGCTGGAAATCACGCTAATTCGGATTTGAGTTAGAATAACATACTGGAAGTTTTAAAAGGTGGGTGGTGCTTAAAAACCTCTGTTAACCATGGTTACCTGCAAGGAAACACGTGCAGTCATTGGTTTGCACAAAAAGGAATTTGCAGACAAGGATATAGCTGCTACTAAGATTGCATCTAAACCAGCCATTTATAGGATCATCAAAAACTTGTGGAGTGGAGTTCCACCTACAAAAAATAAAAGTAAAAAAAATCAGCAGCTACAAATACAAAATGCAGCTGCTGACTTTTAAAATAAGGACACTTGCCTGTCCAGGGTGCCCACCATGTCCTCACCGGAAGCCGAACCGTCCCTCGGCTACAGATGAAGGCTTCACGGCCTGGTTCTCTACTGCGCATGCACGAGTTGCGCTGCACGTTCTGAGTGGTCCCTGCTGTCTTCTGGGACATGCGTGTCTCCCAGAAGACAGAGAAGAGGGGCATAGATTGCCGCGGATACTGCAGCAATCTTTTGCCGGAAGTGGGAGCAAATGCCTGATTCAGACTGGTATCTGCTCCCCCTCCCCCCTGAAAGGTGCCAAATGGGGGGGGGGGGGGATGGATACCTGTCTAATACAGGTATTTGCTTCGACTTCCGGCAAAGATTGCCGCAATCCAGGTAATCCAGGCAGCGGAAGTTCCATTTTTGGGTGGAACTCCACATTAAAGCGGAAGTAAACCCGTCGATTTAACAGTTTAAAAAAAAAAAAAAGCATGCCGTGAATGCTAACTGCACATTGGCTGTGCTCTCAACCAAACAGTCAAACCATCCAATGGCTGGTGTCATAACGGATCACATGTGCAGCACCGTGGCAGTTGAAGATTAAACAGAGGCAAAGATGGCAGCTTCTTGGCTGAAAACGATAGGAGGGCAGTTCAATTGTTGTGGAGAAGGCTTCAGAGCGCCCAAGAAAGTCTAGCAAGTGCCAGGACCATCTCCTACAGTTGATTTAGCTGCGGGATTGGGGCACCACCAGTGCAGAGCTTGCTCAGGGATGGCAGCAGGCAGGTGTGAGTGAATCTACACGCACAGTGAGGCAAAGACTTTTGGAGGATGGCCTGGTGTCAAGAAGGGCAGCAGAGAAGCCACTTCTCTCCAGGAAAAACAGGGACAGACTGATGTTCTGCAAAAGGTGCAGGGATCGAACTGCTGAGGACTCGGGTAAAGTCCTTTTCTCTGAATCCCCTTTCTGATTGTTTGGGGCATCTGAAAAAAAACCTTGTTCGGAGAAGAAAAGGTGAGTATTACCATCAGTCCTGTCATGCCAACAACAAAGCATCCTGAGATCATTCATGTGTGGGGTTGCCAAGGGAGTGGGCTCGCTCACAATTTTGCTTAAGAACACAGCCATGACTAAAGAATGTTACAAAAACATTTTCCGAAAGCAAATTCTCCCAACCATCGAAGAACAGTTTGGTGACGAATAATGTCTTTTCCAGCATGACCTTCCCATAAGGCAAAAGTGATAACTAAGTGGCTTGGGGAAACAAAACATCAACATTTTGGGCCCATGGCCAGAAAACTCCCCAGACCTTAATCCTATTGCAAACTTGTGGTCAATCCTCAAGAGGCGGATTAACCAAAAAAAAAAAAACCCCACACACATTCTGACAAACTACAAGCATTGATTATGCAAGAATGGGCTGCCATCAGTCAGGATGTGGCCCAAAAATTGATTAATGGAATGCTAGGGCGATTACACTTTTTTAAACTCCATTATGTTACTAAACGTCTTAGACCTGGTTCACATCTATGTGTTTTTTGGTGATTTTTGCAGAAACACACTAGTTTATTTACATGGTTTCCTATGGGACACGTTCACATCTATGCTTTTTAGACGCTGCGTATTTGGAAAGGGTCAGGGACTTTTTTTTTTATTTAATTTTTTTTTAACTCAAAACTGTGCTTTTTTTGGTTCAATATACTTCAGTGGAGAAGCTGCAGAAAAGCATGTAATAAGTCTTTGCAGCAATTTGTGTTTTTTAATCTGCCCAACAACAAATTCGCAAATCGCAGCAAAATCACATGCGCAAAAATCAAAACGCACAGCAAAAAGCACTGCAGAAACAAATTAAAAGCAAACTGCATAGGTGTGTGCCGAGCCTTATGCTGGCCACACGGATCAATTTTCGGACGAGACTATTCAGGCGAAAAAATCTTTGTAAATTCGCTGAATGAAAGAATGTTTGAAATTTTCACTTGTGTTTAACATTCTGTTTTTAAAACGAATGTAATTTCTGAACGAAAACCACATACACTGTCTGAAAATTCCTTTGACCACAAAGTTTTTTATTTCCAAATTTTCCCATCACTATGCTTGAAAATGAACGTCGGTTTGACCCCACCAACTATTAGAAAATCGAACGAACGTTCTTAACATTACATTTTTTTTTTTTTGAAGGAAGACAGTGTTTGTTTTGTTTTTTTTAATAAAAAAGTTTGATCTCTGAGTCTGATATTTACCATTTTCACCCTTTAATAGTATATACAGTATATCCTCTAATAGTATATACAGTATATCTCTTCTGTCTGTTATTCTCAGAGTGGATTAGAGATTTTGCTCCCTAACCATATAGTTGGTTATATTTACCATGGCATAGAGATATATTTAAGAATAAATTGCCTTTTTTTAAAACTTAACATATTCACTAAATTATTACACCACACTTTTTTTAAGGTTATTAACCAAGTAATCGATCAATCGAAACAATAATCGGCCAACTAATCGATTATGAAAATAATCGTTAGTTGCAGACCTGAAGTTAATGTAATTCTTAATAAAAGCCTTTGACACTTATGACTTGTAATTATATTCAGTATACCATAGTAACATCTGACAAAAAGATCTAAAAACACTGAAGCAGCAGACTTTGTGAAAATTAATATTTGTGTCATTCTCAAAATTTTTGGCCACGGCTGTACAGCCCTATTTTTATGGAAGAGCAGATGCTGTTCTTCACTCTCCATGGGACACAGCAGTGTTTACCCTACACGGTTTCTGCATTTTCATTTTTATTCATGAAATTCACAGCAGAGAGTCTGTGGTGTACTATAGAATGTTTTTTGCATAATGCTTTTCATGGTTAGGCCACTACTGCTTTATAAATGGGCCCCTTAATGCACTACTACTTCCATTGTGTGCATTTTGATGCTTGTTTTAAATTCTTTGAGGTGCTGCTACTTTTTCTGTTAGCGGAAGAATTCTCAGTTTATATGAATTGGATACAACAAAGTCCGCTATCATTGTGTTCGATTCAGCAGTATATGGCAGTTTAAACCTATAAGCAGCTTGATTCCGTGTGAAGCTTCCACATTTGCCAGTGTGACATATTTTTTTTTTTTCAAGAAACAATCCCTCCTATAAAATTAATATTAGTCAATTAAGCTTTTGTATGGTCACAGATCTTTGTTCTGTAGGCATTTGTGTACACAAGCTTTTGTGCTTTGCTTCTGCCATCTTGGATGGATGTGAAAATGTAGTTGAATCTTCAATTCAGATCAGTATGGAGCCGTATTTGGATTTACTTCTTTCTTCCCCAAGCATGAATACAAGTGGTGCAACGAAATTTCGGCCGCCGAAACATATCGGCCAAAAATAAAGTGCCAATAATGGAACCGAAAAGGGGGCGGTCCGCTCCGGGTGCCACGTGTCATTCTGGAGCGCCCCTGTCAGAGTCCTCCCCTCCCTCCTTCTCTCCTTGTGAGTGTCATTGCGATTTGAATCACCGGGCAGCCGCTGTAACAATGTCCTGCCTCCTAGACCGGCTCTTTTGATAGACGGCACACTGATCCAATCCCGGGAATCATTGTGCTGTGTGTCATAGGAGTAGGGCTGGGAGGCGGGACATTGTTAAAGCAGCCGCCCGGTGATTCAAATCTAGCTCTGTGACACAGCGTGAGATTGCACTACCATGCATCGGGGGGAGGGGTGGGGCTGCATCTGACGGGCACCGGGGGGGTGGGGCTGCATCTGACGGGCACCGGGGGGGTGGGGCTGCATCTGACGGGCACTGGGGGGGTGGGGCTGCATCTTGCATCTGATGGGCACCAGGGGGGGGGGGCTGTATCTTGCATCTGATGGGCACCGGGGGCGGCATCTGATGGGCCCTGATGAGGCTGCATTGATCTCTTGTATCAAGTCTGCAGTCTCTGACCATGTCCTGTATCATGTCTAAAAAATATAATGTTAACGTGGTGCTTACTTAAAATATAAAACTATTCATAAATCAATTAATAAACATAAATCCTTTGGAGACTTGCCCTATCTCAGTGGCGGGTCAGGCAGCGGGTGACAGTGGTGAGCGGTGGGATCTTGCAGTGGGTCAGACAGCAGCGAGCTGTCTTCTCTATGCATCTCCTCCCCTCCTCCTGATAGGCGTCCAGTCTCAGCGCCTGTCCTTTCAGCAAATTGGGTGACTGATAACAGACCCGCACTTCCTGATTGGCGGGTAGGCGGTTCAGTGTTAGAAAAGTGAATATTCATTCGCTTTTCTAACACACCTGGGTAATCTCCAAGCACGATGCTTTGCGCTCCGCGTTCACCTTTTTTGAAGCCTATTGGAGCCTATGGCACTAATCAGGTGCTTCAAAAATACACCCTTGCCGCTGAAATTCAGGCACCCGGCATCCGAAAAGGGGCCGGATGCCTGAATAGGGGGTGGCAGCGGGAGCCATGGATGGATTCATGCAATACATGAATCTATCCATTAGTCAGAGGAGGTGGCTGGAGAGAGGGGGCAGCGCCCGTGTGCCCTTAATGGATGCACCGCCACTGTTTAGTACCCTTACCCATAGCAACAGACAAGACAGAGCTTTTTCAAGGATAAGTTCACCTTTTAAAAAAAATAAATGTGGCGATACTAAATCTCGGTATAGATGATTTCCCTGTGCTGCATTGAAGAGTGGCTTCTGACATTTTACTAGCAGCTCGTCTGACGATCACCAGCCATAACCACCATCCACTCAATCTATTCCTTTGGGAAACTCATGGCATATAGGTCAGACTCACTGAAGTCTTTTGAAGCCGCTTGGCAAGATTGGTCATCCTGGTACTCCCTACACAATACTAATGTGAAAATCTGATGTGTATTGATGATGTTTTGAACACCTATGTTAATGTTCTATCCATGTACGCTAGATGCTATCAACACTGTTGCCCTGTGAACCTCTCGAAGTGTTTTTTCCCTCTTGTTCTTGCTCATCTGCTCTGCAGTTACGGTATTTTGTATTAAATCTTTATTAAAGATGCATTGAAATAAAAAATAATAAATGTAAACCTTTTTGCAGGTAAGAAAATGTGCAACAAATGTTTTTTTTTTTTTTTTCTTACTAGAAGCCTGGAAAGCATTGCACCCACGATAACCAGATTGCAGGTGCCATGCAGGACTCCTGCAGCCTTGTCAGTGTATCTGCTGGTAACTCTTACAGGCAGGAAGAGACAATGAACTACATAGAGAGCTTAACATTGCCATGGATGTTCATTGAGAGCTACAAGCTGACAGCCGCAAAGGATGTTGGTACTTGTACTTTTCAAATTCACAGAACACTATGAATGATGCAGGCAGTGCGTTTTTTTTTTTTTTTTTTAAATGGTGACGGGGGTGGAGAAGAAGATCCCCCCCCCCCCCTTGCTGTCACTAGATGCAGCGATTCGGGGAGATGCTGTAGGAGTGGGAACATGTTACGTTCTACCCTAAAAACTAGGGTGGGGGGGACAACATGTAAACTGTTCCCAAAACTTATTCTTTAATACTTCGATGAGGTTTGCTCAAATTAAGATTCATGCTAAAGGTCCTTACACCATATGTTTCTGTTAGGCTCTGTTAGTAATTAGTACAGATTTTTTATTTTTTTTTAATTCCACTGCTGATTTTTTTTTTTTTTTATAGGGAATGGCCTTGCATAAAAAAGCTGCAGAGGACAGACTGGCAAGCACAGGATCAGGACAGTCATTTCTTGCAAGACAGCGGCAAGCTACAAGCTCAAGAAGGTCTTACCCAGGACACGTCCAGTCGGCCACAGCGAGGTAGAAGACCCTTAGGCTGGAAAATCTGCATCATACCCTTATGTTGCACATAACTGCATTTCAGGAAATGTCACCAGTGTGCTTTTAAGCTGTTTCTTACCTTTTTAATATGTTTTGTTAAATTTTTGTTTGTCCTATTAATGTGTCCATTTTAAGTTGCTTTGACCGTGCCAAATTTTTGAGCCCAGAACATCCTAAACTTTCTTACGCAAACTTTAATTTAAGAACATTACTCTTTTGACATGTCTTTTGGTGTAATCTTATGAAGAACAGGCAGTAAAAACTTGCCTATGTGGAGATGATGTTTTTTGTGTAATGTATACTTTAAACAAACACCACAGTGCTATGAGGACAATTACTGTTAACTATCTCAGACTCCTGGCCCTACCTAGGCAGGACTTTCACAGAGCAGCAGTCACAGATGACAAGAAATGTAACCGTATGAAATGCATGCAGTGAGGCTTCATTTGAAGGGTATTCTGTGCTCTGCAGGCCTTTTGTCTCTATGTAGCCTGATGACGTATACATAGTCAAGATAACTTTTGTATACATATCGGTCATCGGCTCAGGACATCTTAACCTATTTCTTTTGTACATATTCTTACCTTGGATGTAGATACATGCAAGCATGTGCCCAGTCTTCAGTGTGGTATCTCTTAATGTGTTTAAAGGACACAGACTGAATCCAGCACTGCCCATTATATGCACATAATGTGTATTTTTCAGGAATATGTACATAATAAAGTGCTGCATTTGGGCTGGCTGGGAGGTTGCCCATTGCACTAGCAACCTGTGAGAATGCACCGTACTGTACGACCACTTAAATACCCCACAAGGGTTTGTGAATGGAAATTACATTTAATTTTGCATTCCCTTTTTCAATTTTCTACCACAAGGAAATAATTATTTCAAACGCATTAATGATTGTAATCCCTTTTTAGAAAATCAAAGAAACAATGGATTGAGAATACAGTTGTCAATAATTTTATATCTTACTACTTGCTTTCCTATTTGTTCATGTGAAGTTTGTGCCACTATATGTAGTATTTAAGTAGTCTACTTGAGAAAGGATTCATGAATGTCAAAGTAGCACTTTACATGGTTGAATGCATCTTAAATGTTTGAGTTCTTAACATTGTAAATGGCCAAATGCTGTTTACCTGTTTAGCCACTTTAAGTTTTTATTGTGCTTAGTGCAGGAGACGAGGAGTTTTTAGAAGGTTGTGTTTTTGTGGAAATATAAAGTGGGTCACTGGAAGTGCACTGGTTGCTACAGTTAATTGGTTGCTTTTTTTATGAAAACTAAGCCCTAAGCTGTGTGTGCGCGACAAACTGATTATAAATTGCAATGATAACACAAGTAGCAGATTTTCTTTTATATCATGAAATTGAAAAAGGGTGTCATTTACATTTTTTAGCTTTTGGAGTTGTCATTGCAGTTTTTTTTCTTTTCCATACAAAAAAAAATGTAAGGAAAGCAAAATAGTTTCTTTAGTGGGGCAAAACTGAGGCATCTTAAGGCCTCATGTACACTGCTGCTGTTAAACTCATATTTTTTGAGAGTTTGGGCGTGTTTTTATTTTTTTTTTTAAACTGCCCCTAAACTCCCCATGCACATATGGACGTTTTTAGCAGTTTACCAGCAGGGGAGTTGAGTTTTTTTAACGCTGATTTTCTCCTGTCAAGATAAACAGAGTTCACAAGAAACCAGTGTGCATGAGGCCTAAGGGTCCTTTCACACAGGGCGGATCCGTAATGATCCGCCCCATGAACATCCGCTGATCCCACGCTGTGCAGGGACCACCCTGTCAGATCTCCGCTCTCCCCTATGGGGGATCGGATGAACGCGGCCCGTCTGTCCGTGTTCATCCGATCCGCTCTGCAGACGGATGGAAAAATAGGGTTTTCCTCCGTCTGCAGAATCGGACCATAGCGGAGGATGCTCATCTGCTGACACCCGCTATCCCATAGGGGTACATGTATGTCCATTTTTCATCCGAAAACGGATGGATGAAAAAAACGGACATACGGTCCGCACGTGTGAAAGGGGCCTTAGAGTATCTGCACACATTTAGCAGTATAGTTACCTAAATTATCAGCACTGAGTCAAAATAAGACTTGAGACTGCACCTAATCAGGTGACTGAAGTTGTTGAAATTGATTGCAACGGGAAAAAACTGGATGTCCCGCAGCAGGAATGCCTGCTTGACTTTAGTAATTTACCATTGATTTAATGGCAGAGATGTATGTGTGAAAACCCACACACTTGGATACTTTCCAAATAATTTCTCTCCTTAGAAATTTTTGGAGAAGTGTTGACCATATATGACTTGTCTTTAGTGGGCATTGAGCTATTTTTCTATCTGGTAACATACCCGGAGCGGTCTTTTTCTTTTTGTTCATATCTTTTTCTGCTATGTACAAGGCAAAAAAAAAAAAATGACAGCAAGTTCATATAACACACACACACACACACACACACACACACACACACACACACACACACACACACACACACACACACACACTACTGCATATTTATGTATATACTCCTAAAAAGGGTTATCCACCTGAAATTGATGCTTCTACTTTTATAATGGACAGTGGGTTGAATTGCCTTCTTTGGAACACCACCCCTATAAACTTCTTGTAGGGTTTCAAAGTTCTAGGGTGTAAAACTGTCTGGTTTTAGCCAAGTTGATCATTTCATCAGCTTGGATACATTCAGCCTGCCCATACATAGTTTTAATCTGGGCCGCACCTTGTTGAACTGGCCGAGATTTGAAACTTCTATGACTGGCTTTAGTACCAGGAGAATCCAGCAGTGACAGTGAGTTAACCACCTGATAAAGGAAGTTATTGGGGGATGTAGTATAGCTGTATCCATGTGTGACTTTCTTCGAATAACATCATAATAAACAAAGTAGTGTATTGTTAACTGTAAACTGACAGTTTGTAGCAGGGTAATACCTCTTATTTATCTGTTTTATTGCCTTAATGTTTTTGACAATGTATTTCCTTTTGAAGTACTAGAGAGCTTGCTAAAACATTTTAATGGAACTTAAAGTGGATGTAAACCCCAAATTTATTTATTTTTGATGTCATAATGTAGAGAATAAGATTTCCTTTCATTTGAGCCCAGTCTTGCCACACAGATTTACTCGAGGCCTGAGCAATCCTCTTTTATTGTTCAGTTAGAGAAATCTTGACAAAGTCTTGAAAACTTTGTCAAAAACGCCCCCTTGCTGTGAGTGACAGGTGTTTTACATATCTCATGCACTAGCCTGAGACAGGCACATCCTGTGTAAAAAGTTCACAATTCACATCCCCCTCCCCTCCCCTCCAGCTCTCCCAGCTTTACTGTGTTGTTTTTTTACTGGATGTTTCTTATCATGGGATGCAGTGAACAGCCAGCAGACTATAGACAGACAAGTGATTTAGGGGACATGTATGTAGTCAGAGCTGGGCAGAGTAGAACATCCAGTGATCTGATGATAACCTGTCTCAGGCTAGTGCATGAGATATGTAAATCACCTGTCACTCACATCAAGGGGGGCGTTTTTGACAAAGTTTTCAAGATTTCTCTAACTGAACAATAAAAAAGGATGGCTCAGGCCTCGAGTAAATCTGTGCGGCAAGACTGGGCTCAAATGAAAGGAAATATTATTCTCTACATTATATCAAAAAAATAAAAATAATTTTGGGTGTACATCCACTTTAAAAGTATGAAACTTTTTTATGGTGCAAATTTATATCATTTTTTTTTAATCTTTTGAATAATGAATCTGAGATCAAGGAAAGTGAATGTAAAACAGCATTTCATTTTGGGTAATGGTGATGCATGGAGGTAACATACGTACAATGCTCTATTTCAAGATGGAGCTGTTACTTTTTCCCAAAGCTTCCATGTATTTTCCTAGACATAAGATGTTTAAACTGATACTAAAGGCTCGCCTTGTTTTACCTAAAATAAAAGAATAGGCTTTGCACAGAGCGTCCCCATACCTCCTCTTCTGGGGTCCCCTGCAGGCGCTCTCCCCTGAAGTTACCCATGTTATGAGAAATGCGGGAGCTGCTATTGCTGACCATTTTTCTGAAAATACTAATTAACCAGCTTTTAAGATGCCACCAAAGATGGCTCCCTTAACCAGATGGTACTTCTGTATCTGATAGTTAATGTTATATGTGTTAATATCACAATGGGGGCTTTATTACACAATAAAAGGTCTAAATGTAAAATGCCTTGTAGATGGATGAAATGGGGAATACACTAGTCATACGTTTCTAATAGTTAACAAAGCTCCAGAGTTACAGCATTGATAGGATTATAGTCGCAAGATTAAGAAATACAATAGGCCCAGAAAAGACATTGTCAACCAGACCTTCCACTGATTGTGGTTATAGTAAATAGTTTGGACTGACAAGTTGACTTTAGGGCATACCTATACAAGGGCTTTTGATTGCTCCATTAGGAATGCTAAGATCCGAAGTCCTGTCTTCAATGAATGTCAGGTAATTTATCTATTGAGTGACTCATATCTTGCTTAAGAAAAATAGACACAATGTACAATGCCTTCACTGTTTTCCTGACATGAAATGTAATTGTATGGTGTCAGTTGACAGTGTAATATCTTCTATGGATAATCCTAAACTGTGAGGATTTTTTTTTTTTTGTTTAAATCTTTTGACACTTATGCTACAGAAGTGTATTCCTTACATCAGCTGGTTCACTTTGTCTGCACAGCTGTGAAGTGATACATTAGCACAATGAAGATATGTTACCTGGTGCTGGTGTAGTATCTTATACTTTACTGTTTCAATAGATTTTTTTATTGCATGGTAAAAAATAAACATGGCACAATATACAGCACAATAGCCTGATGCAGGGATGTTTGACACCTTAACACAATGAAGAGAACATCTGGGTACAAGAATAAAATGTAGACACCATTACCTTTTTTAGATCTGTGAATATAATAAGGATGCCTGTAGGCATGGATGCTGTTAGAAATCATGGGGCCCCGTACAGCCTATGCTTCAGTGATAAACACAGGAGCGATCAATACCGTTAGTTCACTGTTCTTTCTGGAGAGTAGGGGGCCTGTATATGATTTACTGACCCCCTGATCTGAAATCCTGAAATGACCCCTCCTGTGTGCCGTTGGCAGCTCCCAATGGGAGGGAGAGGAAGGAGGGAAAGCAACACCGCTGCAAGGGAAAGGATACACAGAGGGGCCCGGACAGCGTGGGGGTGCATATACAAGAACCGATTTCAGGGAGGTAGAAACCGGCAGAGCTTCAGGGGGAGCCACAAGAGGATTGGTGTCGGCAATAAGGCAGTACACCTGGGCCCCAATTTTAAACTAAAAAGGTCCAGGCTATACTGCCTTATCAGTGGCCCTGTCTGTAGGCATTTGTGTAAGAGTACGTGGTGGGCAGGTAACCTAGACTTGGACCAATGTTTGGAGTGGATGTTTGGCGTCCCACTGATGTTGCCCAACAGGGAACCTCTGGTATACAGGATGAACAAACCTAGACCTAGAAGAGTTCTTGGGAAAGGGGTTTCAGGGAACCTCCTTCAGAGGTTGGTTATCCTATACTTTTTATTAATACTATGTACAGAATAACCATAAGACCAGAGTAACCAGTGTGTAGGACTTTGGAATTCTGCAAATGGGATGATCTTTTTGCAACCGTTTTATAAAGCAAAATAATATTTCATCAAGCTGTCCTAAACCATGTGATGAGGATAGAGCAGCACAGAAGACAATAAGAGGAAGGAGGGAGGAGAACCTTAAAGGTGGAAATGTGGTAAACAAGCACTCAAAGCGGTTAAGGTCTATGGGTGTAATTTATTATAGTGTCTAAAGTGTCGCTTTCTACACAGGAGAGTGTTTTTATCAATGAATTTCTGTTATTTCTTTCTTATTAATACATTTTCCTTACTATTTATTTGCAGTGATGTGATTGCATGATCGCGGCATGGTTTTGCAGTCAAATACTGCTCGTTGCATGAAAATTTTGTTCGGACGGCCTAACCTGCAGACTAACAACTTCTTTAGGGGTTGTGGTTTAACAGTGCGTGCTTTCTTACATTTAATGCTTCTACGTTAAGCGATCCATACTGTGTTCACATCCTGGTTTTGCAGGTATTGTGTATTTTACTTTTTAATTTACTAATAACAGCTTATATGTAATAATAGCCTATCCATCACGTGAGCCACTTTCTGGTCAATTAAAGGTGTTGGTTAGGTGTGTTCTAACTGTGGTCTTCAGGAAAAATTGGTAGGTCATGTTTTCCACGCCAAAAGCTATTTTCATTGAGGAGGAAGTGCAAGTAGAGACCACCTTTAAACTAAAAAAAAAAAAAAAAAGCCTAGATTCTAAAAAGACCTCACCACCCAGTACCCAGTCATGCTCACCTGTCATTCTCATTACTTTTTCATGTGTGTGTTTTATTTTTTATTTTTTTTAATATATCTTGCATTACACTGAATGCAGCAGAGCAAGCAAGTCTTCTGCTGTTGACGTTGTGCTGGGGTAGAACAAAGTCAGGAATGCTAGTGGAAAAATCGTTCTGAGGTCATAGGGATATATATATTCACAGGGTTATATCTGAATAGAAGCTTTGATGGACAGACCCAATTAAAGAACTAAAACAAATCTTATACCACTGGTTCTGTGAGTAAAGCTGAAAAAATTGCTACAGTCCTGAGAGATTTAATTGTAAAAAAGCATAAAAAAAGTCCTATTTACATGAAATACTTGGTGACTAAAGCAATTAACAAAAAAAAAAAAAAAAAAAGTACCAAAGTGGTACCAAGTCTACTAAAATTATAATTGTTTTTCCATTTTCTTAGTTCTATAGACACCTTCTGAATATGAGCCTTCAGTAATTCAGGCCATGGCTGCCTACATGCTTGGAAAAGCAGAGTGTATATATGACCACACAAAATGACAACCCAAAACAAGCTGGAGGGATATAGATGATCAATTCTTGTTTTACATTTTTTGTTGTATAGCACCCTCTGATAATGTTGTTTTTTTTATTTTGTGCATATGCCTGTTACAATTTTTTTTGTTTACATAGTAGCCTTTCTTAAAAAAAAAAAAATATTTTAAGTTATATGATACTGCCTATTGTATGTTATTATAACAAGTTATTGATTTACTTTTTTTCCAATATTCTATGTAATTAATTTGCATATACTGGCTGCCTTAGCATTTTATTTAAATAAATTGTGCTCATACTTTAATATATTTCTACTTAACACCTAGTATATTTATATCCACACATTTGTATCTAAACAGGGAGCTGTAGGCTCAAATTTTTCCCATTTTTATTGTATAGTATAATTAAACTTTTTATGACAGTATTATGTATAGAACCACGAGACTTGCTGTTAAATTCTTTTATGTTGTGTAAGCTTTAAGGTGAGTTTTGCTTAAAGTGTTTTTTTTTTAATTTGGCTGTATTCAGAGATAGTTTTTTAAGATATCTCAGCTACAAAGGCAGTTTTTTTTTTTTGTTTTTTTTTTTTTTAGCTCAGTCCAATGACTAAAATTACTAGAGAGTAGCGGTTGATGGTTGATCGCTAGCAGATGGAACGGTGGAAGGACTATGGTTTTAGCTGTCATAATTGCAAACTATTGCAGCAATGTGCAGTCATGTGCTATTCGCTACTACATGCTACTATGTAGCTTACTCCTAGGGAGCCTATTCTATCAGCGATTTAATTTGCTACTCGTCTCAGTTATTTTACTAGTTTTAGTGAGAATTGCCCGTGTAGCTTCGATTTGAAGCTGGAGTCTCATGCATATGGGTGCTGAGAACCATCCTCCGATCTGTGAATCCAGTTTGGAGCTGCTTGTGGGCAGCCTACAGAAGAGGATGCAGATGCAGCGACTGCACGGGCACAGTCGCATGTCAAAATTGACATTCGGGCAGGAGTGCACAGATCCAAATGCAGACAGTGTGGCGGAGATTTACTAAAACTGGAGCACTCAGAATCTGGTGTAACCAATCAGCTTCTAACTTCAGATTGTTCAGTTAAGCTTTCACAGTGAAACCTGAAAGCCGATTGGTTTCTGTGCACAGATGCACCAGATTATGCACTCTTCCGTTTTAGTAAATTCCCCCCTGTGTGTAGCCTCCAAGAATCAACATAGTAATTGCTAATTAGTATCACTGTACGAGATTTAGTTGTTGCAACAGTAAAGTCCATGCACGGGCAGATTTCTAGCTCTAAAACTAAAGGGCATTGAAAGATCTGTAAACCCATTTTTGATGATTAAAAGAGAACAAATGTTGATTTTTTTTTTTTTTTTCTTCTTCTAATATTTTGGTAAATCTCGGCACAAGAATAACGAGCAGCCTCAGTGTTCCAACTTAGAGTGGACTCATACTAAACTAAAGTTTAGATTACTAATGCAGATGAATTAGTACAGTTTATTGCAAAAAAGCAATAAGTAACAATGTAGTTCAGTATATATTTACCAAGTGGGTGCAACAGGGCACTTCCACATGACAGTGCCTAGACATGCTCTGGTATTCTAGATGCACCATAGACTATATGAAATAGGCATGCCACACTTTTTTTGATTACATTGGTGTCATCAGGGTCAGTTCTAGAAACAAGAATAACTATTATGGGGCAGTAGATGAAAAAGTGGGCTAGAGAGCATCTGCAGGGAGCTTATTTTAAGTGCTATGAAATTCACAACAGATTTGTCTCATTGCATGAAGGAAAGGGTTGCTTGAGTCTGTCCACATTGCCTAGCCATTTCATGTAATGGTATGAATACCATGTCATGTATTTCTGGCAGATCTGTCCTTTTTTGTAAATTCTTGCCCACAATTTAGGTCTGTTGCGCAACCCCTATGAAAAGTAGTGGCGAGTCTGGGCACTACAGATAATGGGCGGCTTTTCACTCTAGGAAAGACATCTGTGGCTAGCCCAATATTGTTCAAATTTAGTTGCATTCATGGCAAAATTTGAATATTATTATAATAGAGGCAGTACAGTAAAAAAAACACTGTCTAGCATCATATGAATAATCTTAGTATTACGCAATTATGCTACATCAGAAGTTGTCAAGTCTTCTAGTTTAAGGGGTCAGAGAAAATTATTGCATTTGCTACAGATACATCTGTGACTCAAGTCAGAAAAAGCCCTGTAATTATGGGAGACTTCATGCAGAAGGAGCTTTGTGATATACGGCTACTTTGGAATGTCAGTGCTTTTCAAAATTTGTAAATTGAAAATTCCACCCAAGGTTCACAGTTATTACTGACCTAGAGTCCTTTAGTATTAGGAATAGAATATAGAGGCTTAGTGAAATATAGCTGCAATTTCCGTCCACTTAGGAGTGCTTAGAGCATTTATATTGTAGTTCCATATTCAGTCATGCATAATGGATTAGAGCTGCCTCACAAGCATTGTTCCTTGGTGTTCTACTTCTCTTATTTTGGCCTCAGATTGGGTATCATCTAGACCTAAACTGTCTTAGAATTACATTTTCTGTAATAAACAATTCAGCCTCTGCGGTCAGCAGTACATAGCAGGGATGTTGCAATCAGTAGTATGGAGATTCATGTATATATGATGAATGGTTATCATTTTGAACATAAAATGTAAGTTTTCCACACAATTCTTCCAGTGTAAACAGAAGTGTACTTTTGTTAAGGAACTTGTAAATAAACTATTTTGAAAGAAATGTGCCTGGAATCTGCATCTTAATAAAAATGTGTTTTTTTTTTTTTTTTTTTTTTTTGGCCAGCATTTATAATGTTCATATACATAATGAAAAACCAAGATTATTGAAACACTCAATTGAAATTGACTTTAATAATACAAACACAACCTTATTATTGTTTAGATTAAAATACATTTAAGCCAAATCCTAAAATCTCATATAACCATTAAAATGTTTAAAGTGATTTGTAAAGTCGGGGGGACTTTAGAAATCACTTTTTAAACATTTTAATACCCCTAATATTTTAAAATTGCCCGTTTTTTTTAAATCAAATACCTGGCAATGATGCCATTAAGGCATATGTTCAGGCGCTTCCTGTTGTATGGCCACCAGCCTCTGTTACTGTTTCCCATGTGTGTTCCTGTGTTGTCACTCGGATTTCTGATGGAGGCTACAAGTTGCTGTTTTAACACACATTACACATGGTCACCATCAGGAAACCCACCCTGAGAAGTACCATGCCGCTATCACTGGAGTACATGCATTAATACAGGAAGTGTCTGTAAATGGGTTGCAAGAGATTAGCAGCACTGAAATGCAAACAAAGGATCAAAAAGGTAAAACCGAATAATAAAAAAAACATGGAAATTGTTTGTTTGGTACATCGTGCCTATAGCAAACTTGGGGGTCAATTCACTAACGTTTACCACATGCCATAATGTGGTCACGTGGCTCATTTGCCTAAATTATTGCATGGGTACCCACCCCAATGCATACCAGGCCCTTCAGGTCTGGTATGGATTTTTAAGGGAACCCCACGCCAAATTTGAAAAAGACGTGGGCCCTCCAAAATCCATACCAGACCCTTATCCGAGCATGCAGGTCAGGAAAGGCCATACTAGGCCCCATCCCCCCCCCCCCCCCCCCCAACAAGGACCTCATCCCCACAGCCCCAGATCACCCCCACCTCCGTGTGAATGAGTATAGGGTACATTTTGCTTATTCACCCAAAAAAGTGTCAAAAAATAAATAAAAAAAAGGTTTTGACAATTCCTTTATTAAAAAAAAAAAAAAAAAAAAAAAAAGTCTCCTGATGTAAAGCCATCAATCACGTCTGCCACTGCCCGGTTCCGAAAAAAGGGTAAAAAAAACTACTTGCCATGAATGCTCCCACGATCTGCCTGCTCCGCTGTGTCAGTTATTTAAATAGGTAAGGGGCGGGGTCACCCAGCAACTTCACCTGATGACACCGCCCCTTGGGACGACCAAGCATGCACCAGGTGATGTTGACGGTTGCCCCGTCCCTTACCTTTTAAAGAACTGTCACTGTGGAGCAGGCAGACCTTGGGAGTGGAGGTGTTATATATTTTTTTTTCCCGGCCGGTGGTGATTGTGATTGACGATGGATCTACATTGGGGGACAATTGTGTTTTTTTTGTTTTTCAAGAACTGTCAAACTGCCTCCTTTCTTTACTTTTACACTTTTTGGTGAATACATGCATACATACTCATTCACATGGGGGAGGGCTAGGATCTGGGGCCTCTTTGCGGACTGGTATGGTTTTAGGAGGGGGGGGGGCGCTCGCGTGTCCCCCCCCTTTCCTGACCTGCTGGGCTGCATGCTCAGATAAGGGCCTGGTATGCATTTCCGGCTTATATAATTGCTGTTTTTTTTTACATTCAACCGCCGGGGGGGGGGGGGGGGGGGGGGACGTCATCCGTTAAGGGTTAGGCAGCCGGCTTCCCAGCCCGCTCCTTGGCAACAAGCTCAATGCGATAATTTACCGCTTTAAATAATGTGGTAATTGCTGCTAAATCGAACAAACACTGCATTCTGTATTTAACTCTAAATTCTTCAAAACTGATTTACCACATGTGTTTTACCGCATTTTTTAACTTTTAGGGAATTGACCCCTTAAGCTGCCCATGCATTAGTCAGGTTTTTTTTTTTTTTCCTTCAACCAGAGGAGAGGAGACACCCTCTGCCATCAGAATACACAGATCAGTGCTGCAGTACATAGTGTGCAGTTCTGATCGGGCAGCTAAAATTCAACAGGCTGGTTGAATAGAAGTTGATGGTAGATCAACTTTTATGTTCTATTCCAGTGGCCATACATGTAACAGGATTCGGCCAGTCTCTGCTGAATCTGCGTAATTTCAATCCATGGCTGGCCAGCTTAAATAACATTTTATCTAGGAAGATAAATACATTTAAAAGCACCTTTTACATGTTTCTTCATAAATTGTAAAACGTTTTTTCAATTCAGCAGGTGTAATTTCCTAAAACCTATATTTTATATTGAGTTGCCACATGCCAGCTAAAATAAGGCTGCAACACCTGTCGAATGTCATGTCCTGGGCTATATCGTGTAGGAAATCCCTAAGTGGCTTTTAAAGGAGAATACAATCTCAGGATGTACCAGTGTGATATTCACTAGCACTGCACAATTGGACGTTAGGATATTGTTAACCTCTCTTCCCCCTCACACACATACAACCTGTACATGCTCTGCCCCTTTGAAGCCCAAATAAACAAAAAAAAACGCTATTGATTTAAAAGGGGGAAAATGGAGTACAAGTTTTTTTTTTATTTTTTTTTTTTTTCTCTTACAGATGGGCAAATCTGCTTGGGTTTGATTTGCCAAAGGTTTGGTGAATCCTGTTTTGGAATTCAAACTAGACTAGGTTGCGGTCAATGCCACTATATATGATTCAAAGTTCTATCTCTCTGTGGTGATATTTACATCTACCAAGTTAATTGGTGAAACTTCTCTTAATATACACATATAGACAATATGAGGGTTATTATATCCTCTTGCATTCAATATAAAGGCTCCAGGCTATTTAGAGGATATGTAAAGGTCTGCTCACTAACTGGTATAAAGAGATAGCGGGAACATCTGTCTCTCCTCCCATCTATTAGCCACATAAATGAGATGAAAAAGAGAATGTAAACTAGTAAATGCTGTCTTACTGAAGATAATCTGCTTTTCTTCCCCAATGAAAATATCTATCTCTCAAATATGTAATATGGGTACACTCATCCATGTGGACACAAATCGCCACTAATGGACGAGCCCCATATATTGCCATATCCACAAAAAGCTCTAATAATAGACTGCATTGACACGGGGCATTTCTTTATCGTACATCACGGGACACAGAGCTCCATAGTAATCACTATGTGGTTATATAGGCACCTTCAGGTGCTGGACACTGGTATACCCTATATAACCCCTCCTCCTATCAGGAGTACCTCAGGTTTTTTTCACCAGTGTCTAAGGTATTGGTCACGAGTGAAGATGTGCTCTGAGGAGCTCCACTGGAGGGATCCTTGCTGGATTTAAACAACCTCCATAGACTGGATACATCCAAAGTGCCACTGAGGCCAAAGTGAATGGTACCCGGGCCTCGTATACAAAGCACAAGGTTTTGCCTGTAACGCCTCTCCTTGCAGGGCTGGATCGCAGGACCCAGAGCTTTTTTGGTCATGCTTACTGTTGCCTTATGAGTTTATGTGAAATCTCCTTTGAAGATCTGGAAAATATTGTAATTATGAATATATCTCTTTTGGCTTGCATCTATGATAGTGGTGCCAACCGCCTTCCTCCAAGCTCTTGTTAATTGCAGACAATGCGGGGACGAGGCTTGTATATACAAACAATGCAGAGCCAATTCCATTGTTTGTCACCTATTCACTTCAAAGGACCACATGCTGGGGTATGCAATGAAGTAGCCACAAGAAGTGGCATGAAAGGGGGCTGACTTGTGTAGTAGGCCCTCCAATCATGATGCAAGCTAGGCCAGCCAATGAGACATCAGCCTGGTTTTGATATCCTCAGAGGAAAGGGGAGGCAACTTCCTCTTTCGGGAAAACTAGCCCACAGAATGGAACCTGGGTAAGATGGCAGCTAGCAGGGAAAGGTGTGCCCTGCTACTTGTAACTAAATATGCTTGTAGATAACTGTCTGAAGGAATATACTCTATATTTCTTCATGTAAATATTTTATTTCAACCTAGTATTTTATTCCTTGATGTAAGACCATAGCTAGAGATTTGTGTATTCGCTAGACTTTTAACTACCTTTTAATAAATTCTATTATATTTAAAGCTTTTCCTCCTGGTCAATAGAACTCTTATTTAACCCATATCATATTTTGTGATAAATCAGAAATAGAGATTTTAGAGGTTAACACTTACCTAAAGTTTTTCCTGGCGGGGTGCTAATACAGGTCCAAGGGAGTGGAACCCTGATAAAAAGGGACCCGGTCCTTGAAGGTTTGCTAACGCAGCCTGCCGTGATGGGTAAAGTTTGGATCTGTCTGTCACAGCAGTATCCTGCAGTAAGGATAAGGTAAGAGAAGAAGCCTAGGAACTGTAAAAAGTCCACCTATGTTTTTTTTTTTTTTTTTTCTTCCATGAGTAAAATGTTGTCGTGCATTAAAGTCTCCACTAGAAGGAGTAAATGCCCATTCTTGGATACGTTGCTTCTCAGACAGCTCAGTGTCCAGCTAAAACAGCATATGTGTGGTCTCAGCAGCCAGGGGGAATTCCTAATCTTGAACAAGGTTTGAAGCATGTTCTTCTCCCCCTTGGGGGAACTAAGGGTCTGGGAAGTACAGCAGCAGTTTGTACTCCCCACTCCTATCTGTATATTTATTCCCCACAATTGCCATTAAGTAAAAGCTTCATTACCGTCTCCCCTTGTCCTCCCCTCTTAGGGGTCTGCACTGCCAGACCCGAATTCTGGCGCACGCGCAAACTGCTGTTAATTTTAAACGAGGGGGGGTGGGTAAATGAGCTAGGGGGGTGTGGCTTAGGCGCAGGACGTAGCATCCACGAGGAGCGATGGGGCGCAAGCAGAGCTTGCAACTGAGACATTTAAAACGTTTCTCAAGCAGGAAAACTGGAGAGATGGTGGTCTGACACACAAGACACAGGAGCGCTGGGGGCACGTAAGGAAAAGATGCATACATGCTTTTTTTTTTTTTTTTTCAAATATAAACTTTATTTATTTTCAAAACAGAAAAAAAGAAGGAACATATATAACATAGTATTCAATAATTCTCCACGAATTTAACAGCATGTACATATATGGGCATACATTCTATCAGTTTCGATATCCATATCACTTTTCACGTACTATTCTATCGTCTCTCTACCGAAACGTTATATAGCCCAGTAACCGTTTTAAATGATGTGTATCTGCTCTTCCCTGAATCCGGTATCTGGGGTTCATCTCCATGTCTCCTGATCTTACGTGTTCAGTGTGGGCCGTCATTTGTTTGTCTTATCCCATATTTATGGTTTCTCCCTTTGTGGAGAGATGAGTAGAGAGGATAGCTAAGTAGGAAGGAAGAAAGATGGAAAAGAAAAGAATGGGTGAGGGGTAGGGGTAGGGGTGGGGGGGGGGGGGGACCCAGGGTGGACTGTATTTATGTTCTAATCTGGTTTGTCGTTCTTTAAGTGTTGAGTAACGTTATTCCCTCGTCAGAAAATATGAAAATATTCCACAGCATCCATGTCTGTGAGTGTTGTTCTTGCTTATTCTGTGATGTGAGGATTAGGTCCTCCAGTTTCTTAATCTCCTCCACTCTGCGCAACCACAAGCCTATTGTTGGGGGTGTCCTCTTCTTCCATAAGAGTGGGATGCAGGCCTTGGCTGCGTTCAATAGGTGTCGCACTATCATTTTTTTATATTTTTTTTGCTGGGATTGGAGTGGCGTGTAGTAGTATAAAGGTTGGATCATCACTGATCTCATAGTCCGTGAATTTTTGCGTTATCCTCCGGACCGACGTCCAGAAGTGTTGCAGCAGAGGGCAGGACCAAAAAATATGGAGGAGTGTCCCCTTTTCTGTTTGACATCTCCAACAGTTGTCGGATGTGGCTGGATAGTACTTGTGGAGTTTGCTAGGGGTGTGGTACCATCTGGTCAATATCTTGTAATTAAGTTCTTGTATTTTCGTACATCTAGATGTTTGCAGGGAGAACCTAATGATCGCTTGTTTTTGGGCTTCGGTAAATGTACATCCCAAGTCAGATTCCCATTTATGGAAAAAGACCAGGTCAGGAGTTTTTTCGGGGGAGCTGAGTAGGGCGTATGCCCTAGACAACACCCTCGGCAAGGGTCCTTCGTCGCTACAATATGATTCGAAGGTTGTCAGATCGCGGCTGTACTGTGCAGGCTGCGGTAATGAGTGTAAGAAATGGTGTAATCTAATCGCTCTCCAGAACTGTAGTTGGAACGGCCCGTTTTCGGCAACTAGAGAGTGAATAGAGGGCCACTCATTGTCCAGTAGGAAGTGTGAGGCTCGGTCCCTGTCGCTTCTGGTTAGGGCCCCATATCCCCCCCTGTCCATACCGGGTGGAAAGGCCGGGTTCCCGAGAATTGGGTATAGCGGTGAGTTCGCAGTGGATAGCGAGGCCGAAAATATTATGGATGCCCCTACTTTCAGTGTCGTCCCTATAGTGGGGTGTGCCCTCACTGTTTGGGGTATCCTGTCATAACACCAGACTGCTCCTCTCAGAGACGGCGCACATTGTGCCTGTTCTAGCTGTATCCATAGCTTGTTCTTGTCATGCCGGTTCCAGTCTATAATTCTGGCTAGGTGTACTGCCCTGTAATAATTTTTTAGGTCTGGGAGGGCTAGGCCTCCCTGGCTTTTGGGCAGTGTTAGGTATTGTCTGCGCAGTCTGGGTTTTGAGTTCCTCCAGACGAACTTAGTAAAGATGGAGTCTATTTGTTTGAAGTATTGGGACGGGATCTGTATCGGTAATGCTTGGAGTAGGTACAAGAATTTTGGTAATATTGACATTTTGAGTAGGTTGCATCTGCCGAACCATGAATGTAGTCCTTTAGTCCAGTCCTCTAGGAGTAGTCGGGTTTTGGTCAGTAGTGGAGGAAAATTTAGGTTAAAGACCTGTTTCAAATCTTTGGGGATTTGGGTTCCCAGATATTTAAGGGAGGTGTCTGACCATTTAAATTTAAACTGTGCTTTCAGGGAGTCTAATCTATTCGGTGTTATGTTGAGCCCCATTGCCTCCGATTTATCGAAATTTATTTTAAGATTAGCCATCTTTCCATATTTATCAAATTCATTAAGGAGGTTTGGTAGGGAGATCATTGGGTTGGTTAGGACAAACATTAGGTCGTCTGCGTAGGCAGCTATCTTATATTGGGAGTTATTTATTGTCACTCCGGTGATGTCGGGGTTTAGTCTAATTGTACATAGGAAGGGCTCCAGGACTAGGGCAAATAGGAGAGGTGAGAGTGGGCATCCCTGTCTGGTACCGTTTGTTATCGGGAACGTGTCAGATAATATTCCATTGGCTTTTACCTGTGCTGTGGGTATGGAGTATATGTTTTGGATCCAGTGTAGCATTTTGCGTCCCAAACCTACATGCTTCAGTACTAGTGTCATGTATTCCCAATTCACGCGGTCGAACGCTTTTTCAGCGTCCGTGCTGAGTAGCACGCATGGGGCGTTGGTTTTGGTAACCATGTGTATAAGGTTCAACACCTTTGTGGTATTGTCCCTAGCTTCTCGGGCTGGGATGAATCCCACTTGATCTAGGTGAACTAGGTCTGGCATGAATTGGGTTAGTCTGTTGGCCATGATTTTTGTAAATAGCTTCAGGTCCACATTTAGAAGTGATATAGGCCTGTAGCTCCCACTCGCTGATGGATCTTTGCCTTCCTTCGCTATTAGGGATATATGGGCTCTCAGTGTGTCTTTGGGTAGTGAATTCCCCTCCCCTAAGCCGTTAAACATCCTCACCATATGAGTACCCAGCAGTGGTAGGAGGGTCTGGTAGTATTGTAGTGTGAACCCATCTGGGCCTGGTGCTCCACCCGGTTTTGTCCCACCTATTGCCCGTTGGAGTTCCTCTAGTGTAATAGGGTCTTCTAGTTCATTCCTGGCCTCCGTGGGGAGTCGGGGGATCTGTGAGGCTGTGAGGTAGTCTAGTATTGTCCTTTCGTCCTGTGTTTTATTCGGCAGGTTGTATAGTTTGGCGTAGTAGTCCCTGAATCCCTCTGCTATCTGTGTAGGTGTGGTTCTTTTTCGTCCCTTTGCGTCAATGATCTGTGGGATATATGTGTTTAGTCTTTGGGTTTTAACTGCCCTGGCCAGTAGTCGTCCGCATTTGTTTCCCGCTTCGTAGGACATTTTCCGGCAGATCTGTAGTGCTGCTTTAGCTCTGTAATGTAATAAGTCTACTACTTGTTTCCTGAGGGTCGTTAGTTCTGTTTCTAGCGAGGTGCCCGGCGTTTTCTTATGTTGTGTTTCTGTGATGTGTATCTTTTGTAGGAGGTCTAGCAGTTGTTGTTCCTTTTTCTTTTTTATGTATGTCCCGTGTTTTATCAATACCCCCCTGATCACTGTCTTATGGGCCTCCCAAAGGATACCCGGATCGCAGTCTTCAACGTTGTTAGTCTGGAAATATTGTTTTATTTCCTTCTGTACGTCTGTCAGGACGTCTGGTGTTTGTAGGAGACTTTCGTTTAGTCTCCAGAATCTGGTTCTGGAGGACTGGGCTGATGACAGGCAGTAGCACATGGTGATAGGAGCGTGATCCGACCATGTAATATTGCCTATCTCGACCTTCTGTATCGCTTCTAGTTGGCTATGTGGGATAAAGAAAAAATCTATCCTTGAATATATTTTATGAGGGGATGAGAAGAAGGTATAGTCCCTCTCTCCCGCATGGTGGAGTCTCCATGCATCGATAAGTTGGGCCTCGTGTAGATCCTGTGTTATGCGTTTGTGTACGCTAACACGTATTGAGGATGTTTTGGAGGATGTGTCCATTGCTGGTATCAGGGGTATGTTGAAGTCTCCTCCCACTATCAACTGACCCTCCCTGAAGTCGGTGAGAAGTTTCAGTGTGCGGTGTAGAAAGATATCTTGTCGGTCGTTGGGGGCATATATAGTGGCCAGGGTTACCCTTATGCCTCTGATCGTCCCTTTTGCGAATAGGTATCGACCACCGGGGTCAATTAGGGTGGTGTCACAAGTCCATGGGGTTGACCTTGAAATAAGTATGGAGACCCCTTTTGATTTGGTCTCTGCATTAGTGGCGTGGTATACATGGGGAAAGTATTGGTTCTTGAGGTATGTGGGGTTGCCTGTTCTAAAGTGAGTCTCTTGGATAAATGCTATGTCGGCGTGTGCTCTTTTCAGGTCGTTTAGTAGCATTCAACGCTTTTCGGGTATATTTAGCCCCTTTGCATTTAGTGAGTAGATATTGATCTTGTCCATTGTTCCCTGGGTGAGGGTTGGTAGTGGGTGGGTGAGGGGGTTGGAGATATGAGGGGGGCGGGCTATTGAGGTGGGTCTGTGAGATAAGAGAGAGGGGGTAAGAAAGAGAAGAAAAAGCAAGAGAGCTAGAAAGAGGTAGAAGTGGTGTGTATCTCGTTGCAGGCGAACGAGTAGGAGATAGTATAAACTATCTGTCTGCGTTACTAAGCGCAAACAATTCCGCTTGCTATGGAGCGTTCCCTAAAACTCGCTAGGGTATCTGCTCCGTCCTATTGGGGGAAGAGGTTGGAGTAGACCGGGGAGAACCCCCCCAGCCCGCCCCGTCCCCCCAGCTTGATAACGTTTTAACCGAACTAACCATCTGCTCTTATGAAATCTGCATAAGTAGAGCATGTAAACATTTCCATTCAGGCATTAACACACAAATCATATAACATATGTCTATTTACCCCACCTCCCACCTTTATCCCCAACCTGCCCTCATGGGTCTCTTTAGTGTTTATGTGACTAGGTGTGCGTGTGGCTACTTCAGCTGTTGTCTAATGTGGGTCTCTGACCCTAGAGGTCGTAGTGGTGTCTGAACGGGAGCCTTAGTACTGGATAGACAGTCTAGTGTTCGGGTGTCCTTATCTACCGTCAGATCATTGCTTGGTGTCTTGGGTTTTTGTTTGTGTGTGTCCCCTCCCATTGTGTCCTCTCCCCACTCCCCTGTTACATACCCATTCTGCCCTGTGCTGTAATGTGGGGTTTTATTTAACCACAGGAAAAAATACATTTTATTCAGCGCCAAGCTGAACTTTATAGCAGCATTTGTATTGCTAGACTATTTCTCAGCGTATAGTGCATTTACTTAGTGCCTCTGCTTTTGTGCTTTGCACTATGGCTTCCAAAAAAGACACCACAAAGAAGGTACCAAAAATTCCACCCCCAGGCGCTGGGAACTCCAGTCGTGCCTCCACACTGTCATCCTCTCCTGAAATACCAGATGGGGCAAGCCAGGGTGAGTCACTGGAACCAATTGGTGGTGCAGCTGCTTCTCACATCTCGGCCCCTGCATACGTGACTGAAGATGCATTTTCCTCCACCCTGCTGGGCCTAGAAGGAAGAATATCCGCTTTAATCGCATCCTCCATCCAAAAGGATAGAAAGCGTGTTAGATCCCCCTCACCACCTTAGACCCTTCACCAAGGGGACAGTGGGTAGAGGATGAGGTGTTACCCTCAGGCGATCAGGAGGAAAGACAAACTGATTACTCCTGCAGAGGAAACAACGGTGGATGAACCCCTTTCAGCCTTGCAATCTTAAAAATTGCTGGTGCGATCTCTTACGGAGATGGTTCGTTCCAATTTCAAGCTACCCCTAACGGAGTCAGCTGAAAGTTCTGTTTCTTTTTTTGGGTTCCTTAAAACCCTCACAGCCTTTGCATGCGTTTACTGTCCATGCATTATTGGAACAGCTTATGTTTACTGAATAGGATTACCCGGGTAAGCATTTTCTCCCTCCAAAGAGATTCTCCGTTCTCTATCCCATGGAGGAGAAATTCACCAAAAGATGGAATGTACCAGCAGTTGACGCTGTGATTTCCAGTGTGAATAAAAGTCTAACTTGTCCAGTAGACAATGCACAAATGCTTAAGGATCCAACAGATATAAAAGGTTGAAATTCCTGTATAAATCCTTTTTTCTTTGGCAGGTACAGTTACTTAGCCTGTAGTTGCTGCAATAGGCATCTGTCAATCCCTAAAGGACCAGTTTAGACAGGCTCTTAAAAATGTTCCTGTACAACAAGCCCAGGATTTAGCCGAACTACCAAGAGCTTTATGTTTTGCAATAGATTCCATTAAAGATTCTATTCACCAGGCGTCCCGCCTTTTGCTTGTGCTAGTACACAGGCGTAGGATCCTGTGGTTAAAAAATTGGTCAGCCGAAGCACCATGCAAGAAGCTCCTGACTGGGTTTCCTTTTCAAGGGGGATCGGCTATTTGGGGATGATTTGGACAAATACATCCAAATTGCTTCTAGTGGGAAAAGTACTCTTTTGCCAGTCAAAAGACAGAATATACGCCCTTCATGTAAGCAGACTCTTTCTCATGCGCCAGGGGTATCTGCCTCTAGGCAGTGGCGTCAGCCTCCTCCGTCAGACTCTAGAGGAAGGCCTCAGGGTCAGGCCCAGGCACAAAAGAAGTCCTGTGGGGAAGAAACCTGCAAAACAAAATTCTAAAGCCTCATTATGAATGGGCGCCCCCCCCCCCCTTGCCAGGGTGGGGGGGAAGACTTCTGCAATACTCATAAGTCTGGCAAGAGGAAATTCAGGACAGATGGGTCATCTCCACGGTGTCTCTAGGATACAAACTAGAATTTTGTGAGTTTCCACCATTTTGTTTTCTGAGGTCAAACGTTCCCAAATATCCAGGGAAAAGGCAATCTGTTTCAGGCACTAGAGTGATTACTGGCTCAGGGGGTAATCCTACAAATCCCCACAGAAGAGCAAAGTTTGGTGTTTTTATTTAAACCTCCTTTATGGTACCAAAACCGAATGAAGATGTCAGACCCATTCTCGATCTAAAAAATCTAAATCAGTTCCTGAAGATCAGCTCCTTTCGCATGGGGTCGATCAGGTCAGTGGTTTATATCCTATAAGGAGGAAAAAAACTTCTATCGACATCAGGGATGCATATCTGTATGTCCCTATATTTCCCGCTCACCAGCTCTGCGGCTCGAGATAGAACAGCAGCATTTTTTTTAGTTTGTAGCCTTGCCCTTCGGGCTAGCTACAGCACCCCGGGTGTTTACAAAAGTTCTGGCCCCACCTCTAGCCAGGTTAAGGGCACATGGCATAACATTCTTGGCGTACCTAGACGATCTACTGCTAATAGACCAGTCGTGGCTCATTTGGAGCAGAGCGTGCGCATTGCAACCAGTGAATTCTCAACCTAGAGAAGTCTTCCTTAAAACCGCTAAAAAGGCTGGAGTACTTGGGTCTGATCATAGACACAGCTCAGAAAAAGGTGTTCTTGCCTCAGGCAAAGATCAACTCCATAAAAGAGCTGGTGCAGATGGTCAGGTCGAAAGGCGATCCCTCCATTCGCCTTTGCATGAGGTTGTTAGGAAAGATGGTGGCTTCATTCGAAGTGGTTCCCTATGCCCAGTTCCATTCAAGGAACAAAATTATTCAAGCTTTAGACTTGCCAATGCGGCTGTCCCTAAGGGTGTCCCAAAGCCTCAGTTGGTGGTTGCTAACCCAGAATATGCTGAAAGGAAAATCCTTCAGACCAGTTATCTAGAAGGTGGTAACGACAGATGCCAGCCTTTCAGGTTGGGGAGCAGTGCTAGAAAAGACAACTGTCCAGGGACAGCGGTAAAGGACAGAAAGGACCTTGTCCATAAACATCCTAGAGATTCGGGCAGCAGGTCTGGCTCTAAAGACCTGGACATTCAGGTTAGGGGTTGTCCTGTCAGGATCCAATCCGACAATGCCACGGCTTACATGAATCACCAAGGGGGGCACCAGGAGTCTTGCAGCACAGAGGGAGGTGAACCATATCTTAACTTGGGCAGAAAGGAATGTTCTGTGCTTTATCAGCAGTTTTTTCATTCCCGGGAGTAGAGAATTGGCAGGCGGACTTCTTGAGCCGCCAGCAGTTGCTCCCGGGTCAATGGTCACTTCACCTGACATTTTTTGGGCTGTTTGCCAGAAATGGGGGACTCCGGATGTAGAACTTCTGGCGTCCAGGTTCAACACGAAGTTGGTCAACTTTGTGTCCAGTATGAGGGATCCACTCGCATGCAGAACAGATGCGTTGGTGACCCCGTGGGATCAGTTCTCACTGATTTATGCATTTCCCCCTATTCAGTTGCTGCCACGACTTCTTTGCAAGAACAAGCGGGAAAGAAATCCAGTAATTCTGGTGGCCCTAGCGTGGCCCAGAAGGTCCTGGTATGCAGACATCGTAAAGATGGCGGGTGGAGGATCCATCCATGTAAATTTAACGGCTTGGCTATTGAAATCCACATTCTGAAGAAACGTGGGCTTTCTGGGTCAGTTATCTCTACCTTGATTAATGCGAGGAAGTCAGCTTCCAGATCTACATATTATAGAGTCTGGAGGGCTTGTGTTTCCTGGTGTGAATCCAAGGGTTGGCACCCTCGGAGGTATATCATAGGCAGAATTCTTGCCTTTCTACAATTAGGGGTTGAGATGAAGTTGGCCTTGAGTATGATTTAAGGGCCAAGTCTCAGCTTTATCTGTCTTATTTCAAAGACCGCTTGCTTCACATTCTTTAGTCTGGGGTTTTATGGGTGATGCGGCTTAATCCGCCAGTTAGGTCACCTTTGAACCCTTGGGACTTGAACTTAGTTTTGTCAGTGTTACAAAAACAGCCATGTGAACCTATGCAGAATATTCCCTTAGTCCTTCTGACAAGGAAGTTAGTGTTCTTGGTTGCAATATCCTCAGCCAGGAGGGTTTCGGAATTGGCTGCTCTTTCTTGAAAAAAGCCATACTTGATTATTCACGAGGACAGAGTGCTGTTGCACCCTTGTCCAGGTTTTCTGCCAAAAGTGGTCTCAGGTTTCCACCTGAACTAAGATATATTGTCCTGCCATCGTTTTTTCCAAAACCATGTTCCAGGGAAGAGAAGTCACTACATTGTTTTGATGTGGTGAGAGCGGTCAAAGTCTATTTAAAGATGACTGCTCAGATCCGGAAGACTAATGTCTTATTTATACTGCCAGAAGGTCCTTTAAAAAGGACAGGCAGCGTCCAAATCCACTGTCGCTAAGTGGATTCGGCAAGTTTATAATTCAGACTTCTGATTTAGGGGGTAAGATTCCACCTTTTCAAGTCAAAGCACACTCTACCAGGGCGGTTAGTGCTTCTTGAGCAGTGTGTCCCAAGGCCTCCATGGCTCAGATCTGTAAGGCCGCAACTTGGTCTTCAGTACATACATTCACCTAGTTCTATCAGATGGATGTAAGAAGGCATGAGGATATGGTCTTTGGGTGCAGTGTGCTGCAGGCAGCAGTATAGGTCCTCAAGTCTGGGGGTGCCCTACACGTTGTCTCTCTCGCTCTCCCTTCAATTAGCATTAGCATGAACCGTATAAGAAACACTGGAGAGGCGGACATAAAGTTAGGACCCTCAATCAGCTAAAATCAAAGTGGACTTAACATTGAATTTGATTTAAATTGTTTCATTAGTGATTTTTAATGCCCTCTCCCTTGCACTTAGCACAACTTTATGGTTATTCACCATTTTTAGACATTATATTACTGTACTTATTTTATGTATTTATTCACTCTATGCCTTCTCTGTTCTGACATTTCCGGAGTCCGACAATACAGATTAGATCTAATGACACATTATCGTGTCTTTTATTTTATGGATCTTTTACCTTTTTAATAAACATTTTTAATATGTGTCTAGTTACACATCTATTTTCTCCATTACAGTATGTACCCCTCCACTATTATTGTGGTTTTAATTCATTATTTACGATCTATATCAATGTTATATTTTCATTTTCCTCTTTCAGACATGAGCTGCATTGCCATGCTGCAATGTCTGTTTGTTTTTATTACATCAAAAATGGCCGTGATTGGAGATCTCCAGGATCGATAATGGCCGAGATTGTAGCCTGATCTCTCAAAAAATGGACGCGCCGCTATTTTAAATTGGGAGGCTAAAAAAAAATGGCTGATCTTCAATCTAACCATTAGCTATTTAAAGACACTTCCAATGGCCCTAACTTATCCCTGATGAAGTCACGTGACGGTGACGACACACGTTGGATACACGGACCCCGGAAGTGACGTCCTGGCCGCGAGCTCACTGCTCGTCTGTTACAATACCCAATACATTGTAAATAATGTGAGTACCTTTTTTTTTTTTTTTTTTATGTGTAATAAAGAACATTTTTATAGCAAAACCTACTACACCATAGAGGTTCCTTGTTTCCTCCCTGTATATTATCTTGCATTTGAGCGGTGTTTGGCTAAACCCTGGGAGAAGGCATCCAGAGTAACCACCCCACAGGCTCTGCACACACTGGAAATTCTCAGGAGGAGTAAACGGGAGACCCAAATCTTCCCTTTGAGTGACCATCCATCCCCTGTTTTCGATGAATGCTGCTTACCTTACAGCAGTAAGGTAAGAAGTTAGTGCACCCATGGGTGTCATTAGCACCGAAGACCCACAGCACTTAAGTCACAGTGACATTTTTTTTCAAGATAGTCAGCACCCTCTGACCTGCACTCTGCACCTTCATATAACTTGAAAATTTCCAGACTGGAATATATTTGCACCGGTTTGCACACGTGTATATGGACTATTGTTGAACATTTATTTATTTCTTAGCATATTATTGCTTATACTGGACGTTTTAGCATTGATGCACAACAGTCACTTCATCTGCATAACATTGCAGCCTTTTTCTGGCATCCATTCACTACAGTCACTTTTAGATTTGTTTTATCGATTACCAATAATAGAAGATCAATGTATTTATCTATTTATTTTTGCACATCAGTTTTTATATTCTAAGTGACACTATTATCATTTTATATTATATCATATTTATTTCGTTTCTGGAACGCGACACTATCTATTGATTTTCTTAAAGTGGAAGTAAACCCCCCTATCGTTTTCAGCCAAGGAAGCTGCCATCTTTGCCTCTGTTTAATCTTCAACTGCCACAGTGCTGCACATGTGATCCGTTATGACACCAGCCATTGGATGGTTTGACTGTTTGGTTGAGAGCACAGCCAATGTGCAGTTAGCATTCACGGCATGCCTTTTTTTTTTTAGACTGTTAAATCGATGGGTTTACTTCCGCTTTAAATATATTCATTGTGGGTAGTGTATGACCCTTTCGGTGTTTGATGCACCTCCACTAATTTCTATACCTATCTCTATATTAGCACGGGAATAACTACCTTTTTCTATTCTCTTCAATTAGCAATTTCCATGGGACGTCCCACATACTGATTTACTATGGTGCTCTGTGTCCCGTGATGCACGATAAAGAAAATAGGATTTTCATAATAGCTAACCTGTAAAATCCTTTTCTTAGAGTACATCACGGGACACAGAGGTCCCTCCCCCCTCTTTCTGGGTTTTAAGTATATTGCTTTGCTATAAAAATTGAGGTATTCCTGGTAGGAGGAGGGGTTATATAGGGAGTGAACTTCCTGTATTGGGTATACCAGTGTCCAGCACCTGAAGGTGCCTATATACCCACATAGTGAATACTATGGTGCTCTGTGTCCCGTGATGTATTCCAAGAAAAGGATTTTTACAGGTAAGCTGTTAGAAAAAATACTATTATCTCACCCCACAAAAATGAATAAGGGGGGGAAGAACATGTCCGGAAAAATAAATAAATCATGTGAACCTAAATGAAAATAAAGTCAGAAGGTGCTCCCAAAATTAAAATCACCCAAACCTAACATGTTTCACTCTTCAAACAGATCTTCATCAGAGGTAGGAAAGTTAAAGAAAAAAGCAACCAAGAGTAGCTGACTGTGACGTTTTGGAATTTGGCAAACTAGAACTTAGTGGTGTATCCTATTGAAGGGGGCAAATTTACCAATTTTTACTACTATCAGGCAAACTGCTGTAGAATAAAGTTATGGGTAGCTGTGCGCTTGCAATTTTTTTTTTTTAAATATACACATTTGGGGGGGGGGGGTGTCTTTTTTTATGCAGCTTTAACATTGCAATGCTGCTACCATAACTTCTTTTATAGTGAGGTGGCTGGCTTACCCAAAAGTCCCTTTATTGGCCCTTCCAAGCCTTCTGGTCATAGTTCATAGGCCATGCAGTGCATTGTAGTTCAGAAAAAAAATAATCTCCCAGGCAAAATCTCAAACTTGGAACCCATTGTAGCAGTGAACACAAACCTCATTCCTAGTCTAGTGTTCTTTCCCTGCTTCAAAAAAAAAAAAAGGTAAGTTTATTGGTATCTGTAACTTTTAATGTGCTTCTATGACTGTTGGGTAATTAGAGTGTAAGCTTCTCTTGATAGGACCTGAGGTAAATAGTTATGTGTACTCTGTATGCATGACATGTCAGTGCTAAATTATTATGGTAATTATAAAAATACTATACTGAGAAATACTATGTTTTCTTTCGTTTGTAAACTGCCAATCCCATCAGCCCCTATCTAGTAGAGATGAACAAAGGCAGACCAGTTTGGTGACAACCATGGCTCCCCCCCATAGATATAATGGAGAAACAAGTGTGGAAATTAAGTCAAGTGTAATATTTTCAGGATTACAACAGTAGGTGAAAATCAAGGAAAACTCCTGTAAGAAAACTTACAACCACCACATCTAAGGACTGCTAAGATGCAAGATACATAATAGTTTTTATTTTAAATAATGCTTGACTGTGCCCCAGGCATTAAAGTGGTTGTAAACCTAGTTCCACCACTTTTACCTACAGATAAGCCTATATTAAACCCTTCCTGCTGAGCGTACGCAGATATGCGTGCTCTGCTTTTGAGGGTTATACCGGGATGATGGCCGCAGCTGCAGGCATCATCCCGGTACCGTTGTTTAGAGCGGGCGATCGGCTTTCCGAGGATAACAACCGATGCGGCTAAAAGCTGCTTGGTTGTAATCCCGGAGGAGCGGGAGGGGACGTCCCCCCCCCCCCCCCCCCCCCTCCCGCAGTTCTTCCCGGGCCTCCTGTGCCACCAGATCGACGATCCGCCGGCTAGTGACAGGCTGTAATGAAGCCAGAAACGGCTTTGTTCAAGTCTCCTTGCTGTAAACACGGAAGCAACGTCACAATAGCACTTCCTGTTTACTCAGCTGCCAATGGCGCTGGACTTAAAAAAATATACAGTATTCACATATACCGTTTTCGGTGATCTGAATACTTTAAAGTGCAAAGGAGGGATTTGGGGTCTTTTAAACCCCCGATCCCTCCATAAAGAGTACCTGTCCCCACCTATTACTGTCACAAGGGATGTTTACATTCCATTAGACCTCCTCTGTAACTCTGACCTGGTAACCGTAAAAAAAATGTAAAGCGTTGCCTATGGAGATTTTTAGGTACCAAAGTTTGTCGCCATTCCACAAGTGCGTGCAATTATAAAGCGTGACACGTTTGGTATCTATTGACTCGGCGTAACATCATCTTTCACATTATACAAAAAAATTGCGATCACTATACTGTTTTGTTTTTAAAATTCCTGAAAGTGTACCTTCTCCCAAAAAATTGCGTTTAAAATACCGCTGCACAAATACCGTGTGACATAAACTATTGCAACAATCGCCATTTTATTCTCTAGATTCTCTGCTAAAAATATATATAATGTTTGGGGGTTCTAAGTAATTTTCTAGCAAAAAATAGGGATTTTAACTTGGTAAACGCCAAATGCCAGAAATAGGCTTAGTCATGAAAGGAGTAAGGCTTACCTGTAGGTACTGGAAATATCTCCTAAACCGTGCAGGTTTAGGAGATATTTACCATATATGCTTGCACTGATGTCATCTGCGCATGCGCACTGAAGAAAGGGAAGGAGTTTCTAAAGGGCCCGTGCCGTGACCGGCGGCTCTCACGCACATGCGACTGCGGACAGTCAGAGCCGGAGTCCACGACCCTGGAAGGAAGAGGGGTGAAGATGGATGCGGCCACCAGCAAGAACATCGCAGGCTTCGTTTGCAGGTAAGTGCAACATAATGGGCTAGTATGCGATTATTTTTACTTCGCTGGGGAAAAAGAGGAAGTAAAGCCCATCAGGGTTTACTTCCTCTTTAAGGTGATGTACATAGCAAAAGCAAACCTTTTTTATATTGCAGCTTACCAATTTATTTTTCATACATCATGGGGCACAGTCAGGCTAATATTCATTACCTGCTGGGTTATATATTATCATTAGGTGAATGGACACTAGTAGACCAAAGGTCTTCAGACAGAAAGTGATTCCCCTATGGGCTCAGCAGTTTGGCGGCCATGGCGCATACAGTCACGTCCTACGCGAATACAGTCACGCCCATTCACCAGGACTGTGCACATGCATAGAGCGTTACGACGCATATCCAGCTTATTTAAGCTGTGCAGGCCAAGCATGTGGTGCTTCGAGAAGGCAGCTGTGGGACACAGCAGGCTTTGAACAGACACTTGAAAGACAGATATTCCTTGAGCGCTGTTAATGCTTTAACTGCTTGCCGACCGCCGGCTGTCAAATGACGGCCAGGCAGCGCGGCTCTTGTGGCGGGAGGGCGTTATATGGCGCCCTCCCCTTTAAACAGGAAATGCGCGCGATCGCATTCCTTCGGTGGCGGTGTGTCACGGAGACACCGCTCGCCACCGAGGGGGGTGAACAGCCGCGATAAAGTCACGGCCGATCACAGATGATTCCACCCCCCATGTGCACGGCGCATGCGCACGATCACTCTGCGCGTCGGTGTCGGCGTGTTCCCCGGGAACACTGCTCGTCACTGATGCCGGTAAACAGCCATTGGCTGGGTGATCAGCTGTGATCGGCCATGTGATCGGCTGTGATCCTTTCACAGCCGATCACTAAATGTAAACACAGCGCGGTAACTAGCTGTTACCAGCTCTTCTCTCCTCACACACTGTTTCCAGTGTGAGGAAAGAAGAGCCTGGAGCAGTGAGTTACCAATCTGTGTTCTGTAGTGTCTGCACCAACACCACACTTGTCAGATCGCCCCCCCATTGTCATCTGTCACCCAACACCCAACAGTCACCCCATAATGTGCACCTGGCATATAGGAGACTGCCATCAGTGACCGTCAGCGGTGCACCTGTCGCCCGTCACCCATCAGTGACCGCCAGTCATCACCAGTCACCCACCAGTGACCGCCAGCCATCACCCATCAGCCACCGCCAGCCATCGCACATCAGCCATCACCTGTCACCCATTAGTGACCGCCAGCCATCACCCATCACCTGTCACCCATCAGTGACTGCCACCTGTCACCCATCAGTGACTGCCAGCCGTCACCCATTAGTGACTGCCAGCCGTCACTCATCAGTGACCGCCAGCCATCACCCGTCACCCATCAGTGACCGCCAGCCATCACCCGTCACCCATCAGCCACCGCCAGCCGTTACCCATCAGCTGTCACCCATCAGTGACCGCCAGCCATCACCCATCAGCCACCGCCAGCCATCACCCATCAGCCACCGCCAGCTGTCACCCATCACCTGTCACCCATCAGTGACTGTCAGCGGTGCACCCGTCACCCATCAGTGACCGCCAGCGGTGCACCTGTCACCCATTACCCATCAGTGACTGCTAGCCATCACCCTTCACCCATCAGTGACCGCTGGACGTCACCTGTCACCCATCAGTGACCACCAGACATCACCCGTCACCCATCAGTGACCGCCAGCCATCAGTGACCATCACCCGTCACTGTCCGTGGCCTGTCACCCATCAGTGACCATCGCCTGTCACACCGCCATCACCTATCAGTAAAAGTCACCTGCCACCCATCGCACAGCCCATCAGTGACCGACACCTGCTACCTATCACACAGCCATCAGCGTCATGTCCAAAAGAGTATACAACAGTGAGGAGGCGTTCCAGATCCTCTCCATGACCGATGAGAGCAACGAGGAGTTCTCATCAGAATCAAATTCTGATTCCGAATCAAATTCGGCATTTGAACCGAACAATGAATCGGCAAATGATTCAGAGGAAGAATGGGTGCCTCCTAAAAGGGCACGGCACTCTGGAAACCAGGATTATATTCCCAGGCCCAGTACGAGCACTTCCGCCAGCAATAGGCCCCAAGAACAAATTCCCAGGCTCAGTACCAGCGATGCCACCAGCGTTAGGTCCCGGGAACAAATGCCCAGTACCATCGCTGCTGCCAGCGATGGGCTCCACCAACAAATGCCCAGACCCAGTACCAGTGCTGCCACATCACGCCTGAGTACCAGCACAGGAAATTTCAATCCAACTACTGGAGTGTTACATCCCCCAAGAGCCAGGGCCTCTACATATATGCAAGATGGTCTTGCCAACCCAACATGGCTGTCTTCCGACTCGGCTTCACCAATTATTCCCCCTTTCACAGCACAGCCAGGTGTGCAGACCAACACCCAAAATTTCTCAGAGATTGATTTCTTTCATCTATTTTTTCCCGACACTTTGTGGACCAGACAAATTTATACGCTGAGCAGTATATTGCCAATAACCCCCAATCATATGCCCGTCCATTTGAGTGGAGAGATCTGAATTTGGAGGAGTTCAAACTGTTTATGGGCCTCACCCTAAACATGGGGCTTACAAAAAAAAAATTAAGGACATCCCTTTTGGTCCACCAACCCCATCCACCACATGCCCATTTATTTTTGCAGAACTCTATGTCCCCGATCAGAATATATGTGTCGATGAGTCCCTGGTACCCTTTTCAGGCCGGCTAGGAATAAAGCAATATATTCCTAGCAAAAGGGCCAGATACGGAGTAAAATTATACAAGCTGTGTGAGAAAGCCACAGGATATCTGTATGCGTTCCGCATATATGAAGTAAGAGATTCCCAGTTCCAGCCCCCTGAATGCCCGGCCTACATGGGCACAACTGGAAAGATTGTATGGGACCTGGCATACCCACTTCTGAACAAAGGATATCACATATACCTTGACAACTTTTACACCAGGCGGCCCCTTTTCAAACACTTATACCTTGCAAAAACCCTGGCTTGCGAAACCTCCAGAAAAAATAGGAAGGGCTTCGTGTGATGCGAGCGGCCCGCAATGCATTGCGCCAGTCGCAGTGCATTGCTGGCTGATGATTGGCCAAGCATGCACTGTGACCACGCATGCTTGGCCAATCACAGCGCCGTCAGCGAGGAGAGCAATAATTGGCTACAGGCAGGACGCCTGTAGCCAATTATAGCTCAGGGGCGTTAGTACAAGCCCCACTCTATAAAAGGACGCCGCGCCGGCGGCCTAGTGCACTCTATTCCGGCTGTGATATAGGCAGACTGCTGTGCTGATGCTGATGCTGATGCTGAACTGATTCATTATCATTATCATTACTACTGAATACTGATCATTAGAGAATATATATTCATTCTGCTGATTGCACTGCTGCTGAGTGGTGACATTATCTGCTGCTGAGTCTAACTGCTGTGATTCTGGGGATTAGTCTGGTGTGTGTGTGCTGTTAGTACAGCATTGCAGTAGCACCTTCTGTCCTATGCTGTTAGTACAGCATTGCAGTATCACCTTCTGTCCTATTGTGATCTAAGGCAGGCAGGCAGGCATTTATAGGAGCTAGTGTGTGTGTCAGCACACATAAAACCACCTCAGTCACTCTATCTGCTATAAGGCCCAGTTGTTGTCATCGAAGGCAGCCAGGCATTTCCAGGAGCTAGCGTGTGTGTGTGCTCTGTTAGTACATCACACATAAAACCACCTCAGCCTCTCTATCTGCTATAAGGCCCAGTTGTTGTCATATAAGGCAGTCTCTATCTGCCGTAAGGCCCAGTTGTTGTCATCAAAGGCAGCCAGGCATCTCCAGGAGCTAGCGTGTGTGTGTGTGTGTGTGTGCTCTGTTAGTACATCACACATAAAACCACCTCAGTCACTCTATCTGCTATAAGGCCCAGTTGTTGTCATCAAAGGCAGTCAGGCATCTCCAGGAGCTAGCGTGTGTGTGTGTGTGTGCTCTGTTAGTACATCACACATAAAACCACCTCAGCCTCTCTATCTGCTATAACGCCCAGTTGTTGTCATATAAGGCAGTCTCTATCTGCCGTAAGGCCCAGTTGTCATCGAAGGCAGCCAGGCATCGCCAGGAGCTAGTGTGTGTGTGCTCTGTTAGTACATCACACATAAAACCACCTCAGCCTCTCTATCTGCTATAAGGCCCAGTTGTTGTCATATAAGGCAGCCAGGCATCTCCAGGAGCTAGCGTGTGTGTGCTCTGTTAGTACATCACACATAAAACCACCTCAGCCTCTCTATCTGCTATAAGGCCCAGTTGTTGTCATATAAGGCAGTCTCTATCTGCCGTAAGGCCCAGTTGTTGTCATCAAAGGCAGCCAGGCATCTCCAGGAGCTAGTGTGTGTGTGCTCTGTTAGTACATCACACATAAAACCACCTCAGCCTCTCTATCTGCTATAAGGCCCAGTTGTTGTCATATAAGGCAGTCTCTATCTGCCGTAAGGCCCAGTTGTTGTCATCGAAGGCAGCCAGGCATCTCCAGGAGCTAGTGTGTGCTCTGTTAGTACATCACACATAAAACCACCTCAGTCACTCTATCTGCTATAAGGCCCAGTTGTTGTCATATAAGGCAGCCAGGCATCTCCAGGAGCTAGCGTGTGTGTGCTCTGTTAGTACATCACACATAAAACCACCTCAGCCTCTCTATCTGCTATAAGGCCCAGTTGTTGTCATATAAGGCAGTCTCTATCTGCCGTAAGGCCCAGTTGTTGTCATCGAAGGCAGCCAGGCATCTCCAGGAGCTAGTGTGTGCTCTGTTAGAGTGACTGAGGTGGTTTTATGTGTGATGTACTAACAGAGCACACACTAGCTCCTGGAGATGCCTGGCTGCCTTATATGACAACAACTGGGCCTTAGAGCAGATACAGAGGCTGAGGTGGTTTTATGTGTGATGTACTAACAGAGCACACACACACTAGCTCCTGGAGATGCCTGGCTGCCTTATATGACAACAACTGGGCCTTATAGCAGATAGAGTGACTGAGGTGGTTTTATGTGTGATGTACTATCTGCTATAAGGCCCAGTTGTTGTCATATAAGGCAGCCAGGCATCTCCAGGAGCTAGCGTGTGTGTGCTCTGTTAGTACATCACACATAAAACCACCTCAGCCTCTCTATCTGCTATAAGGCCCAGTTGTTGTCATATAAGGCAGCCAGGCATCTCCAGGAGCTAGCATGTGTGTGTGTGCTCTGTTAGTACATGCGTTGTACGATGCGCTCAGACAATTTTTTAGTCCGCAGCCCCAAGGTATGATCGGTTCCAGCAACCATCGCCAGCGTCTGATATACATGGTGCAGGGGAAAGGTCAGACTTGGACACCTTTTCCACCGAAAATCCTCTGGCTTACTGGGTCTTGAGGATGGATCACTGGCCAGAGCTTGCACAGTAAGCAATTGAGCTACTGGCCTGTCCTGCATCCAGCGTTCTTTCCGAACGCACATTCAGTGCTGCTGGAGGATTTGTCACCGATCACGGTGCGCCTGTCCACCGACTCGGTTGATCGACTGACCTTCATAAAGATGAATCAGTCTTGGATCACCACCAGCTACCAGGCACCTGAAGCGGATATAACTGAATAATTTATAATGTCAC
This sequence comes from Lithobates sylvaticus, assembly GCA_028564925.1. Taxonomy (NCBI): domain Eukaryota; kingdom Metazoa; phylum Chordata; class Amphibia; order Anura; family Ranidae; genus Lithobates; species Lithobates sylvaticus. The sequence goes on from CM053026.1 coordinate 387,541,205, forward strand.
ATCCCTTCAAGACTGCCTATGCTGATGCTAAGTGACTGTCCTGTTATGTTCACTGACTATCCTCTTCCTCCTCCTCAATGATCCATTCCTTGATAGCTTGGAAGAACATTTTTGTTTCTGGGTGCCACCACACCAGTGGCTAAGGCACAATTTTTCTGCCCCTGTTTAACAGGGGTGTGTAATTACAATTTTTTATGCAATTCCTTACAACAGGTCTCATTGCTGTGCTCAGAGTACAGTATCTGTGAGGGGTTGCAGTGTTGTGGCACCAGCACCAGTGCCTAAGGCACAATTTTTCAGCCCCTGTTTAACAGCGTGTAATTACAAATCTTGATCTAATAGTTCACAGCAGGGCCCATTCATTTTGTGCAGGGAAAGTTCTAAACACGGGAAACACATGCCACTTCACAGGCATACTTTAGACACCCCCAAGGTACCGTATTTAAAGGAATATTTCACTTTTTTTTTCACTTTATGCATCATTAAAATGACTGCTCCCAAAAAAACGTTAGTTTTTAAAACTTCTTTTTGCATTGATATATGTCCCCTGGGGCAGGACCCGGGTCCCCAAACCTGTTTTATGACATTAACATGCATATTGGCCGTTATAATTAGCACTTTTGATTTTGAACGTTCGCATCCATTGTAACAAATAGGGTTCGAAAATTCTCACAAACTTTCGGTCCGTTAGAAGGTTCTGGTGCGAAACGAACCCGGGGGTGTTCGGCCCATCCCTACTAGATAACAAAAAGCTGCAAAGGGGGGAAAGAGCTTCATTGAGATGCAAAAAAGTTCTGACCTCGTGGTGGAAGGATAAAAGGGACGTGCACATGATGTCCACCATCCCTGAGGACACTACAATTGAGGTTCAAAGAAGACAAGGTCCCATTGAAAAGCCAACATGTGTCCAAGATTATAATCTCTACATGGAGGGGGGTGGATTTCAATGATCAAATGATTCAGCCCTATTTGTCAATAAGGAGGTCCCAATTCTGGTACAAGAAAGTAGCAATTTATCTCATTCATTTGGCCATTTTTAATTCCTACGTAGTCTACACCAAATCCATGGAAAGCCCCGCTCCCTTCCTAAAATTCATAGAAGAAGTTGTCACGTCCCTCATCTATCACCAAAGACCCCCCCCCCCCCTCCCAGAAGACCTTCGCTCTGAGGCTGTTTGACGATTTCATGAGCGTCACTTCCCCTTCAGCATTCCACCATCTGAAGCAGGCCGAAGACGGCAAAAAAAATGTTGCGTGTGCACCAAAAGAGGGTTTCGGAAAGATACCAGCTACCATTGTCCCTAGTGTCCCTCCCAACCTGGCCTTTGCATTGGTGACTGCTTCCAACTTTATCATACATCCCTAAAATCTTAGCCCATATTTTTAACCATTTCCCCATTTTCATCATTTGTACTGATCATTTCTCATGCTTCCCCAAATAACCATGCCACTGCCTTCCACGTGAACTGACCCTGGCCTGTTTTTTGACCATGCCTTTGCCTACTGTTTGGACTGCTTCCACGTGAACTGACCCTGGCCTGTTTTATGACTATGCCTCTGCCTACCGTTTGGACTGCTTCCACAAGAACTGACCCTGGCCTGTTTTATTAACTACGCTACTGCCTACCGCTTGGACTGCTTGCACGTGAACTGACCCTGGCCTGTTTTATGGACTATGCTTTTGCCTACCGCTTGGACTGATCTGTTGCCCTGTTACTGTAGTACAGGGGTCTCACATATGTGAGGGGCTCCAGAATTGTTTTTCCAGATGGAGAAAACAATTTGTTTTAGTTTTCACCGGTTTTCGGATTAGGGTCTGGAGTCCGGAGGCTTCATAGAGATTTGGGTGGGTTGAAGCCTCTACCCCTGTGCACCTGTGCACAGGTCTTACCTGATTGCGGCCCTCAGCCTGCTGCTGACTTACTGCCACCATGCCTCTGCCTGCCGCATGAACGGACCACACCGCTACCTGGACTATGCAAATAATTAGCTGTAGCAAGAGGCAGTATGTTTATGAAGGGCTGGAGAGCGGTACAATAATGAGTGTATGCCGGTAACAGTGTACCAGGACCAATATTATGGCTGCGCTGGCTGTCTCTGCCTGAACAATTTCTATGGACTGCTGTGCTGACAATATCCTTGTGCTGACTATAGACAATATTCCTGCCTGCTGCCTGGATAATTACTATTGCTGTCGCTAAGCACATCCCTGCCTGCTGCCTGGACCAGTGCTTTCCTCTGTGGATACTACTAAAAGCACAGGTAATGCTTTTTTTGTTACCCTTTCCGCAATAGAATTTATTTTGAATTGTAATTCTTGGTATGTACATGCTATGTGTTAGAAATATGAAGTGCCTTCAAAAATGATAGGTTGCCAGGAAATTATATACCGTATTTATTGGCGTATAACACATACTTTTTCCCCCTTAAAATCAGAAGAAAGTCGTGGGTGCGTGTTATACGCCGATACTCCCCAAAAATATGACAAAAAAAGCGAGCAGCGCCGAAAAAGACCGAACTGCGGACGAAAAATGCCGAAGCCGACTGTTCAGCTCCGCTCGTAGTCCCGCCTCCCTGCGCTCGCTCCCGAAACAGCAGGGAGGCGGGACTCCGAGCGGAGCCGAACAGTCAGCTCGGTCTTTTTCGGCGGCGGTTCAGCCTTTTTCGGTCGCGGTTCGGTCTTTTTCGGTGGCGCATGCGCGGTTTGTCTCGCGGCAGGAAATTTAAACGTGAGCAAGGCAAATGACGCTGGCAATGCTGCAAATGACACTGGGCAAACTACAAATGACACTGGCAAGCTGCAAATGACACTGGGCAAGCTACAAATGACACTGGGCAAGCTTCAAATGACACTGGGCAAGGCTGCAAATGACGCTGGGCAAGGCTGCAAATGACGCTGGCCAAGGCTGCAAATGATGCTGGGCAAGGCTGCAAAAGACGCTGGGCAAGGCTGCAAAAGATGCTTGGCAAGGCTGCAAAAGATGCTGGGCAAGGCTGCAAATGACGCTGGGCAAGGCTGCAAAAGACGCTGGGCAAGGCTGCAAATGACGCTGGGCAAGCTGCAAATGACGCTGGGCAAGCTGCAAATGACGCTTAAATGTAAGTTTTTTTTTTTTTCCCCTAAACTTCTCTCCTAACACTTTTTTCCTTAAAATTCCCTCCTAAAAACTTGGGGTGCGTGTTATACGCCGGTGCGTGTTATACGCCGATAAATACGGTATGTCATTTATGCTCCTAGAACACCTGATGGTGCTACTTGCATGTTGGGCCTTTGTATGCGGCCAGGCTGTGGAAAAGCCTCACACATGTGATATCGCCATACTCAGGAGGAGTAGCAGAATGTATTTTGGTGTGTCATATTTGCTATGTACATGCTATGTGTTGGAAATATCTGATAAATGGACAACTTTGTGAAAAAAAATGCGTTTTCATTTTTTTTCACATTTTCCAAAAACTTCTGGAAAAAATGAACCGTTCAAAAGACTCATTATGCCTCATAGATTATACGTTGGGGTGTTTGCTTTCCAAAATGGGGTCATTTTGGGGGAAATTCCATTGTCCTGGTGCTCCAGGGCCTTCAAAAGTGTAATAGGTGGTTGAGAAATGAGATGTGTCATTTATGCTTGTAGAACGCCTGAAGATGCTACTTCAGTGTTGGGCCTTTGTATGTGGCCAGGCTGTGTAAAAGTCTCACACATGTGGTATTGCCATACTTAGGAGGAGTAGCAGAATGTATTTTGGGGTTCCATCTTTGCTATGTACATGCTATGTGTTGGAAATATCTGATAAATGGACAACTTTGTGTAAAAAAAAATGCGTTTTTAATTTTTTTCCACATTTTCCAAAAACTTCTGGAAAAAAATGAACCGTTCAAAAGACTCATTATGCCTCATAGACAATACGTTGGGGTGTTTGCTTTCCAAAATGGGGTAATTTTGGGGGCAATTCTATTGTCCTGGTGCTCCAGGGCCTTCAAAAGTGTAATAGGTGGTTGAGAAATGAGATGTGTAATTTATGCTCGTAGAACGCCTGAAGATGCTTCTTCAATGTTGGGCCTTTGTATGTTGCCAGGCTGTGTAAAAGTCCCACACATGTGGTATAGCCATACTCAGGAAGAGTAGCAGAATGTATTTTGGGGTGTAATTTTTTTGTATGCATATGCTCTGTGAGAGAAATAACCTGTTAATATGACAATTTTGTAAAAAATAAATTAAATTATTAAAAATAAATCTTAATTTTGCAATGAATTGTGGGAAAAAAATACAATTTAAAAAAAAAATCACCATGCTACTTACTTAATACCTTGGAATGTCTACTTTCTCAAAAGGGGTAATTTGGGGGGTATTTGTACTTTCCTGACTTGTTAGTGTCTCAAAAAATTAGATACACCTGATGTACTGAAGGCCTGATCAGATGTGATTAATTTTCAGTGATTGGCACCATAGTTTGTAGACTCTATAACTTTCACAAAGACCAAATAATTTACACTAATTTGGGTTATTTTTTACCAAAGATATGTAGCGTATAAATTTTGGCCAAAATTTATGAAGAAAAATTTCTAATTTGCAAAATTTTATGACAGAAACAAAGAAAAGGGCATTTTTTTCACAAAATATATGGTATTTTTTATTTATAGCACAAAAAATAAAAAACCCACTAGTGATCCAATACCACCAAAAGAAAGCTCTATTTGTGTGAAAAAAAGGACGCAAATTTCATATTATATATTCATAAGTGTGAGAGCGCTGAAAGCTGAAAATTGGTCTGGTCAGGAGGGGGGTGTAAGTGCACTGTATTGAGGTGGTTAAAGGATTTAATACAGAAGGTTTCTCGTCTGGCTCTCTTGTCTGTACATATGCGCAGACCTTTATGGCTTAAGAAGTGGTCAGCCGAGCTTCCTTGTAAACAGTTATTGGCAGGTTTCCAGTTTCATAGAGTAAAAGATAGTGATGCGCTGTACATAAATAATAGAGTGCAAATGTGCTCTGTATGAGAAACACTAAAAGCACTGAAGGAGGCAATACTTGTGGTATGCAAACATAAAATAAGGTGCAAATGTCACATATTATCCATTAGGTTGAAACGATAATAAAATATCCAAAAAAATCCACAAATATTAATAATAATAAGTGCTGGTGATCACTTTCTGTAATGTAGTGCTGGTGATAGGTGGTTTCTTATCCTCTGTGAAGCTTAATATATGGGTGTCCCCTTACCTTACTGCTGTAAGGTAACAGCATGTAAATATGGGTTCTTTGGTATGGAAACCGTTGTAAATCCTTTGGTCATCCTATATTGACGTCTCCGGCTCTGCTGGTGTATGTGTCCGGGTTACAATCAGCGTCCCCTTTTAATTCCCTGGAGGTGTCTGGAGCGGGTGAGCCTCACCAATAGGTCATGGGCAAATGTAAGGAACAGGAGGGATGCTACTCTACTCTAGTGAATGCTAGAAAAGCTATCACTAGGAAGATTAAATCATAAGCCCTGATCCTTCCCCTCTTTTTTGAGGCTTTAGTGGGAGGGGTTATATAGGAGATCACTTCCTGTCTGAAGACCTTTGGTCTACCCATGTCCATTCACCTAATGATGAAGTACAACCCAGCAGGTAATGAATATTAGCCTGACCCTATCTCCCATGATGTACTCAAAGAAAAGGATTTTATGGGTATATATGATGTAAAAATCCTATTTCCTAGGTGTCATGGCTGCATTAGTTTTAATTTTAGGCTTTCTTTCCTTTATTTTTGGTCTGGTGAACCAACCAGTAAGCCTGTTATTTTTTTCAACAGAACAAGCTATCTTGTAGATGTATCAGTTAAGAGTGTTGAGACAAACCATGTCTTATTGACAGGGATGCTCATCATCTTTTAGTCATGCAAAACCCTTAACCTAAAAGAAACAACGGTTGCTGTAACTGCTTGTGTAATTGCAGTGTAAGCTGGAGTTGGGCTTCAGTTTGTTGGTGTAGCTAAATATGCTAGTCCATCTAACAATCCCCTCCCCCAGATTAACTGCTTCAGATCCGCGCTATAGCCGAATGACGGCTACTGCGTGGATCTGCTTTGCTGAGAGTACGTCTATTGACGTCCTCCCCTTTGCAGGCTCGCCACGCCCCCTTGAGGGGCACGTGCTGTGATCACCCGAGTCAATGAGACTCAGGTGATCACAGATCCGTGTAAGGGGCCGATCTTACTAAGGGGCCAATGACAGCCCCTTAGTAAGGGGCCAATGACAGCTGATCACATGATGTAAACAGAAGATCGGTAATCGCTTTTTTATTCTTCTCACGCTGACAGCGTGAGGAGCAAAAAAGGCGACCACAGGCTTCTGTTTGAAGGGACATTGGTCTTGAAGAGGAACAGCCTGTTATGTGCCCACCAGTACCGCCTGCCAGTGCCACAAATCAGTGCCCACAGTACAAAAGTGCCAGCAATCAGTGCCCACAAGTGCCACCTATCAATGCCCAACAGTTGTGCCTCATCAGTGCCACCTAGCAGTGCTGCCTATCAGTGCCATCTATTAGTGTCCTTCAGTACCACCTATCAATGTCCTTTAGTGCCGCCCATCAGTGCCCACCAATGCCACCTCATCAGTGCCCACCAGTGCTGCCTATTAGTGTCCATCGGTGCAGCCTATCAGTGTAGCCTCATCAGCGTACATCAATGAAGGAGAAAAATTACCTGTTTGCAAAATGTATTAACAAAATATAAAACGGTTTTGTATTTTTTTTTTTTTTAAATCGGTCTTTTTTAATATTTTTAACAAAAAATAAAAAACCCAGAGGTGATCAAATACCACCAAAATAAAGCTCTATTTGTGGGGAAAATTTTAATTTGGGTACAGTGTTGTATGACCGCACAATTGTCATTTAAAGAGTGACAGCGGTCTGGGCAGGAGGGGGGGTTTAGGTGCCCAGTAAGAAAGTGGTTAACAATGCTGCTGTGCCCTTGAGCCCCTTCATCTAGAGTGGGATTATTCTAATACCCGCGGTGTGTGTGCATGGCCAGATCACCAAGTACAAACAGAGGGGGAAGAGGGCGTTTAAAAAACAAATGTAGCCAACACATCTGAGAATTGGTAAGCTGCAATATTCCATTTTTGGTTTTGGGTTTAATACAACTTTAAGGTTCACTTCATACCTATGCCTGTGCGCTTTCCTGCTTTTTAAAAAATTGGTTGTTTTAGGCTAGTGCATTGTTATGCACTGACATTCTCATCAAAAGCCTTTATAACAGATGTTGGCAGATTTCAAAAACAGACCTGAACTCTTTAGACCAATGGACTGCACAGATGTGAACCAGCACTCTTGAAAATATTGGTAAACCTATGTACTTGCATTAATTGCATGATATGCACCCTTTTTGTAATGGTGAAGTGAAGACTGAATAAAATAGTTCCTTCAACAATCTGATTCCTGATCTTCTGATTTTCAGACTGACAAACTGATTTGACAACTGGGAATCTTCAGCACCCAATATTATGAAGCCAGCATGTTTACAAAAGCTAGTGCAGCAGCATGTGAATTTAATTGCTTTGGATCTTTATGATGGTTGTAAACCTAAAGTGATGATAAACTTTTACATTTTACTTTTAGGGGAACCTGATGAAGTCACGTGTTGTGACGTAACGTGCGTAGGGATTGGCCGGAAGTTTGAGAGACCGGAAGTGATGCAAGGAGACACGGCTACATACAGATAAGCTTGTTTTTAACTTTTTTCATGTAAGAGGCAACTTGGCATTTTCAATAAATTGTATTATCTTTACATATTTACACTATGGGAGGCCTGTTTTCTTTTATTTACTTTAATGGCGAATATAGAATGTCCATAATGGAACCACAAGATTTTGAGGCCATCCAAGCTGTCAGCAGAGAGAGGGCTTACTCAGTGGATCGTGAACCACATCTATAACCATCTACATGGACAATCGATTGGGAGTATGGATGACACATAGGAGATCCCATCCCAGGATATCGATCCAAGGCTTATTTTTCTCCATTTGAAGGTAAGGGCTCTCGGAGCATTATGTGACTATTTAGTCACGAAGATTAACATCAATTTCACAACACAACTGTTTATTTAGAAGATTCGCCAGGATTATGGACATTCATGATTATTGTCACAAATGTATCACTTTGATGTACTTTTTCGATGTACACACATTTTATTTTGGATTTCAGCTATTGTGTTTACTTTTTCACACTATTTGGGATTATTTTTCTATAACATTAATGTGTTAGAAATCTGCGCGGATCACTTTCATCATTATATACAGTGGTGTGAAAAAGTGTTTGCCCCCTTCCTCATTTCCTGTTCCTTTGCATGTTTGTCACACTTAAGTGTTTCGGAACATCAAACCAATTTAAACAATAGTCAAGGACAACACAAGTAAACACAAAATGCAATTTGTAAATGAAGGTGTTTATTATTAAAGGTGAAAAAAAATCCAAACCATCATGGCCCTGTGTGAAAAAGTGATTGCCCCCTAAACCTAATAACTGGTTGGGCCACCCTTAGCAGCAACAACTGCAACCAAGCGTTTGCGATAACGTGCAATGAGGCTTTTACAGTGTCCTGGAGGAATTTTGGCCCACTCATCTTTGCAGAATTGTCCTAATTCAGTTACATTAGAGGGTTTTCGAGCATGAACGGCCTTTTTAAGGTCATACCACAACATCTCAATAGGATTCAGGTCAGGACTTTGGCTAGGCCACTCCAAAGTCTTCCTTTTGTTTTTCTTCAGCCATTCGGTGGTGGACTTGCTGGTGTGTTTAGGATCATTGTCCTGCTGCAGAACCCAAGTTCGTTTCAGCTTGAGTACACGAACAGATGGTCGGACATTCTCCTTCAGGATCTCTTGGTAGACAGCAGAATTCATAGTTCCTTTTATCACGGCAAGTCTTCCAGGTCCTGAAGCAGCAAAACAGCCCCAGACCATCACACTACCACCACCATATTTTACTGTTGGTATAATGTTCTTTTTCTGAAATGCAGTGTTCCTTCTACGCCAGATATACTTGGACACACACCTTCCAAAGAGTTCCACTTTTGTCTCATCGGTCCACAGAATGTTGTCCCAAAAGTCTTGGGGATCATCAAGATGTGTTGTGGAGAAATTGAGACGAGCTTTGATGTTCTTTTTGCTCAGCAGTGGTTTTCTCCTTGGAACTCTGCCATGCAGGCCATTTTTGCCCAGTCTTTTCCTGATGGTGGAGGCATGAACGCTGACCTTAACTGAGGCAAGTGAGGCCTGCAGTTCCTTGGACGTTGTTGTGGGGTCTTTTGTGACCTCTTGGATGAGTCGTCGCTGCGCTCTTGGGGTAATTTTGGGCGGCCGGCCACTCCTGGGAAGGTTCACCACTGTTCCATGTCTTCGCCATTTGTGGATAATGGCTCTCACTGTGGTTCGCTGGATTCCCAAAGCTTTGGAAATGGCTTTATAACCCTTTCCAGACTGATAGATCTCAATTACTTTCTTTCTCAATTGTTCCTGAATTTCTTTGGGTCTCGGCATGATGTGTAGCTTTTAAGGATCTTCTGGTGGACCTTACTGTGTCAAGCAGCTCCTATTTAAGTGATGCCTTGATTGTGAACAGGTGTGGCAATAATCAGGCCTGGATGTGGCTATAGAAATTGAACTCAGGTGTGGACAACCACAGTTATAGTATGTTTTAACAAGGGGGGCAATCACTTTTTCACACAGGGCCATGATGGTTTGGATTTTTTTTCACCTTTAATAATAAACACCTTCATTTACAAATTGCATTTTGTGTTTACTTGTGTTGTCCTTGACTATTGTTTAAATTGGTTTGATGTTCCGAAACACTTAAGTGTGACAAACATGCAAAGGAACAGGAAATGAGGAAGGGGGCAAACACTTTTTCACACCACTGTATGTCAGTATTACATTGTATATTCCTGTATGTTGTGGTCGTTCAGGTGCTTATCTAATAGTTTTTTGAAACTATCAATGCTCCCCGCTGAAACCACCGCCCGTGAAAGTGATTTCCACATCCTTGCCGCTCTTACAGTAAAGAACCCTCTACCAGACTTTTTGACGGACTAGGTCCAACGGAACAAATCCGGCGGACAATTCGATCGTGTGTGGGCTCCATCGGACCTTTGCTGTCCAAAAATCTGACGGACTCTAGAAATAGAACCTGTTTCAAATCTTTCAGATGGACTCGAGTCCGGTCGTAAAATCCATTCATGTGTATGCTAGTCCGACGGACAAAAAACGACTCTAGGGCAGCTATTGGCTACTGGCTATGAACTTCCTTATTCTAGTCCATACGACATCACGTTCAAATCCGTCGGAATTTGGTGTGATTGTGTGTGGCCAAATCCAAATTTGGAAAGTCTGTCGGAACTCCGCCGAAAGCCCGTCGGGAAGACCGTCGGACCTAGTCCGTCTAAAAGTCCGGTCGAGTGTACGCGACATAAGGTTAAACCCATTTTCTTCTAATCTTAACCACTAGGCACCCACGCTATAGCCGAAAGACGGCTGCAGCGTGGACGCCAATTACCAGGGACGCCCTCCCGGCAATTGGCATCCCTGGACGTCCTCCTGTTTACTTCCACGATGCGCGCTCCCGCGAGTGGGCATCAGGCAAATTCTGTGCTGCCCGTGTCCCTTGGACACAGCCAGTCACAGATCGCTGTAAATGGCCAATCACAGCGACCGTTTACAGCGCGATTTGAGTGTCCAATGAGAGATGATCTCATATGTAAACATATGAGATCATCTCTCATCACCAGCTCTCCCTCCGGAAATGGAAAATAAAGTGCCACAGTACATGTCAGTGCCATCTGTCCCCAGTGCCATCTGTCAGTGTCATATGTCCCCAGTGCCATGTATAAGTGCCATCTGTCATTAGTGCCACATCAGTGCCACATCAGTGTCACGTGTCATCAGTGCCACATCAGTGTCACGTGTCAGTGCCATCTATCATCAGTGCCACCTGTCATCAGTGCCACGTATCAGTGCCATCTGTCATCAGTGTCATGTGTCATCAGTGCCACGTATTAGTGCCATCTGTCATCAGTGCCACGTATCATCAGTGCCACGTATAAGAGCCATCTGTCATCAGTGCCACATATTAGTGCCATCTGTCATCAGTGTCACGTGTCATCAGTGCCACGTTTCAGTGCCATCTGTCATCAGTGCCACGTCAGTGTCATTGTCCTGGTGCCCCAGGGCCTTCAAAAGTGTAATAGGTAGTCAACAAGTTATGCCGCCGCGTACACACGATCGGAATTCTCGTCGGAAAAAGCTCTGTTGGGTTTTCCCGACGGAATTCCGCTCAAACTGTCTTGCCTACACTTTCACACCAAATTCCAACCGTCATCAGTGCCACATAGTAGTGCCACTTCAGTGTCATCAGTGGCATCTGTCATCAGTGCCACGTATCAGTGGCATCTGTCATCAGTGCCACGTATCAGTGCCATCTGTCATCAGTGTCACGTGTCATCAGTGCCACGTATTAGTGTCATCTGTCTTCAGTGCCACGTATTAGTGCCATCTGTCATCAGTGCCACGTATCATCAGTGCCACGTATAAGAGCCATCTGTCATCAGTGCCACGTGTCATCAGTGCCACATATTAGTGCCATCTGTCATCAGCGTCACGTGTCATCAGTGCCAAGTATTAGTGCCATCTGTCATCAGTGCCACATCAGTGTCACGTGTCATCAGTGCCACGTGTCAGTGCCATCTGTCATCAGTGCCATGTCAGTGTCATGTGTCATTGTCCTGGTGCCCCAGGGCCTTCAAAAGTGTAATAGGTAGTCAACAAGTTATGCCGCCGCGTACACACGATCGGAATTCTCGTCGGAAAAAGCTCTGATGGGTTTTCCCCACGGAATTCCGCTCAAACTGTCTTGCCTACACTTTCACATCAAATTCCGACCGTCAAGAACGCAGTGATGTACAACACTACGACGAGCCGAGAAAAAATTAAGTTCAATGCTTCCGAGCGTCAAATTGTTTCCGAGCATGCGTAGGAATTTTGTGCGTCGGAATTGCTACAGACGATCGGAACATTTTCCGTCGGAAAAATTGAGAACATGCTCTCAAATTTTTGCTGGCGGGAATTCGGCCAGCAAAATTCCGATGGAGCCTACACACGGTCGCATTTTCCGATGACTAGCTCTCATCAGTCTTTTGCTGGCGGAAATTCCGATCGTGTGTACGCGGCATTAGATGTGTAATTTATGCTCCTAGAACACGTGATGACGCTCTCCCTGCATGTTGGGCCTCTCTATGTGGCCAGGCTGTGGAAAAGTCTCACATGTGGTATCGTAATACTCAGAAGGAGTAGCAGAATTTATTTTGGGGTGTCATTTGTGGTATTCACATGCCATGTGAGAGAAATAACCTATTACAATGACAATTTTGTGAAAAAAAAAAAAAATCTTCTTTTTGCAAAGAATTGTGGAAAAAAAATTACAACATCAAAAACCTCACCATGCCTCTTACTAAATACCTTGGAATATCTACTTTCAAAAAAGGGGTCATTTGGGGGGTATTTGTACTTTCCTGGCTTGTTTGGGTCGCAAGAAATGAGATAAGTCACCAGTACATCAGGTGTGATCAATTTTTTATGATTTGCACCACAGCGTGTTGACTCTATAACTTTCACAAAGACCAAATAATATCCACTAATTTGGGTTATTTTTACCAAAGATATGTAGCAGTATAAATTGTAGTCAAAATTTATGAAGAAAAATTAATAATTTGCTAAATTTTATCACAGAAACAAAGAAAAATTAGTTTTTTTTGAAATTTTCTGCCTTTTTTCATTTATAGCGCAAAAAATAAAACACCCAGAGGTGATCAAATACCACCAAAAGAAAAAGGTCAAAAAGGACAAAAAATTCATTTGGGTACAGTGTTGCATGACTGAGTAATTGTCATTCAAAGTGTGAGAGCACCGAAAGCTGAAAATTGGTCTGGTCACGAGGGGGGTTTAAGTGCCCAGTTGTCAAGTGGTTAATGAGTGGCCACGTGTCATTAATGTCATCCTCAGCATTCAGACTTTATAAAGAATGCAACAAGAGATGTAAGAGTGCAATAAAGATGGCTAAGATAGAACATGCACATAGTGGAGGAGAGCAAAAAAATTCCCAAGAAATTCTTTAAGTATGTAAACAGTAAAAAAGGGAGGACAGACCACATTGGCCCCATAAAGAATGAGGAAGGACATCTGGTTACAAAGGATAGGGAGATGGTGAAGGTATTGAATTTATTCTTCTCCTCTGTGTTCACAAGGGACTTGAGGGGCTTCAGTAACCAAAACTGCAGTGTTTATTTTCATGACACATCACAGGAAGCACCTCCATGGTTAAGAGAGGACAGAATTAAAATTAGACTTGGGAAACTTAACATTATTAAATCACCGGGACCAGATGGCTTGCACCGAGGGTACTTAGGGAACATTTTACTGACTGGAATGGTACCAGCTGATTGGTGAAAAGCCAATGTAGCACCAATATTTAAAAAGGGCCCAAAATACATCCCTGGGAATTACAGACCAGTTAGCCTAACATTAATAGTATGTAAACTCTTGGAGGGGATAATAAGGGACTATATACAAGATCTTAGTAATGAGAACGGTATCATTAGCAGTAATCAGCATGGATTCATGAAGAATCGTTCTTGCCAAACCAATCTATTAACCTTCTATGAGGAGGCGAGTTGCCATCTAGATAAAGGAAGGCCCGTAGATTTGGTGTATCTGGATTTTTCAAAAGCATCTGACACAGTTCCCCAAAAAATGTTTACTGTACACAATAAGGTCCGTTGGCATGGACCATAGGGTGAGTACATGGATTGAAAACTGGCTACAAGGACGAGTTCAGAGGGTGGTGATAAATGTGGAGCACTCAGAATGGTCAGGGGTGGGTAGTGGGGTCCCCCAGGGTTCTGTGCTGGGACCAATCCTGTTTAATTTGATCATAAACGACCTGGAGGATGGGGTAAACAGTTTAATCTCTGTATTTGTGGACGATACTAAGCTAAGCAGGACAATAACTTCTCCACAGGATGTGGAAACCTTGCAAAAAGATCTGAACAAATTAATGGGGTGGGCAACTACATGGCAAATGAGGTTCAATGTAGAAAAATTTGAAATAATGCATTTGGGTGGCAAAAATATGAATGCAATCTATACACTGGGGGGAGAACCTCTGGGGGAATCTAGGATTGAAAAGGACCTGGGGGTCCTAGTAGATGATAGGCTCAGCAATGGCATGCAATGCCAAGCTGCTGCTAACAAAGCAAACAGAATATTGGCATGCATTAAAAAGGGGATTAATTCCAGAGATAAAACAATAATTCTCCCAGAGGTTCTCCCAGACTCTGGTCCGGCCGCACCTAGAGTATGCTGTCCAGTTCTGGGCACCAGTCCTCAGGAAGGATGTACTGGAAATGGAGAAAGGCAACAAAGCTAATAAAGGGTCTGGAGGATATTAGTTATGAGGAAAGGTTGCGAGCACTGAACTTATTCTCTCTGGAGAAGAGACGCTTGAGAGGTGATATGATTTCAATATACAAATACTAAACTGGTGACCCCCCAATAGGGATAAAACTTTTTTTGCGGAAGGGAGTTTAACAAGACTTGTGTCCACTCATTAAAATTAGAAGAAAAGAGGTTTAACCTTAAACTGCGTAGAGGGTTCTTTACTGTAAGAGCGGCAAGGATGTGGAATTCCCTTCCACAGGCGGCGGTCTCAGCGGGGAGCATCGATAGTTTCAAGAAACTATTAGATAAGCACCTGAATGTAATACTGACATATTATCACACATATAGGTTGGACTTGATGGACTTGTGTCTTTTTTCTACCTCACCAACTATGTAATTATTTAGCAAGAGTATACATTTGAATTCAACTGCTTACCATAATTGTTATCACCTTTTTATGTTTCCCTATTCTTTCAAATCTGGTTCAGAAGCACTGGCTTCTACACATATGATTGTTAGCTTAGATCAGTGATGGTGAACCTTGGCACCCCAGATGTTTTGGAACTACATTTCCCATGATGCTCAACTACACTGCAGAGTGCATGAACCTCATGGGAAATGTAGTTCCAAAACATCTGGGGTGCCAAGGTTCGCCATCACTGGCTTAGATCATATTGCCAATATTTCTAGAACAGCAGGAAAAAAAAAACTTGAATTGCGTTGTGAAAGTGTCCAGTTAACTTCCGTAGCAGTCTTTTTTATTCCATACATGATTCCACAATAGTTTGAGTGCTCTTATAAAGGTAATTCATTTGCCTCTCAACCTCTCCAATAGCGTGAGCTGCATGGCAGCCATCCTGAAGTCAGGAACACTGTTAAAATCTACATTTCATTTGCTAACAAAATAGAGTGATTTTATTTCAGATAGAACAGAAAGCTGTGATATAATACATTTTGTTCATTAAAAATAATTTACAAAACAGTCAATCATATGTGCGAGTTTAGTGACTGCAGATCAGTAAATGAAGCCCTGGAGCCCATGGAATACTTCCAATACTGGTGCTACCAGCAATAGGAACACTAAGATGCAGTGAAAATATACTCCTGGTTCTACTATGTCGAGACCTTGGTCATCTGGTCAAAAAGGGCGCGACAAGGTGAGTGTGTATCTGCCCTGTAAAGGGATCCTGTCACTATCACAGAAGGATCAAAAGTGTAACCAGACCCTAAACAGAATGTGCCAATTTTATGTTTAGTAACGGTGACAAGTGAAAATAGATCACATTGAAGATTAAAAATGTCACTTGTTTCCCCAAATTTTTAAAATATATTCATATAATTTTCTTTGCACAGAATTATAACAGATGTATTGCCTCCCAATAAGGTAAATTAGGCATTTTCTCAACCTGCAATAGCACATCAGTACCACATGGTGGCAGAATTCTCATAGGGAACTGCCTGCAAAAAAAGACTAGCTCCCTTTTATTTACAGTAAAAGTACCCTGGGTCTTAAAGTTCTTTTTTTTCTGTGTAATGTATAATATAGACTGTCATTAAGAAATAAAGTGATCCGTTCAAAAATAAAAAAAAATGTCTTATTAGAAAACAAAATAATGTTACTCACATTTTATAAATCTAAGGTGAATCTATATCACAGTAGAATTTTACATTTCCCAAGTGCATTATGGGATTAATATGGAATAATTCTTCTTAAAAAGAAGAGAAAAATTACATATACTTTTCAAATAAAAGGCAACATTTTCCAAGTACATGATTCTAAAGGTCCAGTACAAGGTAAAACTGTTAGGGCATGGCCACCTGAGCAAGGTACTTGCATGCCATTAGACATCCTCCTGTGCTTGAAAACACCTAATCCTCCATTAACAAGCTTGCCCTTTTGTGTAAGTTTGTGTATTGGCTGTATTGTTTCTCATCCTCATTGCACTATTAAAAGTTGCTGTAAATGCCAAAGTAAAAACAACAGATGAGGTAGCAGTGGTGAAATGGCTGAACTGCTGCTTGTTGTGTGTATAGAGTGCACAAGTCCTCTGGGTTGTGGCTCCACTGTACTGTATCCATTCTTAATTCCAATTTGTGGAGGAAGATCTGTAACACTGAAAAATAAGACCGGGAAAATGTAAATTCAACTGGCCAATAAACAGGACAATAATCAGGAAATAATAATGGAATAATAATAATAATAATAATAATAATAATCATCATGGTTTGGGGTTGTGTGTGTATATAAAAAGAATCATAATTTTACAAATACATATATAATATATGACAGGTTCTCTTTACCTAGACTAAAAATCACTTCTACAAAAAAACCAGCTGAAAAAATGTAAACAAACTTGCAATGGTTATAGGCTATTTACAGGGCTCTGCTGCCAGTGATGTAAGCCTAAGGGTCCTTTCACACAGGGCGGATCCGTAATGATCCGCCCCGTGAACATCCGCTGCTCAGCTGAGCCGGGACCGCCCTGTCAGATCTCCGCTCTCCTCTATGGGGGATCGGATGAACACGGACCGTCTATTTTTTTTATACTTGTAAAGGCTGTGATCAGTGACATAATGGGACTGCTATAGTGCGGCGGGAGCCGCCTGTTCACAGTACAATTAATGAAGATATGGATTCTTTTGCAGAAAAAGAATATTGTATAGTGTCACTTTAAGGCCCCTTTCACACGTGCGGACCATATGTCCGTTTTTCATCCATCCGTTTTCGGATGAAAAACTGACATACATGTACCCCTATGGGATATCGGGTGTCAGCGGATGAGCATCCGCTGACACCCGATATCCCATAGGGGTACATGTATGTCAGTTTTTCATCCGAAAACGGATGGATGAAAAACGGACATATGGTCCGCACGTGTGAAAGGGGCCTTAAAGTGACACTATACAATATTCTTTTTCTGCAAAAGAATCCATATCTTCATTAATTGTACTGTGAACAGGCGGCTCCCGCCGCACTATAGCAGTCCCATTATGTCACTGATCACAGCCTTTACAAGTATAAAAAAAATATTCCAGTATATATACCATTGTGGATTCTATACAAACCAGTCAATATACGTATACACCTATTGCTTTTCTTTGTTTTTTTCTACCAAAGACATGTAGCAGAATGCATTTTGGCCTAAGCTTATAAAAAAAATATGTATATTTTTACTTTTTTTTTATTGGATATGTTTTACAGCAGAAAGTAAAAAATATATATATTTTTTTCCGTCTATATAATATAAGATAAAAAAACAAGTGATCAAATACCACCAAACGAAAGCTCTATTTGTGTGAAAAAAAAAGATTTATTACATTTTTATTCCTTCCTTTATCCCTCAGCCTTGTATTTTTTGAAGGGCTTCTCTTTTGCTTTTATATGCATTTCTATATTGGAGTTAAGCCATCCAGGACTTTTGTTCGCTCTTTTAAATTTATTTCCCAATGGGATGCACTGGCTAATGCCCTTATTTAATATGCTCTTGAAGCAAACCCATTTTTCCTCCGTGTTCTTTGTTCCTAAGATTTTATCCCAATTTATATCTTCTAGCACAGTTCGTAGTTTGGGGAAGTTGGCTCTTTTGAAATTTAATGTCTTTGTATTCCCCTTATGTTTCCTATTTGTGTGATTTATACTGAAGCTAATTGACCTGTGATCGCTGTTTCCGAAATTGCCCCTTTTTTCCACATACGTGATCAGGTCTGTATTGTTGGTAATCAGAAGGTCTAGTAACATTTTGTTTCTAGTTGGTGCATCTACCGTCTGACCCATGATATTGTCCTGCAAGACATCTAGGAACTGGCGAGCCTTAGACGAATGCGCGTTTTCTGCTGCCCAGTCTATGCCTGGATAATTAAAATCCCCCATTATGATGACACTTCCCATCCTTGCTGCTAATCCAAATTGTGATAGGAGGTCCGTCTCCCCCTCCTCCCTCAGGTTAGAGGGCCTATAGCATACTCCCAGTATTATTTTCCCCTTTGTTTCATCCCTTTGGATCTCTACCCATAAGGATTCCACCTCCTGCCTAGCTCCCTTAGTGATGTCATCTCTCACATTCACTTGTACATTATTCTTGATATACAGGCATACCCCTCCCCCTTTTTTACCCTCTTTATCCCTGCGATAAAGGGAATACCCTTGAATGGTTGCCAGACAATCATGAGAGCTGTTGAACCAAGTCTCTGAAATTCCCACAAAATCGAAATCCTCCTCGTACAACAGTATCTCTAGTTCTCCCATCTAATCCGCCAGGCTCCAGGCATTGGTGAACATGCCACGCAGTTTAGACCGGTCGCATACTATCCTCTTATTGGGTGTTCTGAGATTGCAAATAGGACTTGTTACTATACTTACCTCGGATTTATGTGCTTTACTCACGACTAATGCCCCCCAATACTACCCTCTGGAATATGCTCCGCGCTGACTTACTCTACCTCTGGACCCTCCCCCCCATCACCTAGTTTAAAAGCCCCTCCACCCGCCTCTGTGCTGGCACCTGCTGTGTACGTTCCCGGCTCTTCTTTAGTATGGAGGGACTTCTCAGTGCTAACCGATGCTTCCCTAGATTCAGAACCTGGGCTTCCAGGGAAACAATGTGCTTACATTTTGCACAGCAGTATTCGCCCTCGATCAGATGATCAAGGAACACATACATGCCGCAAGATATACACTGAGTTGCATCTCCACACCCGCGGGGCAACGTACCTACTAATTTAATGAGGATTGGGGATTATACCCTGTCCAACTTAACTAACAACTAGCTTCCTGACACAAATACTCAACAATACAACACACAGGAACACACAGGTACAGCATTTCATGACGGTGCAATTTCTCCCCCATTTCCATTAATAGGAACAAGTAGTGAATGTTGGTTGTGGGAGTGAGCAAGAGAGGGTGGCAACATTCTTACATACAATGGGACTGTAGAAAACAAACATTGTTATCCTCTACCAGGAATTCAGATCACAGCAGCAAAGAAAATTTGATTTGGGGGAAATTTGGAGGAGGATGAGAGTTATAGAAGGTACTTTTAAAGTTAATACATACTTGAATAACATTTTTCTTTCAAACCAGAGTTTAGTGGTTAAGCATAGAGAAATGTGCATGTTTTGAAAAGGTGTACTACATGTTTTTTTTTTGTTGCCCCGACATTTTAAGTTTTTAGTCTTAAGTCATCATATATGTAGTTTAGTTGTTAACCAAATTATAAATTATTATGTGTAACTATCCTAATTTTTACTGATTTCATCACAAATACCTGTATGTGGAAAAGGGATGTTCCATGAAAGGCTTTTTTAGTTCTTGCTGCAGTGTTTTGAAAAGCGGCAGATACTTTTTTTTTGTTCAATAAATGGACAGCTGCAATTGACACCAAGGTAATATGCCACAAAACACACACATAGCTATACATACAGCCATAATAGATTTAGCTGCTTTTCTGTTGGGGCATTTCACACCTTAGTGCTGAAGGTTTTCTGTTTGCTTTCTCTGTTTGTCCCCTTTAGACCTTGATAATGTGTAACCATGACACCTACAGTCTGGTTGCAGGGTCAGTAGTAAAAAAAAAATGGAGTGACTTATATTTTTGATCAGTGGTTGCATGAAAAAAATCCAACAGGCTGGTTGTACTAAAGTTGATCGATGGATCGACTTCAGTACAACCAGCCCTACCCATAGATTGATCGAATCTTGACCGTTCCCTGCTGAACCAGCAGAGATTTAATCTATCTATTCTGTTTCAAAGAGATCTTTGTTTTGAACACTATGGGGTTGATTTACTAAGGCCTCATTCTCACGAGGCGGATCCACTTCCATGGAGTCTGCCTCTGTCTGCCCGTTCAGCAGGAGGTCTCCTAGTTTCTATGGAGAGATCGGATGAAAATGGACAGCAGGTCCGTTTTCATCAGATCTCACCCGATCCGATCCGCCAGCGACGGATCCGAACGTAGAGCCATCCGTCTGCTTTTGGTAGATCGGACCGGGTCATCCGTTGCTCCATAGACTAGCATGGAGCGCCCGTTCAGATCCGCCGTCAAAACTGACAGGCGGACCTGAACGGTCCGACAGTGTGAAAGGGGCCTAAAGGCAAATTGTCTGTGCACTGCAAGTGCAGTTGCTCTAGATCTGAGGGGAACATTCAAGGAAAATGTAAACAAAAATGCATTTTTGCTTGCACATGATTGGATGATAGAAATCAGCAGAGCTTTCTCTCATTTCAGAGCTTCCCCTCAGATCTTGTACAACTGCAATTGCACTACACTTACAATGCACTTGCAAATGCACAGACTATTTGCCTTTAGTAAATCAACCCATATGTCTCTTAACCTTCACTAACTTATTACACATTGGGGTTGATTTACTAAAGGCAAATATACTGTGCACTGCCAGATCAGTTGTTCTAGATCTTAGTAAAGGAGGGGAAGCTGATTTCTATCATCCAATCATGTGCAAGCAAAAATGCTGTTTTTTTTTTTTTAATTTTCCTTGCATGTGATTGAATATTTTTTTGCAATATGAAGCTTCAAGCTCTGGAGCAACTACACTTACAGTGAACAGTATATTTGGCTCTAGTAAATCAACCTCATTGTTTTATTTTAGGGACAGATGGGGCTTTCGTTCAGTATTAAATTTGTGTGAATTCCTTTTTTTTGTCTTAGGGCTTTGTTTAAAAGAAATGGTGAAAAATCTGGAAAAAAATTCCCCTGTAATTTTTCCTAACACAAGATTTCCATAATTTGTGCAGTCCAGTAATTGACCTCCCCCAAAAATAACCACCAGAATATAAATTTTTTCATATAAGTGTGATTTCCATTTAACATAGTGCAATGGTAAGTCTATAAATAAACATTTCCAGTTTACTTTACCAGAGCTTTATCTCCCTTCTCATGCTACACTGTGACATATGCAGAGGGGGAAAATGTGATCACTTAACCACTTGCTTATTGGGCACTTAAACCCCCCTCCTGCCCAGACCAATTTTCAGCTTTCAGCGCTGTCACACTTTGAATGACAATTGCGCGGTCATGCTACACTGTATCCAAATTTTTTTCCACAAATAGAGCTTTCTTTTGGTGAAAAAAGACAGAATATTTAGAAAAAAAATATACACAACCGTTTTATATTTTATTATAAAATTTTGCAAACAAATAATTATTCTCCTTCATTGATGTACGCTGATGAGGCTACACTGATGGGCTGCACTGATGGGCACCGATAAGCTGCATTGATAAGGTGGCACTGAGGGGTGGCACTGATGGGCACTGAGGGGTTGCACTGACAGGCACTGGGCGGCATTGATAGGTGGCACTGATAGCTGGCTCTGATGGGCACTGATAGGTGGCAGTGATGGACAGTGATGGGCACTGGTAGGTGACATTGATAGGCAGCAATGCTAGGTGGAACTGATGAGGCATTGATTGGCACCACTGGTGGGCATTGATAGGTGACACTCCTGGGCATTGATAGTTGGCACTGATTTACACTGGTGGGCCCTGTTATGCACTGTGTGGGCACTGGCAGGCGGTACTGGTTGGCACAGATGAGGCAGCTGTGCCTCTTCCTCTTCGGGACCGATGTCCGTTACACAGAAGCCGGTGATAAAACATTTTTTTTTATCCTCACGCTATCAGCGTGAGGAGAAAAAAAGCGATTATCGATCTTCTGTTTACATCACGCGATGAGCTGTCATTGGCTGACACCTGATCACGTGGTAAGGGGCCGATATTGGCTCATCTGTGATTACCCGAGTCTCATTGATTCGGTGATTACAGCGCATGCCACGCACGTACTGCAGGGGACGCGTGGGGAGCGTGCAAAGGGGAGGACGTCTATTAATGGCCTCCCGGCAATGTAGGTCCGCGCTGTAGCCGTCAATTAGTGTAAATATGAGATCTGAGGTCTTTTTGACCCCAGATCTCATATTCAAGAGGTCATGTCTTGCTTTCTTTCTATTACAAGGGATGTTTACATTCCTTGTAATAGGAATAAAAGTGACACAATTTTTTTTTTTTAAAGAACAGTGTAAAAAGAAAAAAGAAAATAAATAAGAAAAACATTTTTTTTAAACGCACGGTGTCCCACAGAGCTTGCGCGCGGAAGCGAACGCATACCCGAGCAGCACCCACATATGAAAACCACACATGTGAGGTATCACCATGATCGGTAGAGCGAGAGCAATAATTCTAGTCTTAGACCTCCTCTGTAACTCAAAACGTGCAACCTGTAGAATTTTTTAAACAACGCTAATGGAGATTTTTAAGGGTAAAAGTTTGTCGCCATTCCACGAGCGGCCGCAATTTTGAAGCATGACATGTTGGGTATCAATTTACTCAGCATAATATTATCTTTCACAATATAAAAAAAATTGGGCTAACTTTTTACTGTTGTCTTATTTTTAATTAAAAATTTTTAATTTTTTCCCCAAAAAAGTGCGCTTGTAAGACCGCTGCACAAATATGGTGTGACAGAAAGTACTGCAACGACCGCCATTTTATTCTATAGGGTATTCAAATTTTTTTTTATAATGTTTGGGGGTTCTAAGTAATTTTCTAGCAAAAAAAAATGTTTTAACTTGTAAACAACAAATCTCAGAAAGAGGCTTGGTCCTTAAGTAGTATTAATCAACTGTGTTTACTCTTTATAAATAATAATCACAACAAAAACTACCCAAATGACCCTGATCAAAAGTTTACATACCCTGGTGATTTTGGCCTGATAACACACAAAGGGGTTTGAATGGCTATTAAAGGTAACCATCCTCACCTGTGATCTGCTTTCTTGTAATTAGTGTGTGTGTATAAAAGGTCACTGAGTTTCTGGACTCCTGACAGACCCTTGCCTCTTTCATCCAGTGCTGCACTGATGTTTCTGGATTCTGAGTCATGGGGAAAGCAAAATAATTGTCAAAGGATCTGCAGGAAATGGTAGTTGAACTGTATAAAACAGGAAAGAGATATAAAAAGATATCCACGGAACTGAGAATGCCAATCAGCAGTGTTCAAACTCTAATCAAGAAGTGGAAAATGAGGGGTTCTGTTGAAACCAAACCACGGTCAGGTAGACCAACTAAAATTTCAGCCACAGTTGCCAGGAAAATTGTTCGGAATGTATAGAAAAACCCACAAATAACTTCAGGTGAAATACAGGACTCAACATGGTGTGGCTGTTTCAAGATGCACAATAAGGAGGCACTTGAAGAAAGATGGGCTGCATGGTCGTGTCGCCAGAAGAAAGCCATTACTATGCAAATGCCACAAAGTATCCCACTTACAATACGACAAACAGCACAGAGAAAAGCCTCAACCCTTCTGGCACAAAGTCATTTGGAGTGATGAGACCCAAATTAAGCTTTTTGGCCACAACCATAAACAATACATTTGGAGAGGAGTCAACAAGGCCTATGATAAAAGGTACACCATTCCTACTGTGAAACACGGAGGTGGATCGCTGATGTTTTGCGGATGTGTGAGCTACAAAGGCACAGGAAATTTGGTCAAAATTGATGGCAAGATGAATGCAGTATGTTATCAAAAAATACTGGAGGAACATTTATATTCATCAGCCAGGAAGCTGTGCATGGGACGTACTTGGACATTCCAACATGACAATGATCCAAAACACAAGGCCAAGTCGATCTGTTATTGGCTACAGCAGAATAAAGTGAAGGTACTGAAGTGGCAATCTCAGTCCCCTGACCTCAATATCATTGAGCCCCTCTGGGGAGATCTCAAACGTGCAGTTCATGCAAGACAGCCCAAGAATTTACAGGAACTGGAGGCTTTTTGCCAAGAGGAATGGGCAGCTTTACCATTTGAGAAGATAAAGCCCCTCATCCACAAATACCACAAAAGACTTGAAGCTGTCATTGATGTTAAAGGGGGCAATACACGGTATTAGGAACTGAGGTATGTATACTTTTAATCAGGGTAATTTGTGTAGTTTGTTGCCATTATGATCTAAAAAGAGTAAACCTAGTTGAATGATAATAAATGGCTTCAGCCAAACACTAACCATGAATGAAAGAAAAGGTGTTATCATTCATATTCTCTGAAAAATGGGCAAGAAATCATAAATTCTGCCAGGGTATGTAACCTTATGAGCACAACTGTGTATATAAGGGCACAGATGCATGCTTGCTTTATGTTACAATCAGAAGTAGAGGTCAGTGCCCTCCCGAGGGGTCAGTGTGTAAAGGGAGCAGTCAGAAGTGTGTACCTGCACCATAGTGTCCAGGTCAGAACAGACAAAGGCCCGATCCTGAGTGAGACGGTCTATGAGGGACGGAACAGCTAGGAAGTTGCAGGATAAGAAGCCAAGCTGACGGAGGTTCAGCGTGCGTGCACTAGCACTGGGACTGTGTGTTTTTAGATGGTCAGGAGGGCCGAGGCACGAGGCCTGAGTCGCAGGGCTGATAAAGAGCTGGGAGGCTGTATTCTATGTTTTGTTGCATTGATGGTGAGAACCTGCGTGGGAAGATATTAATTTGTGAACTTTTCTTTTGTTTAAATATAAGTGGGCAGAAAAGGCCCTGAAAAGACACTTCTGGCATGGAGTAAACTCACTGTTTGGTACTATCAATGAGCTTGAAAACATACTTTCGCCAGCAATAGATCACTATAACAGTATTCTATTGCTGCATGGAGATGCTGGACAGAACTGCACAGCTCTGTATTAGAATGAAGTGCTGCAATGTCACTACACTACCAATTTGTGTTTACAATGACCTGCTACAAGTTCTCCTATTGAGTGCTGAATAACAAGATCTGAAGCCCAGGAGCTGATCATTCAGCTATTGGGCTTAGTGCAGAATGCCAGCTGTCGCTGATAGCATTTCAACCTACATGCTAGCTGAGACCCGCAGGAGCCTCTGAGTCAAGGTGCCATTTTAAAATGGTGGGGGATGAATATATTATATATATTTTCTATTGGGGAATATTTTCTAGGTTAAATCCCTAACGTTTTAAAGTGACATATGTAAGACATTGTAAGACCAGTACATGTTGATACAGGTTGCTGCTGGTCTTGTGTGATGTTCATCAGATTTAAGCAATATATTGTATATTGTTGAATTCTGCCACTGTATAGCCCGCAGCAAGGAATAATTTAAATAGAGATCTCAGGGTACATGAAATGTGAGTTATTCATTGAGCTGCATTTTGTCTCGAGCTAGCCAGTTTATTTGTTTTAATAAAGTTAACATCAAAACCCATCTAAAGCAAAAACTAAAAATTAAATACAGTGCCTTGAAAAAGTATTCATACCCCTTGACATGTTCCACATTTTGTCATGTTACAACCAAAAACGTAAATGTATTTTATTGAGATTTTATGTGATAGACCAACTCAAAGTGGCACCTAATTGTGAAGTGGAAATATTAATCAATACTTTATAGAACCACCTTCTGCTGCAATTACAGCTGCAAGTCTTTTTGGGGATGTCTCTACCAGCTTTGCACATCTAGAAAGTGACATTTTTGCCCATTCTTTTTTGTAAGCCAGCTTAAGCTCTGTTAGATTGGATGGAGAGCGCCGTGAACAACAATTTTCAAGTCTTGCCACAGATTCTCAATTGGATTTAGGTCTGTACTTTGACTGGGCCATTCTAACACATGAATATGCTTTGATCTTTGTAGCTCTGGCTGTATGTTTAGAGGCATTGTCCTGCTGGAAGGTGAACCTCTGCTCCAGCCTCAATTCTTTTGCAGACTCTAACAGGTCCTCTAAGATTGGCCATCTTCCCATTAACTCTGACCAGCTTTCTTGTCCCTGATGAAGAAAAGCATCCCTACAACATAATGCTGCCACCACCATGTTTCACTGTGGCGATAGTGTGTTCAGGGTGATGTGCAGTGTTAGTTTTCCGCTGCACATAGCATTTTGCTTTTAGGCCAAAAAATTAAATTTTGGTGTCATCTGACCAGAGTACCTTCTTTCACATGTTTGCTGTGTCCCCTGCATGGCTTCTTGCAAACTGCAAACAGGACTTCTTATGCCTTTATTTCTTCAATGGCTTTTTTCTTGCCACTCTTCCATAAAAGCCAGATTTGTGGAGTGCACGGCTAATAGTTGTCCTGTGGACAGATTCTCCCACCTGAGCTGTGGATCACTGCAGCTTCTCCAGAGTTCCCATAGGCCTCTTGGCTGCTTCTCTGATTAATGCTCTCTTCCCCCAGCCTGCCAGTTTAAGTGGACAGCCATGTCTTGGTAGGTTTGCAGTTGTGCCATATTCTTTCCATTTTCGGATGATGGATTGAACAGTGCTCCATGAGATGTTTAAAGCTTGGGATATTTTTTTTTATAACCTAACCCTGCTTTAAACTTCTCCACAACTTTATCCCTGACCTGTCTGGTGTGTTCCTTGGCCTTCATGAAGCTGATTGTTCACTAAAGTTCTCTAACAAACCTCTGAGGGCTCCACAAAACAGCTGTATTTATACTGAGATTACATTACACACAGGTGGACTTTATTTACTAATTAGGTTTTTGACTTCTGAAGCCAATTGGTTCCACTAGATTTCTATTAGGGGTATCAGAGTAAAGGGGGCTGAATACAAATGCACGCCACACTTTTCAGATATTTATTTGTAAAAAAATTGAAAACCATTTATCATTTTCCTTCCACTTCACAATTATGTGCCACTTTGTGTTGGCCTATCACATAAAATCCCCAAAAAATACATTTACGTATTTGGTTGTAACATGACAAAATGTAAAGGGGTATGAATGCTTTTTCAAGGCACTATATATTGCAGCTTACCAATCTTTTTTTCAGGATTTTCCTTTTTCACCTGGTAATCCTTCCGTTAACACACTCCCTGTCTGATGGTGACAACACTCTCTCAGACCCCTTTCACACTGGGACGGTCGGTGCATCGGTGGTAAAATTATGATATTTTTAGCATCGCTTTACCGCCAATTTTGCAGCGCTATTCGCCCGCTAGCAGGGTGCTTTTACCCCCCGCTAGCGGCCAAGAAAGGGTTAAAGCCACCCGCAAAGCGTTGCTGCAGCAGCGCTTTGCCGGTGGTATAGCTGCGCTGCCCCATTGATTTCAATGGGCAGGAGCGGTGGAGGAGCGGTATACACACCGCTCCTTCACCGCTCCAAAGATGCTGCTAGCAAGACTTTTTTTAGCGTCCAGCCAGCGCATCGCTCCAGTGTAAAAGCCCTCAGGGCTCTCACACTGGAGACACAGCAGCGGCTCTTTCAGGGCGCTTTGCAGGCGCTATTTTTAGCGCTGTAGCACGTGCAACTAACTGTACTCTGGAGGGGCAAAGTTTTCATCCTAGACTACTCTCCTGATTTGGCCTATAAACGTGTCCCCCTGTTCATCATCATTACATGGGGCATTTGTAGGTTACAGAAGATAGCTTGGAAGATAGATAACCTTGTGTGAGATCGCATGCAAATTGACAAGGACACCACATTTCTGGCAGTATCAATATGTATTTTTTTGTGTTTTTAGAAAAATATGCATAGCAGGAAAAAAATACTACCACCACATCTTGGGGACTGGTAAGCTAAAATATATTACATCTTTTATTCTGTTTTAAAGCTGAATTCCAGACACAAACATTAAATACATATGTGGGAACTGTTTTATCTTCCCTAGGATTTGTACTTCTGTTCATCCAGCCCTGAGATTTACATACCCTTGTCACACAGCACAACCCGCCTGGAAACCTCACATTTTCTCAACACAGCTAGGTCAACTCCCTGCCTCTAGCTTGTAATTGGACAGTAAATAAGAAGCAAAAAACAGACAAGGTCATCGCTATCTTCTCTCCTCCTGTCAGCAGAAGTGAATGCAGGAAACTGGATTGGCGCCTAGTACTGTACCTCCTGTCTCAGTCTGTTTTGTTGTACAGCAGCGGTCCCAAACGTTTTTGGCACCAGGGACCAGTTTCACTGCAGCCAATTTTCCCAGGGAGTGGGAGGCGTTGGCTGGTGGATGGTTTAGGGGATGGGATATTCACAGAGTCGGTCCTCATCCACCCTTTACAGCACAGTCCCCCCTTTATATCAATGTCTTCAGTTCCCCTTCACATCACAACCCCCTTTACATTACAGTGCCTCTTTACGGTACAGTCCCCTTTACATCACAGTGTCCCTTTACATTAATGTAACGGGGACTACTCTGTAAAGGGGCACTGTAAGGTAAAGGGGACTGCACTGTAATGTAAAGGGGGCTGCACTGTAAAGGGGGGGGGGGGCTGTGCTGTAAAGGGGGTACTGTAATGTAAAGGGACGCTGTAATGTAAAGGGGGAACTGTGATGTAAAGGGAACTGCTCTATAAATTGGGGAGACTGTAATATAAAAGGGGGCTGCACTGTAAAGGGGGCACTGTGATATAAAGGGGACTGCACTGTTATGATTACAGGGTCCCTTTACAGTGCAGTCCCCTTTATAATACAATGCCCCCAGCAATCACAGCCTCCTCCATCACAGTGCCCCTGCAGTCTGCTCTTTCTTCTCTAACATCACACTTCCCAATTCTAATCCCTGCCTCCCCTGCACAGGACCCCTACCTTTGGCAGGGCAGAGGCTGTGATCAGTCTGTGTGTCCTCTCCCGGCTCCCTGCCCGCCCGACGATGTCATCCTCTCAGCAGGGCAGGGGGCTCTCCGTTCTGATCTGCAGCTCCTCCTTCCCCCTGCCCTGCTGATAGGATGACATCATTGGCCGGGTGAGCAGAGGAGCCGAGAGAGGACACACAGGCATAGCCGCACAGCAGGAGGTGTGCGGAGAACATGGCCTGTGACAGCCCTGTGCCGACCGCGGTCACCGCTCATCTCCTGCTGTGCGGCCTGGTCATCAACAGGCTGCGGACCGGCACCGGTCTGCGGCCCTGGGGGTTTGGGACCCCTGCTGTACAGGAAATTACAAGAGGCTAAAAACAGTCAAATTCAGGTATTTAATCTAGATGCATTTAACACACAATAATCATTTTTTGAAATACATAATTGCATTCATTGGTGGTCCCACATTACATGGGTTTATGCAGTCGCTTGTACAATACCATTACATATCTCAGATAGTAGACTCATACCTACTGTATGTTCCTACTAGCAGCCAAACAAAAACATATGCTAAGTAATTTAGGCCCCTAGTCCTGTATGAAAGTAAAGGCGATATATTTAATCTCTCATTTTTATGTATCATGCACTTCTAGTCTTGTAGTAGTAATATTGTTATACCTTTTATCCTTCACCAACCCACCTTTCTTGAATGCGAACCCAGAGATCGCTGAAGTGGCGCTGATTTTCTTTCCGATGTTTCTTCTTTTTGTATTTTCTTTTAGTTTTATCCAATGGATGTACATTGTCAGACATTGTCAGATCAGGTAACAGCTCCTTGTGTCTTTGTATCTTTATTGGCTGCTTTAATTTTGAGCTTCTTGTAGAAGATGGAAGTCCTGATGATATTGGTGCAGGTGATAACTTTGAGGAGGATGGCCCTTTTCTACTTTTACCACTGCAAAAATACATTTTAAAATGTAAGAAACACAAAAAAAAAACAAACAGTTTGTTGCCTATGGTTAATAAAGGATGAGATCTAATTGGTCACTATGGGTAACAACATTTTTACCACGTTCTTTTCTCGACTTTTCTTGCAATTATCCTCAACATTGTATGGAATATTTTTGTTGAATCACATTTGAAAAATCACTTTGAATTAATGCTATTTTTACTCAGCAGATATGTGCACAAAAGTATGTTGATGGCACTTCAAATTATTGAGGTCAGGTGTTTTCATAGACGGTACTGTTAATGCTATAGAATACAAAGATCTTTTTGTATTAAGAGGAAACACCTTTGGGATGAACTGGAATGTTGATCAAGTCAGGTCTTCTGTCCATCATCACTACTTGACCTCACAAATGCCCCTTTGGCTAAATGGGCACAAATTGTCACAAACACATTTTTATAATCTTGTGGCAAGCCTTCCCACAGAAAGGCTCTGAAAAAGTTCTGATTTAGTATGGTTAGTAAGAATAGCAACAGATGATCTTAAGCTGTGAAATACCAAGCTTTGCCCATTGCTAGTGCATGTCAAGTTATATCCCATAAAACACTGAGGTTTTTCATTTCAGTAATTTTCAATTGCAACGAACTGTGCTTTTAAAAACTGCAAGGTCACAGAAGGGTTCCTGCTTAATTGGCCAAAATTCAAGCCATGGGTGGCCCCAAGGGCACCACATAGCTGGATTAACTTAAATCTAATAATTGAAGGAGCCAGGTGGAAAATTCTCAGCAAAACAGTGATTGCTTCCAATCACATGCAGTCACTGTTCAAGCGTTCTGAAAGCCACAGACACTGCGGCTGTCAGAATATACCAGCCAGATAGGGATATTCTTTCACCCATGCTGTTTAGTGTGGATTGGGGAATTTATTGTTTCTCTCTTTTAACCAATGGGTTGAGGCTGAGTAAATCTTGATGTTTATGGCTAGCTTTGAACGGTGGTCACTGAATCATTCAGTGGTAAAATGTTATATTTTTCCTCATGTTCTGCCCTTGTTACAGTGGCCATTGCAAGTAATAAAGAGAGTAAACGTCCCCAGTGAAGATGTTTGAAGGGGCTGCCTAACACACTAGAATAAACCAAAAATTAGATGTGTTGTTTTTTTGCTAGTGCAGCACTCTTCAGCGTAGAGTAGTGTGTTAACATATGTTGTAGTGTGCTGCATAACAATGACTTGTACTACAGCACACTAATGCCCCGTACACACGGTCGGAAATTCCGACCACAAAATCCTTCAGATTTTTTCCGACGGATTTTGTCCGACACTGGTGTTGCATACACACGGTCGGACAAAGTTGTCGGAAAATCTGATCATCCTGAATGTGGTGACGTTCGTTGCGTACGACGGGACTACATAGAGGCTAGTAGCCAATAGCTTTGGTCTTGTAATGTGATCTGAGCATGCGTGGCACTTTGTCCGTCGGAATTCGCTACACACGATCGGAAAAAGTCCGATAGGATTTAGTTGTCGGAAAATTTGAGAGCAGGATCTCAAACTTTTTCCGTCGGAAATTCTGACGGAAAAAGGCCGATAGAGCACACACACGGTCGGAATTTCCGACAACATGGTCCGATAGGACATTTTCCGTCGGAATATCCAACCGTGTGTACGAGGCATTACACATGTAACATTCACAACCACAGTACAGTGGTGTAAATGACTCTTAACCCCTTTGTGTCAGTGCCTCCCAGCCCTTTAAGAGGTTTCCGATGCTGGGAGGTAGGGTTTATGATCATGTGATCACCCTGCAACTGCCGCCAGTAACTGTGACGGGAGAGCGCAGGGCACGCGCTCTCAGCGTACGAGGGTCAGGGAGCACGAGTGACGTCACCCGCGGCCATCTTGGATTTACTATACACACAGCGCCAGCACTCGGGACTGAGTGATGGAGAATGTGAGTTCAATTTATGTTATTTCTTGTGCATAATAAATTACTTTTGAAACAGAGAGCACTAGGTTGTCCCCTTCTTTACCTTTA
Source organism: Lithobates sylvaticus (assembly GCA_028564925.1). NCBI lineage: Eukaryota > Metazoa > Chordata > Amphibia > Anura > Ranidae > Lithobates > Lithobates sylvaticus. The sequence continues at coordinate 387,573,172 of CM053026.1, forward strand.
TATATTTATGCTGGATACCACTTGGACTTGGTTGTTTCCTTTGACGTTTGAGATGAGATCCTGACGGTGGAGACCAGAGTTTGAAGTAGCTACATATTGCTTTGTGACCTATTGTAGGTCGAAGCAGGGAGGTGAGAGGCCATCCTTACTTTCGGTGAAGGGACCACCACCACAGTGATTTGTTACTGGATTTTGTCACCATTTCCACTTGAAGCTGCTGTAGTTTTGCACATGCACTTTATACTGGAACTTTCATTGACTCTATTTAAAATCACATTGATTTTTTCATTTTACCATTTATTATTTTTTGCGCTGCACTATCTTATTATATTCTGGTGGCACCAGCCTGGCCCAGAAGGCCCTGGTTCCCAGAGATTGTGAGACTGACAATAGATGGGCTATGGACGCTTCCATGTCGCCCCGATCTACTGTCTCAAGGTCGAATATTCCACCCCAATTTACAGTCTCTAAATTTGACAGCATGGCTATTGAAGCCAGGGTGTTAAAGGACCGTGGCATCTCGGGACCAGTGGTGTCTACTCTAGTGAATGTTAGAAAAGCTGTCACTAGCTGTCACAATCCCGGAACACCCAATAAGAGGATAATATGCGACCGGTCTAAACTACGTGGCATGTTCGCCAATGCCAGGAGCCTGGCGGACAAGATGGGTGACCTAGAGATACTGTTGTACGAGGAGGATGCTATAGGCCCCCTAACCGGAGGGAGGAAGGGGAGACAGATCTCCTATCACAATTTGGATTAGCAGCAAGGATGGGAAGTGTTATCATAATGGGGGATTTTAACTATCCAGACATAGACTGGGCAGAGGGAACCACGCATTCATCTAAGGCTCGCCAGTTCCTAAATGTCTTGCAGGACAATTTTATGGGTCAAATGGTAGACACACCAACTAGAAATAAAGCGTTGCTGGATCTTCTGATTACCAACAATACAGACCTGATCACGGATGTGGAAATACGGGGGAATTTAGGTAACAGCGATCACAGGTCAATTGGCTTCAGTATAAATCACACAAATAGGAAACATAAGGGGAATACAAAGACACTGAATTTTAAAAGATCCAACTTCCCTAAATTACAAGCCTTGCTAGAAGGCATAAATTGGGATGATATCTTAGGAACAAAGAACACGGAGGAGAGATGGGTTTGCTTTAAGGGCATATTAAATAAGGGCATTCGCCAATGCATCCCATTGGGTAATAAATTTAAAAGAGTGAAAAAAAGTCCTGAATGGCTTAACTCCAATGTAAAAATGCATATAAAAGCAAATGAGAAGGCCTTCAAAAAATATAAGGTTGAGGGATCATCATCAGCATTCAGACTTTATAAAGAATGCAACAAGAAATTTAAGGGTGAAATAAGGACGGCTAAGATAGAACATGAAAGGCACAGCGGAGGAGAGCAAAAAAAATCCCAAGAAATTCTTTAAGTATGTAACCAGTAAAAAAGGGAGGACAGACCATATTGGCCCAGTAAAGAATGAGGAAGGACATCTGGTTACAAAGGATGGGGAGATGGTGAAGGTACTGAATTTATTCTTCTCCTCAGTCTTCACAAGGGAATCGGGGGGCTTCAGTTACCAAAACTGCAATGTTTATCCTCATGACACATCACAGGAAGCAACTCCATGGTTAACAGAGGACAGAATTAAAATTAGACTTGGGAAACTTAACATTAATAAATCACCAGGACCAGATGGCTTGCACCCAAGGGTACTTAGGGAACTCAGTCAAGTAATTGCCAGACCATTGTTCCTAATTTTTACTGACAGTCTACTGACTGGAATGGTACCAGCTGATTGGAGAAAAGCCAATGTAGCACCAATATTGAAAAAGGGCCCAAAATACATCCCTGGGAATTACAGACCAGTTAGCCTAACATCAATTGTATGTAAACTCTTGGAGGGGGTGATAAGGGACTATATACAAGATTTTAGTAACGAGAACGGCATCATTAGCAGTAATCAGCATGGATTCATGAAGAATCTTTCTTGCCAAACTAATCTATTAACCTTCTATGAGGAGGTGAGTTGCCATTTAGATGAAGGAAGGTCCGTAGACGGGGTGTATCTGGACTTTGCAAAAGCATTTGACACAGTTCCCCATAAACGTTTACTGTACAAAATAAGGTCCGTTGGCATGGACCATAGGGTCAGTACATGGATTGAAAACTGGCTACAAGGGCGAGTTCAGAGGGTGGGGATAAATGGGGAGTACTCGGAATGGTCAGGGGTGTGTAGTGGGGTCCCTGAGGGTTCTGTGCTGGGACCAATCCTATTTAATTTGTTCATAAACGACCTGGAGTATGGGGTAAACAGTTCAATCTCTGTATTTGCAAGCGATACAAAGCTAAGCAGGGCAATAACTTCTCCGCAGGATGTGGAAACCTTGCAAAAAGATCTGAACAAATGAATGGGGTGGCAAACATGGCAAATGAGGATCAATGTAGAAAAATGTAAAATAATGCATTTGGGTGGCAAAAATATGAATGCAATCTATACACTGGGGGGAGAACCTCTGGAGGAATCTAGGATGGAAAAGAACCTGGGGGTCCTAGTAGATGATAGGCTCAGCAATGGCATGCAATGCCAAGCTGTTGCTAACAAAGCAAACAGAATATTGGCATGCATTAAAAAGGGGTTCAACTCCAGAGATAAAACGATAATTCTCCCACTCTACAAGACTCTGGTACGGCCACACCTAGAGTATGCTGTCCAGTTCTGGGCTCCAGTCCTCAGGAAGGATGTACTGGAAATGGAGCGAGTACAAAGAAGGGCAACAAAGCTAATAAAGGGTCTGGAGGATATTGGTTATGAGGAAAGGTTGCGAGCACTGAACTTATTCTCTCTGGAGAAGAGACGCTTGACAGGGGATATGATTTCAATATACAAATACCATACTGGTGACCCCACAATAGGGATAAAACTCGCAGAAGGGAGTTTAACAAGACTTGTGGCCACTCATTAAAATTAGAAGAAAAGAGGTTTAACCTTAAACTACGTAGAGGGTTCTTTACTGTAAGAGTGACAAGGATGTGGAATTTGCTTCCACATGCGGTGGTTTTGGCGGGGGGCATTGATAGTTTCAAGAAACTATTAGATAAGCACCTGAACGACCGCAACACACAGGAATATACAATGTAATACTGACATATAATCACACACATTGGTTGGACTTGTGTCTTTTTTCAACCTCACCTACTATGTAACTATGTAACTAGGAAGATTTATCATAAGGTCTGGAAGACTTATATTGCTTGGTGTGAGGCCAGAAAATGGCATCCTCCGAAATATGTGATTGGGAGAATTCTCTCTTTTCTACAGTCAGCTGTGGAAATCAAATTGGCTTTGAGTACAATCAGAGGTCAAGTTTTGGCCCTATCAGTATTCTTCCAAAGGCCTTTCACTGATCCGAACCTTTATGCAAGGGGCAACTCACTTGCTTCCCCCCATTAGGTCACCTATGTGTCCTTGAGACTTTAACTTGGTGCTGTCTGTGTTACAGAAACAACCATTTGAACCTATTAAGGAAATTCCATTAGACTTGCTGTCACGCAAGCTAGCCTTCCTGATGGCTATCACCTCGGCTAGAAGGGTGTCGGAGTTGGCGGCCCTTTCATGCAGGCAACCGTACTTGATCCTTCACCATGACAGAGTCGTGTTACGAGCTTGTCCATCCTTTTTGCCAAAAGAGGTGTCAGCCTTTCATTTAAATCAGGACATTATTTTGCTTTCTTTTTTCTCTTAGCCTCGTTCGGCGAAAGAGAGATTACTGCATTCCTTTGGACGTTGTCCGGGCAGTCAAGGTTTCTAAAGCTTCCATTGCCAATTGGGTCCGTCAATTGGTTATTCAGGCCTACGGTTTGAAACATAAAGCTCCTCCCTTTAAGGTGAGAGCTCATTCTACCAGGGGTGTAGGAACCTCCTAGGCTTTTCACCATCAGGTATCTGTGGCTCAGATTTGTAAGGCTGCTACCTGGTCTTCAGTGCATACGTTCACAAAATTTTATCAAGTGGGACACTTAAGTACATCATGGGACACAGAGATCCCTTCCCTCTTTTTTAAGGATTTAGTGCTTGCTACAAAACTAAAGTACTTCCTGTATGGGAGGGGTTATATAGGGGATCACTTCCTGTCTGAAGACCTTTGGTCTACCAGTGTTAATTCATTCACCTAATGATAAAGTATAACCCAGCAGGTAATGAATATTAGCCTGTGTGTCCTATGATGTACTCAAAGAAAAGGATTTTACAGGTAAGTATGACGTAAAAATCCTATTTTTATATACTGAAGCTAACCAAGCTTTAGATGTGGTGGTTGCATTGGTTTTCTTATTTTAGTCTCAGGCTTTTATTCCTTTATTGCTCATTGGCAGTACTTTATCTATGGCAGAGCAGTGTTTATTAGGCCATTAAATGACAGATTCTTATTTGGTCAATGGCATCACCTGGGATCTCTACCTCCGTGTTTACTTTCTAGCAGTGCCAGTGAGCTGTCATTTGCTATGGTAGTAGCCAGCATTGTTGTGGTAGCATATTGCACATTGCTCATAAGGATTAAATGGGATCCACATCCTTGGAAAACATGATTGACCTTGGATTTTTGTTAGGGAACATTGTTTATTCTTTTTTTTTTTCTGTTAAAGGATAGTGTGGGTGTTTTATATACTATTTACATTTTTTGGGAAAGAGTAACATGAGGTAAATTGTACACCTTATTCATTCACCTGGGGGTGGGGACAGATATTTAGGGGATTCTAAAGGGGGATTTCAGGTTTTGATAAGTCCCCTCCACAGACCCCCACATCCCTTTTGGGAGACAGGATATGGGGATGAATGCTTTGTCCCTATCAACATTAGGGACAAGGTGCCTTAGAAGAGGGAGAGGCTTGGCTTCCCCCCTTGCAATGTACCCTTCCAATGTTGAGGACATTAGGCGCGTATGGTTTAGCAGTAGTGAGGGGTGCATGCCACCCCCTCTTCCTTTCCAGTTTAAACGCCACCCCACCTAACCTTGCAAGGTTCCCTCCCTATGTTGAGGATTGTAGAGCCATATCAATCACAATGAGCACTGGGCAATAGGCCTGTCGCCATAACAATGCTGCCCCACCACAACTTCCGTCACAAATAATAACTCCCAAGCACTGCTGGAATGTAAAGAACAGCACCAAGGTACCTGGGTAATATCATTGACCCAATATGGTCATGGCCATATTGGGTCAATGGTGTTATCCAGGATTCCTTTCTAGCTTGCTTATAATTTTAAACAGAAACCAGCAAATAATCTGTCATTTAGTGGTGGTAGTGATACTGTTGCTAAACAACAGGCTTCTGGATACATCAGCCTGAGAATTGGGTGGGCAAACTGACCAGGTATAGACAATTTGTCTGCCACTCGCCGAGCCACAAGTAGGCTGGATTTGCTGAGCCCTACTGAGTTTGCTCATCCCTACTAAGTTGTATAAAGGTCTGCCTGACAATAAAAAAATGTAATAGATTAGGTAGATCCTCATATTACATAGATCTGGCAAAGGAAATAATACTGGGAATGTGAAGACAGATTTTAGTATTTTGGTGGGTATTTTGGAAAATGTTTTATTCATGGTATAGATAACTAGGTAAGTAACTCGGATGGGGACCTAGCTAATTATATGTCTATTGACTTACTCTCTTTATCTGCTAAGGCTAAACAACAACTAGATGCCCCGTTAACACTAGAATTACTACAGGTGACGGCTTGCTCTTTCCCCACCTGCAAAGCGCCCGGGGAGGATGGCCTCCCTATGGAAGTGTACACTCAATTTGGTGAACAACTGCTACCAAAGTTGTTGGAAGTATTCAATGCATCTCTCGAGGAGAGTAGACTTCCTGCCTCTATGGCCAGGGCAAATGTGATCTTGCTGCTTTAGCCCGGGAAGGATCCAGTTGACCCCGGCTCCTACAGACCTATTTCACTGCTTTAGAGCGATGTAAAAATCCTTGCTAAGGTCCTGACGCTTCGGGTCAACAGGATAGTGGCCTTCATTGTCCATCCTGATCAGGCTGGCTTAATGCCGCAAAAGTCTACGGCTACCAACTTAGGAGACTTTTCCTTAACATGCAACTGCAGGTGGATAATGGGGGTCACAGGGCTCTTCTCTCTCTCTACACCAACAAGGCGTTTGACAGTGTTAGCTGGCGTTACCTGTGGGCAGTGCTATCCAAGTCTGGCTTTGGGGACCGGATTATTGCGTTGGTCAAGTTGCTATATGCTATTTGCTCTGGGCAGGGGAACACGGACACTCATTAACGGGTGTCATGTCCATAATATTGGAATTTAGCCACTTTTCTGGCCTGACTATAAACTGGTCTAAATCAGCCCTTATAATGCTGGACGAAGAACGGGAGGTGGAACCTCCTGATTCTTGTCCCATCCCCGTAGTTACCTAGGAATACAGATTTAGCCCCGACTCACGAATTATTGCTTCTTAAAATGTGCATCCCTTACTGTCCCGCTTTAGAGATAAGATTAATGCATGGAACAACCTCAAACTGTCACTGACAGGCAAAGCCAATTTAATTAAAATTATCTTAATGCCCCAGCTGCTGTACTTCTTCCACAACTCACCCGTAGTAATACACCTCAAAATCTTTAGGGTGGTAAATACCCTTTTTCAATGATTATTATGGAACACTAAGCCCCCCAGGATTAAACTGGAGCAGTTGCAGTACTCTAAGGTCAGCAGAGAATTGGCTATACCCAAACCTTGGCTGTACTATATAGCTTCCCAGATGCAACATCTGGTTGGCTCTATGTCCCAGGATCCGGTGGGCTTGTCGGCTGAGCTGATGCTTTCAGCCTCAGGAGCTGAGACCATCCCGATGGGTCTGGAGGTGTAAGTGTTCCTTAAATCCAATAAACAGATGCCAACTCTCACACTAATCACCAAAAATTGGAACAAGGGCAGACAACTGCAGGGGGTGCTGGGATTCATGGATTTTAGTCCAATATAGGGTAATCTGCCATATGTGGAATTAGCCAAGTTGCAGCAGTGGCCCAGGTTGCGCACCTTTGGTGTGACTCTGCTATCACACATATTTAGCAATGGTAAATTTCTGTCCTTCCATGAACTACAAACCAGATTTAAACTAGGTAAGTAAAAACCTACCAGGTGAAGATAGGTGGTATATTTCTTCATCTAAAAAGATGGTATGACCCAAAAATCAAAACTCATTGAGAAGGATTTAAAAAAAGTATCCAAGACAAACTTTGTCTCAGCAGGAGCAGAGCCAACAAGCGTTCTCACACACTTTTTATCTAGTCCTCTTTTTGTTTATATTGTTATTAATAATCTTCTCTTTAATTGCATAATAACTTGGATCCTACCTTGTGATTGACTGCCCGGCAGGAGTGTGATGTACATCATAGCCATATCTTCTTAGCACCTCAATGACAGTGTTGTTTCCCATAAAATGTCCTATTCAAAGATTTAGAGTTTTTTTTTTAATTTTTGTTTGTAAAAACATAAAACATTTGCTGTTACAGCTTTCATATATTTAACAATAACACGAAAGAAGGGAAATTGCTGCTGTCATACAATAATGAAAGATTAATTCCATCAAATGCTTTGGGCAAAAATGTACACTGCTCTTTAACCCCTATAATAAATGAGTAATTTTTGTTTGTTCTGAGTTATAAATATAATACAAATGTGCAAATGATAGCAATCAGAATCCAGCTGCTATTTGTGTAGTCAATAATAGAAAATAAATACTGATTTGATTGGTTGTGTTGGATGACATTGCTATTCCTTTTTCCAGATTTTACAGACATGACTGATATTATTTTTCAACTGTTTGGTATCCTGGTATATTTAAAAGGAAAAAAAAATATGATTTTTTTGTACTCATTGTAGAGTCCATTACCTGGAGTTCATTGACAGACACAGGATTCAGAGACACTGGCAAATAAAAAACAGGTACTAGCCCAGTATAACCCATCCCACAAGCATGCATCGATTTTATAACAAGCAGTGGCAAGTGTCTCTCAAAGAAGCCCAGGAAAAGGATTTTATGGTGAATACAAACATCTTATTTTATTTCTTGTTGCTTGAGTGACACAGGTTTCAGAGACATTTGGGACATTCAAAAGCAGCCCAAATGAGGGTTGGGCAATACAGCAAACAAAATACCAACATGCCAACTTTTAAACAACAGAATAAAACTAGAGACTACCTGCAACTCTAAAGGGACTTCTGCTTCCTGAATGACATGGTATAACTTAGAGAACAAATGAACAGAAGACCAGATAGCAGCCTTGCAAATCTGGGAAACAGTTGAGTGATGCTGAAAGCCCAAGAAGCACTCACAGATCTAGTAAAGTATGCTTTGATAGGAAAGGGTGGAACCTAATCTTCAAGACCATAGGTTTAAACAATAATCTATTTGGGATGACAAAATTAGGTTTAGTTTTCCTAATAGAAGTAGTGGCTACAAGGTGGACTCCTAAAGCATGACCTACATCCAGACAATGAAGGAAAATCTCCTTCTAACGTACTGAAGCCAGAATGATGTAAGCAGAATGTTCTGGCTGAGGGCAATCCACCTTGCAATAGTATGAGGCTCTAGGCCTTAACACCAACTTGTCTCTATGTAAAATCAGAAAATGTTCTGTACAAGACAAGGCCACCAGTTCAGTCACACACATCACAGATCTGATGGGGAAAAGAAAGGCAACCTTGTAAGTAATAGACATGTGCACACTGAAATATTTCGTTATGGAATTTCGTTTTCGTCCGAAAAATTAATTAATTTAGTTACTCCCGAAATTCGTTTTTCGTTAAAAATTGCATTCGTCTGAAAATCCAAATGAATTAAGGTCGAATCTGTCATTGAAGGCTTATAGTGTCTGTCGAATGTTCAAAGAAGATTCGACGGAGTAGCTAAACTGTATGACTCTGTATAGTTTAGCTGCAATTCCACCCAATTCCAGCAGCAATCTTTTCTCTCTACGTCGAATCTTTCCTCTCTACGTCAAATCTTTTCTCTCTATGTAGAATAATCTTGGACTAATAGAGTTAAGGTTAGGCACATTTGACCACAGGTTCAATGGACACAGATTGTTATTGTCAGCGTCGAATCTCCTATCTATATCGAACTGTTGTCACAACGAAAACGAAAATAAAGCGTTTGTTTATGTCGGATCTTTCGTTTTTCGGATTCTGCACTTTCGTTATCGTTTGTTAAAACGATAACGAAAATACCTGAAGTTCGGACGAAAATGCATTCGGACGAAAACGAATGCACATGTCTAGTGAGTAAAGCTAGAAATGGAAATATCCTGTGACAGTATGAGATGCTGTCACTGTCAAGTTGGTCGTTTGGGGGACACAGGCTGTGGCTCAGTGCAGGACTGCAGAGCATAGATGTGGACTGGAGAATACTGCTTTCGCAGCTTTCTCACGGTTTTGGTATTCCTGCATGGGGCTCTGTAGTCTGGAGTTTCCCCTTGAAGGGCATGAGCAGAAGATGCTTGTTCTGCAGCCCAAAATTTCAACCAAAGAATTGTCTATATGTTTACTGGCTGGAGACTACTTTGCGAATTGAGACTGGAGACATCCACTAGCCTGTCTTAGGCAATAGTGTAGGGAAGCCAGCATGAGCTCTAGGTATTCTATGAATAGGTGATCAGCATGACTGGAAATTAAATTGAACTGGATCCTTTAATGATTGTAATCCATTTCCCTGAAAGGAAGGTTGCAATGCAGGACCTGTGAGAGAAAACAAGATTTTTGAAAGAATCTCCAAATATTTATCTAAATACTGCTATATCCTCTACACTCTACAGGAATCATCAGCGCTTTTTTAAAAGTGACCCTGCCAAATCAACGTTGGAAACTGGCCACTTTTTAATAAAGGACTTCTCCAATTAGATACTGGGTTGCAAAACCTTTGGGAGGTGTGAAAAGTTTATCAGGTCTTGGAGTAGCTGGTGCATTGGAAAAGTCTTAAAGCCTCTAAGGGATCCCAGAGTAGTAAGAGCGCTAGTAGAAGCTATAAGCATCTAAATGAATAAATCATAAAAATTAAGGCAACAAGCTTCGTATCAATAAGAGCCAAAATAGTCTCACTATGGTAGTTGCCTGCGACACCTGAGGGGCAATATCATTTGGCAAGGATTTTTTGAGACTTAACAGATTGGAGCCAATACAACAGAAGGCTCAAATGTTGCAAAAGCTGCTAAAGTTACAGTTAGGATAATAATGGATAAATATTAATAGTTAATACCCTTATAATCTGTGCGGTTAGGATCTGCAATCAAAATTGAAAATTGACCAATGAAATCCTGCAATATGTGCCTTTTAGATAGCTGCATAAAGAGAATACCTCAACCTGCATGTTGTAAAGTTTTGAATGAATTAAAATATCTTGAGACAAATGGTTAAAAAAATGGGTTAAACTTTTCTCAGCAGAAAAAAGCGTCCATCCTCCTAGAACACTAGCAAAAAACGGAGGCATTCTGGGAATGTGCGGGGCTTATAACAGGCTGGTAATTATTTTTGTTTGCCAGTGTAAAAATCCTCCTGTAGGTGGCAGTATAACCCTAAATCTTTTATGTCCGCCAATGAACGGGGAAAAAAGTTACCTTTTTGCTAAACTTTTATATAGCTTACATAATTGCTACATTTTGTAATGTAATGCTATTATAATTAATAAGTAAGTAAAATTTACTGAAATTGTAAAAAGATGTTAAAAGTTACTGCTTTTTAACCATGGCAACTTCAATTGTTCTGTACACTGTGTATAGCAGTGGTCCCCAACCTTTTTGGTACCGGGGACCGGCTGGGTGGAAGAAATTTGTGCCAAGGCCCGTGGGGGGGGGGGGGCATTTTGCGGGCAATTTATCGGGGCAATAGCTGGTGTTCTGCTGTTGGTACTTCAATCATCACGCCACCATGGTTGGTATGGTGTCAGAATGATTGATTTACATTGTAATGTAAATGAAATAGTTCAACTCACCATAATGCAGAATCAGTGGGAGCCCTGAGTGTGTCACTTTCCACATCGCCTGCCACCGGATGAGGAATGCCACTTGCCACGCTGCCTGCCACCAGATGAGAAATGCCACTTGCCACGCTGCCTGCCACCAGATGAGAAATGCCACTTGCCACGCTGCCTGCCACCAGATGAGGAATGCCACTTGCCACCAGATGAGGAATGCCACTTGCCACGCTGCCTGCCACCAGATGAGGAATGCCACTTGCCACGCTGCCTGCCACCAGATGAGGAATGCCACTTGCCACGCTGCCTGCCACCAGATGAGAAATGCCACTTGCCACCAGATAAGGAATGCCACTTGCCACGTCACCTGCCTGTGCCACCAGATGAGGAATGCCACTTGCCACGCTTGCCTGCCACCAGATGAGGAATGCCACTTGCCACGTCACCTGCCTGTGCCACCAGATGAGGAATGTCACTTGCCACGCTTGCCTGTGCCACCAGATGAGGAATGCCACTTGCCACGCTTGCCTGCCACCAGATGAGGAATGCCACTTGCCACGCTTGCCTGCCACCAGATGAGGAATGCCACTTGCCACGTCACCTGCCTGTGCCACCAGATGAGGAATGCCACTTGCCACGCTTGCCTGTGCCACCAGATGAGGAATGCCACTTGCCACGCTTGCCTGCCACCAGATGAGGAATGCCACTTGCCATGTCACCTGCCTGTGCCACCAGATGAGGAATGCCACTTGCCACATCACCTGCCTGTGCCACCAGATGAGGCTTGTCACTGCATTGGTGACACTGGTTTAGTGGTCTTTCTTCAGTGAGGAGAGCAGAGATGCGGGGCGGGCGGTGAGAGATGATATCATCTCTCTGCTCCCCGCCGCACCTCCGACATTCTTTATGCTGTGAGGGCGGAAGAGCAGTAAAACTAGGCGGGCGGTGAGAGATGATGTCATCTCTTTGCTCCCCGCCGCACCGCCGACATTCCGCACACTGAGGGCGGAAGAACGGTGATGCTAGGCGGGCGGAGAGAGATGTCATCTCCGCTCGCCTGCCCGCTTTCCTCTCTGATCCATCGGTGCCTTACAGCCCCTGCCGCGGCCCGGCTGCAAAGACGCTACGGCCCGGTAGTGGGCCGCGGCCCGGGGGTTGATGACCCCTGGTGTATAGAATATACATTTCCTGGTTATTTGATTGACACATTATTTTTCTAGCTGTTTATCTCTTGTAAGAACACTGGGGCTGATCATATGAATTTAGCTAGCATACTGTGCCACTTAGTACTAATAAAGAAGAAAATAATTGCCAGTATCTACATAGAAATAAATAAACACAAAGAATTTGTAAACTTTTTTAATGTATATAATGAAATCGGAGATGATTGTGTTTTTTTTCTCCAAAAGATGAGTTTTACTTTACCCCAAAGTTTTTTTTTTACTGAAGTAACAATAATAGTAAGGCTGAGCCAGGGCCGTCTTTAAGGCAGGGCAAACAGGGCAGCTTCCCTAGGCCCTGTCATTGTTGTGGGGCCCAAAGCAGCTTCCTCATACTTGCCAATTATCCCAGTTTAAATTCCCCCGTCCCTTGAGGTTTTAGTCCCATGCTGTGTCCTGGTATCTCAGTGTGACGTTCTGTTATGCCAGTTCTGCCCTATTGTTGTGTACAGATGACTCACCTGCAGACCCTGTGTTTACATGTCAGATTTTCAATTTTTATGATTAGAAAAAAAAAATGTCTCCTAATTATTACATTATTTCCATTCCAAGGCTCTGATTGGGTTCTACGCAATGGGGGCGGGATATTACATTACGGGATATTAATGGTGGCTTCATCTCCCTCTTATTCTAAGACACAGGCTGGAGGGGCGTGACACAGCCTGTGACTGACAGAATCCACCCACACCATGTATTTCCACAAAATAATAAAGATTTGATTTCAAATATATATTTGTATGCCGATTTAAAACCGTTTATTAATATTATTTATCATTTTTTACCCTGTATTCCAAAGGCTGTTTATTTTATTTTGAATATGTGACCAGCAGCAGAGTACTAGAAGCTCCTCCTTCCCTGCAGACAGGCTGGAAAAAGATCTGGGTCATGTGACACCTGTATATCGAAAAAGTTACTTAGATGTTTTTTTTTTTTATTAAAATAATTACAGTGCCATCATCCACATACAGAAATAGAAGGGACAATGTAAATGAATCAGTGCGTGTTTAGTATTACTTTAAGTTAGAAAGACCTGCCTTGCCTGTAATTTAGGCTTCATAATAGCAGCCACAGCAGACTATTTTACTTTGAAAAGGCTCATTAACCACTAGTCTACCAGCCTATACTATCATTCAAGAATCAGAAAGATTGTTATATACTTTAAAATCATTAATTTAGGTCTAGAAGTACAGTGCCTTGAAAAAGTATTCACACCCCTTGAAATTTTCCACATTTTGTCATGTTACAACCAAAAACTTAAATGTATTTTATTGGGATTTTACCAACACAAAGTGGCATATAATTGTGAAGTGAAAGGAAAGTGATAAATGGTTTTCAATCTTTTTCAAATAAATATAATATAAATATCTGAAAAGTGTGGCATGGATTTGTATTCAGCCCCCTTTACACTGATACCCCTAACTAAAATCATAACAGAAGTCACCTAATTAATAAATAGTCCACCTGTGTGTAATTTAGTCTCAATATAAATACAGCTGTTCTGTGAAGCCCTCAGAGGTTTGTTATAGGACCTTAGTAAACAAACAGCATCATGAAGGCCAAGGAACACACCAGACAGGTCAGGGATACATTTGTGGAGAAGTTTAAAGCAGTGTTAGGTTATTAAAAAATATCCCAAGCTTTGAACATCTCACGGGGCACTGTTCAATCCATCATCCAAAAATGGAAAGAGTATGGCACAACTACAAACCTACCAAGACATGGCTGTCCACCTAAACTGACAGGCCGGGCAAGGAGAGCATTAATCAGAGAAGCAGCCAAGAGGTCCATGGTAACTCTGGAGGAGCTGCAGAGAGTCACAGCTAAGGTGGGAGAATCTGTCCACAGGACAACTATTAGTCGGGCATTCCACAAATCTGGCCTTTATGGAAGAATAACAAGAACAAAACCATTGTTGAAAGAAAGCCATAAGAAGTCCCATTTGCAGTTTGCGAGATGCCATGTGGGGGATACAGCAAACATGTGGAAGAAGGTGCTCTGGTCAGATGAGACCAAAATGGACCCTTTTAGCGTAAAAGCAAAACACTATGTGTGGCGGAAAACTAACACTGCACATCCCCCTGAACACACCACCCCCACTGTGAAAAATGGTGGTGGCAGCATCATGTTGTGGGGATGCTTTTCTTCAGCAGGGACAGGGAAGCTGGTCAGAGTTGATGGGAAGATTGACAGAGCCAAATACAGGGCAATCTTTGAAGAAAACCTGTAAGAGCAGGGGTCCCATGGTCCGGGTATGGCCCGCTAAGGCCTTTTATCCGGCCCACCCGGCCGTCCGGGCACTGGGGCCCCCACAAAGCACAGTCTGCCCGGAGAAGTCCATTCCCCGCGGACCCCGCCCCATAGGGGGAGACAGGACCAATTTCGGGCACTGCCCAGGGTGGGGGCAGAGACACAGAGAGCCTGCTCCAACATGGGAAAGCTTCACAGGGATGCCTGTTGATAGTCCCGCGGCACTCCTCTCTCTAGTCCCCATGCACAGGACAGGCTGGCTGCATTAGTGGGCACACGACAGGCTGGCTACATTAGTGGGAACATGACAGGCTGGCTGAATTACTATGCACAGGACAGGCTGCATTCCTGGGCACTGGTCAGACTGCATTGTTGGGCACTGGTAAGGTTGCATTGCTGGGCACTGGTAAAGCTGTATTGATGCGCACTGGTAAGGCATTACAGGGCACAGGTCAGGCTGCATAAATGGACACTGGTGAGGCTGCATAGATGGGCGCTGATCAGGCTGCATAGATGGGCACTAGCAAGGCTTCACTGCTGGGCACGGGTCAGGCTGCATTGCTGGGAACTGGTCAGGCTGCATTGCTGGGCACAGGTCAGGCTGTATTGCTGGACACAGGGTCAAGCTGCATTGCTGGGCACTGGTCAGGGTGCATTTCTGGGCACTGGAGAGGCTGGCTGTGCTGCTGGGCACTGGAGAGGCTGCATTGCTGGGCACTGGTGAGGCTGCGTTGCTGGACACTGGCCAGGCTGCATTGCTGGGCACTAGTTAGGTTGCATTGCTGGCCACCGGTCAGGCTGCATAGCTGGGCACTTGTGAGGCTGTATTGCTGGACACTGGAGAGGCTGGCTGTGCTGCTGGGCACTGGTCAGGCTGCATTGCTGGACACTGGTGAGGCTGCGTTGCTGGGCACTGGTGAGGCTGCGTTGCTGGGCACTGGTGAGGCTGCGTTGCTGGGCACTGGTGAGGCTGCGTTATTGGGCACTGGTGAGGCTGCGATGATGGGCACTGGTGAGGCTGCATTGATCTGGCCCCCGAACAGTCTGAGGGACAGTGAACTGGCCCTGTTTAAAAAGTTTGAGGACCCCTGTATTAGAGACTGCAAAAGACTTGGGACTGGAGTAGAGGTTCACCTTCCAGCATGACCATGACCCTAAACATACAGCCAGAGCTACAATGGAATGGTTTAGCATATACATGTGTTAGAATGGCCCAGTCAAAGCCCAGACCTAAATCCAATTGAGAATCTGTGGCAAGACTTGAAAATTGCTGTTCACAGATGGTCTCCATCCAATATGATAGAGCTTGAGCTATTTTGCAAAGAAGAATGGGTAAAAATGTCACTCTCTAGATGTGCAAAGCTCATAGAGACATACCCAAAATGACCTACAGCTGTAATTGCAGCAAAAGGTGGTTACTGTATATTGCAGAATCTCCATATAACATGGATGCTTTAAAGTCATACTAAATTCTATTTTTTTTATCACTGAAAAAGTACAGTGGGTATAGAAAAGAATCACCCCCTTTTAAAATAATCAAATTTTTTGATTTTCCAACTTGTCCAATATCTGTCTGCCCTGATGAGTCTTAGTTAAAGCTGTCTGTGGGTTCATCATAGACATTAGCTTTTTGTTATCTATAAGCTGTGAGCACCTTTGAGGTTCCATTTGTTTGGAATGAGCAGTGCACATTAATTGGGGTCATGCGCACCACTCTATGCACACATCAAATCCCATAGTCCGTGGTCCATTTTGTGAGTGAGGAAGACCCACCCTGGCTACATTCAAACATACAGTGGGACCATGGAGAACGAATAAAGCCACCTTTTAACAGGAAGTTGGATCACAAAAAAAAAAAAAACAATCTGGAGAATTGGAGGAGGCTGAGAGCAATAGAAGGTATGGTACTCTCTGAGTTAAGAATAAATACAGTATGTATTCTTAGGCAACCACTATTATTTCTTACTCACACTGGAGGTGTCTGAAGCTTGCTCACTCCAACATCCGCAATCTACTTTCCAAAGTAATCAATAAAACCCAGGCAGTAAAAAGAGGTATTTCCTATCTAGATACTATTACTTTTTTTTTGCACAGGTGCACAGAAGGTACACTTATGTTTCCATAGCTAATTCTTTTTTTTACCTCTGTGCTGTTTTTTCTATTATTGTTCTTCAAGTCTATAGTATATTCAGGAAAATAGTTGAAGTTAGTTATCTACTGCAATATTATTAAACATTGATATAATGTGATAGGATATAGTTTACAGACTTCTCAACCACACACTTTTCTATAGGGTACAAAAGATGCACATGAGATGATGTCACAGTTCAACTCAAATATAAAATGATTACTTCTCACCAGCTCCAAATGCAAAGAAAAAGCTTTTCTCTGGAAACTCCTCTAGCAGGTTTTTCACTCTCCTCCCCATTCGCTCATTCCTTTTATATATAAGCTCTTGTCGAAAATAGATATCAATCTCCTTTGCAGTTATTCGTTCATGAAGTGGCAATGAGGAATTTAAAATATGAGACACCTACAAAAACATTTATAGTGATGGTGTTAGCACAACCACAAGACATACAAAAAAGTAACAAAAATGAAAATGCAGGCCACCAATCTTCCACTATTTACTTATTATAGTGTCATCAATTTACACAGCGCTTTACACATATATTGTACATTCACATCAGTCCAAGCCCACAAGGAGCTTACAATCTAAGGTACCCAACTCACATTCAATTTAGACAGGTGACAATTAACCTACCAGCATGTTTTGGAGTGTGGGGAGAAACCAGAGCACCCAGAGGAAACCCACACAGGCACAACGGAGAACATGCAAACTCTGCACAGGTAGTGAGTGCTGTGGTTGGGATTCGAATCAACAATCCTAGTGCTGCTAGGTGGAAGTGCTAACCATTTAGTCACTTTGCTGCCCCACAGTGCCAATGCTAAAGATATTTAGGACTACACTAAGGCCTCATTGACAATGGCACTCCTGCGTTTAGCTACAGTTAGCATAATTATTATTGTTGATCTAATCCACTCCATGTAATAAGGACCTAAGAAAGATTATGAGCCATGAATAAAACCCAGCTGAGGTCCTAAAAAACATTAAGAGGCTGCTGGTATGAAGGCCGAGCACAGCTTCAAGATGCCAGAAGGTAGAGCTCTAGGATACTTCCAGACAATCTTTTCTGTTTAATTGAAAAATGACAATTGTTGACAGAGTTCAATAGCTAAAGCTTATATTTATATACACAAATGACTCAAAGGTGTGACTTATTCCTATTTGTTTAAAAACATAAAAATGACTCCAAACCATTATAATTCTCTTTTAATCTGTCAGTTAGTGCTTATGGAACTGTTTGTTAAACCGACTGGGGAATTTGTTTTTGAATTTTGCAGTTTACATGCAATTAGCACATAGCATAGTTAATTGTTTAACATTTTTTTTAAATTGGAAAATCACATACCGTATATACTCGAGTATATTTAAATTCAGGTCGGAAAATGTCAAGCACTTTTACATTGCTGCAGATGGATACAGTTGACTGAATTTGGGGCCCTGTATCTCGGGGCCACTTTTCTGCAGCAGAGAATGACATTTTCCTAACCGACTTTGGGGCCCCGTATCTCGGGGCCCCAAATTCGGGTCGGAAAATGTCATTCTCTGCTGCAGAAAAGTGCTTGACTCGAGTATAAGCCAAGGGGGGCACTTTCAGCATAAAAAAAATGTGCTGAAAAACTCGACTTATATAGTATATAGTATATACGGTACATCTTTACATCTCCCCTGGCATACAAAGGATTGATAAAATAATGTTCAAAAAATACAGTATGATGGTATGTGTGTGTATATATAGCATACGGTAACCTACTTGCGAAGAATCATGGTTAAAAATTATGGAATTCAGATCTCCACAATTGTAATGTTTAATGAGGTCCTCTGTTGTGTATGGAGCTTGGAGGCTGCCTGCTCTACGACTCTCCTGTTGTAAGAGGGTTTGGTTTAGGGCAAATATAACCTGTAAAACAAAACAAACTATTGCATTAAAATTAAGTAACTAATCAGTCTGAAAGAAATTTCTATAACATGTAAAAATATTTAATTTTCAATAATTTTATTGATTTTAAACAAAGTTAATGTACAATATATAAAAAGTAGCACTGTGAACAATGTTGTTCCATTTATTTATTACAGGTATTTATATAGTACGAACAATCTGGGGATCAATGGATCGATCCCTGCTGAATTTGTCAAAACGGACGTGCTCTGTGTGAAAGGGGCCTTAGGCAGGTGTCTATTAACATGTCTTGGAGTGTGGAAGGAATGCCACACAGGCACAGGGAGAACATGCAAACTCCAGGCAGGTAATGCTGTGGTTGGGATTCAAACCAATGACCCCAGTGCTGCCAGGCAGAAGTGCCAGTCACTTAGCCCCTGTGCTGCCCAAGCTGACATATCGAAGCACAAACTGCTGCATAGTCAAATGTCGTAAATTTCTAAAAGTCTGTACATAATAAAAAAAGAGACAACAGCCTTGCATTCCTGACATGCACTGAAAGCATTTTGATTCCTGGAGCATGGCTTGACACACATTTGAATTTACTGAATATTAAGCTTTTCTTGTCTCCATAACATTTACATAAATATGTATGCCAGTGGCTTTGTGTGCTGACACTGAAGTGCCCATTCATAAGTTCTGTATACTCAGATGTGTGCCTCCAGCTATGAACACATTTGACAGTGAGCCTAGGTTCACACTGACATGCGGGAATGAAACTGTGCGAGTTCAACTGAACTCGTGCAATTTCATTCCTGCATGTCAGTCCGACTTCGGGGGGTAATTTCAGAGACATCTGTGTGGGTTTCTGCACAGATATCTATTGAAATCGCACCCGAAAATGCCAAAAGTAGTACAGAAACTACTTTTGGGAATCGTTGCAGTGCCGCAAAGTCACCATCGCACTGATTCGGACGGTGCCATTTCCGGCAAAAGCGCATGCCAAGTCGCTGCAATGTGAACCAGGGCTAAAGCCAACGATGTATCCCCCAATTTTTCCCACGGGTGATGGATGTGGTTTCACATTTATATTTTTAATATCAAAAAAAGTATTGCTCCACATACCCCTATAATAAAGAGGTGTTACAACAGGTGTGTGTTATTTAACGTCTGTTCCAACTTGTGCTTCAAATGACATTATCACACTAGCACTGTTAAATGTCAGAAAACACTAAACCATTTTGGACTAACAGGGGGCTTAATACATTACAACTCCCAGTAGTGCTGCACGATTCTGGCTAAAATCAGAATCACAATTTTTTTTCCTAGAACAAAGATCACGATTTTTGCAGCGTAACATCATATTTCACATATTACAAGAAAATTGGGCTAACTGTACTGTTTAGTTTTTTTTTTATTCATTAAAGTGTATTTTTTTCCAAAAATTTGCGTTTGAAAGACCGGTGCGTAAATACAGTGTGACATAAAATATTGCAACAACCGCCATTTTATTCTCGAGGGCAGTGATGGCGAACCTTGGCACCCCAGATGTTTTGGAACTTTATCTACCATGATGCTCCACTACATTGTAGAGTGCACAAGCATCATGGGAAATGTAGTTCCAAAACATCTGGGGTGCCAAGGTTCCCCATCACTGCTCTCTGCTAAAAATATATATAAAGTTTGGGGGTTTTAAGTAATTTTCTAGCAAAAAATACTGATTTTAACTTCTAAGCAGCAAGTGTCAGAAAAAGGTTTAGTCTTTAAGTGGTTAAACTGACCTTATTTACAGACCAAAGTTCATTGCTTTGATCTAAGAACGAAATGTTACTTTGTTTATGGTTATCAGTGATGTTGATATAAACTTGGCAGGGTGTCTGGATTTTTTTTTGTCAGCTGTCAGAAGTGAGCAGAGAACTTTCTGCACTTGTTACATAGAATCGGTAAATGCTGTTTTAAGATCGGGAGGGGAGTAGAATCGAAAATTTATCGAGAAGCTTACTTCTAGAGGGTGTACTCTTCCTACACAGATAAGCTGCTTTTAATTAAACTGTCTATTAAAGGTCTGTGTGTCATGTGATCACAAGAAATGGGTGACTTGCTGCTAATAATCTGTGCTTGGCTATATAACTGATTTATGAGCTCCTGGGTAAAAAAAAAAAAAAAAGATGCTTTATACATACATACATACAACATTTCTTGATCTAAATAAAGCTAGTCTTACATGGGACAATCTGTTTAAAAATGAGCGATCAGACCCCTTTTCAAGCACTGTGCATATATAGTATATAATGCATGTCTGCAGAACTGGGTTATCCCTAATCACCTCTGTGTTACTGACAGAGAAATAGTTCTAACCTGATTGCAAAGGTGAAGGGAGACACTTGTGATACCGTATGTCTATACTTTCTTTAACACTATATACACACTGGTAGCACAGAAGACGCTTGTATAGTGGAATAAACACCATCTTTATATTATATTATATATATTATATATATATATATATATATATATATATATATATATATATATATATATATATATATATATATATATATATATATATATATAATTTATATATACTTTTCATATTTTATACTTTACAACCAATTTTTTCTAAGATCATGCATTTGATGAACCTGTTGGATCAAAATGAAATATGGTGAAAACATTTATCACCCTGGCACTTGAAACTAAACAATAAATCCTATTTCCATGCTTAGTTTTGAGAAAACACTGAGATTGACTTTCCAAACCATAATCTAATAAACTGATTGACTTGACATGCTGAGTTGAAAATAGAGAAACAGAGAGTCTAGGACAATTGATTGAACAGATGTGAGTGTTTTTGTTGTGAAGGTCTAGATACTGGCGGGGTGAGGATTGGCTAATTTAGGTTGCATAATAGTATAAACCTTTCATATGCAGATCACTTCTTTGATCCCATGTGGATAAAAGGGCAACGCAGGGGGGTCCTTTGTCTTAAAAAAAAAAAAAAAAAAGAATTCAATGTCTGATGGACCCTTGTTCTTCTCCCACCCCCTTGAGATAATGTGGGGCTTCGCTATCATTGCATAGGGAACATGACAGCTGCAGAAATACAGCCATTGAGCATTCAAGATTGTTTGTTTCCTTTACCAGACAGTTCACACATTTCCTTCTGAAAGGTCATCCATTTTATACAAAACTGTGCTGTATATTGTGGACAAGGGTTGGCAAATTGGCACTGGCAATCTGTGTAGCCCAACTTCCTTCATTTTTATGAACTCTCTACAAAAGAGCAACATAAAGTTATGATAACACACATAGGGCCCAAAGATGCGTACCGTTCCCACTTGTACCTTTCACAGAACGCTGCACTAGTTAGCTTATTATACATTAAAGTCTGACTGCAATGCTGATGATAATTATAGACAGGTACAGTGGTGTGAAAAAGTGTTTGCCCCCTTCCTCATTTCCTGTTCCTTTGCATGTTTGTCACACTTAAGTGTTTCGGAACATCAAACCAATTTAAACAATAGTCAAGGACAACACAAGTAAACACAAAATGCAATTTGTAAATGAAGGTGTTTATTATTAAAGGTGAAAAAAAATCCAAACCATCATGGCCCTGTGTGAAAAAGTGATTGCCCCCCTTGTTAAAACATACTATAACTGTGGTTGTCCACACCTGAGTTCAATTTCTCTAGCCACACCCAGGCCTGATTATTGCCACACCTGTTCACAATCAAGGCATCACTTAAATAGGAGCTGCTTGACACAGTAAGGTCCACCAGAAGATCCTTAAAAGCTACACATCATGCCGAGACCCAAAGAAATTCAGGAACAATTGAGAAAGAAAGTAATTGAGATCTATCAGTCTGGAAAGGGTTATAAAGCCATTTCCAAAGCTTTGGGAATCCAGCGAACCACAGTGAGAGCCATTATCCACAAATGGCGAAGACATGGAACAGTGGTGAACCTTCCCAGGAGTGGCCGGCCGCCCAAAAATTACCCCAAGAGCGCAGCGACGACTCATCCAAGAGGTCACAAAAGACCCCACAACAACGTCCAAGGAACTGCAGGCCTCACTTGCCTCAGTTAAGGTCAGCGTTCATGCCTCCACCATCAGGAAAAGACTGGGCAAAAATGGCCTGCATGGCAGAGTTCCAAGGAGAAAACCACTGCTGAGCAAAAAGAACATCAAAGCTCGTCTCAATTTCTCCACAACACATCTTGATGATCCCCAAGACTTTTGGGACAACATTCTGTGGACCGATGAGACAAAAGTGGAACTCTTTGGAAGGTGTGTGTCCAAGTATATCTGGCGTAGAAGGAACACTGCATTTCAGAAAAAGAACATTATACCAACAGTAAAATATGGTGGTGGTAGTGTGATGGTCTGGGGCTGTTTTGCTGCTTCAGGACCTGGAAGATTTGCCGTGATAAAAGGAACTATGAATTCTGCTGTCTACCAAGAGATCCTGAAGGAGAATGTCCGACCATCTGTTCGTGTACTCAAGCTGAAACGAACTTGGGTTCTGCAGCAGGACAATGATCCTAAACACACCAGCAAGTCCACCACCGAATGGCTGAAGAAAAACAAAAGGAAGACTTTGGAGTGGCCTAGCCAAAGTCCTGACCTGAATCCTATTGAGATGTTGTGGTATGACCTTAAAAAGGCCGTTCATGCTCGAAAACCCTCTAATGTAACTGAATTAGGACAATTCTGCAAAGATGAGTGGGCCAAAATTCCTCCAGGACGCTGTAAAAGCCTCATTGCACGTTATCGCAAACGCTTGGTTGCAGTTGTTGCTGCTAAGGGTGGCCCAACCAGTTATTAGGTTTAGGGGGCAATCACTTTTTCACACAGGGCCATGATGGTTTGGATTTTTTTTCACCTTTAATAATAAACACCTTCATTTACAAATTGCATTTTGTGTTTACTTGTGTTGTCCTTGACTATTGTTTAAATTGGTTTGATGTTCCGAAACACTTAAGTGTGACAAACATGCAAAGGAACAGGAAATGAGGAAGGGGGCAAACACTTTTTCACACCACTGTATGTATAACAGGTGTGAGTTTATTATTTATTTTAAGCAAGTCCAGTATTTGAAATCAATAATAAACTTTAGTATTTAATGTGTTCTCTAGTGTTGTGTCAAGTAAGTATGGTCCTTCCTTCTCAAGAGATACCAGACACCAGGAATACAGGTTGGTATTCCTATGGCTGAAGGATAAGCATGCTTTGAAGGGTGCCCCCACAAAGAAGCACCCCAGGTATGCCAGACTGATGGTTCTTATCATATCTGCTGGCACCGGGGAGCTACAGTTCATTGAGGGAACCATGAATGCCAACATGTACTGTGACATACTGTAGCAGAGCATGATCCCCTCCCTTCGGAGACTGGGCTGCAGGGAAGCATTCCAACATGATTCATCCAACACACCTCACACACAACCACTGCCTTGCTAAAGAAGCTGAGGGTAAAGGTTATGGACTGGCCAAGCATGTCTCCAGACCTAAACCCTATTGAGCATCTATGGAGCATCCTCCAATGGAAGGTTGAGGCGCGCAAGGTCTCTAACACCTCTAACATCCACCAGCTCTTTGATATCATCATGGAGGCATGGAAGAGGACTCCAGTGGCAACCTGTGAAGCTCTGGTAAAATCCATTCCCAAGAGGATTAAGGCAGTGCTGGAAAATAATGATGGCCACACAAAATATTGACACTTTGGGCCCAATTTGGATATTTTCACTCAGGGGTGTACTCACTTTTGTTGCCAGAGTTTTAGACATTAAAGTGGTTGTAAAAACTTTTTGAAAAAAAAAAAAAAGAACACCTGCAAGACAAAGGCATAATGAGCTGGTATGCATAGCCCCCCTTGAGAAAGTCACATGACCAGTGACGCAACACATTGGGTGGAGTCGGTGACGTCAGTTCCGGTGTATCGTAAACCAGGAAGTAAGCGGTGAGGAGGCTGGCGCTTGATGTCTTCTTATTACTTGCAAATATACAAGATGTTGTAAATGTGAGTGGCCGGTTTTATATTAAATAAAACTACTATTTTGAAGCAGTATTGCGCTATGATTGTCTCTTGTATTTTGAGTAATCTTTAAGGAGCCAGATTTTACTGTATGCTACGAGGACTGCAGGTGATCAGTACGTGTTTTCTTATGATCTTGGAAGATCTTTATATTTAAGGTGTGACTTGGCCCGTGGGGTCTCCCCCTGAGGTGAGCAGGCAATTCACCAAGAGGTGGTGGTGGTGGTGAACATATCACTGGATTTTTGCTGCATGGCACATTTTATAACAAGTTTTCCCCACAAGTATTCAAGGGGCATGAATACTTTTTCAAGACACTGTAACTCTTTCTTTTAGCTCAATAGCCAACAAGAAAAATTATGGAGGATGATGGAAGTCAGCACCTTATTCAATAAGCTCTGGGCAATTTTAATTGCAAAGTGCAACTTCCGTGCAAAGTAAACAGCCTATTTGCCTTTAATAAATCAACCCCATTGAATGACTAGACACTGCATTATCTAAATATTTGTGGTCACCGTACACATTTGCTTGATAATCCAGCTATATCAATTCATTATCTACATTTTAGTATCGTGTAGGTTGAATACCTTTTCTATGAAATAGTAATATGTAGACAAATGAGAAGATCAAAATTTACTTAGGTCAAGGCCATAAATCCACACATACAAAAACACCCACCTTAATTTGTTATTTAATATGATGTTACTGCTTTAATTAGTTTGCCTCTTTGAAACAAAAAAAGAGCCAATTTTCTGTGTTTATTTGGCTGACATTTTCTTTCTAATGTCGTCTGTTTGCCAAGTAATTAATAGTCTCAGAACTGTAGATTGTCCAAGGAAATTCTGCAGCAACACAAAAGAATCATTCTTTACACGCAATGCCAAAAATCAGACCCTGTACAAATTTGGCTAGCAATGTAATATGTATGAAAATTTAACCCACACCATTTTTATGTGGCTGCAATATTTGTTTTTCACATTACCAGAGATACAAAGCTTTTTGTTATAGAAAAAAAAAAATGTTATGGTATAGATCAGCCTTTCTCAACCTTTTTAACCTACAGGGTCCCTTTATATAAATTTTAGACCTTGAGAATAAAACCAATTCATCAGGAGTCAGTTGGAATAATGATCTTCTTTACAGTCATGGTCAGAATGCCACCCTTATAGATTTGTAAAAAAAAATCATTTGTGCAATGCAGCTGCCCCTGCCACATGGTGTTGGATCCGATACGATGCAGACACCGTCACAAGAGGTCAGCCACAACTCAGGGAACCCCTAGCGATCTCTGGAGGAACCTTAGATGAGAGTGGCTGGTATAGAGCAGCAGTCCCCAATCTTTTTTGACACCAGGGACTGGTTTAATGGCAGCCAATTTTCCCAGGGGGGGTGGTTGGTTTGTTTGGTGGACGGGTCGGGGTATGGGATATTCACGCAGTCTGTAATCAACCCCTTAACACCACAACCCCCCTTTACAGCACAGTCCCCCCTTTATAACAGTGTCCTCAGTCACCCTTTCCATTATAGTGCCCCTTTACATTGCAGTCCTCTTTACATCACCATACCCCTGGTATAGAGTATCTTGAAATGGTGATTTAGTAATAAAGTGATAAAACATGATGGACATTCAGTTTAAATTGTAAATCTCAGGCATAAAGGAAATTTGTTGTCAATGGCAGGCAATGAAGTTCCAACATTTTGCTAGAAAACCTATAGTGATATCCACCTGGTTGCTACAGTATATGTGACAATGCCCATTTTGATTTCCTTTACTTTTGATACATCAAACCCAATATATAAAAAAAGTGTATACGTCCCCTCACATACTTTGTGCAAGATCTAGGGGTGCCTCCATCTAGGCATTTCCGCTTGCAGCAAATCCAGCACTATCTTCGCTCACTGCAGAAAACTAGCCCTAATCTAAGGCTAGCCAAAAATAGTTTGAAGAACAATTAATGGGAAGACTGAATGTACCAAATTGATCAACTGATCAATCAGAGGCTACCACAGCGATCAGGTGACCTGGAATCAGAAAATCCAGGTCCCGATCGTTAGTACGGGGCCTGGGGCTCTCGGTAAGACCCTGGTCTCTGTGCTAGGAGCACACAATGCGGAGCACTCCCCAGCACACAGGGAGGAACACATAAATGAGGCCCAACAGAAAAAATCCCAGTCCCATGAGGCTGCATATATGTGTTACGTCGGTATGAAGGGGTTAAATATGGTACGGAATGACAACATGTTTCAAGTGATTATGCAGTCTTTTATATTTTATGCATTTATAGGGTATTATATTGGCCAACTATAGATGCAAAAGCACCACTTCCATTCTGATAATCCTTATACTTGATGTTCATGGCAGTGTGTCCCTTATCCAATTTTGCCATCCAACTTTATTTGCACCTTTCTGATGTAGGGCTAAAATAATTAATAATAAATATTAACGGTGGTTGCGAAAACCAGCAAAAATTCAATAATGCAAAACTTACCATACTGCAGATCTAGATGCAAGTTCATCTACTGTCTCTCTCTCTCTCTTACTCCCTTTCTTCTGCAAGCAATTTGGGAAGAATGTGGTAACACCACCAATCTGAGCTGGAGTCTCCTGCAGATGAAAGAGACACAGCTGATGAACTGCCTTCTGTATCTGCAAATGGCAAATATTACAAACACAAACCTCGGCATCATTTGGCACAAATTTTGGTAACTGATTACCAGGCTTTGCTTTACCAGCCTTCACCTGATTTTAGTTTTTCTAAAATCTAAATGCCACAGCCTTCAAAAACTTTTGGACTGCCAGTCAAACATCATTTAGTATTTAGGTTCTAGATATGTTCTTGCCCTGTCTGTTACACAATAGTGAATTAAAATAGTGACAATGTGGCTTGTATGGGCTAGTAACATTAGCCACTTGCCGACATATACTGCGAAATGGTGGCTCGTACAGGCACCGTAACATACCTGTACATCACAGCTTTATTCAGGTTCAGGGAGAATGCACGAGCCCCCGCCCACCAGCTCTGCTCTGATTGAACACAGCAGGACTTAGCATGCCCCCAGCCAATGATCAGCTGTGTCCAATCACAGCACAGAGCCCTGTGATCTGTACAGAGGGAACAATCAATCTGTTTCTTCTCCCTGCAAAGCAGGGAGAAGAAATAAAGAGAAATTTAGTAGAAATCTGCACACACACATTACACATTGTTAGGCATACATTTAACCCTTTGATCAGCCAATATGTTAACCCCTTTCCAGCCAGTGTCATTAGTACAGTGAAGTGTATATTATTAGCAATGATCACTGTATTAGTGTCACTAAAGATGTCAGTGGCAGTTAGTCAGTTCCCACAAAGTGTCAGGTTGCCCGGTCCCACTTTAACTTGCTAATCATCACCATTACTAGTATAAAAAGTAAGTAAATCAAAATTCCATTATATGGTATATATAGCATTGCTTGTAGCCGCTCTAACTTTCATACAAACTTATTGGAAGGCCGGGTACCGGCCTGAAGTTATGGGAGGAGCCCGGAGGGTATTTAAGCAGCCCAAAGGCCGCCGGTCTTTGTCGGTTTCCTGTGCGAGATATCTGATACGTCAGACATCTAGGACCGACTCGTTCGAGACAAGCGCTGTTGGTGCCGGTTCGTGAGCTCCATTTCGTCTGTCCGTCTCCTTTTGTTGCAGTCCCGCGTTCCGTGTTCGTAAGTCGTGTCGTCCCTTCGTGTCGCACTCGTGTCGCCGAGTCGCAGTTCCGTACAAAGAGTCTGGTTCGGCTGTCGCAGGTAGGGCTTCGGCTCCCATGTTTTACGTTCTCATGCACGGCTTATCATGTCACTAAACTGTGGTCTACGTAGCTCACGAACCACGCACCGCTTGCCTCGATAAACATCATACAGCCACACGCACATTTTTTGGTTGAACACGGTCGGGAGCCACCTAGTGGCACGCATGTCCAGGGCCGCCCGCCATGACACTCCGACCGATGCCGCGTCCGGCACTCAAGGGTTCCCCTTACGCGGTCGGAGTACGCAGGCTTTGAAGCGTTCAAACGTAGCTCGCTCACGGGTGCCGTTCGCACTCACACACGATGATCAGGTCATGTCAGATCGGTTAAATCAGTTGCTGAGTCACTGGTTACGTTCCGAGTCTGTTGGCATGTTAAACGCACGAATTACTTCGACCGTGTCAAAACATTTCATTATATTAGCATGGCAATCATTTCGTCATTTCAAACATGGCTAACGTATCAGGCCACTCGGTCATGCTAAGTCATTTCGCATCAGTTAAACAGGGCGTTCATGCCATCATTTCGATCCTGGTCGCACTCAGTTTCAAGTCATGTCGCACTTAGGCACGGATTTGTCTCGGGGTACCCAGGTTACGGCCGCATTACCATACATGTTTCAGAGATTGGCCCACAGCCCGTACGGATGAGGGCTCGAGTCCAGTCTTTGGCATGACTTCGGTCATTGGCCACGTATCGGTCTGAGTCCGGTCGCATCCGGGATGCATCGATTCGCACTGATTCACCTAGCCGCTCGGCCTCCTTTCTATACATGCTCCAGAGATTAGATTCGGCTACAAATTGCTCGGTTTATTGAAATCTAGTCTTTGTCATGGTTTCATTTCGGTCACCATACCTCACCATTGCTCCGATCGGGGCAATCCAGACGCACGATTACCCGGCCTCATTTCGATACATGCGCCAAGGGCGGAATCACGTCACAGGTTGCGTTCATTCTCGATTCTTGCCCCTGTCATGGTATGTCATTTCTGTCACCTTACCACGCCCGGCATGAATGTAGTCACTTCCCCCGCACTAATTCGTGTCGGCGTGCCCTAGGCCGGCCACATTTCAATACATGCGCCAGGGACGGAATCGCAAAAAAAAAAAAAAAAAAACTTTTGATTCTTGTCCTTGTCATGTTATGTCATTTCTATGTCACCTTACCACGCCCCGGCGTCAATTGGTCACTTCCTGTACGAATTTGCGTCGGCGTGCCCTAGGCCGGCCGCATTTCAATACAAAAAAAAAAATATAAAGAGAGGGGTTCAGCCTGTATGTCACAGTTCGGCCCCAGCGTACCCAGGCAGTTGGCCTCATTGCACGGTTGCCTCATTTCTGTACGTGCTCCAGAGTCCGGCTCACAGTCACCCCCATACGGTACGACCGGGCCGGGCCCTGTCACGGGATGTTCATTTCAGTTAAGGCAACATATCAGTTCAGTTATTCGTGTTGTTGTCTGTTATTTGATTCCACAGCTGTCTCGTCAGTCAACTTAAGTCACTATCGCCTGTTGTTATCATCAACGTTGGGTACCGTCGCTCTGGGCGGCAGCAGTTTCAGGCTCTTAATAGGTACTTTCTCTCACACTCTCTCAGGTCAGTCGGATTCAGTAGGTCCACCTGCACCAGCTTGATCAGGGTTCCAGCAGGTATAAAAAAAAAAAAATAAAAAAAGAAGACTCAGGGGCGTGGGGGGGGGGGCTCCTGCTTTTTCATGGCAGGTGCGTATACCATAGGTTACACGTCCAAACTCATTTCTTGTCACCTCTTTATAGGCCCAGCCTGCAGACACGTGACCAGTCAACTAAGTAACGGGTCTTGGCAGCCGCCATGTCGTCAGTCGGCAGCGATGACCTCACCACCCCGCTATCTCCGGCGTCAGCCTCCGAGGCTGGCAGTGTCCAGTCTTTTAGGGCATGGACAATTCCCAGGCTGTCCGCCGAGCTGAGGCGCAGAGGGATACCCTTCTCGTCCGCGGCCAGGAAGGCGGAGCTATTCAGGCTCCTCTTCCCACCACCGGCCGCAGCAGACTCCAGCAGCCAGCAGGCGTCCCTGGAATCTATTTCAGCCGCCGTCGCTCAGCTACACACCCTCGTGTCTTCCCTGTCTTCCTCGGTCATTGAGGTCCGGGACAGGGTGTCACGTCTAGAGGCCAGCCCGGCCGCCACGGTTCCGGACCCTGCGGTGGTCCCAGCCATCAGTGCACCGGCCGCAGGTAGTGAGCTTGCCACGACTACCATTCATCCTTCCCACCTAGTGCCACCCAGCCTAAGGAAGGACATTTTAGAGGGCAGAGACGTTAACCTGGCCTCACTCATGATCTCGGTCCATGACTTGGCCGAGAACAAAGCCTACACCTGGGGGGATGTCTCGGTGGTTTTGAAGGCAAAGGATCCGAGGCTCAACAGAAAGCTCACGGTGCCCGAGTTCACGCTCGCTTTCGGCATGTTCAGGGACGTGCTGTGCTCAGCCTCCCCGGGCAGGCGGGAGGAACTGGACCTCTACCTCCATTTAATCGTAGACCTGGGCCACAAATACGGTGGCTCAGCGTTCTACGATTATCATCGGTCCTTCTCGGCCAAAGCCGCGGCCAGATTCTTACAGTTCCATTTGACAACGGACTGGAGCGTAGTGGACACCGAGTTGTTCTGCCGCCACTTTGCGGGTCTACGGTCCCCGCTATGTGCTGTCTGTCAGTCAGCATCCCACACCACGGTCTGGTGTGCCAACATAGCCTCGGTCCACCCGATAGCTAGCACGGCCTCTACTAGCACGAGTCAGGCTCAGCAGGCCCCGGCGCAAGGGCAGAAGGTGGACAAGTTGGGACGTCCGGTGCGGATGGTTGGGGGAGCCGCCATCTGCAACAACTTCAATTACGGCTCCTGCAATTTCAGCCAGTGCCGGCTCTTGCACGTTTGCACCCTATGCCAGAGGGCGCACCCCAGGGTCCTGTGTGAGGTCAAGCAGAAGAAACCGTGACTAAGCCGGGTCAATGTTCTTTGGCTCGATGTTTACTTGACCTCACACCCCACTCCGTCACTCGCCAGCTACCTCATCCGAGGTTTCACCGATGGGTTCCATACCGGGCTCATCACCCTGCCCCACACCACCCACGAATGTCCGAACCTGCGCTCAGCAGCAACAGATGAGCCAGCTATCAACGTCCTTCTTCAGACGGAGTTGGATCGGGACTTTATGATAGGCCCGTTCAGTCAGTCCCCCTTTTGTATCTGGAGGGTTAGCCCTATCGGGCTTGTTCAGGGAAAATTTTCAAATAAAAAACGTCTGGTGTATGATCTGTCAGCGCCTCATTCTTCCGTCGTTCCCAGTCTCAACTCGCTCATTCCCTCCGAGGAATTCTCACTGAAGTACGCTTCGGTAGATATGGCTATCCAGGCCATTCTCAGGGCTGGGGTGGGTGCTTGGCTCTCGAAGGCGGACATATCTGACGCCTTCAAGTTGCTGCCCATACATCCTTCCCTGTGGTGCTGGCACGGCATCAAGTGGAGGGAGCGATATTATTTCGCAACCAAGTTGACCTTCGGGTCTAAGAGTAGTCCTTGGTTATTTGATAAGTTCGCGGAGACCCTGGCGTGGATCCTTCTCCACGAGGCACAGTGCCACGAGGTCATCCATTATTTGGATGACTTCCTTCTGATAGAACCACCCGGGGCTCCCCCAGGGGACCTTGGAAAGTTGAGGACGGTCTTCGACAATCTGAACGTCCCCATAGCGGAACACAAGGTTGACGGCCCGGCGCACAAGATCACGTTCTTGGGCATCGACCTTGACACACTTGCCATGCAGGCCAGCCTTCCCGCAGATAAGTTGGACCGTGTCAGGACGGTTCTGCGAGAGTTCACCCGGGTGGGGGGATGTACTCAGAAGCAACTTCAGTCTCTCCTCGGGATGTTGAATTTTGCTATGAGGATCATCCCCCAGGGCCGCTCCTTCGTGTCCCGGTTGCTGGTCTTCCTGTCCTACACTCAGGACCCAGACCAGGTCATCAGGCTGGATTCAGCAGCCAGGGCAGATCTGGCCATGTGGGAACACTTTCTTGATAATTGGAACGGTATGTCCCTGTTCATCCCAGTAGTGTCCACGCAGTCACCTCAGGTGGTGACCGATGCGGCGGCATCCACGGGATGCGCCGCCATTTTTGGCCATTTGTGGTTCGCCACCCCTTGGCCTCCTCAGGCACTAGCCACACCGGGCTTCACTACCACGTCAGCC
The DNA here is from genome assembly GCA_028564925.1 of Lithobates sylvaticus. Classification (NCBI taxonomy): domain Eukaryota; kingdom Metazoa; phylum Chordata; class Amphibia; order Anura; family Ranidae; genus Lithobates; species Lithobates sylvaticus. Next base: position 387,605,690 of record CM053026.1, read on the forward strand.
CTCTTTGAACTATTCCCCATCGTAGCAGCCGCTCACCTATGGGGTCACCATTGGTCTGGACAGACAACCAAGCCACAGCCGAGATCATCAGCAAGGGCAGGTCTAAATCCAGGCCCGTCATGTCCTTCCTCCGCAGACTGGTCCAGCTATCCCTACAACATCAATTCAATGTTTACTGTTCATTCATTCCAGGCAAGTTCAACTCAGCAGCGGACGCACTCTCCCCGTTTTAACTTTATTTCTTTCTTTGAACAGATGCCAGGAGCCTACCATCTCTCAGCCACTATCCCGGATTGGTCACAACTGACCTTGGACTAGCCCCACATTTACAGTCAGCTACTAACATCATCAACGCTTCGCTCGCCCGCAACACCCGACGGGCCTACCGGACGGCCTGGAGGGCATTTAATAAGTTCCTGCCCCAACGCCCCCGTGAATCTTCCAGCGTCAAGCAGGTTCTGGTGTTTATCGCTTATTGCCATTCTCACCTAGCACTGTCACACAGCACGATACGCCAGTACGTGGCCGGGGTGCAGCACTACTTGTCACTTCAAGACCCCGCGAGGCCTTCGGTGTTCTCCTGCCACACAGTGAGGGCCCTACTGCGTGGAGTTCAGAAGCACCAGCCGCCAGTCAGCCCGAAGCGGCTGCCTATCACGGGGGAGATCTTTAAGGGCATGTCTGACATCCTGGATAGGTCCCCTTTTGGTCTCCTCCTCAGCACCGTCCTGCAGGCTGCGATACACATGGCATTTTATGGGTTTCTACGGCCCAGCGAGTTCACTCGCAGCCACCCAGCTGGTCCAGTCCTGCATAAAAGTAATCTCGGCCGCCATCAAGATCACTATGTTCTTCACTTGGCGACATCTAAAACTCAGCAGCGAGGTTCCGGAGTAGATATTCACCTGTACAGGACACACAACAACTGGTGCCCAGTTGCCGTGTTAAACCGCTTGACGGCACTGCTATCCGACCGCCCAGGTTCCAGTCCGCTTTTACCCTTTCCAGTTAAACCCCTCAACTCGTCGCAGTTCGTGGGACATGTCCGGATCCTTCTCGGCAATCTTCAGTTGGACCCCAGCCAGTACTCCGGACATTCATTCCGGATCGGGGCGGCCACGACGGCCTCAAGACAGGGGGTGCCGGACCATGTGATCAAGAAACTAGGTCGGTGGAAGTCGGCCTGCTTCTCTCGCTACATACCTAACCCACAGTTGGAGATGGCTCAGGCCTTTGCCCGACTTACTCAGTGACATTACCTTTAATAAATAATTATCCCCTACCTGAAAGTTTTTGCCCCCTTATTTTGGTGTACCATACGGTAGACCAAGGCACGCTTTCAGGTCTATTTCATGTTGGTAAGTTTTGTGTTGTTCCTATGTGTTATCGTTACTCATGTCGTCCGTAGGGCTCTAGACCATAAATTGGAAGGCCGGGTACCGACCTGAAGTTATGGGAGGAGCCCGGAGGGTATTTAAGCAGCCCAAAGGCCGCCGGTCTTTGTCGGTTTCCTGTGCGAGATACCCACCCACCCTCCCCTTTTAAGAAGCCTCTTCCAAGTATTCTTACCCCAGACTGAATACTCATTTCACATTATTCCATAACTACTTCTTATCATTCCTTATCTAGGGTATGCCCCCTTATTTTGGTGTACCATACGGTAGACCAAGGCACGCTTTCAGGTCTATTTCATGTTGGTAAGTTTTGTGTTGTTCCTATGTGTTATCGTTACTCATGTCGTCCGTAGGGCTCTAGACCATAACTAGTCATTATCTTACATCCTCTTTCATTAACTAAAAGTTAAAAGTTTTGCCCACAGACCTATCACTCAACTGGGTGATTTTTTTTATTTTGAACCATTCTCCATACACGCTAAAAAGTCAACAATATACAGCAACTAACACCAAATAATAGATACCACCTAACTTTGTCTGCAGTTGCAGTGCAGACAAAATGAATATAAAATAGAAATTTTATATTGCCTTTGGTTTGTGATGACAGCTCTCAAAATTCATGTGAAAAAGTAATTTAGATATATTTGTTATTTAAGTTACTTCATATAGCTTTGGACAGAGAACAGTGGTTAGAACCTCTGTCATGTTTTTATTGCCACCTGTTCAGGAGATTTCTTCTCACTAACTGTCAGGACAGGAACTGATTGGAAATCTGTCCAGCAGTGGCACAGCCAAAAGCAAATACACATTTTTAGTAGCGTGAGAAAGGGCTAAAACTTTTAACACTGTTTTATTCATGTCTGTAGCTATTTGTCCTAGTGACAGCTGCACCGCCCTTTTTTAAACTGCTCTGCAGTGTTAGGAAGTAAGGGTAAATCTCCCCAATGAGGCCAAGGGTAGAATTAAAGACCCCAAAAAAATGTTAATTTCCCCATGTTCTAGCCAGAACTAAAAAAGCAAAGTATAAATAAGTCCTTACCAGCCAATCAGCTTTCAGTTCAGCTCTCATGTTTTTAAAATTCAAACATACTACTTGTTGCTATAAAAATCTTTACCTGGCTTTGAGAGCGGAATTAAAACGTGCATTAATATTTTCAAAGACTGTTTACAAAGTGCACTAGTAAAATATTTTAAACATTATATAATGTTGAGTGAATCACTAAATCTGATAAACATGCAGAATGTTTAGATACCGTGTTTCTTTTGCAATTATCAGTCTCATCAGTACTATTTTTCTTTAATTTGTTGCACCTTATTTTGTTTAAAACACCACCAGCGTGATGCATCATTAGCCACTTATTACTAGGTGAAATCTTGGCAAAGGAGTCACAAGTTTCCAGATCAAGTGTGCTTCATTTAGAGAACAGCAAAACACTTACAAAAATTGACTTAGATAAATACAAAATGAGAAAATAGCTGCTGATTACTCCTGAGCTAAGTATTAATTGTCTCACAAAAACATAACAAGCTGTGTACAACTCTCTGCTATGTGAGGTATTTAAAAAAAAATAAGTGCACCTTGGTCCTCATATGTTATCTTGGATTAGCACTCTTTATTCGCCCCCTTCGGCATAAGTTAAAATCAACAGGACCATATGCCTTTCATTTAAGATTCACAATGGAACCCAAAATAGCTGTCCTTTGTCACCCCTTATTTTCCTTAGCACCTTTGTTAAGGTCCATCAGAGCTCACAGGGACCAAATTAGGTGAATATCACCATAAAACCTTGTCTGACACAGACAATTTACTCCTTTTCCTAACTTCAGTCCAAAATTAAATGCAGGAATTTGAGTTATGTGGTAAACGTTCAAACTTCTATAAACTATAAAAAATTAGAGGTGCTTAATCTCACCCTAACCAAGGCGCTGCTAAAGCTTCAATCTAACTTTCCTTTTAGATGGGCACAATCCCACATATGCTATTTAGGCATTCAGTTGCCAAATTAATTGTCACTGCTTTATCCCTTATGCTATACACTGCTTCTTTCTTCATTTAGAAAGGCTCTCTCCTCTTGGTCATCAAAAAATGTTCTTGGATGGGCAGGTGTAACATCATCAGAAAAGAAAAGGAAACTCACCTTCATATATGGTGGACCTGCCCTGAGATAAAGAAATATTGGTGTGAAATAGCCCGATGGATCAGGAAAATGGAAAAAGAGAAGAAGATGGAGATGAAACCAGAACATTACCTGTTCCATGGGGCTATGAACACCAAGGCAGCACACAAAGAAAATATGACACAGCACTTACTGAACGCGGCCAAGAAACTAATACCAAGAAATTGGAAACAGATTAAGGGCCCAACATTGGAGGACTGGAAAAGAGAGGTAGATAAATGCAGAGAGATGGGTATATAAAACGAGAAATCAACAAGAGAAATACGATGCAATCTGGGAGGGATGGGAAGAACAGGCCAAGGAAATAGAAATTGAAATACAAGCCAGGAAAAGCGCAGGGGACTGAAGTAAACAGACGGGGAGGAGACCACAACCTGGGAAACCTATGCGGGGAATGTATAAATTAGTTTTTATGTTTTTTTTTTGCTCGTAAAACAGAAATGTATAATGAATTGCTGAATACAAAGTTGATGGATGCTTGTTGTGGAGGGAGAGGGGCGCTCTCAGCGGCCGGAGACCATAGGGATGAGGAGCAAATTAAAACCTTTTAGACTGGGGCGCGGCAGGTTAAGAAGGGAGAACGAAAACGGCCCCACGCTTGAGATTGGAACACGGATTGCGGACTGGGTAGACGCCACACCCCACAAAAACATTAGGGGAGCCCGACCGGAATGAGCCTTCTCCCCGCAGGCCGGGTAAAAACTATACACGGATCCGACACACATACAAACTCGAGCGGAACGAAAATTGATTAGATATATATCGGAAGATACATATTACGGGAGCCAACACCGATAGCTTCGGCATACACCGGGAGCCCCGGCAGCACAAAACACACAAACATCGCACAATTCACGAGGGTGGAGCGCGCGCTTTTTTTTTTCCTGACACCACCAGGCGGCAATTTCTCAGCCAAAAAGAGCCCAACACAGCAGCAGAATACCCGCACAGACAAAGAAAGTTTAATTTTGGGCCTAAGGTCACACTATTTAGGAAGGGTCACAGGCCGTACGGATGGAGCAGGGGGACACAACACTTATTTGTTTTTTTTTGTTTTTTTTTCTGACACCCCCACAAACATAAGACAAACCACACTTGATTAGGTAGGTATAAGGATGGGGTATAAGGAGGAAAAAAAACACATAGATTGAGTGGTGCGTAGGGGGGGGGGGAGGGGAGGGGTAACAGGGGGAGGTTAAGAAGGGAAATTTGAGATTGGAACACGGATTGCGGAGTAACTGGGAGACGCACACCCCCACAAGGAAACACTTAGGGAGGAATGAGCCTTCTCCCCCTAATTAAACAAACACATACAAACATATATATATATATATATATATACATATTAAGTCATATATTTTTTTTTTTTCCCTTTCTCTCACCACAAACTAAGGAAAATCACACTTGATTAGGAAGGCACAAGGATGGAGCAACACAACACTTAAATGGAGCAGAGTATAGAGGGAGGGAGGGGGGGAAGGGTGATAGGGGAAGGTCGAGAGGGATGGTAGGAGACCCTGACTTGGTCGGGGGAGACTGTAGGACACTTAAACACTTATATCCAACAGGTGGGAAGACACTAAGGTCACGTAGTAAGAAAGTAATTGAATATTATTTTGGGGAATAGGTGTTATATCACCTGAAGTAAAGAACGGGAAGGTGTTTTTTTTTTTCTGCTTTTTGCTGCTCCTCTCCCGGGGGACGGGGGCCGCTGGAAGGGCCAATCTTCAGACCACAGGGGCATTAAATGATTGGATAGACTAAGGAAATGTAATCAGCAAAATGTAAATTGTATAAATAAAATTATTAATAAAGATATAATTATAAAAAAAAAACATCATCAGATTATTTTGCCCCAGCTGCTATACCTTACACAAACTGTACCAAAGTTTATTATGCTGCTACACACCTAATGAGAGTAATAGAATGGAACCGCCACACCGTCGACAAACAATGGGTCCATATAGAGCAGGAGTTCTTATATATCTTGCTGACGGTTTTACCCTTGTGACCATCACTCCCTTTTCCTGCCTTATTTAAACACCCTACCATTGCTTCCACATGGAGCAAATGTATGAAATCCTTTAGTACTTACAGTATTTCAACATCTCTTTCTCCTCTCTTCCTAATGTTAGGAAATCCTAATTTTCCTCCTGGTCGAGATGACGCATCATTTAAGAAAACTCGGCATGAACACAGATACAGGGCACATCATTATACAGGTCCTTCTCAAAAAATTAGCATATTGTGATAAAGTTCATTATTTTCTGTAATATACTGATAAACATTAGACTTTCATATATTTTAGATTCATTACACACAACTGAAGTAGTTCAAGCCTTTTCTTGTTTTAACCACTTTCAGACCGGACCAATTTGCAGCCAAAGGACCAGGCCCCTTTTTGCGATTCGGCACTGCGTCGATTTAACTGACAATTGCGCGGTCGTGCGACGTGGCTCCCAAACAAAATTGACGTCCTTTTTTTCCCACAAATAGAGCTTTCTTTTGGTGGTATTTGATCACCCCTGCGGTTTTTATTTTTTGCGCTATAAACAAAAATATAGCGACAATTTTGAAAAAAAATGCATTATTTTTTACTTTTTGCTATAATAAATATCCCCAAAAAATATATAAAAAAAACATTTTTTTTCCTCAGTTTAGGCCGATACGTATTCTTCTACATATTTTTGGTAAAAAAAATCGCAATAAGCGATTATTGATCGGTTTGCGCAGAAGTTATAGCGTTTTCAAGATAGGGGATAGTTTTATAGCATTTTTATTAATAATTTTTTTTTATTAGTAATGGCGGAGATCTGCGATTTTTTTTTGTGACTGCGACATTATGGCGGACACATCGGACATTTTTTACACATTTTTGGGACCATTGTCATTTTTACAGCAATTAATGCTATTTAAATGCATTAATTCCTGCATAAATGACACTGGCAGTGAAGGGGTTAACCACAAGGGGGCAGTGTAAGGGTTAAGTATGCCTAGGGGTGTATTTCTTACTGTGGGGGGGGGGGTGGCTGTCAGCTAGTGAATGCTGATCTCTGCTCCAATCACAGGGAGCAGAGATCGGCGTCACTAGTTGCTAGGCAGAACGGGGAGATGCTGTTTATCTCGGCATCTCCCCGTTCAGCCTTCCCGTGAGACGATCGTGGGGGTCCCCGCGGCGATCGAGTCCGCGGGGACCGTGATCGGACTCACGGGGGTCCCGACCGGCGCGGGAGCGCGCCGCTTCCAGGGCGCTCCCGATGCCACGGACAGGCTAAAGGAGGGACTTATATATACGCCCTCCTGCCTGTACGTGCCATTCTGTCGACGTATATCGTCGTGCACCGGTCGGCAAGTGGTTAATATTGATGATTTTGGCATACAGCTCATGAAAACCCAAATTCCTATCTCAAAAAATTAGCATATCATGAAAAGGTTCTCTAAACGAGCTATTAACCTAATCATCTGAATCAACTAATTAACTCTAAACACCTGCAAAAGATTCCTGAGGCTTTTAAAAACTCCCAGCCTGGTTCATTACTCAAAACCGCAATCATGGGTAAGACTGCCGACCTGACTGCTGTCCAGAAGGCCATCATTGACACTCAAGCAAGAGGGTAAGACACAGAAAGAAATTTCTGAACGAATAGGCTGTTCCCAGAGTACTGCATCAAGGCACCTCAGTGGGAAGTCTGTGGGAAGGAAAAAGTGTGGCAGAAAACGCTGCACAACGAGAAGAGGTGACCGGACCCTGAGGAAGATTGTGGAGAAGGACCGATTCCAGACCTTGGAGGACCTGCGGAAGCAGTGGACTGAGTCTGGAGTAGAAACATCCAGAGCCACAGTGAACAGGCGTGTGCAGGAAATGGGCTACAGGTGCCGCATTCCCCAGGTCAAGCCACTTTTGAACCAGAAACAGCGGCAGAAGCGCCTGACCTGGGCTACAGAGAAGCAGCACTGGACTGTTGCTCAGTGGTCCAAAGTACTTTTTTTCGGATGAAAGCAAATTTTGCATGTCATTCGGAAATCAGGGTGCCAGAGTCTGGAGGAAAACTGGGGAGAGGGAAATGCCAAAATGCCTGAAGTCCAGTGTCAAGTACCCACAGTCAGTGATGGTCTGGGGTGCCATGTCAGCTGCTGGTGTTGGTCCACTGTGTTTTATCAAGGGCAGGGTCAATGCAGCTAGCTATCAGGAGATTTTGGAGCACTTCATGCTTCCATCTGCTGAAAAGCTTTATGGAGATGAAGATTTCATTTTTCAGCACGACCTGGCACCTGCTCACAGTGCCAAAACCACTGGTAAATGGTTTACTGACCATGGTATTACTGTGCTCAATTGGCCTGCCAACTCTCCTGACCTGAACCCCATAGAGAATCTGTGGGATATTGGGAAGAGAAAGTTGAGAGACGCAAGACCCAACACTCTGGATGAGCTTAAGGCCGCTATCGAAGCATCCTGGGCCTCCATAACACCTCAGCAGTGCCACAGGCTGATTGCCTCCATGCCACGCCGCATTGAAGCAGTCATTTCTGCAAAAGGATTCCCGACCAAGTATTGAGTGCATAACTGAACATAATTATTTGAAGGTTGACTTTTTTTGTATTAAAAACACTTTTCTTTTATTGGTCGGATGAAATATGCTAATTTTTTGAGATAGGAATTTTGGGTTTTCATGAGCTGTATGCCAAAATCATCAATATTAAAACAAGAAAAGGCTTGAACTACTTCAGTTGTGTGTAATGAATCTAAAATATATGAAAGTCTAATGTTTATCAGTACATTACAGAAAATAATGAACTTTATCACAATATGCTAATTTTTTGAGAAGGACCTGTATATCAGCTTACAAGTGGTACACACCTTCACAAATGTCCTCTGAAGTAAAGTTTACCTCCCTGGGTCTCTAACAAATTCTTCAGCTATACAAATTTGTTAAACCCATACCTGAATTTCCTTTTTAAGAGATCTGACATCCTTTGAACAAGAACGTAGAGGTTCTGGACCACAACGTCATAATCTCTCTTGGGCTTCTCAATTGCTTCTGCAGGAGGCCTTACGGGCTGCTCTTCCCTTCTTGGATCAATGGGAAACAGATCTCCAAATCAAACTGACACCAGGAGAAAGCTCTAAGATACTTACATTGTCCTATAAGTTATCCATTAGCAATAAATATCAAGAGCTGGGATGCAAAATTTTTACGAGATGGTACCATTCCCCCTCCAAATTACAAGCTATGTACCCCTCTATCCCCACAACTTGCTGGAGATGTGACAAAACACCTGGACATTTTCTACACATTTTTTGGCCTTGTCCATTTATCCAACCCTTTTAAATGCAGGTGCACAATATTTCTCTAAAATTTACTGATAGAGTAGACCTGGGCTCACCATCTTATTTTCTTCTGCATCATATTAAAATCCCTCTTAAGAGTCTCAGGTGCTCTTCCCATGGGGGGGGGGGGGGCACTGGACAGAGACGAGGGGCCAGAAGTGTCGGCGGGAGATTGCAATTCCATTGCACAGGGCAGGTATGTAAAGACATGTTTGTTATTTTATTTTATTTTTTTAATTTACATTTGCAATCACTTTAAAATGGTCTGCAAGGTATAAAACTCTTCTGTGGTCAAGTGAAATTTTTTTTTGGCAGCTACAGGTGCAGCGTCCTCTGGACTAAAGAGGAAAGGGACTTGTCAGCTTGTTCCAAAGCCTGCATCTCTGATGGTATAGGGGTACATTCGTGCGTATGGAATGGGCAGCTTGCACATCTGGAATGGCACCATCAATGCTGAGGATATATCCAGGTTTTAGAGCAGCATATACTGCCATCTAGACAATGTCTTTTTCAGGGAAGGCCTTGCATATTTCAACATTCCTCTCCCAAAACTCCAGCAACTGGTCTTCTCAGTTCCCAGATGTTTACAGAGTGCTGTTTAAAGAAGAGAGGATGTTACACCCTGCCCTGACTTTTTTGAGACTTGTTGCTGCCATCAATTTCAAACTGACCTTATTTTTTTCTTAAAATTGTAAATTTTCTCAGTTTAAACATTTGATATATTTTCTATTTACTTTTTTAGAAAAAAAATAAGTGTTTATGAGATTTGCACACAAATTATTGCATTCTGTTTTTATGTAGATTTTAGACAGCGTCCCAATTGGGGCTGTATACCAGCGAACTGGAAATCTACCCCCATCCATACAGCAATAGATCTTTAGAGTGGAAGACATCAAATGCATGGAGGCGCTATCATGCATTTTGAAGGGTAGGGGAGAGCAATGCAGAAAAACCTGGTTTTATTGGAATGAGTATTCCTTCCCAGAGGAATGCAAAATAATCTTAGCAGGTTAATTCGGCTTTCTCTGGTCCCTTCTTCTGATTCCTTCATTCCCTTAATTCTAGGGTAGATGATTCTGCCGCCCCCCTGCCTGATGCATTCTTTCTTTCTCTTCTTTACAATCCACCTTTATAATCTATTTTCTTTCCTAGTTTCTATTCTACCTCTCATTTCCGTTATCAAACATGGTTAAAAGTATATTCACGTTATCTCCCAGGGCTCGGATTGTCATCATAGTCACTCTGCAAGAATTATATTGCATGTTCTTACAACTACGACATTCTGATGTACCTGGAAAATGATGTGTTGGTCAATCTGATTGGTGCCATGTTGACATTGTTATTATGTATTATTTCATTTTTCTCCTGCCTCCATGGACACCTCATTCTATTTGTCACTTTTCCTTGCAAATACTTACTGTATCTCTTTGCTCCTTTTGTCCTCAAAATGTTTACTTGTCTGCCAATTTTAGGTTTTAGCTAGAAATTATTTTTCAAAATACAGTCGCTATGCCCATTTAGCTACTTTTTAGGCATCTTGTTTTTGATTTTTTTTATGTGCTTGTTATTAAAACAGTAGAGAGCTGCCTTGTGCTTGCCATATGCTGGACAGCCAAAAAGCTGCTCTCACACAGAGCATGGTGGTCGAGTCTGCAGCAATCTGACGCACCCCCTGCATGTTGATCCAATAAACAGCTTGGGAAAAATAAGCAATGTTGATTGGAGAACTGTACAGAACACTGTGGGGCTGCTTGGAGGGGGTAAAAAATCAACTCTCCAGCAGTTCAACATATCCCCTTCAAAGAAGCATGAGCATTGTTGATTGAAGTACTGTGCAGGGGGCGTGCCAGACTGATGATGACTGCATACGCTGAGCTCTGTGTGACAGCAGCAATCAGGCTTTCTTGAGTGTTTCCAGCAGAGGGCAGCTTCTTACTGTTTTAATTAATCACAATCATAACTAAATCAACTATACAAAACAAGGTTTAGATTGGGATTCAAAAGCAATGTAAGAGTTGAGCCCTTTAGATAGTGAGCATTCTGTTAATGTGCTCTCCTACCAGTCATAGGTCTGCTTATTAGAGCTGGCCATACACCTTTAGCTTTTTTTTCTATGTTTAGCTAGCGGGCTTAAATCTGAGTTCTGCCTCCCCCCCCAAAAATGAAAAGTCAGCAGCTACTCATACTGTAGCTGCTGACTTTGAATATCAGGACACTTACCTGTCCTGGAGTCCAGCAATGTCAGCACCGCAGCTGATGTTTCCATCGGCTGTCGGGTGCTGCCGCCGCCATTGGCTTTCAGCTTCATGGCCGAGTCCCTACTGCTAGAGCTGCACGATTCTGGCTAAAATGATAATCACAATTTTTTTGCTTAGAAGATAGATCATGATTCTCGCAGTGTTTTCCCCAAAAAATTGCATTTGAAAGACCGCTGGGCAAATACAGTGTGACATAAAATATTGCAGCAATTGCCATTTTATTCCCTAGGGTCTCTGCTAAAATATATATAATGTTTGGGGGTTCCAAGTAATTTTCTAGCAAAAAATATTGATTTTAACTTAAGAAAGAAGTGTCAGAAAAAGATTTAGACTTTAAGTGGTTAAACTTCCTGCATTTAGACACTGCCCGGATGTTTTCTTTTGACAGCTGAGTGAGAAGATAAGTCTCACCACTTGTTATATGAAAGAATCAGCAAACTCTGCAACAGAGATCGTCAGGGGGTTGAATCGAGATCATGATTTTTTAACGATTAATTGTGCAGCTCCACCTACTGCGCATGCGTGAAATGCGCTGCGCTCTCCTACTGGCCCAAGAGCAGGAGAAGGAAGATGGAGGCCGGACTTCTGACGTACCTCACCGCGGTGAAGTCCAACGGTAGCGGGCACAGGGTACCTGTCAAAAATAGGTACCCGCCCCCCCCCCCCACAAATGTGGCACCAGAGGGGGGGAGACAGATAAGCGGAAGCTCCACTTTTGGGTGGAACTCCGCTTTAATGAAAAAAGACAGACTCCTCCATCCACACAAACAAACTGAATGGAGGAATACCCCTTCTCCCCCCAAATGGACACTGTATACGGCAGCACCTGCTGCTGTTAGAATACACTAATCGGAGGCTGCAGCTGTTCATTGAGGAAAGTTTTTAAACATTTCCATTTGACAGAAGTCAATCAAACGCTTGACTTCTGTTGAGTGAAGATGGTCCCACACTAATTGAAATTCAGCCTGGCTGAACCAACCAAATTTTGAACAATGTACGGTCGGTCAGTTTATATCATTTGTTTGCACATTGACTTGGAATTGCCCTCCTCAGAGATTGCATTTAACTTGGACTATATTCTTTTATTTATATAATGATGATATAATAATATTATTTAACAATAAAGTAATGATGTATTATATAATTCTTCCCATTATTCATATGTAATACTTCCAGTGAGCCCTTGAGGGTTTTCAGTAGCCATAAATCTGAGCTTAATATGAAGTTGATATATTGAGTTGGCCCACTCTTTGCAGCTATAACAGCTTAAACTCTTTAATGGCATCCCAGTCTTTGCAGCTATAACAGCTTAAACTTTTCTAGGACTTCTGTCCATAAGGTTTAGGAGTGTGTCTATGGGAATTTTAGACCATTCTTTCAGAAGCACGTTTGTGAGGCCAGGCACTGATGTTGGATGAGAAGGCCTGTCTCACAATCTCTGCTCTAATTCATCACAAATGTCTTCTATCTAGTTGAGTTCAAGACTCTGTGCAGGTCAGTCACGTTCCTCCACCCTAAACTCGTTTATCCACATCTTTATGGGAAATTCCTGGTGATCCTGCTAGTCCCCTTGCTTTCCTATTAAAAACTGACCACACCAAGCAGGAGAGCACACTGTGGTAAGTTCTCTAGCTATGCTGGTAACTCAGTATGCTTTCCACCAATGATCAGACTTGTCCTGACATGCCCCTGCTTCACAGCCATTCACTAGGAAGCTCAGTGTGCTGCTGTTTCTCCTCCCTTCCAACTCTTATGCAGCTTAGAACAGCGGGAATGTTATCACTTATAAAAAAAGGGAAAAAAGGTATTTATAATGTATTTTAATATCTATACAAAAATGTGTTGCCTTTCTTTTCTATTTTAAACTGAATGAGTTGCTTTACAATGTGATTGTGTACAATCACTTTAACTTCCTGCAAATAGGGGTGAAAAGAATCTTGTCCATGGCAGCAGGCTGCGAAAGAGGACATGGAGTAGCTAAAATCACTGTCCTTGTTTTGAAACGACAGTTGTGACTATTGGACTCTGAAATTAACAGGGTTTGGCACAATTAGGCTGGATTTAAACAATTATGGACAGTCCTCTGGGCTGGCATGGCAATTCAGCAACAGGGTTAAAAATTCAACAATTTAATATGATTTTGGGAAGCATGGGTCAATACACAGTAAAAACTGCAAAACGTAGTCATTCATGTATGTTATTTATTCAGCTCTTATTAATTGAGCCTTGTGTAATATGCAGTAGGTGGGCTGTGCTAATTTTAGACTGAATGATTATATAGCGGAACATTTTAGCGATGGTGTAAATTCTGACTGTAGTAACCCATCAAATTATTTCAAAGCATTTTTCTTGTTTGTCATGGGGCTGGTGTGCATGGTGAGCTCAAGCAAAAATGTATTTTGTGGGAAAGGTTCTGGATTTTTAATTTGGAAAAAGGCAAAAATCTAACAATGTCAGTGCTGCACTCCTACATTGAATTTGTTCTCGTAGGTCACAATTAGCAAGCTGATAACAAAGAAGCCCAAATTCAAACAGAGGGAGATCACAAGAAGCACCAATGTGTGTGTTTTTACCAGGAGGTGCAGGTTGCTTTGGAGGATGTAAAGAACATTAACCGTTATCGTACAGTACTTGCGTCTGAAAAAACACTGCTACTACCTGTGTCTAACTATTGACACCCACTGCAATATGTTGCCACACACAAAAAAATTACATATTACAATGCCAAATCATACAATCCATACAATACTAGAACTATTGGATACTGGTTGTGCTGAAAGAGTATAAAGCATGCTAACTAGTGGAAGCCACTGCCCTGCATGCTAAAATACCAGAAAAAATCAAGCTGATAAGAGTAAGGCTACTTTCACACGGGGGGGGGGGGGGGGGGGGGGGGATTAGCGGTAAAGCACTGCTAATTTTAGCTGTGCTTTACCGCTGTAATAGCAGCGCTTTTCGGCTGCTAGGGGGGTGCTTTTAACCCCTGCTAACGGGCGAATAAAGGCTTAATACGGCCCACAAAGCACCGCTGCCGAAGTGCTTTGCAGGCGCTTTGGTAGCGGTGTCCATTGATTCCAATGGCAAGGGCAGAGGAGCAGTGTATTCACTGCTCCTGCACTACCCAAAAGATGACTTTTTCTAACGTCCTGCAAGTGCACCACTCCAGTGTGAAAGCACTCAGGCTTTCATACTGGGGCTGCAGGGGAGGCGTTTTTCAGTCGCTTTACAGGCGCTATTTTTATCCCTTTAGTACCTGAAAAACGCCTCGGTGTGAAAGTAGCCTTACACACAATTTTTCAAAGATTAGGCCCCATGCACACTGGACATTTTTACAGCTGCTCCTAGGAGCGTCTGGCATTTTTTTTCCTGCTTCTAAACTCCCCAGCATATTAGCCTATGTGTCCATGCACACATAGTGGCTGATTTACGAAAGCCGTGCACCATCAGTAGAGGCGCACGGCGAGGCGCAATGCACATTTTCATATTTATGAAACGGTGGCTGGGAACAGAGCGCAAATCCCCCATTTACTATAGCGATCTCACGGGAGACGGGAGAATGCAATCTGTGCACCACTATGGACATGCCGCATGGTATCTTCAATTCAATATTAACAGAAGATGGAAGTGCCAATATTATGGGGTGATGTTAGGAAGTTTAGTAACAGCTGCCCAAGTAACAAATATGCCCAAAATAGAATGAGAAAGTAACTTTTTCAGGGAAAGCCTGCTGTGCCTGCAAGTACGTTTACAACTGCGTGAGATCAATGTAAGCGCCTAACACACATTCATACATATTAGGGCCAATTTAGACAGGATCCGATTTACCTACCAGCATGTTTTTAGAGTGTGGGAAGAAACCGGAGTACCTTGAGGAAACCCACGCAGGCACAGGGAGAACATGCAAACTCCAGGCAGATGGTGTCGTGGGCGGGATTCAAACCAGTGACCCTTTTTGCTGCTAGGTGAAAGTGCTAACCACTTCACCACTGTGCTGCCCAAATATATATATATATATATATATATATATATATATATATATATATATATATATATATATATATAATATATATATATATATATATATATGTAGGTTCTTGTGTCCACCAGCAGAGAGAAGTTGGGTAGATGCCACACTCCCATTTCTGGAGGCATTATAATGGTCTAGCACAGGGGTCTTCAAACTACGGCCACCCAGTTGTTCAGGAACTACAATTCCCATCATGCCTAGTCATGTCTGTGAATGTTAGAGTTTTACAATGCCTCATGGGATGTGTAGTTCCACAACAGCTGGAGAGCCGTAGTTTGAAGATTCCTGATCACTCTAGCATGTCTTGAAAAAAGGTGTTTTTTCATGTGCCTTGTGTAATGTCCAAGAAATATAGTTAGGAAAATACAAGTGGGTCATGGCACATCTACATTCCAAATTTGGCACTTAATATGGTCATGCACTATGCAATCTGATTGGCCAATCTCTGTACAATTTCAGCAAAATAGGTAATAGGAAGACGCACTTGAACAATTAATTAAAATGATAGTTAATCAAACAGGCTCTTGCACTAAATCTAATTTATTTAAAAAAAAATTAAAAGCCAGCAGCTACACATACTACAGCTGCTGGCTTTTAATAAATGGACACTTACCTGTCCTGCAGTCCCTCGATGTCAGCACCGCAACTGATGTTTCCATCAGCTGTCGGGTGCTGCCGCCGCCATTGCGGGTAAGGGAACCCGGCAGTGTAGCCTATCGGCTTCACACCGGAAACCCTACTGCGCTGAGGCACCGCTCCTCTCTCCTATTAGCCCGGCGGCCAGGGGAGGAGGAGGGAGCCCTGCGGTGATGTCACGGCCGCGGCCGGACTCCCGGAAGTGGGAAAGGATACCTGTCACAGACAGGTATCCTGTCCCCCCGAAAGGTGCCAATTGTGACACTGGAGGGGGGGGAGGAATCCGATGAGCGGAAGTTCCACTTTAGGGTGGAGCTCCGCTTTAAGAGCTAACTGATTGCAATGTATGGTCACCTTTAAAGATCAAGATCTTTATCTAATGTATTGAAATATTTTGGTAAGAATAGAAAAAAACGAATTTCAAGAGATAACCGCAGTTACCATAGCACCAGTTGCAGTTTACATATTTATTATTGTTTTGCGCTTCAAAGTGCTCCGGTTCGCACGTTCCGTTAATGACCTTTCCAGAGCACCAATTAAGGTATGAACTGGTGCAACGCATTCTTCTTAGTAAATCAGCCCCATAGACTTTTCGCAGTATTCAGTGGCAGGAGAGTTTAGAGGCAGGAACAAAAGAGTTTGGGCAGAAAAAACGCTTGTCGATGGTAAATAATAAAGATGTTGTGCACCGTCCTATATATATATATACACATACACAGTCATACTCAAAAGTTTGCATACCCTGGCAGAAATTGTGAAATTTTGGCATCAATATTGAAAATATGACTGATCATGCCAAAAAAAATGTCTTTTATTTAAGGATAGCAGTCACATGAAGCCATTTATTATCACATAGTTTTCTTAATCCTTTTTAAATCATAATGATAACAGAAATCACCCAAATGGCCCTGATAAAAAGTTTATATACCCTGGAATGTTTGGCCTTGGTACAGACAAAGAAGGTGGCACACACAGGTTAAAATGGCAATTAAAGGTTCATTTCCCACATTTGTGGCTTTTTAATTCACAATTAGTGTCTGTGTATAAATAGTCAATGATTTTGTTAGCTCTCACATGGATGCACTAAGCAGGCTAGACACTGAGCCATGAGGAGGTAGAAAAGAACAGGCAAAAGACCTGCGTAACAAGGTAATAAAACTTTACAAAGATAGAAAAGGATATAAAAAGATATCCAAAGCCTTGAATATGCCAGTCAGTACTGTCTAATCACTTTTTAAGAAGTGGAAAATTAGGGGCTTTTTTGAAACCAAGCCAAGGTCAGATAGACCAAGAAATATTTCTGCCACAACTGGAGGAATAATTGCTCAGGATACAAAGAAAAACCCACAGGTAACCGCAGGAGAAATACAGGCTGCTCTCCAAAAAGACGGTGTGGTTATTTTTAAGGAGCACAATTCAACGATACTTGAACAAAAAAGAGCTGCATGGTTGAGCTGCCAGAAGGAAGCCTTTACTGCGCCAATGCCAAAAAAAAGCCAATGAGGCATGTCAAGGTGTTGTTGGGCATATTGTAACCAGGCTTTTTGTGGAATTTGTACAGTAAAGGCTTCTTTCTGGCAACTTGACCATGCAGCTATTTTTTGTTCAAGTATCATCATATTGTGCTCCTTAAAAACAACCACACCATCTTTTTCCAGAGCAGCCTGTATTTCTCCTGAGGTTACCTGTAGGTTTTTCTTTGTATCCCGAACAGTTCCTGTGGCAGTTGTGGCTGAAATCTTTCTTGATCTACCTGACCTTGGCTTGGTATCAAGAGACCCCCACATTTTCCACTTCTTATTAAGTGATTAAACAGTACTGACTGGCATATTCAAGGCTTTGGATATCTTTTTATATCCTTTTCCATCTTTGTAAAGTTTCATTATCTTGTTACGCAGGTCTTTTGACTGTTCTTTTCTACTGCCTCATGGCTCAGTGTCTAGCCTGCTTGGTGCATCCATGTGAGAGCTAACAAACTCATTGACTATTTATACACGGACACTAATTGTGATTTAAAAAGCCACAAATGTGGGAAATTAATCTTTAATTGACATTTTAACCTGTATGTACCACCTTCTGTGTCTGTACCAAGGCCAAACATTCCAGGGTATGTAAAGTTTTTATCATGGCCAATTGGGTGATTTCTGTTATCATTATGATTTAAAAAGGATTAAAAAAACAATGTAAAAATAAATGGCTTCATGTGATTGCTATCCTTAAATAAAATATTTTTTTTTGGCATGATCAGTCATATTTTCAATATGAATGCCAAAATCTCACAATATCTGCCAGGGTATGCAAACGTTTGAGCACAACTGTGTGTGTGTGTGTGTATATATGTATATATATATATATATATATATATATATATATATATATAGCTGCGGCTATAACTAAATGTGTTCCCACATACAGTGCAATCGGTAAAGAAAAAAGCTGTGATAGTGCTGCCCAATAGTGAACAATCAATCAAACATTCAATCAATTAAAAGAACAAAAAAAAGTGACTTCAATAAATATTGGGTAACAAACTCCTGTGCTATAAAATTGCTATAAACATTGATACATTAAGAAACACATAAACACATATTAGCTAAATAAATAGTCCCAACAGTCCACACATAAAATGCTCTAGTGCATCTTCTTATTTCAATATGTGCTCCATCATATAACAAGAGTGCTTCGTCACCAGGTGAAATATTCGCTCACCTCAGGACAAGACCCTCAAAAGGGCCAACATAATGGTAATCAATCCTGTACACCAGATAGTGGGTCCTCTACTCACTTCCTCATCTGATGATAGAATTTCCCCAGCTGGGATGACTCCACAGAACTCTCAGAATAAAGCAAATAATCTCCAATAGTACAGTATCCTGGTTAAAAGTGGATTTGCACGGGGCAGCCTGGATCCACCTCTTCTTGGGTCCCTCTTCGCTGCTCCTGGTCCCTTCCTCCTGTCGAGTGACCCCACAGAAAGCAGCTTGCTATGGGGGCACCCGAGCCGAGCTGCAGCTCCGTGTGTCCATTCAGACATGGAGCTGCGGTTCAGGCCCCACCCCTCTCTCTCTCTCCTGATTGGCCAACTGACTTTGATTGACAGCAGCAGGAGCCAATGCTGTGTCCCAGGAGGGAGAGAGATGGGTCTCAGGTAATTATTTAGGGGGGCTGCTGCACACAGAAGGCTTTTTATTTTAAGATAACCTTCTGCCTTTACAACCACTTTAAGGAAATGCACTCACGTTTATTCAGTTAAAAACATGCAATATGATATGACAGAGTAACAGGGTCTCAGAGCATCCAGATCAAGTAATGATACGTGCAGCCTGGCTCCCCCCTTTATGCGTTACGCCACTCTCCCACGTGGCTTCTTCAGAAGGTGACTCATGTTTAAGCACGTGTTAATGCTAGGTGCTTTTAGTGCTTGAGTGTTATTTAATTTTAATGGCCAGAATAAATTGTTTAAGTGCTTGATGCAGGTAAATGCGGCTAAACGTGTTACACACTTTTAAAAGAGTTATCGTTTTTTTGCCGAAACACTGCTGCTAGGAGGAAGGCTTCTAGGACAGTTTAGAAAACATCCTGTGTGTATGAGGCCTTAAAGAGTCAGTCCACTCAACAGTGATATAAGTAACTACCTGTGTTCAGTACCTGCATACTACCTGCCTTCAGGACATTACATCTGTGCATATGCACCACTTGACACAAGAAGCAGTGTATAGCTGCGTACAGACACCTTCACCCATTCATATCTATAGGCAGATCTACACAGCACCAGCAGCCCCAGGGAACTAAAATATACCTGTTTGTTTACACTGTATGAAAATTACACCCATGGACATGAGCCCTAAAAGCTTTAAGAAAGTTGCTTACAGCTTACCCAAAGCTTCACAAATGCTTGCTGGTCAAACCGCTCTTTTTAAAGTCCATGTAAACCAAGCCTAAAGCTGGCAATACATTATACATAGTTAATATGGACATGGTAAAAGACACAGGTCCATCCAGTTCAACCAATACACAAAAAAAACCCACACACATACAAATAGAAAACCTATACCCACAGTTGATCCAGAGAAAGGCAAAAAAAAACAATAAAGCATGAACCAATTTGCTCCAACAGGGGGAAAATTTCCTTCCTGATCCCCAAGAGACAATCAGATATTCCCTGGAGGAACTTTACCTATAAATGTTAGTATCCAGTTATATTATGTACATTTAGGAAAGAATCCAGACCCTTTTTTTTAAAAACAACCTACTGAGCTGGCCAGAACCACCGCTTGGGAGAGTCTATTCTACAATTGTCGTAATCAATTTCCTTTAGATTTACCTACAACTATGTAGTACAAGGGCCTGCCTGATTGCATACAAATTGAAAGTGTTTAGGTTTGACCTCATATTATATAGTTTTGGTAAATGTAAAGGAAAATTGAACAAGAAAATTGTATGGTCAGCCTGAGAATAGAAATCTATCACAAACAAGATGGAACAAATGTCTCCCTATAGTGTGAGTTACACAAGAAGCATATAAGAGCAATCAATTACACATTATCACACAGTGCTCTAAATATGAATTAATCACTACTACATGCTATTACATGCTACTTGTGTAGCTCAGATCATAGGAAGCTGATTGTTTTACTGCAAGTGATTTTGGCAGCGTAACCAAGCTTCTATAAATATCCCTTGTGCTCCTGCACCTCATCTCTATTTCTATTACCCCTTGGTGCCAGATTTTTTTCAGATTTAGAACTGAAGCCTATCATCGCATTTCTGTATTGTGTGAACATCCTCTCTGAAATCTACACTGCAAAATCCTGGGGACACTTGCCCTGCATTTCTGTGGACGTTAGGACTATTCCAAAAGTACGGATTCTGGCAAACATAGGAATTTAGTCAGTGGGGCAGCCAGCTGCACAAGATAAATGCCAAGATGAAAATTATAACTACTCAGCAGTTAAGCTGTATCCTCTGGGTGAGCTAGAATGCGAAAATTAAATGATATAGCAAAGGCAAACTCATTTTTTCATATTCAAATTAGTCTGGTAGCCTGTTTTTTTTCTCATCACAGCAACTGCACTATAAATGATGCCAGCAGCTAACTGCCTGATCGTTGTCTATCTGTGATGCATTGGCTTCGTTTCCGTGTGTTCAGGAGCTAAATCAAGCCTGTGTAAAATGAAGAATTACAGTACTTTAGTACTTTTCCTGCTTGATTAATTGCATATTCATCAGTGTTAACGATCTCTGGCAATTTGGAACTAAAAGCAGATATGCATTCCAAGTACCTCACGCATCTTTCTCTACCTTCAGATTGTACAGTCTATTGAAGTTATTTATAAAATGTCAGCCTGTTCCTAAGCCAATGTGCCTCAGATACACGTCTTATTTACACCGGAGGCAGCTTTGAAAAAGCAGTTACTTCTTCAAAAAAAGCTGATGATGCTGCAGAATATAGGACAATCTGGACAGCAAGGTCTGTTCCGGGGGCTGACAATTATTAATACCTTGGAAGTCAAATTGAAAAAAGTAAAAGTGGTGACATTAAAATAACTATTTGAGGTCGGGTTCACACTAGCTGCAGCCGCGGCGCACAGCAAGGGGTCCGGTGCGTGCCTGTTCTCCATTTCATGGGCAAATCAGGTCTTGCCTGAATTCGGACCTGAAACAGAGCCAAAGATGCCCAGTGCAGACCGCGGCCACCCCAGGGGTGTGTGAGCCGGCTCCATTGAGAGCTGGTCACAATCTTCTGTCATACGAATTGGATTCAGGGAAACCCTCATCCAATTTGCATAAATGTGAACCCAAGAAGTTATTTTTATGTAGAGAGATCAAAATGCTAAAGTTTAAATTAAAGGAGAAGTCCACCTTTTGCAAAAAAAAAATACCAATAGTAAATGCAACCATGCTCCGAAAAAGCAAAAATGCGCTAAATTCTAATTTGACAGCAGGCAGCAGAACCCCAGATTCTAGTAGCAGGGGGCTGGGGTGCTTTGGTGGTGGTGGTGGGGTTAGGAGATGTGGACTTTGACCATGTTTCATGTTACAACCTAAATATGGGTTTAACTTGAACTGTGGCCCAAAGGGTGGAGCTCTTTTTTAAAGTTTTCTGATCACAAAAAGGGAAAGTGGTAAGCATTCCACTGGACAACCAGAGCTGTTTTCTTGAACAAAAAAAGAAGTCAAATGATGTCTAAACCCAAGAACAAAATTGTATCTCACCAGTCCTTAAGATGCGGTGGCTTTCATTTTTCAGTCTAAGGCAGGCCATAGATTACTCAATTTTCTTTCCGTCCACAGCAGGTGGAAGAAATGAAAATGACTTTATTCTTCCATCAACACATTCAGTAACACAGTCAGTGCTGATAGGGGAATGCCTCCCTCAGTGCTATTGTATTTTGCCAGCGGGGGGAGCTGGCAGTAGTCGTATGTAAAACAATTTGACTTTGCTTACTTGTTTACATGCAAATCAAAAAGAAAGTGCATCATATTTTACTTTCTCAAAACAATGAATTTGAATCCTAAGGATTGTACTGAAAGTAGAAATACACGTGAGAAGATACACAGATACGTATTTACCCAGTGCAAAAAATAAATACAAGAAAAATACAAGAAAAAAAGTATTTATTCTTTCACGTTTAGCAAATTGAAATTCAGAAAACCTGAATCCCATTGCAGTGATACCAAACAATCATTTTTTTGTGGCTTAAAATAAAAAAGATGTTATACTGCTCTGTGCAAAGATATTATGATACAATAACAAGGCCATTTTCACCAGCAGATAGTGCCCAGTAGTTTGCTGAGGCTGTCCCTGTTCTCACCAATGCCAAAATGTCCTGATGTGGCCAATTTCTATAAAATTCCATAAAGAATTACCGTCATAGACTACAGATAATGGGGCAGTGTAAAATTAGTCAGCGACAGAACGTTTTTAAATAGCAAGACTAGGCCTAAATTTAATAGAGACAAAGAACAGGGGTTTAACTACAAGAATTAGGATACTACAGAGAATAAGGCAGTGTTACTAGCGGAAACGTTTTAACCACTTCAATACCCGGCACTTTTACCTCCTTATATTATGCTTGTCTATAGCAATGAATTTCATTGCTATAGGCAAACATTTTACTGAATGCAACTGATTAATTCAGTTTGTTTTGTTGTGATTAGCTGTAATTGGCCACAGCTGATCACATGGCACAGATGGGCCGTGATTTTCCCAGTCTGTACCATGTGATCACTGTGACCACTCACAGCTAGCAACACAAATGTATACGATGTATGGCTTGAAAGAAAGCCATCCATTGTTTACAACTGTCATGTGACCTGCTGTGACTGGTTACAGAGGTCACACAGTACCGACAGTGGGCCGGTACAGTGATCAGTGGTGGACACAGCTGGTGACAGATCGCGCCACAGGGCAAGATCCCGTCATACGACATCCACCCGGATTGACAAGAGGTCAGTGCAGGCGTCGTCCGCCCATAGGCCAGGCAGAAACAGGTTAATCAGTGATAATATGGGATAGGGGGTGCTGTGAAAGTGAGTGATATAATGTGAGGTAATTAAAGTGGTTGTAAACCCTCAGATATACCCAGTGAAGTGAACGGCCTCAGATGATACACAGAGATGAAACAAATCAGCCTACATTAGTTTTACTTGCTTATCTGCAGTCTTCTCTTCGCTACACCCCTTCAAAAGGGCAGATCATGTTAAAAAACTTTCTTCATCTGTCAGGGGCACAGAGGAGGGGGCGGAGAGGCTGCAGTTACAGTGTGCAAGAGCTTATTGGAGGAAAGGAACACCCCCCCTCTACACAGCAGAAGAACTCTGTTGTGAATAGACAAGCTGGGTGCTGAGATCCCTCCCTGACACAAGTGTCGGGAAAACTTGTCAGAAGGGACTCATGCTGATAACAGAGGAACAAAGCACCAGAGAGAAATGACACTTAGAGCTTTGGAGAGAAATAAGTAAACACTACAGATATACAATATCTCACAAAAGTGAGTACACCCATCACATTTCTGTAAATATTTTATTCTATCTTTTCATGTGACAACACTGAATAAATTACACTTTGCTACAATGTAAAGTAGTGAGTGTACATCTTGTATAACAGTGTAGATTTGCTGTCCCTTCAAAATAACTCAACACACAGCCATTAATGTGTAAACCGCTAGCAACAAAAGTCAGTACACCCCTAAGTGAAAATGTACAAATTGAGCCCAAAGTGTCAATATTTTGTGCGGCCACCATTATTTTCCAGCACTGCCTTAACCCTCTTGGGCGTGGTGATCACCAGAGCTTCATAGGTTGCCACTGGAGTCCTCTTCCACTCCTCCATGATGACATTACGGAGCTGGTGGATGTTAGGGACCTTGCACTCCTCCACCTTCCATTTGAGGATGCCCCACAGATGCTCAATAGGGTTTAAGTCTGGAGACATGCTTGGCCAGTCCATCACCTTTACCCTCAGCTTCTTTAGCAAGGCAGTGGTCATCTTAGAGGTGTGTTTGGGGTCGTTATCATGTTGGAATACTGCCCTGTGGCCCAGTCTCCGATGGGAGGGGATCATGCGCTGCTTCAGTATGTCACAGTACATGTTGGCATTCATAGTTCCCTCAATGAACTGTAGCTCCCCAGTGCAGGCAGCACTCATGCAGCCCCAAACCATGAGACTCCCACCACCATGCTTGACTGTAGCCAAGACACACATGTCTTTGTACTCCTCACCTGTTTGCCGCGACACACGCTTGACACCATCTGAACCAAATAATTTTATCTTGATCTCATCAGACCACGGAACGTGGTTCCAGTAATCCATGTCCTTAGTTTGCTTGTCTTCAACAAACTGTTTGCGGGCTTTCCTGTGCATCATCTTTAGAAGAGGCTTCCTTCTGCAGACCAATTTGATGCAGTGTGCGGCGTATGGTCTGAGCACCGACAGGCTGCCCCCCCCCCCCCTTCGACCTCTGCAGCAATGCTGGCAGCACTCATACTTTTATTTCCCAAAGACAATCTCTGGATATGGCGCTGAGCATGTGCACTCAACTACTTTGGTCGACCATGGCGAGGCCTGTTCTGTGTGAAACCTGCCCTGTTAAATCGTTGTATGGTCTTGACCACCGTGCTGCAGCTCAGTTTTAGGATCTTGGCAATCTTTTTATAGCCTAGGCCATCTTTATGTAGAGCAACAATTCTTTTTTTCAGATCCTCAGAGAGTTTTTTGCCATGAGGTGCCATGTTGAACTTCCAGTGACCAGTATGAGAGAGTTAGAGCGATAACACCTAATTTAACATACCTGCTCCCCATTCACACCTGAAACCTTGTAACACTAACGCGTCACATGACACTGGGGAGAGAAAATGGCTAATTGGGCCCAATTTGGAGAGTCTTTGGGGTGTACTCACTTTTGTTGCCAGCGGTTTAGACATTAATGGCTGTTATACAAGATGTACACTCACTATTTTACATTGTAGCAAAGTGTAATTTCTTCAGTGTTGTCACATGAAAAGATATAATAAGATATATTTACAAAAATTTGAGGGGTGTACTCACTTTTGTGAGATACAATATGTGCTTTGTTCAGATTCCATGCCTGAGGTTTACAACCATTGTTCTTGCACTTTTTTTTCTTTCTTTTCCAAGTGTGCTGTGATCACAGGCAGCTCCAAAAACAGATAAATGTAACAACAAACAGTAACAAATGAATGCTGTGCTTTGAGCACTCCAAATATAAAAAAAAGGGTCAACATATAATAAATAAAAAAATAAATACATGAAAAGATACAACCCTTGAAACAAAAAAACAGCATTTATACAAGTGTTTTTAAAAGGGTTGTAAAGGTTAGTTTTTTTTTAAAATAACAAACATGTCATACTTACCTCCTCTGTGCAAGGGTCCTCCTTTTCTGGGGTCCCTCAGCGGCGCTCCTGGCTCCTCCTCTTCTCGAGTGCCACTTTCTATTGACACAGACAGCAGGACTCGGCCCCGCCCCCAAGACTCAAATGTCACTGGATTTGATTGACAGCGGTAGAAGCCAATGGCTCCTGCTGCTATCAATCTATCCGAAGAGGACCCAAGACAGCGGCTGGAGCTGCTGTGCTCGTCCCCGTCGCTGGAACGATCGGGTTCAGGTAAGTGAAAGGGGGGCTCTCGGGGGCATAGAATGTATTAAGGTGAAAAACCTTGAGGGTTTACAACCCCTTTAAACCCAGGAGATTCACTATATCTGATTTTACACAGTACACAGAACATGGAAATGCAATTATTTTAGTAAATATAAACTGCTAATACCTTTTCTCATCAGCAGTAAATCGCAGTCTTGTGACTTCTATCAGTGTCTGGTTAAAGCTTGTAGAAGGAGTTTTCATTCTGCTATGACTGTCCTATGAGGCTGCAGGACCTGACCCACTGGACAGTGCTGATTGGCCCTGTGCTGATCACATGCACCCTCCCAAACAAAAAACTCTTTAGCAATACACACACACCAAACTGAGCATGTGCAGAGTGACTCCAAAGGCTCTGTCTTATCACGAGATGGATAGTGGAAGAAGGGGAGGATCAGAAAAGACAGGATTAAACAGCCTTTTTACACAATGCAGAGGATTAACCCCTTAGGTTCTGCAGTGAGTATAACAAGGTATACGCTTTACTGCATATACAGACTGATTGTACTGTTGTGGGTGTAGTAACACTACAAAGGGAGGTTTTACAGGAAACAAAAGTAAGCAATTAAAGTGATTGTAAACATACAATAAAAATCAATGTACCCTCCAAATAAATGAAAACTCAAAAAACAACCACTCCTCTAAAACAAAATCCAATTTTTTTAAAGGAAGCTTTGCACCTATAAACGGACAGCAGCTAAAAGTAACTGATGACCTCAAATCTACCAGAAAACAAAAATAAGATAAAAAAAAAAAGAAGAACATTAAAAAATATGTACTGTTGATACACTGACCAAAGAGCTGCAATCAGAATTAAAGTACAGTTCCCTAACTGACCCTAATCTATCCCTATGCAGTTTGTTAGCTTTCTGTACTCTAATCTATCTGTACTCAGACCCTAATCTATCCCTATGCAGTTTGTTAGCTTTATGTACTCTTTCACTACACCAGCTTCCCATACAGTGACACTATGGCTACTTTGTGCTATCCATTTTATAGTGAGAGGACTGATCTATCAGTGCTTCAAAGCCTGTTGGTCATAGTACAGGCTCATTCAGTGCATTATGGTTTAAAAAAATCTGCACATAAATTCACAGGGACCATGAATCTCAAATACACACAAGAAACCTACAGTAGTAAACCAAAACATCATCCCTGCAAAGGAACACACGTGTAGTAAGAGTTGTTACACAGGTTTCTGTGTCATTTAATAAACCCTATCTTTACTTCTGGCTAAGAATTAGTTCTGTCACCTGTACTGGGCGAATCATAAACAGGCATTCTCTGTCCCACAGCCGCACCTATATAAGAGGTGTGTAAATGTGTGGCTGCAGGGCGGGTAATGCCTTGTCCGCTTATAACTGGCCCAGTACAGTTATAGCTTTATGATAGGATAGCTCAGGTGGGTTCAGACTACTTCTATCCAAAAAACGTGTATGTATGTATGTCTAAAATCAAAGTCACCACTGCACACGATATCACACTAGATGACTTGTTAGATTCGACTGGCAGGAAGCATTTAACATTTTCACAAAATAAACATTAAATGATGCCGGTTTTTATAAAGCCATTTTTTTCTGTGCCTCAACACCATTAAACGATTTCTAAAGCCTGCGGATAATTAAATTCATTTAACTGTCTCAGATGTCTATAACATTTTTTTTTCTTTCTGTTAGAAAAACGTTATTACATTATTCTGTGATTTCTGGGCATTTGTACTGCCAATAGCGACAATGCAGTACACCAGCGCATGAGCAAAACAGATGTAAATGTCATTTTTGACAAGTGCAATTTGTGCCTGTAAATCAAGGTAAACTAAAAGAGAGACATATGAAAAGGGCATGTGTTAAAGTGAAGTAGAAGTTAGACTGAAAATGAATTTCAAGGCAGCTAGCTGTATAAAGCAGATTTGACTCCTGCTGCTGCTACTACTGAAGCTATCTTTAAAATTAAATAGCAGACCAGTACCATTCAGAAGAAAATTATAGTGGTTTTGCATATAATTGCTTTCTTTATTTATTATAGTCAGTGCATTTTTTTAAAATATATTTGTCATGCAAATATTGCATATTGTATTTTGCATTTGTATTTTAAGCCAGCAGCGCAAAACTTTAGGCCTCTTTTCACAGTTTTTAAGCTCTCCCGTCTTCCATATCCTTCATTGTGAAAAAGCCTGTTTACAGAACTTGATAGCTCAAGCTGAAATTTACCCTGTGGTTGACTAACCAGCTTAAAAAAAAAAAAAAGAGAGAGAAAAACATTCCTTATCTAACAAGCTCAGTCCTATGTTTCAATCAGACAAAACGGACACGCAAAGCAAACCGATTATGTTTTTCTGGCTTTTTAGCTAACCAACGGTGCCCTTGGATGATTTTGCTATTTATATTAAAGAATAAGGGCTTCTGTATGACAGTTTAAACAAGTTCTGAATCCAGTTACTATGCAAAAGTCTCATAAAGTAAACAAAAAACTTCCTTTACCTACCCTGACTTAAGCCCCATACACACGCGCGGATTATCCGAGGACCAGGTCCGTCGGATCATGTCCGTCGTACTTTGTCCGATGTTGGTTTTGCGTACACACGGTCGGACAAAGTTGTCGGAAAATCCGATCATTCTGAACGTGGTGACGTTTGTTGCCTACGACGGGACTACGTAGAGGCTAGTAGCCAATAGCTTTGGTCTTGTAATGTGATCTGAGCATGCGTAGCACTTTGTCCGTCGGAATTCGCTACACACGATCGGATTTGGTGTGATCGGACTTTGTTGTCAAAAAATCTATCCAGCAGGAGATAGGACTTTGTCCGTCGGACAATCCGATGGAAACTGTCCGATGGTGCCTACACACGGTCGGAATTTCCGACAACATTGTCTGATAGGACAGAATCCATCGGAAAATCCGACCGTGTGTATGGGGCTTAAGACAAATCCCCCTTCATTTGTATCTCGCACGCTTCCCCTACCAGACACTGCAGCTCACACTGGGGGGTTTTAGGGGGGGGGGGGGGGGTCAGCAGATGCTGATTAACCAGCTACAGGCTAGTGAATCAGCAGTGACAATGCTGACAGCTATGGTCCCTGCAATGTCTTTTTATCCCACTGATGTACAAGCAAAAACAGTCTATGTGAGAATGGAAACTCTACATTCAGGAGCAGTGTAGCATCACTGCCACACCATCACAGGAAGCTGCATTAGGTGGAGTTCACTGGCAGGATCAACAGGTATTTGTGGGACTTTGCAGGGGGAGAGAAAACTGTATGTACAGATGTAAGTTAAGTATTGCAGCACATATTGTGTATTTATTGAGAACCAATGTCCTACTTTAAATGTTTATGTGTACAACCCTGATTCCACCATGTAAAATCTACAGAAAAACAGATTGCATTGGTTTCCAAATCTCATAAAACCATATAATATTCACAATAGAAAACAGACAACATATTAAATGTTTGAAATGAAAAAATTTACCATTTTAAGAAAAAAATAAGTAATTTTGAAATTGATTGCAGTAACATGTCTCAAAAAAGTTGGGACAGGGCAGCAAAAAGCTGGCAAAGTAAGTGGTATTAGCAAGAAAGAGCTGGAAGAACATTTTGCAACTAATGAATGAATGGCAACAGATCAGTAATATGATTTTATATAAAAAGGGCATCTTAGAGAGTCAGAGTGTCTCAGAAGTACAGATGGGCAGAGAGAGGTTATCCAATCTGTGAAAAGCTGCATCTAAAAATTGTCAATTTCAGAATAATAATCCTTAAAGCGGAGCTCCACCCTAAAGTGGAACTTCGACTTATCGGATTCTTCCCCACCTCCGGTGCCACAATTGGCACCTTTCAGGGGGGTGCAGATTCAATCAATCAGATTCAATTCAATCCAGGTATCTGCACCCACTTCCGGGACTAGCTAGCCGCAGCTGGCCCGCCCCTGTCCACAGATGCCCCCCCCCCCCCATTGTGTCCTGGGAAACACACAGTTCCCAGGACACAACGGGGACCAGTAAAGACGCGCAGCGCGACTCGCACATGCGCAGTAGGGAACCGGGCAGTGAAGCGGCAACGCTTCACTTCCTTATTCCCTGACAGAGGATGGCGGTGGGGGCAGCCGAGAGACGAGTGATTGCTCGTCATCTTCTGCCGACATCGCTGGAACCTGGAACAGGTAAGTGTCCATTTATTAAAAGTCAGCAGCTGCAGTATTTGTAGCTGCTGACTTTTAATATTTTTTGTTAAGGTGGACTCCCTCTTTAAGGTATAATTGTAAAGACTTTAAATATATCACTGCACAGCCTCAGGAAAACTTCCATAGATTACTGTCTATAAACACAGTTGTCCGTGCCATCCAAAATGGCAAAGTAAAGCTCTATCATGCAAAGAAGAAGCCACATCTGAAAATGATCCAGAAACAGCTCCGTCTTCTCTGGGTCAAAGCTCAATTAAAATAGACTTTTGAAAAGTGGAAAATTGTTCTGTGGTCAGATTAATCAAAAAGGAAGGCCTTACAGGATAGAAGGATAATGCTAAATTTCACACTGTATTTATGACAACAGCATGGCTTTGCAGTAGAAGAGACCGGGTGCTTAACTGACCTGTATGCAGTCCAGACCTTTCACATATTGAAAATATTTGACGCATCTTGAAAAAGAAGACCCAGAACTGTTGAGCAGTTAGAATCCTATATCAGGCAAGAATGGGACAACATCCCTCTCCCAAAACCCCAGCAACTGGTCTCCTCAAGAGGGTAAACATGGCCCTGTACCAACTTTTTTTGAGACATGTTGCTCAAATTTGTTTCTTTTCTGAGTTTAAACATTTGATTTTTATGTTTTTTATGAGATTTGCAAATCATTGCATTCTGTTTTTATATAGATTTTACACAGCACCCCAATTTGGTTTGTAAAACAACGATTATATACATTGGGAGGTACCATTGGACTGTATGGTACAGTACCTAAGAACCTGCAGATAAAAAGTATTGTAACAGGAGACTGCTGCTAAGTTACAGAAGCTTGCCAAGAAACTGAACACTAATTTTGAACAGGCCAGCCACTGTACTCTACCAGAACCGGAACTATAAACCTGTTTCCAGTCCACTGTGTGAGTAATCCATAGGTACCTAACTCACTGTAGGACCCTAATGGAAAGGCTTAGTGACTGAGCTTTAAATTGGTGAAATTGCTGTGACACATAACTTGCACTGACTGTAGCTAATTTTTTTCCTAGCAACAAAAACACTTTTGGAAGTGATTCACTACTAAGTGTAGACTGTAAGATAATTTAACCAGTTCCCGACCGCTCACGTACTTTTACTGCGGCACAATGGCACCGCTGGGCGAAACCCCATACGTGGTCCTCTTTTAGAGGTCACGCGCGTGACGCCAGAGGCAAGCGCACGCACCCGCTGCACGGCGGAGAACCCGATGTGTGTGGCCAGCGGGCGTGATCACCGCCGGCCACGAATGATCGCATGAAAGAGAGCCAGCACAGGGATTTGTGTGTGTAAACACACAAATCCCTGTTCTATCAGGGGAGAGGAGACATATTGTTTGTTCCTACTAAGTAGGAACAACGATATGTCTCCTCCCCCAGCCAGTCCTATCCACATACAGTTAGAACACACCTAGGGAACACACATTTAACCCCTTGATCGCCCCCTAGTGTTAACCCCTTCCCTACCAGTGACATTTACACAGTAATCAGTGCATATTTATAGCACTGATTGCTGTATAAATGTCAGTGGTCCCAAAAATGTGTCAAAAGTGTCTGATCTGTCCGTCGCAGTGTCACAGTACCGCTAAAAATCGCAGATCACCGCCATTACTAGTAAAAAAATAATAAAAATGCCATAAATCATCCCATAGTTTTTAGACACTATAACTTTTGCGCAAGCCAATCAATATACGGTTATTTCGATTTTTTTTACCAAAAATATGTAGAAGAATATATATTGGCCTAAACTGATGAAGACATTTGTTTTTTAAAAACATTTTTGGGGATATGTATTATAGCAAAAAGTTAAAAATATATATATATTTTTCGAAATTGCTGCTCTTTTTTTGTTTATAGCGCAAAAAATAACAACCGCAGAGGTGATCAAATACCACCAAAAAGAGAGCTCTGTTTGTGGGGAAAAAAGGATGCAAATTTGTTTGGGTACAGCATTGCATGACCACGCAATTGTCAGTTAAAGCGACGCAGTGCCACGTTGTAAAAAGTGCTCTGGTCAGGTAGGGGGTAAAATCTTCCAGGGCTGAAGTGGTTAATAAGAGCCTAAAGTATAAAACTCACATGAAATTGGTTAAAAACAGGCATGTCACAGGAAAGATCGCTGTTCTGTGCATTACATAGTCCTGACTACTGCACTCTGACTGCTGACCTAAACTGCCTATGCTTTGCCTTAACCACATGCCGACCGGGCCATAGCCGAAAGACAGCTACAGCGCGGTCGGCTTATTCTGGGTGGACGTCCTATTGACGTCCTCCCAGAAACTTGCTCCCGCGCGCCCCCTGGGACGCGCACTCGGGAACATCCGTGACCGTCGGGTCCCAAGGACCCGGCGCATCACAGTAAACAGTGGCTGATAGTGGCCGTTTACCACGTGATCGCTCCTTTAAATGACGGAGCAATCACATGTACACAAACCGGCGTCACGTCATGACGCCGGTTCCTCCCTCCCCTCTCTGTACCGATCGGTACAGTGAGAGCGAGGGGAGAAAAGCGGAGAGGGGGAGAGATGGGACCAGCTGGATGTATAGTGCCCACAGCGCTGGTCAGTGACAGCTTATGTGCCAGCACTGTGCAATACACTGCCACCACTGTGCAATACTCTGCCACAACTGTGCAATACTCTGCCACAACTGTGCAATACTCTGCCACCACTGTGCAATACTCTGCCACCACTGTGCAATACTCTGCCACCACTGTGCAATACTCTGCCAATACTGTGCAACACTGCAACACTGCAATACTCTGCCAATACTCACCAATACTCTGCCAATACTCGCCAATAAATTCTAATAGAAACAAAGATTTTTTTTACCAAATTTTCTGTATTTTTTTATTTATAGCGAAAATAATAAAAAACCCAGCGGTGATTAAATACCACCAAAAGAAAGCTCTATTTGTGTGAAAAAAAGGACACAAAATGAATTTGGGTACAGTGTTGCATGACTGAGTAATTGTCATTCAATGTGTGAGAGCACCGAAAGCTGAAAATTGGTCTGGTTAGGAAGGGGGTTTAAGTGCACAGTGGGTAAGTGGTTAAATTGATTATTGATTAACAATTTTAGGGATGTTTGTACTGTTATTTTAGGGAATTGTGAAATGTGACAGGCTGTCAGAACATCACTAATACATTAGCAGCTAAATACAAAAAAAATAAAAATCTCCCTCTGTTATTGATGTAGCTCCCTGAATTTAACCTTATGGCAGGAAAAATAACTATATATTAGAACATAGAAGTATTTTAAATGGCAATTGTAGGACAATATAGCAATACTCCGTGCTCTGCAGAGGAAAAAGGAAATTAATAAATAGCTTTAAACATTATCCAGATATGTGAAGATTTTTTTAATGTAATAATAGAATCCTAAAAATATATTTTATAAAACAACTGATGGAATGTTAATTCACACCAAACAACAATGAATATCCAATGTCTAAATATGGTAGTGTTATTAGAAAAGTTTTCATAGACATTTTCATTTTAATTAAGCACAGTTTTAATTTTGAAATACAGTGACAAAGGGTTAGATTCCCTATTCGATTTTGTGGCTGTCTCTGAATCCATTGGGGTAAGACACTTTTCTAACATTTGCCACAGTGACCACTGTCATTTGGACATAATGTGTGGGAAAATGCCAATTTTTCCCTCATATGTTGGCATGCATTTGGGAGACAAAGTAAAGGAAATTTTCCCCCAAAAGCAAACAACCCCAGTGGTTCTAAACCTTCCAAGCTCTATCCGAAGTTTTATAAATCTCTAAAATAATAGTTTCATAAAAAACACATAAGATGTACAATAGAGAGCAATTATTCTTTTATTGACGAGCTGTTAAAGTGAAGCTGAATGCCCAAACCACTATTTTGATCGACTTTGCTCTCCTACAGTGATGCAAGGTCACTCGCTCTGCCTTGTCACTCTGTCACCACCGCTGCCACCTTATCCTGGTCTTCTTTGGGGTCTTGTTCTTCTTTCTTCAGCCGTTGGTTGGCCATTGAAGATGTAACTCCTGCGCATTGTACACTGCACTGTGCAAGCTCAAAGTCAGTGCACAAATAAATTGGTACCAGGAAAGGAGATATGCTTTTTGGCAGAAAATATATTTAAAAAAAAACCTGCTGGCTAACAATTTTTTATTTTTACGTTCAGGTAACTTAAAATGAAAATCATCAAAGGCATCAAGCACCGTCTGTGCTATATTTTTTTTTCCGTTTATCCTAACGCTTTGCAATACATCTTGAATGTGCCATAAATGTTCAATGGGAACAATTGAAAAGCTTGAGCACCATGGCAAACTGCAGGCAGCATTATTTTTGCCAGGTTACCACAATGAATTCAGCTTTACTCGCTCCCCATTTAAAAAAAATGAAGAGCATTACTAGGTGGTTGGGTAGCGGGAAAAACATGGCTAAACTGCCCTGGTTTTTGCTGCCTGTGTGAACCAGGCCTTTATCACTGACAAGGAATAAGTAGTATGCAGATTAGGAAAATACTCCAGTCTTTCCTGGTACACATGCTTTTCTGGGTCTGAAGCCAGAGACAACAACCAGGTAACCAACAATTTCATAAGCAAATCAAAACTGACAGCCTCTATGCCTCTCTCACTATAGATTTCCTTTAACCGGACAAATGAAGATGTTTCTAACCATTCAGTCTTGGAGGAAATGGGGGCTATATGTGCTAAATATTTTTGGTGAATCGCTATAGTTTCCAATGGGGTAAGCTGAAGATGTCTATTGACATTTTTCATCTTGTTTCCCTCAACCTAAACATGCACTTCTGAGGAATCCAAATGCACATATGTATGTCAGACTGCCAAAAAAAAATGTGGCCTATCCAACCAACCAACGTTTATGATCATTTTTAAAGTGTTACTAAGCCCAGGACCCTGCATTCACTTTATCTGGTCTCCCACAGTACACAGAACATGGAAATGCAATTATTTTAGTAAATATAAAGTGCTAATACCTTTTCGCATCAGCAGTAAATCGCAGTCTTGTGACTTCTATCAGTGTTTGGTTAAAGCTTGCAGAAGGAGTTTTCATTCTCCTCTGACTGTCCTATGAGGCTGCATGGCCTGACCCTCTATCTGGACAGTGCTGATTGGCTCTGTGCTGATCACATGCACCTTCCCCCCCCAAAAAAACTCTCTAGTAATACACCAAACTGAGCATGTGCAGAGTGACTCCAAAGGCTCTGTTTTATCACAAGATGGACTGGGAGCAGTGGAAGAAGAAGAAGATCAGAAAAGACAGGATCAAACAGCCTTTTTACACAATGCAGAGGATTAACCTCTTAGGTTTCACAGTGAGTATAACAAGCATGCTTTTCTGCACATACAGACTGATTGTACTGTTGTGGGTGTAGTAACACTTCAAAGGGAGGTTTTACAGGAAACAAAAGTAAGCAGTTAAAGTGATTGTAATATGTAAGATTGTAACAAACATGTTATACTTACCTGCTCTGTGCAAGGGTTTTGCACAGAGCAGCCCTGATCCTCCTTTTCTGGGGTCCCCTGATGCAGTATCGGTCTGATGCTACATCCATCTAGGTAAGTATGAATATGCAAAAAAACAAAACCCATACTTCTCTTTTAACCGCTTCCTGACCGCCTCACGCAGATATACTGCGGCAGAATGGCACGGGCAGGCAAAATCCTGTATATATAAACGTGATTTTGCAATTGCGCGACCCGGTCGGGAGCTCCGTGACCCCGGCCGCGGACCCGATCGCCGCTGGTGTCCCGCGATCGGGTCACGCGCTTCCTACACTGCCTGTCATTGATTGGCTGTTCCCGGTCATCGGGAAAGCCGATCAATGACGTCAGACGTCAGCCCCGCCCCCTAATGTAAAAAAACACACACACGTCACAGCCCATAACCCCTCCCCTCCACCTAGTGGTTAACTCTTTTACTACAACTGTCATTTATACAGGAATGACAATGGTCCCAAAAATGTGTCAAAAATGTCCGATGTGTCTGCCATAATGTCGCAGTCACAATAAAAATCGCTGATCACCGCCATTACTAGTAAAAAAAAAAATATTAATGAAAATGCTATAAAACTATCCCCTATTTTGTAAACGCTATAACTTTTGCGCAAACCAATCAATAATCGCTAATTGCGATTTTTTTAACCAAAAATATGTAGAAGAATACGTATCGGCCTAAACTGAGGAAAAAAATTTTTTTTTATATATTTTTTGGGGATATTTATTATAGCAAAAAGCAAAAAATATTGCATTGTTTTTAAAATTGTCGCTCTATTTTTGTTTATAGCGCAAAAAATAAAAACCGCAGGGGCGATCAAATACCACCAAAAGAAAGCTCTATTTGTGGGAAAAACAGGACGCCAATTTTGTTTGGAAGCCATGTCGCACGACCGCGCAATTGTCAGTTAAAGCGACGCAGTGCAGAATCGCAAAAAGGGGCCTGGTCCTTTGGCTGCCAATTGGTCCGGGGCTGAAGTGGTTAAGGCCTCATGCACACTGGACGTTTTTACAACTGCTGTTTTTGGCTTCAGGCGTTTCTGGCTAGAAAAAAACCTAGATCTAGTGAGTTTTAAGAGGAGTTTTTCAGCTGTAAAAACGCTCTAACTCTGATAAAAGCTTAAAAACGCTAAAAAACGCAACAGCTAAAAAAAAAATGCTAAGAAGACACTGAAAACGCTACTGCAAAAAAGCTTCAAAACTCAAATGTATAGCTGCAGCTTTCTATAGCTAATGCTACTGGTGTTTTTATACCGTCCAGTGTGCATAAGGCCTAAAACATATACATTATTCTCAGAGCCCTATATAATATCAGAAACTACAAGTGAAAATAAGGTTAGGTATCAATTTCAAACTTGCATTCCATATGATTTGCAGAAACCCTCAATGTGTGCCTTTCCAGTGCCAACAGTTAAAAAGTGTTTTTTATTTATTTCAATAGCATGTTTGTGCTTCCATGTAGTTTATAGTGTGAGAGAATACTAGTCCCCGATGCTTGCAATCATTGTTAGTTGCTCAAGCTAAGAGGGGGGTGGGGATGGGCGAGAGTGAGAGTACAGCAGATGCCTTTTTGTCACAGACAAAAGACCCACTGCCACCAACTCCACTTTTCAGAACTTTCATCCAACTTGGATCAAAGCTCCACTTTACATATGAAAGCATTATAGTATTATGCAACTCTAACTAGCCAATCGCCACCCTGCTAGTACTCAAGTCTACACGACTAAACTCTAACATCTGCTTAATCACTTGACCCCTATATTCTCCTCTTTTGCTTTCCTACCAGTAGGTTGAAAGCCATTTAATTTCTGTAATTAGTGTTACAGAAACAAGTTGAATCTTGTGAAAACAGCTCAAAGTTTATCTATGGTCAAAAAAAAAAAAATACTGCATGTAATGTGGCTTTGAATCTTCATGTTTTATAGCATATCAGTTTTAAATAGAGAGCTCGTCATGCTACCGTATGTAACTTTGCTGCAAAAAAACACCTTTGATCAATTTCCCCGAACATCTTCCTGGTGACGCCAAATAATTTTGAACTTTCAGTATTCAGAGGTATATCACCAACTGCAGTGTGCTTTTTGCTAGAACTAAAATTGTTTGTCTGGATGTTTATAGGCACCCAGGAGGTTGAACAGAGCCATCAGCAGTAACCCTACCTTTTGAACGGCTCTTATGTATCAATCATATAAAAGCTCTGCCTCTCTTACAGTGGTATATTTGGAATGCTCAAGAGCTTTTGACAGCTGCAGTGACATTGTAGGCAGATAGCTGTACTGATGCTAGCATACAAACAGAAGAAATTACATCCTTACTAAGCTTAGAGACAACACACCTTGTATGATGTCATCATTGCTGGCCACAATAAAACATGGCAATTGTAGCATTCATATGCGGAATGGCAGCACCAATGCATACACAGAGTCCCCAAAATAGTTGAAAGCACTGGTAGAAGATAGAAATAACTAAATTTTAAAAAAGGCGTTTATTACAGTAGAGAAGTGTTTTTTTGCAATAGCTACCTAGCACTGGGAGGGGCAAAATTGTGCTGATATCATACTGGCAACAGATATAAAGTGACTTTAGACCTCCTTTAAGAGCAAGTGAAACTTTTCAAAGGGAAAAACCATTTCTTCATATTTATTCCCTTCTGGAAGGCATGCTCTGAGCATAACAGTTAGACATGTCTGATGTCTCTTTGCTACCTGAGCTGAATGTCCATGGGCTCCATGCCAAAGCTGAACTCCATGGACAATAGCTATGAAAGTCAATAATGTGACTTTGGCATGCTAATCTGTCTGAGAAAAAGGAGCCTTCTGACCAAGCAATAGCTTGCACGTTCCTTGACTTAGGTCTTCTGATACTATTGAAGCTGACAGATGGGCATGCCCTTCAAGAACAGAGGCCACCAAAAAGACCCTTCATTTAACATTCTTCAAAGCTAGCAGTTATGAAGGCCTGTCACGGTTAAGGAAAGCCTTTGTACGAAATCATTTCATGGTGGAAAAGGCAATGAAAACAAAGATGAACAAAGGTGATCTGTTATAAGCAAAACCTTATCACTAACACCTGCAGTGCATAGATTTAGTCACAAATAAGATGTTGAAAAACATACACAATTAACATTAAATGAATGGAAAGCTAAAAAAAAATTCAACATTGCAAATAAATTATATTATTTTCTCTGGCTATAGTTTTTTTTTTTTTTTTAATCATCTATCAATATCTATGTGCTATAAACAGTCAACAATGAAGCAATGTTTGCTTGTTACTTGTTAGCAAGTGTCAGATACCAGCTTTCTGCAACTTACAGGACTGATAAAAGTTAAGGTGATATTAAAGGGTATGCTTTTAAAAACAAACAAAAAAAAAACCAAACATGTCATACTTACCTGTTCTGTGCAGTGGTTTTACACAGAGCAACCCAGATCCTCCTCTTTTCAGGTCCTCCACTGGCTCTCCTGGCTCCATTCCTCCTGCCAAGTGTTATGTCTGTCCATTCAGATACAAAGTGTCCATTCAGACACAGAGCTGTAGCTCACCCCCTGCCACTCTCTCTCCTCATTGGCTCACTGACTTTGATTGACAGCAGCGGGAGCCAATTTCGCCCACTGCCGTCTCAGCCAATGAGAAGATGAGTAGGGGGATTCCCTGGAGAACTGAGGCTCTCAAGCACATTGCTGGATTGAGATGGGGCTCAGGTAAGTATTAGGGGCTGGGGGGGGGGGGGGGGTGAGGCTGCTGCACACAGAAGGTTTTTTATCTTAACCACTTTACAACCGGCCATAGCCGAATGACGGCTACAGGCCGGTTGCTTAACTCTGGGAGGGCGTCATATGACGTCCTCCCGGAATTCCCCTCTTGCGCGCCCCCTGGGGCGGGCACTCGAGTACATCCGTGATCGCCGGGTCCAGAGGACCCGGCGGATCACGGATCACGGTAAACGGCCGCTGATCGCGGCCGTTTACCACGTGATCGCTCCGTCAAATGACGGAGCGATCACATGTAAGCAAACCGGCGTCATTTGATGACGCCGGTTCCTATCCCCTCCTCTCTCTGTACCGATCGGTACAGTGTGAGAGGAGAGGGGGAGGGATCGGTGGCAGCAGTGCTGTGGGCGGGATCTGTAGTGCCCACAGCCTGCTCTGCATGCCACCGATCCATCCATCCATCCATCCATGCTCAGCCATCCCTCCATACCCTGCAATACACAGCAATAGCCTGCAGTGTATTGCTGGGTATTGCA
Source organism: Lithobates sylvaticus (assembly GCA_028564925.1). Lineage (NCBI taxonomy): Eukaryota > Metazoa > Chordata > Amphibia > Anura > Ranidae > Lithobates > Lithobates sylvaticus. Next base: position 387,645,626 of record CM053026.1, read on the forward strand.
GGGTATGGAGGGATGGCTGAGCATGGATGGATGGATACCAAATCTGCCATACCCTCCAATACTGTGCCTTACCCTGCTATATTCTGCCATTCCCTGCGATACTCTGCCATTCCCTGCGATACTCTGCCATTCCCTGCGATACTCTGCCATTCCCTGCGATACTCTGCCATTACCTGCGATACTCTGCCATACCCTGCCATGCCATACCCTGCCATACTCTGCCATTACCTGCGATACTCTGCCATACCCTGCCATACTCTGCCATTACCTGCGATACTCTGCCATTACCTGCGATACTCTGCCATTACCTGCGATACTCTGCCATACCCTGCGATACTCTGCCATACCCTGCGATACTCTGCCATACCCTGCGATACTCTGCCATACCCTGCGATACTCTGCCATACCCTGCGATACTCTGCCATACCCTGCCATGCCATACCCTGCCATTACCTGCGATACCCTGCGATACTCTGCCATACCCTGCGATACTCTGCCATACCCTGCCATGCCATACCCTGCCATACTCTGCCATTACCTGCGATACCCTGCCATACCCTGCAATAATACCCAGCGATACCCTGCCATACCCAGCGATACCCTGCGATACTCTGCCATACCCTGCGATACTCTGCCATACCCTGCGATACTCTGCCATACCCTGCCATGCCATACCCTGCCATACCCTGCCATACTCTGCCATTACCTGCCATACCCTGCCATACCCTGCCATGCCATACCCAGCCATATCCTGCGATATTCTGCGATACCCTGCAATGCTCGCTACGATCAAAGCCAGGATCGTTTTTTATTTTATTTCAGGCTTTCCAGCCTAGAGGTGAGATGTGGGGTCTTATTGACCCCATATCTCACTGTAAAGAGGACCTGTCATGCCATATTCCTATTACAAGGGATGTTTACATTCCTTGTAATAGGAATAAAAGTGATCAAAAAAAATGTTTTGGGGAAAAAAGTGTCAAACTAAAATAAATAAAGTAAAATGAACAATAAAAAAAATGTAAAGCGCCCCTGTCCCCGTGCACTCGCATGCAGAAGCGAACGCATACATAAGTCCCGCCCACATATGAAAACGGTGTTCAAACCACACATGTGAGGTATCGCTGCGAACGTTGGAGCGAGAACAATAATTTTGGCCCTAGACCTTCTCTGTAACTCAAAACATGTAACCAGTAAAAAGTTTTAAAGCGCCGCCTATGGGGATTTTTAAGTAGCGAAGTTTGGTGCCATTCCACGAGCATGTGCAATTTTGAAGGGTGACATGTTAGGTATCTATTTACTCGGCGTAACTTCATCTTTCACATTATGCAAAAACATTGGGCTAAATTTACAGTTTTGTTTTTTGTAAAGCACAAAACTTTTTTCTCCCAAAAAAACGCGTTCGAAAAATTGCTGCGCAAGTACCGTGCTAGATAAAAAGTTGCAACGACCGCCATTGTATTCTCTAGGGTCTTTTCTAAAAAAACATATATAATGTTTTGGGGTTCTATGTAATTTTCTATCAAATAAAAGATGATTTTTACATGTAGGAGAGAAATGTCAGAATTGGCCTGGGTGCTCCAGAACACCTGATGGCGCTCCCTGCATGTTGGGCCTCTGTATGTGGCCACGCTGTGTAAAAGTCTCACACATGTGGTATTGCCGTACTCGGGAGTAATAGCAGAATGTGTTTTGGGGTGTAATTTGTGGTATGCATATGCTGTGTGTGAGAAATAACCCGCTAATATGACAATTTTGTGAAAAAAATAAAAATAAGAAAAAAAATCTTGATTTTGCAAAGAATTGTGGGAAAAAATTACAACTTCAAAAAACTCACCATGCCTCTTTCCAAATACCTTGGAATGTCTTCTTTCCAAAAAGGGGTCATTTGGGGGGTATTTGTACTTTCCTGGCATGTTAGGGACTCAAGAAATGAGATAGGCCGTCAGTACTTCAGGTGTGATCAATTTTCAGATATTGGCACCATAGCTTGTGGACTCTAAAACTTTCACAACGACCAAATAATATATCCCAATTTGTACTTATTTTTACCAAGGATATGTAGCAGTATAAATTTTGGCCAAAATTTATCAAGAAAAATTACAAAATTTGCTAAATTTTATAACAGAAACGAAGAAAAATTCATTTTTTTACCGAATTTTCAGTCTTTTTTCTTTTATAGCGCAAAAAATAAAAAACTCAACGGTGATTAAATACCACCAAAAGAAAGCTCTATTTGTGTGAAAAAAAGGACAAAAATTTCATTTGGGTACAGTGTTGTATGACTGAGTAATTGTCATTCAAAATGTGAGAGCACCGAAAGCTGAAAATTGGTCTGGTTATTAAGGGTGTTTAAGTGCCCAGTGGTCAAGTGGTTAATGCATAGAATGCATAAGGTAAAAAACCCTTTGTCTTTAGAACCACTTTAAGATAGACGTGTTGCTATTTTTGTTTTACTGGGGCTGAGTTATAAAAAAAGTGATTTGGAATCATGTTTTGTTATGGATTGAGCCTAGTACAAATGATCAGAAAATCGGACGAAAAGTAATGCTTTCAAAGTGATCATCCGATAATCTGATCATTAGTTCACAGCTTTCGAGAGCCGATCATGACAATTCATTTGAAATTATCAGATGGGACAAACACAAGCATTTTTCTTGTACAATACCAGATCATATGATTTTCATTTAATCAGTAGAGTATTTGTCTGAAAAAAAAAAAATCGAAAGAGCAAGACCACGTATGTACGAAAACAAAATAATACATTACAGTATGATACAACACATTACATCACTTCTGAAGGCTGCTTTCACACTGGGGCATCGGCGGTAAAGCGCCGATATTTTTAGCAGAGCTTTACCATCATTTTAACCCCCGCTAGTGGCCGAAAAAGGGTTAAAACAATCCGCAAAGCGGCGCTGCCCATTCATTTCAATGAGCACGGGCGCTTCACTGCTCCAAAGATGCTGCTTGCAGGAGTTTTTTTTAACGTTCTGTCAGCGCATCGCCTCAGTGTGAAAGCACTTGGGCTTTCACACTGAGAATGTAGGGAAGCCGTTTTTCAGGTGTTTTATAGGCGCTATATTTTGCACAAAAGCGTCTGAAAAATGCCTCACTGGGAAAGGTTTAGTAACCTCTTCATTTTCGATATGAGGCTAGCATGTTAAAAAAAAAAACATGTACACTGCTTTTCAGTATGCTGTTAGTTCTTATCTTATATTGGCTAAAATGCATATTTGCAGTAAACTTGAAGCATACACTTGATGATAAAAAAACACAAACACAGCATATTACATTACTCTTTTTTTATATAAATTAAAAGAAAATAAATGCAGACTAACAAGTGTTTAAGTAAATTTTAAAGCTCAGTGAACTACTGTGTATGATAAATTGCATGCTGCGTACTTGTCCGAGGGGAAAGGTCTAGGGCCTCAATTTACTAACAAAAAATATAATAGAGCATAACTCGCTCACCAGTTTATCAAGGCAGATCTTTCAGGTACATTGATTGGACCCTGTCATATGGACAAACAAATCAGAACAGCAATACTCTTCTTTCTGTGAAGGATACAGGGTTATACTTACTAGAGGCTGATTTTCTGAAACGTTGCTCTATTACAGACCTCTGTGTACCAATGCTATCTGACATAATTGTGTGTTCCCCTCACTGGGCACTGTGGTCCCTTCTGCAGACCTCTAGTCACTGCAGAACAAAAAAGTGATGTAGGGTTTGGTGGGAGAAACCACACCACCAGCAGGGCACACGTATTCCACACATCCAGAAATGTGGGACAGAACTCAGTAAGAGAGCACATTTTCAGTAAACCAGATATCAGACACTTGGGTTTAAACCTACTACTTTTGGAGTTCTCATTTTTTAAATCCCCTGACAGGGAGCTTTAAAAGCATAACCAGTTTGGAACAATATGCATATAAATTCAAGGAACAGGATCCAGATGGAAGTTACTATTTTCCCAGCTTCCCAAGAACATGTTTTCTACCTCACAGGAGCTGGAGATCCAAAAATGTAAAGAAAATAATTGTTAAAAGTTTAAATGGCGTTTTAATGCTGGGCAATGTTTTCCAATGACAAGTAAAATGTATGCATTTTTTCCCCACAAATAGAGCTTTCTTTTGGTGGTATTTGATCACCATTGCATTTTTTATTTTTTGTGCTATAAACAAAAAAGACTGACAATTTTGAAAAAAAAAAAAAAACAATATTTTTTACTTGCTGCTATAAAACATATCCAATAATAAAAAAAAAAAAAAAAAAAAAATGTCTTCATAAATTTAGGCCAAAATCTATTCTGCTCAATGTTTTTGGTAAAAAAAAATCCCAATAAGCATATATAAACTGGTTTATGCAAACGTTATAGCATCTACAAACTATGGGTTATATACTGGACCTTTTTTTCTACCAGTAATGGCAGCTATTAGCGACTTATAGCGGGACTGTGATATTGCAGTGGACAATCTGACACTAACTGACACTTTGCAGGAACCAGTGACACTAATATAGTGATCAGTGCTAAAAATATGCACTGTCACTGTACTAATGACACTGGGTTGGAAGGGGTTAAACATCTAGGGTGATCAAAGGGTTAACTGTGTGCCTAGCCAGTGTATGTGTTTACTATGTGTGCTGCTTTTACTAGGGGAACAGATGGATTTTAGTTCCCGCTGTGCAGGAACACAAAATCTATTCCTTCCCCCCTGTTAGAACAGGACTCTGCCTTGTTTACATAGTTCCATTGATGTTAGTGTAGCCATCTCCCCCACTGAGCTATTGTGTTCTGACAGGGGGACTGCCCCCTGCCAGAACATACTGATCAGCACCCACAGCCTGTAATTTTCCAGCATGCTCGTTGGACAGGCACAGGGAGCTGTACACACGGACCGAAAGTCACCTCGATGGTGTCTACTTGTCTCAGTCTAGAGCACCAAGTGTCATTTCTTTCTGCTGCCCCAATCCTCTGCTATCAGCATGAATCACTTCTGACACCCAAAAAAATAAGTAATGACAGAGGAGGGAGCTCCAGCAGATTGACAGCCTTTGATCCTGTGTGCTGTGTGAAGGGGGTGTGTCCCTTCCCTCCAGTCAGCTCTCCTCACTGAGCTCTGCAGAGTGTAATTTCAACTCTTTGCCCCTTGTTTTTGAAACTCTCAGACAAGCTTTATAAATTCAGCACTTTGATCGGACGTAAAGAAAATGCAGATACATAGTTACATAGTAAGGTTGAATGAAGACACCAGTCCATCCAGTTCAACCTAGGTGAGTGTGGGTGCGTGTCTACAATTGTCCCTATCCCTGTACATTGTGTCTCAAATAGATAAACAGGTACGACTTATGTAGGAGGATTTATTTAATCTCTGTGTATTACCTGAGGCCAGTCACTTCACTGGGTATATGTAAATGTTTACAACCGCTTTAATGCAGAGAATGCATTAAAGCGGGAGTTCCGCCATTTTTTTTTTAAAGTCAGCAGCTACAAATACTGCAGCTGCTGACTTTTAAAATATGGACACTTACCTGTCCAGGGCACCCACGATGTCGGCACCCGAAGCCGATCTGTCGCTCGGCTCTTGGGTGCTGTCGCCGCCATCTTCAGTGTGGGGATCAGGAAGTGAAGCCTTGCGGCATTACTTCCCGGTTCCCTACTGCACATGCGCGAGTCGCACTGGGGGGGATGGGGACAGGAAGTGGCATAAATACCAGCAGATTCTGCAGATATCTATGCCCGGAAGTGGATGCAGATACCTGTATTATACAGGTATCTGCACCCCCTCCCCCCTGAAAGGTGCCAATTGTGGCACCGGAGGGGGGGGGGGGGTTCCGATGAGCGGAAGTTCCACTTTAGGGTGGAACTAGGCTTTAAGGTAAAAAAAAAAAAAAAAACCTTTGGCCTTTACACCACTTTAAAGCTGTGCATTATGTGGGGCTACTGCTATGTTAGGGAAAACCCATACTTTATTCAGCTTCTATAAAACAGTAAGCACTGAACATTCAGCACTGAGACTTATGCCCCGTACACACGATCCGAATATCGTACGACCATTTTTCGGTTAATAATCGCAAGTGGATATTGAATAGCTAATAAAGTCACGAAAATTCTCGTACGATAGGAAAAAAAAATCGGAAGTGATGTCATGTGTTGTAATGTATTTGTATTGTATTTTCGGACGACAAGTATACTGACTAAACGAAAATCGTACGATCTGGAATCGTACGAGGAAGATTTCCGTGCATGTCCGATCGAATAATATCGGATGAACGGTCGTGATCGGCTGTCGGAAGTAGTGTACACATGATCCGAAAATCGTACGATCCTTCCTCGGACGATCGTTTTCGTCCGATATTCGGATCGTGTGTACGGGCCATTAGGCCTTTATTTACACAGCCAAATCAGCTGTGGTTTGTCAAGTATATTACAAAAACTATACCTATGAGGCCAGGAAGCCAGTACAAAGCAATTACAGGCTGACAGTTGTCGCAGCTGTCCACCGTGTTTGGAAGTGATCACACAAAGAGCGAATTACCTATGGTTAGGGACAGATGATCGCCCCACGAAAGCAAGTAAATTGTGTCCAGGGACAATCATCTGTTCCTAACTGCAGGTAATCACTGGCTGCGCAAAGGAGTGCTTAGCCTTGATGTCTGTAGTACACCACAACAGAACGTCCATCATTGGTGTACAAAAAACCCTGATATTTGAGGCCACACCTTTAAATTCATCATACTAATCCAATCCCCCCCCCCCCCCCCCCCCAATCCTTCCCATGGAATTTCAGGCTCACGGGATTACAACATGTCCAAGATTTGCAGGTGAATCATATGCAGTCTTTTTAGAATTTGACCATTTTCCTTGTTCTAGTTACAATATGACATGCTACCCTATCCATCTTCTGTAAGTCAGCTCTGGCTGAGCAAAGAGATCCAAAGTTACATTGTGAAGTTTAGAGAAAAGTGACATAATGGTGTAATGTCTGTTTGGTATTTGATAGAACTGGATAACAATTTTGTAGGGCAGTAACCCTTGAAAATAATAGCTGCACCATCTGAAAGCAGACAGCTCATTTAAAAACTAAAGTCAAAAATGACAAATGCCTTTAGGAAATTGTTTGGCCCTTTTTTCCAGGAGTCTAATGTTATCTTATATCAAACAAGGAAAAAATGAGTGTAACCTCAGAGGCACACATTACCAACAAGCACATGCAGGCTCAGGACGGCATTCCTCGGGAGCACTGAACATGAAGAATTATTGCTCCCAACCTTTGAAAACAGCAATAATGCATAAACAGTGAAGACAAATAAAAGATGAACAGGAATATAACCATCCTGTGTATGACACTGGGGACCATTCATCATGTTGTCATACTTATCCTCTGCAAGATACAAATCACTTGTTATGGTGTAATATAATGATGATCGAGCAGTAACCGACTGTACACTGATTAATCAGCTAATAGAATAACACTACAGACAGCGATGATCTTCTTATTATATCTGAGCATTTAATTAAAAATACAAGAGCGAGAAAAATGTGCTAAGTAGGAAGCTTTCCAGAACAGCTCTCTTCTAAATCTTACTCAGCTAAAATCCTCTATAACATAACCTGAGCCTCAATGCCATTAGCCAAAGCTTAACTCCCTGTTTGTTCTAACCACTTTTTTGTGTTTTTGTTACCACAGAGATGCTGTACTCAGTGTAAAATTTAGGGATGAGTTTCTCCACAGTACCTGAAGCTACAGAGGGCAGGGAGGAATTGTTTATAACTCATTTAGGACTCCTTCACACATGCAGTGAGTGACCTGTGGCTCAGCACAGGTCATTGCTAAGACATATAGAAAACAAGTGTTTTTTGTGTGCCTCTTCACACTGTAGTGCAGCCGAGAGCTTCATTGCAGTTCCACCCATATAAAAGTCAGCAGCTACAAAAAGTGTAAGTGCTGACTTTTATTAATTCGAACACTCCCCTGTCCCCCGGTCCAGCGATGCGGGCAAATGAAGCCCCGCTCCTCTCCTCCTCCTCTCTGCGGCGCCGCGCTGTGCACTGTGACTGGCCAGGCAATCATGTGGGACCTGTGACATGTCCCAGATGATTGCAGAGAGGGAGGGGGAGAGGTGAACTTCCTTTCCGGCGCCACGGTGCCCCGGGAGGAAGTGGGAGCTGAATGCCTCTAAAAAGAGGGTATCTGCCCCCCCCCCCCCCAAAAAAAAATTACATGTCAGGGGGTCACCTGCACTTAAAGCAGAACTTACATTTTTGGGTGGAACTCCGCTTTAATGCCTTCTATGATGGGCTACCCCCACAACCCCCCCCCCTAAATACTTACCTAAGCCCGATCTGAATCCATCGCTATGCTCAAGCCTTTATCTCTCTCCTCCCTGGACATGTATGGATTGGAGGGGGGGGGGGGGGCTGAGCTGCACTGTGTGAATCAATAAACACACACATCTCACAAAACCATTGCACAGAACAGGTAAACATGACGTGTATCAATTAAAAAAAAAGAAAATTGAAGCTTTAGAATCACTTTAAAAGTGTGAATTTGACAGGCAGAGCCGCTTGTCAACTTGATAAGCTGTGCTAAATTTGGCGTGGCCAAAATGCAAAGCATTACGGCTGCAGTATGTGTGCCCCTCTGAGTGTATGTTATCTTTTAAGTTGACGCTCTTCTGGGCTGCCTGTTTTCACTGCCCCCTGGCTGCCCATGTCTCCACAATCTTCTCTTTCTACTCCCAGAACACCTGCTCTATGTTTACATTAGGGATGAGAGCTATGTAAGGCGTCCTGCCTACTCCTAGCATGGGAAAGCATAGCTACTAAAAGACAGTATAAGTGTTAAGTGCTTTCTGCTTTAAACATCAAGCATGAATTGCTCCACAGTGCCTGCTGGTACAGAGGTCAGTAAATGCTTCTATTAAAACACAAGTTTGTTAGAAACTTTTAAAGGCCAGTTCAGGAACCTCACACGAAATGCCCTGCGCGTTTCTGTGTGATTCACATGCAGCGCAGTGCGCTGCGATTTGAGCCCATTTATTTTGAATGGGCTGAATCGGCACAACACTGCATCTTTGGGGTGTCATTATTTTACATTGCAATTGCAGTGCATTTTGAGTGCAGTGTAGAAAACATGCATAGAACGCAGGTGTTCAATACCGCGTTCTGGTGTTAACGGGCCCTAAGCCCCCGCTCACATCGGCCGATTTGACATGTGATTTGACATTTTTTGTACTTTCTGTTATAATACATATCCCAAAAAAATATATATATATAAAAAAAAAAAAAAATCCTGCAACCGCCTTAACTTGTTCAGATCCGCGCTATAGCCGAATGACGGCTACAGCGCGGATCTGCTTTGCTGGGAGTATGTCTATTGAAGTTCTCCCCTTTCAAAGCTGGCCACGCTCCCCTGAAGTGGGCGCGGTGCGCACTGTGAGTGATCACCCGAGTCAATGAGGCTTGGGTGATTACAGATCTGAGTAAGGGGCCGATCCCGGCCCCTTACCACGTGATCAGCTGTCAGCCAATGACAGCTGATCACGTGATGTAAACAGAGAATAGGTAATCTTTTTTTTAGAAAGAAGAAAAAAAGCAGATCGCCTGCTTCTGTTTGAAGGGACATCGGTCCCGAAGAGGAAGAGCCCCTGTGCCAGTACCGCCTGCCAGTGCCAACAATCAGTGCCACGAATCAGTGCCCACTAATCTGGGTCACTAAGGATCACATTATGCCTAACTACCTCCTCCCAGCCACGTACAACTCCTTGGGTTTCTGGGGACTGAAAACCATCCCTTGAAGACTGCTGTGTGTTATCCTCGACATCCATGCTGACATGAAAACCATCCCTTGAAGACTGCTGTGTGTTATCCTCGACATCCATGCTGACACAATCCTCCTCCTCCACTTCCTGTGTGTTTGGTGGACCCGCAGGAATGCTATCTGGATAAAGGGGGCCTTGAGAGGAAAGGAAGTCCTCCTTTTCCTCCTGCTGTTCTGCCCCAAGTGCCCTGTCCATAATTCAACGAAGCATGTGCTCCAGCAGGAAGACTAGAGGGACAGTGTCACTTATGCATGCATTGTCGCTGCTCACCATCCTTGTGGCCACCTCAAATGGTGACAGGACAGTGCATGCATCCTTGATCATTAAAAGAAGCAAAGCTCCCCTGACCCTGTCCTGGTGCCATACTTGCACAGGTACTCATTGATGACCTTCTGCTGTGTGTGCAGCCGCTGCAGCATTGCCACGTTGAGTTACACCTGGTGGTCATGTCACAAATGAGGCGGTTGATGGGCAGTGTGCATTCCCTTTGAATGTAAGCCAGCCGAGCACTGGCATTGTATGATTGGCGGAAATGACCACAGACTTTTCTGGCCTGCCTCAAGATATCTTGTAAGCCTGGGTACCTGGTCAAGAAAAGCTGCACCACCAAATTCAGGATGTGTGCCAAACATGGAACATGGGTCAAGTGTACCTGTTGGAGGGCGTAGAGAAGGTTGGTGCCATTGTCACATACAACCATTCCTGGCTGGCGTGGCATCAACCACCTCTGAGCCTGCCCCTGCAGAGCTGACAGAATCTCTGCCCCAGTGTGGTTCCTGTCCCCTAGGCTCAGGCACCACATGACAGCTTTTTGCCTGTCTGCTTGCGTAGCCCCTTGAGCATTTAGGGAGTACTGCTGGTTCAGAGGACAATTCTGCAGAAAAGGCTATAGAGGAAGAAGAAGAGGAGGAACGGGAGCATACAGATGTTGTGGCAGAATCACCACTAGCTTTTCAAGGCGTGGTGGCGGAACAAGCTCCAACACTGAACCCGGTCCTGCATCCTTCCCAGCTGCCAGCAGAGATACTCAGTGTGCTGTGAAGAAAAGGTAACGTCCCTGCCCATGCCTGCTGGACCATGAGTCAGTGGTAATATGAACCTTACTGCTGACCGCCCTGTCCAACGAGGCCAAAACATTACCTTCCACATAGCAGAAGAGCCGGAATAGCCAAGCTAGCATTTAGACGCTGAGCATGTGGATGGCTGGACCGAATTTCTTTTTACGGTTCAGCATCTGGGGTAGGGAAATTTGCCTGCTGAAATCAACTGGTGGTGTGCTGATAGCAGATTGGCTGCAAGTACTTGTGACACCTATTGCTATACCTTCATTCCTCTCAGTGTAGGTTTTTGAGAGGACTGTAAGTATAGTAGGGTTTGAGATCCCAGATGAGGAGCAAGGAGAAGTCTGCCTTTTTCTATGATGTGGGTCTTTCAGGTGCTGCTGCCAAAGGACTGCATGGCAGGTCGTCATATGTCTGGTCACGCATGTGGTGCCCAAGCGGCTGCTGTTCTGGCCACACTTGATCTGCTTCATACATAGGTTGCAGACAGCAACGGTTTGTTCTGCTGCACATGTGTCGAAAAAGGCCCACACCAAGGAACTTTGAAAAGTCAGCAGCGCCCTGCACCTGCAGAGCTCTACGGTGTGATGCAATAGGGTGGCTGAAGTGGAAGTTGTGCCTACTCCTCCTCCTCCTCACTTTCCTCCTCTCTTCTCTCAGGCACCCAAGCATGGTCAGTGACCTCATCATCCCCTCCCTCCTCTTTACTGGAGCAAACTTGGCAGTATGCTGCAGTTTGGGGAACATAACTGCCAGTTTCTTGTCCTTCTGTGGCACCCCCTCTCTCTATGCTCCCGTTACTCCCTTACTCCACCTGGGAACCAACATCAGAGCTTTCAAATTGCTGCGCATCCTCCAGCAGCATGTAACCAACACTGTGGTTGAATAATTCCGGGGACTCCTCCGTGCATGATGGTGGGGCTACGGAAGAAGTAACTGTGGACAAGGAGTCAGTGGAATAGGCTGCTTTGGCAGCTGCGTTGCAAACTACTATGAGCCTGGGTGACAGTGGATGACGACGGCTTCGTTATTCACTCTACCAACTCTTCTGCATGTTGTGACTCAATAACACGGCCAGCAGCAGAAAAAAAGGACAAGCATGCCCCACGGCCACCTGCAGAGGATGCACCATGTCCATGACCACCACTATTGACTGTAGACACAGAGGCTGCTTGCCCTCTTTTAGCGGCCTGCAAGCGTATGCCCCTCCTTGGTGGCCTTCTGGACATGATGGGGATTTTTTCTTTTTACAGCACACTACACTGTATTATATACTGTGTACACTGCCTGCACTGTTTTATAAATGGCACACCGGCTGCACTGTATTTTATACTGTGTACACCGCCTGAAGTGTATTAGAAACTGTACACTGGCTGCACTGTATTATATACTGTGTTATATACTGTGTACACCACCTGAAGTGTATTAGAAACTGTACACACTGTATTATATACTGTGTACACCACCTGAAGTGTATTAGAAACTGTACACCATCGAATGCACTGTATATATAAGCCACACTGAATGCAGAGTGTATATATATACATATATATATGAATAAACCGCCTGAATATAGAGTATACTCTAAATATATAGTCTATGCTAAATGCAGAGTATATATATATATATATATATATATATATATATATATGTATATACTAGACTGACTGTATATATCAAATACACTGCAACTAACTAACTAACCTGCCTGCCTAATCTAGCTCAAACTATCTCCATCCACAGTCACACACTATACACGACTGCTATGTAAGCAGCCTTATATAGTGTGGGGCGTGGACTTAGTCCCCCTGAGCCATGATTGGCCAAAGGCACCCTGCTTTTGGGCAATTATGTCTCTCTCTGCAAAGCGCGCTGTGATTGTCCAAAGCATGCAGGTCAGGTGCATGCTTTGGCCAATTATCAGACACTAATGCACTGCGATCTCAGTGCATTATGGGGCGTTCCGTGCCACTCTAATTTCCCATGAACACCCCATATTGTTTGCTGTTCGGCGAACGGGTGAGCACCCGATGTTCGAGCTCATCCCTAATACCTAGTACGGTAAATCTTCAGGGGCTGAAGTGGTTAAACATCACTTTAATCTGTCTGTTTGCCATCACTTGGTTTATTTTTCTCTGTGAAATCTAGTAAAGAACAATGGGTAACTTCTGCCTTTCAAAAAGGAGAACAGAGCTAACCAAATTTTTATCCTATTAACAGCAACTTATTAACCTTTTGCTTTTTATCTCGATAAGATTAGATAAACAGAGTTGATTACATACTGCTTCTTTAAACTATATACACCATTATGCATGAAAGACAACAATTCAAAAGCAATCATTCGTTTATAATTAGCTAATTGGCTTTTCTAAATAAGGTTGACTACATGTAGACATGCGATATATGTCACCAGATACAGGTGATTAAAGGTATATGTAGACTTTAGAGGTGGTCAGAGACATGATCAACCTTACCTCCGGCACCAAAGTAGTAGGGCGCTTTCACAAATTCAAGCACTGCACTTGGCTATATTTGCTGCCTGCTTATGAAACAACAGCAAACCCACAAGGTCTTGGTAAGCTAGCCAAGTATTTTTTTCCTGGGGACAGTCTGGCCTAAATCAGTGGGAATTAAAGCCTAAAGCTGGCCATACATGGATCAAAATTCAGCTGGCTCAGCAGAGACCGGACAAAGTTCGATCCATGTATGGGCAGGCTGGTTGGACCCAAGTTGATCCATCGACTGACTTGGGTATGGCCAGCCTGTCATTTTTTTGAATAACGATTACAGCTGGTGGCTACAGTCACTAACAGTATTCATTGCTTTCTGCCAGCTGGGAGGGCTCCCTGTATCCCCAACCCCCCCCACCGGCAGAACACAATAGCGCTGCGGAAGGCATTACTCCATCAACACTGACTGTATTGATGGGGGATTCAAGCGATTTTCTTTCCTTTTTTTTCCACCCATGGGGGAAGGGAAGACATTTGAATCATCTACAGGCTTCCTAAGTTTACTAAATAATCAAATAATTAAGGAAACTTGATGTATGAATGGAGGAGGGGACCTTTCGATCATCCACTTGTTCTGTTTCTTTTAAAGAAGCTGTAGTACAACTTCTATGAATGGAGGAGCTGGATGGAAAGGGTGGGCATAATTGGGCATTCTTGATGAGTGCCTGTGACAGTTCCCTTAATTCTTTTAACCCCTTCTGAACCAGAAGATTATGGCGGCAGGGTGAAGGCAATGGAGGGGGAAATTTTCTGCTAAATGAGGACACAGCAGCAAAAGAGACACATCACAGTGAAGGTAAGTAATATTCCCTGTACTTGGGCTTTAACGCTGAGAGGCCTCATATATGTGACCCTATGTAAACACTGTTCTATGCTGAGAGCATGCGCTCTGCACACTTCCAGTGTGAGGATGACAACTCTCACTTACTCTTCTGTATTAGGACAATAAATACAAGATCAGGCTACAGAACTCTGCCCCCCCTCACTTCTCCATAAGGGAGATGAATGAGAACTATGTAGCTGATAACAGCCAGCCCTAGCAGACAGCACAGAAAGTCATCAGCTCACTAGATTTCTGGTTTGACCAACAGATTACATACCCTTACAGGAAAAATTGTATCAACAAGACAGTCTTGATTTTTTTTTAGATTTCAGTCATTTTCAACTTTTCATACCGTTTATGGTTAAGTAACAGTCACACAATGGTCTAGGAAACGTAATTTGCAAGGTTCAGCATGAAACACCAGAGTATGCCGCCTGCAGCTTTTCTCATAGAATTCAGAGAGCCTGAAATCTCTAGATGATGAGTTAAACAGTTTCCCTGTTTGACTCCACCTGTCGAGTCTCATATCATTGGATTTACCCACATGGCAGCATATTGCCTCCTAGCATCATCAACTTACTGCCTTTATAAACAAGAGGTCAGGTGGCATTTAAAAGGGAGACTGTCTTACGTCATTGTATTTATGATGTATTTTAAAGAGTGTTAGCCCAAATAGCACACACATAAGTATTTGCTCTATTTGTGTGTGTGTGTGTGTGTATGTATGTACAATATATATCTATATAATCATAGACCCCTTTCACACTGGGGTGTTTTTCAGGCGTTTTTCAGGCGCTTTAGCATTAAAAAAGCGCCTGTAAAGCGATTGAAAGAAGCCTCATCTGCAATCCCAATGTGAAAGCCCAAGTGCTTTAAGAGCCCTTTCACACTGCCAGCGCCCGGAAAACGCTGGTAAAGCGCCGCTTAAACAAGCGCTGTGAAAGCCCAAGTGCTTTAAGAGCCCTTTCACACTGCCAGCACCCAAAAAACGCTGGTAAAGCGCCGCTTTTTCGAGCGCTAGTGGGGCGCCTTTAACCCCTGCTAGTGGCCAAATAAAGGGTTAAAAGCGCCCACAAAGTGCCGCTGCCAAAATCGCTTTGCAGGCGCTTCCCATTGATCTCAATGGGAAGGGGCGCTTTAGGAGCAGCGTATTCACCGCTCCAAAAGCGCTGCAAAAAAGCTGCTTGCAGGACTTTTTCTGACGCCCTGCCAGCGCAGCTCCTCGGTGTGAAAGCACTCGGGCTTTCACATTGGGATTGAAGTTGAGGCTTCTTTCAGGCGCTTTACAGGCACTTATTTTAATGCTAAAGCGCCTGAAAAACGCCATAGTGTGAAAGGGGTCTCATTGTGAAAGCACTCGGACTTTCACATTGGAATTGCAGATGAGGCTTCTTTCAGGCGCTTTACATTTGCTTTTTTAACGCTAAAGTGCCTGAAAAAATGCATGAAAAACGCCCCAGTGTGAAAGGGGTCTAAGGGGGCTTGCATGCTGATGCTATATATATTAGAAAATATTCACTCCTGCTCAGATGTACTTCATTGCCAGTGATACTGGCACATGTGGCCATCCATAATAGCCCCTTCAAAAAATGTCTAATTATGTTAATTCTGCTGTACACCTAGCTTCAATTTTGGAAACTGTAAAAGATTTCACACAGCATGTGACTATCAATCACCTAGCTTCCACCCAAGGTGCTTGTTATTCTTCCCACATATGTCCACGCCTATCTCTTTCAATGAAGGACTCCTCAGGTTCCTTACCGAGTCAAATATTTTCACAGCTGTGGCTTTTTACAAGGAACCTTCTGCTTCTTTTTTCTCACTGATAACATACAAGGGTAGAAGGTGACAATCTGTGATTACTGGCCATTCCTTTGTAGATAACATTACCAACACTCATGGATATTTAATCATCTGGGCAAACTGACACACTTTGTGTTACCACTGATAACACTTGTAACCTTCAAAGAAGTGATTCAATTAAATGTGTGAAACCTGAAATCACCTAAAATATTAACCTGATTCTCTCCAGCAATATAGGAAGGAAAAAAAGGGTTAACATGGGCTACTCCAAAAAAATGCCCTGTAACGCCTGTGGTGGTTAAAGGACTATCTCGGTGCCCAGTAATTGAGACAAGTTAAAATAAAAAAGATATGGTACATTTATTATGAAAAAATACATAAAATACAGTCACAACAAGACAAACTTGGAATTGTTGTATGTAATTGCATTGGGTTATCACTTAAATACTGTAGAACCCATCTGGTAGGTGGGTAAAAATTATGTAGATACAGACGATGTCCTCAACAAGTTTTGCGACGTATGTCGCTTCTTCAAGAGGTGTAAACCAAAACATCTAAAAGTAAATACAATCTCAAAATCAATGAACAAGTAATCAATCATCATTGTAACTGAGCTACCAATGAACCTCAATTTATGGAGTTTTCTAAAGAACAGCCTAACTCACCAATGGAAACACAAGAGAGCATCAAATGGCATTGGAGACACCCTAGTCGGGTGTCCCTCCCCAGGGCGGACAAATTAAGGTTCATTGGTAGCTCAGCTACAATGATGATTGATTACTTGTTCATTGATTTTGTAACTATGAAATTGTAATTGCCCTTCTTTGTACTTGTTCCATTTCCAGTACATCCTTCCTGAGGACTGGTGCCCAGAACTGGACATCATACTCTAGGTGCGGCCGGACCAGAGTCTTGTAGAGTGGGAGAATTATCGTTTTATCTCTGGAGTTGATCCCCTTTTTAATGCATGCTAATATTCTGTTTGCTTTATTAGCAGCAGCTTTGCATTGCATGCCATTGCTGAGCCTATCCTCTACTAGGACCCCCAGGTCCTTTTCCATCCCCAGATATTCTCCCCCTAGTGTATAGATGAGATTCATATTTTTGCCACCCAAATGCATTATTTTACATTTTTCTACATTAAACCTCATTTGCCATGTAGTTGCCCATCCCATTAGTTTGTTCATTTTTTTTTTGCAAGGTTTCCACATCCTGCAGAGAAGTTATTGCCATGATTAATTAAGCTGGTCATACATTTGGCAATTTGAAAGAACAAACAAACTTTCAATTACCTATTTCGTGGAACTCACAAGCACTTGAAGGCATAAAATGGTGATTTGGAAAAAAAAAAATTGTGAAAAAATCTGATCACTTATGAAGACATTGTTGTATTATTCTTTGTTTTTGATTTGTTCTTATATTAAACTGTATTGTAGCAGAATTTTGTAGTGGTAGATTGCTTAGTTTTAGTTACTTGCGATTGTATTTGCTACCAGTAATCTTCCGGTGCTCTGGGGGTTAATACAGCCACTGGACTTGGCACTCGTCAAGAGGGTACCTTTTATTCATCTTCTATTTATAGAGCGCTTCTCATTGAATCGATAGTACAGCTTTTGTGAATAGAGCACAGGACAGAAAGGACAGGCATAGTCTGCAACTTTTGACATGTGCCTGTGATAGGTTCAGAGGCTCATATTAAACCCTCACAGCACCTGAAGATTATAGCTGCAGGAGTATCCAGAGTGGCAGAGTAATGAACATTTCATTGAACATAACAGCAGTAAGTACTGCCCCTGGTGCTAATTTAAAACAATATTTAACCTAAGCTGTAAGACCCCTTTCACACTACCGTGCTAAAAATAGGGCCTGCAAAGCGCCCTGAAACAGCCCTGAGGGCTTTCACACTGGAGCGGTGCGCTGGCAGGACGCTAAAAAAAGTCCTGCTAGTAGCATCTTTGGAGTGGTGAAGGAGCGGTGTTGAAATCAATGGGGCAGCGCGGCTATACCAACGGCAAAGTGCTGCTGCAGCAGAACTTTGCAGTGGTTTTAACCCTTTTGCGGCTGTTTTTTAACCCGTTCTCGGCCAATAACGGCGCTAAAACGATGGTAAAGTGGAGCTAGAAAAAGCGTGAAAAAAAATAGTGTGAAAGGGGCCTAAATCAGTTCTTTAGTCAAGTTATACATTATAAGTAAACTACACTAATAACAAATTAGTCTTGTCCTGAATATGATCAGACATTTTTATGTCCTATTTATAGCTTTTGATTTTGAAATTAAAATGTTACTAAGCCCAGGACCCTGCATTCACTATATCTGATCTCAAACATTACACAGAACATGGAAATGCAATTATTTTAGTAAATATAAACTGCTAAATACCTTTTCTCATCAGCAGTACATAGCAGTCTTGTGACTTCTATAACTGTACAGCCAAGAACTGGTTAAAGCTTGTAGGAGGAATTTTCATTCTCCTCTGACTTTCCTATGAGGCTGCATGACCCCTGGCCCTCTGTCTGGACAGTGCTGATCACATGCACCCTCCCAAGAGAAAAAAACAAACGCTCTAGCAATGCACACCAAACTGAGCATGTGCAGAGTGCCCCCAGAGATGTGTACTATCTGGAGATGGATTGGGGACAGTGGAAGAAGGGGAGGATCATAGAAGACAGGATTAAACAGCCTTTTTTACATAGGTTCCACAGTGAATATAACAAGCATGCTTTACTGCATATACAGACTGATTTTACTGTTGTGGGTTTAGTAACACTTTAAAGTGGAAGTAAACCCTTCCACATGACTTTGGCCTACAGGTAAGCCTAGATTAAGGCTTACCTGTAGGTCCAATAAATATCTCCTAAACCTACATGGTTTAGGAGATATTTAGCGATGAAAAGGCATCGCTGTCTACGGCGCATGCGCCGTAGACAGCGGCGCGCAGGCGCACTGAGGGCGCACTGCATATGCCGCTCTCACGGCAATATGCCGATCTCGTGCGCATGCGCGGGAGTGACGTCATCGCCGCTCCAGCGAATGATAGCGCTGGAGCGGCGAGACCCGGAAGTCACTCCGGCCCTGCATGGCGGCGAGGACGATGGAAGATAAGGACGGCTTCGGGGGCTTCGTTTTCAGGTAAGTTTTTCATAATGAGCTAGTATGCTATGCATACTAGCTCATTATGCCTTTGCCTTGCAGGGTGTCGTTTTTTTTTTTTTTTACAGAGGCTTTACTTCCTCTTTAAGGGCTCTTTCACACGGGGCGGATCAGTGCAGATCCGCCCCGTGGATAGCCGCTTGCTCAGCGGGGATCGCCGTAGTGATCTCCGCTGAGCAGTAGGATGACAGGTCCGTCTCTGCACTCCGTGCAGGGACGGACCTGTCAGAGCGCCGCTCTCCCCTATGGGAGATCGGGTGACGACGGACCGTAGCGTCCGTCGTCACCCGATCCGCTCTGCAGACGGATGAAAAAATGGGGTTTTCCTCCGTCTGCAGAAACGGAGCATGGCGGACACGGACGAGAGCGGGTGTCAGCGGATGCTCATCCGCTGACACCCGCTATCCCATAGGGATACCTGTATGTCCGTTTTTCATCCGAAAACGGATGGATGAAAAACGGACATACGGTCCGTCCGTGTGAAAGAGCCCTAAGACTATTCTGACACTATTTGCTTACAAGTAAAAATCTGTAAAATGGTGGATGTTGCAATTTTTGTATGTCACATGGTATACAGTATCTCACAAAAGTGAGTACACCCCTAAGTGAAAATGTCCAAATTGGGCCTAATTAGCCATTTTCCCTCCCCGGTGTTATGTGACTTGTTAGTGTTACAAGGTCTCAGGTGTGAATGGGGAGCAGGTGTATAAATTTGGTGTTATCGGGTTCACTCTCTCATAGTGGTCACTGGAAGTTCAACATGGCACCTCATGGCAAACAACTCTCTGAGGATCTGAAAAAAAGAATTGTTGCTCTACATAAAGATGGCCTAGTCTATAAGAAGATTGCCAAGTCCCTGAAACTGAGCTGCAACACGATGGCCAAGACCATACAGTGGTTTAACAGAACAGGTTCCACTCAGAACAGGCCTCGCCATGGTCGACCAAAGAACATGCTCAGCATCAGCTATCCAGAGGTTGTCTTTGGGTTATAGATGTAAGAGTGCTGCCAGCATTGCTGCAGAGGTTGAAAGGGCAAGGAGTGGGTCTGTCAGTGCTCAGACCATACGCCGCACACTGCATCCAATTGGTCTGCATGGCTGTCATCCCAGAAGGAAGCCTCTTCTAAAGATGATGCACGGGAAAGCCCAAAAACAGTTTGCTGAAGACAAGCAGACTAAGGACATGGATTACTGAAATCATGTCCTGTGGTCTGATGAGACCAAGATAAACTTTTTTGGTTCAGATGGTGTCAAGCGTGTGTGGCGGCAACTAGGAGAGGTGTGTCTTGCCTACAGTGTCTTGTGTCTTGCCTACAGTCAAGCATTGTGGTGGGAGTGTCATGGCCTGGGGCTGCATGAGTGCTGCCTGCACTGGGGAGCTACAGTTCATTGAGGGAACCATGAATGGCAACATGTACTGTGAAATACCGAAGCAGAGCATGATCAGCAGCAGGGCAGTATCCCAACATGTTAACGACCCCAAACACACCTCCAAGACAACCACTGCCTTGCTAAAGAAGCTGAGGGTAAAGGTGATGGACTGGCCAAGCATGTCTCCAGACCTAAACCCTATTGAGCATTTTTTGGGCATCCTCAAACAGAAGGTTGAGAAGCGCAAAGTCTCTAACATCCACCAGCTCCATGATGTCATCACGGAGGAGTGAAAGAGGACTCCAGTGGAAACCTGTGAAGCTCTGGTGAACTCCATGCCCAAAAGTGTTAAAGCGGAGTTCCACCCAATTTTAAGAGGTGGTCTTAAACGAAAGACCACCTCTCCACCCCTAATTTTTGGATATTTAAAAAAAAAAAAAGTACTTTCTAAGTTACCTTTTTTGAAAGTACTAAGAGTACTTCTGTTCCAGCCGAGCCGTGGCCGAGGACGTCACATCTTCTTCTGCCGCGAGCCACTCGTTATCTTCTGAGACATGTGTGTGTCCCAGAAGACAAGCTGACCATTCACAAAGCGGCGCACAACTCACGCATTCGCAGTCGAAAACTGTCAGTGAAGCCGCAAGGCTCCACTGCCGGTCTCCCTTAGTTGGAATGGCGGCGTCTGCACCCGATCGGCCTCGGGGGGCCAACATCCCGGGCTCCCTGGACAGGTAAGTGTCCTTATTAAAAGTCAGCAGCTACAGTGTTTTCAGTTGCTGACTTAAAAAAAAATTTCGGCTGGAACACCGCTTTAAGGCAGTGCTGGAAAATAATGGTGGCCACACAAAATATTGATACTTTGGTCCCAATTTGGACATTTTTACTTAGGGGTGTACTCACTTTTGTTGCCAGCGGTTTAGACATTAATGGCTATGTGTTGAGTTATTTTGAGGGGACAACAAATTTACACTGTTATACAAGCTGTACATTCACTACTTTACGATATAGCAAAGTGTCATTTCGTCAGTGTTGTCACATGAAAAGATATAATAAAATATTTACAAAAATTTGAGGGGTGTACTCACTTGTGAGATACTGTATGCTTTTCAAACAAAATTTTTTGGGAAAAATTACACTTTAATGACTTTTAATGTAAAAACACACTATATATAACCCAAATTTTGTATAAAAGATGGTGTTACACCAAAAATAGGTACCTAACATGTTATGCTTTAAAACTGCGCGCACTCATGGAATGGCGGAAAAAAACTGTGATAATTAAAAATCTCCATAGGCTACACTTTAAAAAATGTTTTACAGGTTACCAGTTTAGAGTTACAGAGGAGGTCTATAGCACTAGAATCATTGTTCTTGCTGTAACATTTGCAGAGAAACCTCATGTGTGGTGCAAACACTGTTTACATATGTGTGTGTGACCTATGGGTGTTCACTTCTGTGTGCGAGCATGGAGAGATGGGGGCGTGTTAAAAAAAAAATGATCTAGGTTTTTTTACGCTTATTCTTTTTTTTTTCTATAAGACCCCAGATCTCTCCTCTACCTTGAAAAGCATGAGATAAAAAAACAAAACAAAACATTAATCTAATGCTTTACAAAAAAAAGGAAGTGTTTACATCTGCCCTAACCAGAGGTGATGTCATGACATGGCTTCCGGCCTCCTAGACCATAGAGACGATAATCTGGAGGCACTGCCAGATCAGATACCAGGTTCCCAGGTTGCACGGGGAGCCTGCAGAAGCTCTGGTGGGTGACATGAGGGTGCTTCCCGAACCTGTAAAAGCAATCCAATCAGCCGCTAGGATTGCTTTTAGATAAAAAAAAGGCACTGCCGGCTGTAAAATAAAATACTGGGGGGTATAGCATACAGTTCCAGCCATAACCCCAATATAACCACTTGAAGCCAATCTCATACTTGTTATTGTTTGTAAAGCTTTGTTTTGTTTTTTTTGTTTTATTAAAATAACAAACATGTTATACTTACCTGCTCTGTGTAATGGTTTTGAACAGAGCAGCCCTGATCCTCCTCTTTTTGGGTCCCCTGCTGGCACTTCTGGCCCCTATAGCAAGCCCCCCCTTGCCCCGCTCTGTGTGTCCATAACTGCCCCCCCCACTCACTCCTCACTGGCTGTGACTGACAGTCAATAGCCCCCACTGCTGTATCTGAGCCAATGAGGAGGGAGAAAGCCTATAGAGTCTCCGCTCGTGCACATCGATGGATCTGGAGTAAGTATCTGGGGGGGGGGGGGGGATGCAGAAGGTTATTTTACCTTACTGCATCGAATACATAAAGGTAAAACCCCTTCTGCCTTTACAACCACTTTAATATTTATTGATAATGGTTTCTGCCAAACATTGCATCCAAAAAAACACAATACACACGCAAATTCTACAAATATAGCTAATATTTAGTGTATTGATTACTGTCTATAGTTTATTACAAACATAAAACCTTACTGGGTGAATAAAAAATGCAGCGATCAAGTACAAGGTCACACAGATTTCATGGCAAGCGATGTGTGGAGCCCATTAGCATGGACAATGTTGTTGGAGTGAATATAATGTTGCCATTCTGAAGTGCTCCTGCTGTGCATTTGTCAATGTAAATTTGCGGCCTAAGTGCATTTGCTATTAAAATCGTGTAAGGAATAAGTACACGTACATGTCCCCATACTTAGGGTATTGTGATTATGTAGATGATAAGAACAAGTACATGGCATGTATAGTTAATTATGTGCAAAACACAATTTTCACAGCAAAGTTAGCATTGAGCACATTAAAAGGTCACATGCAAGCCATGCTTGGATAGTGCCATGCCTGTAAAAAAAATGCAAAAATATGCAGATCTCCTCGGCTCCCAGGTCAAATCTTTAAGTTAGTATTTACAGCTACATACTTGATCTTAAGAACACACTAGGTATGACTTTTACGAGATACTATGCCTACAGTCCTTTATTACTACAGATTTAATGTTGTTCAAACTCCCAATAAGCAAACATGAATAAATCACATGTATTAATAAGTAATAACATAAATGCACCTAGCACCAAATAATATTTTTTCTTTATAAATGAACGCATGCTAAGTAACTAAAACAGGTAATTATTACTTCTCACAAAGAGAAGAGTACGCTTTCTGACCACACCTTCAACGGGTTTTCTCTCCAGAAGGAAGGGGACAACTTTATTCAGCCATCATCCAAGGACAACATCTACTGCCTTGACTGGAATGCTGCCTCAAGGATGAAACAACCGTCACAAACATCTGACACAGCTCATCTCCTTTTGCAGCCTCTCATCTTATCACTTAGTAAAGTTGCTGCTGTCTGATCACTGGGTATAGGGGATTGAGAAAAAGCTTCCTCCTATTTGCAGCAGACTGATGACGTCACCTAAGCCTACGCAAAGTCACTTGCCTGGAGCACAAGAACTGCTCTTTAATGAAAAGATGTGTAGTTTTTTTTGGAAAATTATACTGTTGTTGTATATGGTAATATGTTAATATTGGTAATATGTTAAAAAAAAAAATTATATTTCCATGCATTTTTAAATACTTACTTTCATAATTGTTTGGTGTCTTACAATGGAAATCACCATTATAAATGGTAAGTATGAGGCTATGTTCTCACTGATCCAACACAAGTCGCACGACTTCCAATCCGACTGTGCCCTGAGACTTCAGGTCCGGCTTCCATACAACTTCAATGAGTGGGATCCGACTTTGATGAGTGCGACTACTTTGACCAATCAAAAAAAATCCTTTGTCTCTGGTATGGATGAAACCTCACGCCAAAACTATTTTTTAAAAATGGCGTAGGGTCCCCCCCCCCAAGACCACACTAGACCCTTCGGTCTGGTATGGATTTTGAGGGTAAACCCCACGACAAAAAAAAGGCATGGGGTCCCCCCAACATCCATTCCAGACCCTTATCCGAGCATGCTGCCCGCATCTCAGGAAAGGGGGGGGGAATAGCGAGGGCCCCCCTCCCGAACCATAACAGGCCACATGCGCTCAACATAAGGTGGTGTAGTGTTACAAAAAACAAGGTCCTTTATTAAAAATGAAGAATGTCCCCGTCGTAGCGCAGCCAATCACGATGTCTTCTTTCTCCGATTCCTCCACTGATGTCTTCTTTCTCTGTTTCCTCCACCGATGTCTTTCTTCTATGGTTTCTCCACTGATGTCTTCTCTCTCCGGTTCCTCCACTAATGTCTTCTTTCTCCAGTTCCTCCACTGATGTCTTCGCTCTCCCATTCCTTCACCAATGTCTTCTTCCTCTGTCGTCGCCTCGCTGAAAATAAAAAAACGCTCCTCCTCTGACACTGGCTCCCACCGTTCCGTGAGCTCCGGTGTCTGATAGTTCTTATATAGCTATGGGGCGTGACCATCAGGTGACCTCACCCTGCGGCCCCACCCCCTTGTGACATCACAGACCCATCATGCCAGGTCCGTGACATCACAAGGGGGCGGGACCTCAGGGTGACGTGACCGCATGGCCACACTCCATAACTATATAAGACACAGCGTCGTCGGAGGAGCGTTTTTTAAAATTTTTATTGGGTCTGCGGCGACGGAGGAAGAAAACATCAGTGGAGGAACCGGAAAAGGAAGACATTGATGGAGGAGCCAGAGAAAGAAGACAATGGTGGGGGAACCGGAGTGAGAAGACATAGCTGGAGTAACCGGAAAAAGATGACATTGTGATTGGAGCTACGATGGGGGACATTCTTCATTTTTAATAAAGGACTTGTCAAAACCGTTTCTATTTTTTTGTAACACTATGTTGCTCTTTTTGGTGAATGGGTAGGGGTAATGTACCCAATGTACCCTATACTCATTCACATGGGGGGGGCGGGATCCAGGGGCCCCCTTTCTTAAAGGGGGCTTCCAGATTCCAAAAAAACCCTGTCCGCAGACCCCCACAACCACCGTCCAGAGTTGTGAGGAAGGGGCCCTTGTCCCCATTAACAAGGTGCTTGTTGAGGGCACGTGGCCTAGTATGGTTCAGGAGTGGGAGGTGCTTGCTTGTCCCCCCCCCCTTTCCTGACCTGCCTGGCTGCATGCTCAGTTAAGGGTCTTGTATGGATTTTGGGTGGACACTATGCCATTTTTTTTTTTCGGCGTGGGATTTACTCTCAAAATCCATACCAGACCTAAGAGTCTGATATGGTCTTGGGGTGGGCCCCACGCTATTTAAAAAAAAAAAATTGGCATGGGGTTCCCCCTCAAGATCCATACCAGTCTCAAAGGGCCTGATATGGATTTGTGCGGGGGGGGGGGCGTCGTTTTAGAGGATTTTAAATTACTAACATTGCATATACTTGATCGCATGCCACAAGTCGGATCAGTTAAGATGATGACTCGACTTGGATGCGACTTCCATTCAAATCAATGTCCTGAAATCGCACACAAGTCGGACCAAAGTAGCGTAGGAACCTTTTTTAAGGTTGGATTGACACAAGTCGGACCAGTTAAGACATTAATTTTGACATGTCATGCGACTTGTGCTCTCAAAGTCGGAGTGCATGTCGGACCACTTTAGAAGTGCTAAATAAGGCAGGTAGCTGAATTCATGTCCAGATACAGCCAAGTCTTTTCTAATACAATAATTACTCAAGGGAACAGACTCTAACTGACAAAGACACTGTAAATGACATGGTAATATATGTTACATAAAAATCATGGCAAATAAAAATTATTGCCCACAGGAACCAATGTCTAATCACTATTTTGTAGTAGAGCTTAGAAAATTCTAAATTACTTCTGATGGTTGCTATGGGCAATTGCATATTCTTGCTCTTCACCAGTCTTCATAAATTAGCTCAACTGTGAGTTTTCTATGTCCTGCCTATGCATCTATTGTCTTACCTGAGAGAGGTTTAATCCATTAAGTGGATGGCATTGTTCTTCTACTTTCTCTACTGCTCCAGTCCTCTTTTTAAGACGTTCGGCTTCCTGGGCAAGATATAAATCAAGCACTGGGACTCCTCTTGACTTAATATCAACCTCTGTCAGTGAATTAACCATCAGCATGACCCATACAGGTCTCTTTCGCTCCCAGTTTCCTGCTATTGCATTAAATAAGTAGTCCGCATAAAGTCCTTTGCCTCTTTGATCTGGCGTCATCCATGAGGGCATCATGAGTTTAACATATTCCAAATGGCGCTTTAGTCTGCGGTAAATGTCCTTTGGAAGAACGCTTTGTAGATTTTCACCGTGAGGCAGCATTTGGCAACTGGTCAGAGCGGAAATTGTATATGGGTCTGTCAAATCCAACTCAAAATACACAATATTACTCTGCTGGAAAGCTTTCTTAGAGTTTTCTGGGATAAAATCCCACACCCTTGTGTATGGAACATGAATAGTGCCAAAAAAGTATGAAGGAGGGTCTCGTTTGATGGTCCAAAGGAAGGAATTCAAATTACTTTGCTGAAGAAAGAAAGAAAAAGAAAAACACTGAGCTTAAAAACACAATTTTTATTAACATTACTGGCGTAATATTACCATCATAATGACAGGATAGCCATGTTATGTTGATGTTTTATCACAATATAACATTTTTAAATCAAGTTTAATGCTATATCATAATGATTATGAATGTCAATAAATAAATTCCCACGATTAATATAATTTCATATTGTAAGAGATTGCCACATCCCTGGCTGTTTTGAATTATTGGACTCCATCCAAAAAGTTTTACTTCCCTGAACTTTGCTTCATTTTATTTTATTCCAAAATAAAACTGACATCAGCCACTCACAAAATTCAATACAGTATTGCAGGTCAGGTGAGCGTTCAGTTATTAAAGAAGGTTCAGCTAGATTCACATATCAAAGTCACCTCTTAATGGTGCTCTTGCCACAGCCACACTCCAGCCTCCTTCCTGTACAAAGCAGAGTTAATGCCCTGCATTGCATGTGATACCAAGGGACCGTCCCTAGCCCCAAGCACCAAAGCCAGGCGGAGCAAAGATAAGATAAGTAATACATTCTCTTCATCTCCCCCTTATGCCTGGTACACAACATGAGATTATTGGACTAATGCTTGTCCGCTTTTTTTGCATGCTAGTCGCAAATCGGACATGAAGAGTTTACTAAAGTTACGAAAATTCTCGTATGACAGAATAAAAATTTGTAAGTGAAGTAATGTGTTGTAGTGTATTTGTATTGTATTTTCGAATGACAACTATACTGATTAAACAAAAATCGTACAATCTGGTATAGCACGGGAAAAGTTTTATGCATGTCCCAACGGATAATTTTGCATGAATTGTCGTGCTCAGCTCTCAAAAGCTGTGTATTAACAATCAGATTATCGTACGATCACTTTGAAAGCAATATTTTTTGTACGATTTTTCTGATCGTGTATATGGGCCATTAGCCTTAACAAGCATTTGAAGTGATTGTAAGGTCTTGTTTTTTTTTTCCTAAAAAAAAATAACAAACATGTCATACTTACCTACTCTGTTGCAGTGGATCTGCACAGAGCAGCCCAGATACTCCTCTTCTCGGGTCCCTCTTTGGTGCTCCTGACCCCTCCCTCCTGTTGAGTGCCCCCACAGCAAGCAGTTTGTTATGGGGCACCCGAGCCGAGTCACAGCTCCCTGTGTCCATTCAGACACGGAGCCCCAACCCGGCCCCACCCCCTCTCTCCCCAATGTCTCAGCCAATCAGGAGGGAAAATATCAGATGGCTAAGACACTTGTGGACATTGCTGGACAGAGAGGGACCTCAGGTAAGTGTTAAGCCTCATACACACGATCGGACCTTGGACCAACTTTCCCGTGGATTTTTGTACAAAGGGCGTTGGCCCCAAGTTGGTATTGCATACACACGATCTGACTTTTTAGGCAACAAACATGAACGTGGTGACGTTTCAACGTACTGACGACACTTCAAAAGAGAACGTTCGAATACTCCAGCGCCACCTTTGGTCAACTTCTATATTGTTGTCTGATCTTTTGCATTGGTTCTGAGCATGCGTGTTTGTACTTTGTACAAAAGTCCGATGGTTTTGTGTACACACGGTCGGACTTTGCTCCATCGGACTTTTGTTGACAGAAAGTTGGTCCGTTCGCATAGCCAACAAAAGTCAGATGAAAACTGAAAAAGTTGGTCCGATGGAGCATACACGCGGTCGGATGTTGGTCCAAAACAGCTAATTTGCATGTTTGTTGTCAAAAATTCAGATCGTTTGTACGGGCCTTAAGGGTGGCTGCTGCACACAGAAGGCTTTTTATCTTAATGCATAGAATGCATTAAGATAGAAAAAAAAACTTCTGCCTTTACAACCTCTTCACTTTGACAGTGCAAGGGATACATTTCTACTTTCCAGAGATCAGCTTTAAGCTAACATACCTCGCAACTTCAGCAGTTGAGAAAAATGTACAACCTGCAAAGGAAAATACATACAGAGCGCTTCACATTCCTGGTGATAGATTGTTGTGGTTAAACTGGACTGGATTTTGGGCAGAGTAAAGGAACATGGGTAATTATAGTCTTATGCCGCGTACACGCGGTCGGAATTTCCGATGGAAACAGTCCAAAGGGAGCTTTTCATCGGATTTTACGACCGTGTGTATGCCCATCGGTCTTTTTCTGTCTAAATTTCCGACGGACTTTGGATTGAGAACCTGTTCTTAATTTTTACGACGTAAAACCTTTCTATCGGATTTTCCGATCGTGTGTATGCAATTCCGACACGCAAAATTCCGACGCATGCTCGGAAACAGCCCGGTTGCTCTCATGCACACGCACGGGAGTGACGTCTTTGTGGCTTTGGCCAATCACAGCACCGGAGCCCGCAAACCCCAGATGATTGCCCGGCCAGTCACAGTGCGCGGCTTGCACATGCGAGGTGCGTGCCCGACTGTGAAGCCCTAGCTGGGCACCCACAGTAACAATGCCGGCGCCGCAGAGAGGAGGGGGGAAGAATCAGGGCTTTGTTTGCCCGCATCAATGGATCGTGGGACAGGTGAGTGTCCGATTAATAAAAGTCAACAGCTACACTTTTTGTAGCTGCTGACTTTTATATGGGTGGAACTCCGCTTTAAGGCTTTACAACCACTTTAAAGAACTTAATTTAAATAGTCTGAAACTTAGCAACCAGCAACTGCTAAGGCTATAAATACTTTCATCAGAAGTATGTAATGTACAGTGGTAAGCACTATGTTATTTACAACACAATGTATAGAGCGCAGCAGTCAGCACTATGTGTTATAGTGCCCTTTTTATTGCAGGTCAGCAGGAGAAAAATATAGCTTATGCTTTCATCAAAGGGAAGAAAAAAGTGGATGGCATTGGTGGTCAGTGGGGGAAAAAAAAGTAAAAAAGTCTAGCATTGATAGTTAGGGGGAAGAATTACTGGTGTTAGTGGTTAGGGGACGAAAAAGTGTTCCAGTATTTGTGGTTAGGAGGACGAAATACAGGTCCTTCTCAAAAAATTAGCATATTGTGATAAAGTTCATTATTTTCTGTAATGTACTGATAAACATTAGACTTTCATATATTTTAGATTCATTAGACACAACTGAAGTAGTTCAAGCCTTTTCTTGTTTTAATATTGATGATTTTGGCATAGAGCTCATGAAAACCCAAAATTCCTATCTCAAAAAATTAGCATATTTCATCCGACCAATAAAAGAAAAGTGTTTTTAATACAAAAAAAGTCAACCTTCAAATAATTATGTTCAGTTATGCACTCAATACTTGGTCGGGAATCCTTTTGCAGAAATGACTGCTTCAATGCGGCGTGGCATGGAGGCAATCAGCCTGTGGCACTGCTGAGGTGTTATGGAGGCCCAGGATGCTTCGATAGCGGCCTTAAGCTCATCCAGAGTGTTGGGTCTTGCGTCTCTCAACTTTCTCTTCTCAATATCCCACAGATTCTCTATGGGGTTCAGGTCAGGAGAGTTGGCAGGCCAATTGAGCACAGTAATACCATGGTCAGTAAACCATTTACCAGTGGTTTTGGCACTGTGAGCAGGTGCCAGGTCGTGCTGAAAAATGAAATCTTCATCTCCATAAAGCTTTTCAGCAGATGGAAGCATGAAGTGCTCCAAAATCTCCTGATAGCTAGCTGCATTGACCCTGCCCTTGATAAAACACAGTGGACCAACACCAGCAGCTGACATGGCACCCCAGACCATCACTGACTGTGGGTACTTGACACTGGACTTCAGGCATTTTGACATTTCCCTCTCCCCAGTCTTCCTCCAGACTCTGGCACCTTGATTTCCGAATGACATGCAAAATTTGCTTTCATCCGAAAAAAGTACTTTGGACCACTGAGCAACAGTCCAGTGCTGCTTCTCTGTAGCCCAGGTCAGGCGCTTCTGCCGCTGTTTCTGGTTCAAAAGTGGCTTGACCTGGGGAATGCAGCACCTGTAGCCCATTTCCTGCACACGCCTGTTCACGGTGGCTCTGGATGTTTCTACTCCAGACTCAGTCCACTGCTTCCGCAGGTCCTCCAAGGTCTAGAATCGGTCCTTCTCCACAATCTTCCTCAGGGTCCGGTCACCTCTTCTCGTTGTGCAGGGTTTTCTGCCACACTTTTTCCTTCCCACAGACTTCCCACTGAGGTGCCTTGATACAGCACTCTGGGAACAGCCTATTCGTTCAGAAATTTCTTTCTGTGTCTTACCCTCTTGCTTGAGGGTGTCAATGATGGCCTTCTGGACAGCAGTCAGGTCGGCAGTCTTACCCATGATTGCGGTTTTGAGTAATGAACCAGGCTGGGAGTTTTTAAAAGCCTCAGGAATCTTTTGCAGGTGTTTAGAGTTAATGAGTTGATTAAGATGATTAGGTTAATAGCTCGTTTAGAGAACCTTTTCATGATATGCTAATTTTTTGAGATAGGAATTTGGGGTTTTCATGAGCTGTATGCCAAAATCATCAATATTAAAACAAGAAAAGGCTTGAACTACTTCAGTTGTGTGTAATGAATCTAAAATATATGAAAGTCTAATGTTTATCAGTACATTACAGAAAATAATGAACTTTATCACAATATGCTAATTTTTTGAGAAGGACCTGTATACTCAGCAACAGTGGGGGGGGCGGGGGGGGCATTGGCGACTCAGGGTCACTGGTCAGTGGAAGTAAAATATGGAAGCAATGCTTAAAGTTGGTGGTCAGTGGGAGAGAAAAAAATGGAGGGAGAGGAGGGCACTGTTGTTCTGTGGGGAAAAAGGGGGGGGGGGGGCACCCTAAAAAAAAAAAAAAAGAATGCAGCCACCACATCTAATGTTTGGTAGCCTGCAATATATTATATATATATCAATATATACGGAACGTCCAGCTTCTGTCCCATCGGCTGCAGTACACACGGGCTGAATGTCGGCCGGTTTCTATCGGACTGGCTAAATCCACCTGACATTTGGCTTTACCCTACAAGCTTAGGTCTGCTACTTTCATAGCTCGTAATTCAAACCTTTACGTATTGTACAACAATGAAACTGTGTTCCATGGTACACATGAAACTAACACAGGTGGGACTTCTAGAAAATATCTACATCTTATTGTTATAGTAATACGAAAAAGATCTAAACACATTCTCATGACAGAAGTTCTTGCTAATTAACTGCAAAATATTCACAGCAGCGCAAACAATCTAACCTGTTTCTTAATAAGACATCTTTAATGACACAAGTAGGGTTGCATTGATACAGTTTTTCTACCTGTGAGCATGAGTACCGATACTTGTACACAAATACTTGTTGATACCTAGTACAGACAGATACCTTTGCAGTGCGATTTGAGCCCATACAAAAAATGATTGGGCTCAAATCGCATTGCAAAGAATCTCATGTGATTTGAACAGGAATGAGGTGCAATTCCTATCTGAATCGCATGCAGTTTCTCGCACTGCTCCTGTGAAAAACCCAGGCTGAAGTCCCTATGGCAAGCCTGGGTTCACACAAGAGCGGTGCGGGAAACTGCATGCGATTATTTGCAATGCAATTTGAGCCCATTTGTTTTGTATGGGCTTGAATGGCCCAGCAAAGGTATCAGTTTTAGGTATCGGAGCATTTGCACGGGTACAAGTACTTGTGCAGATGCTTAGTATTGGCAATGATACCGATATCGGTGCAACCCTAGACACAAGCATGTCCCTTCACTATTGATGTTCTGCCTGAAATTCAGTTTTCAGTAGGGTTATTCAGCCCAATCACAAAAACAGTTAACATCCTATAGTATAGAAAATGAATATAGTAATGAATGGGGGAGAGGGACTTTACAGCACATAACATTTATTCTAAGATATTGTATATCACTTAAAGTGTTTGTAAACCTTCATTTTTAAAAAACAAATAACAAATATATCATACTTACCTCTATTGTGCAGTTCGTTTTGCACAGTGTGGCCCTGAACCTCGTCTTCTGGGGGCGCTCGTGGCTCCTCCCCGCATCTACCTTGCGGGCGCGCTCCTGAGTCCAGCATTTGCATGCACAGACACAGAATGCCAGACTCGGCCCCACCCCCGCATTATTGGATTTGATTGACAGCAGCGGGAGCCAATGGCTGCGCTGCTATCAATCTATCCAATCAAGAGCCGAGAACCCCAGGCAGAGAAGGTAAGCGTGTCTCCACCGAGGGAATGAACAGGCTTAGGTGAGTAAAACAGGGGGGCTAAGGGGTCGGTCACTGTCAGAAGTTTCATCCTATGCATAAAGAAGAAAAAACATGAGGGTTTACAACCCCTTTAAGTGGAAAGATCCAGTACATGCCAATATAAGTAATTAGATAGCAGCAGTCAATGAAATCATGAGCCATCCTCCCTCTGACTCTAGGATGAAAAATTCAGTAAGACCTGGCTCTATCAACACCAATTTTGATTTACTGATAAGTATAAATCTAATCTTTTGTGATATAGTGTTGGGGGCGTCGGCGGTAAAGTGACGCTATTTTTAGCAGTGCTTTACCAACGTTTTAGCGACGCTATTCGGCCGCTAGTGGGACACTTTTCACCCCGCTAGCAGCCAAAAAAGGGTTGAAACTGCTCACAAAGCACCGCTGCGGTTCGGCGCCGCTGCAAAGATGCTGCTTGCAGGACTTTTTTTACCGCCCTGCAAGCTATATCTCTATTTGTGTGAAAAAAAATGGACAAAAAAAAATTCATTTGGGTACAGTGTTGCATGAGTAATTGTCATTCAAAGTGTGAGAGCACCGAAAGCTGAAAATTGGTCTGGTTAGGAATGGGGTTTAAGTGTCCAGTGGTCAAGTGGTTAAAGCGGGAGTCCCACAAAAATTTTTTTTTTTTAAGAGTCAGCAGCTACAAATACTGCAGCTACTGATTTTTAAAATAAAAACACTCACCTGTCCCAGGGTCCAGCGATGTCGGCACCCGAGGCCGAACCATCCCTCGGTCCTCGGGTGCTGCCGCCGCCATCTTCGGTAAGGGAATCAGGAAATTAAGCCTTGCGACTTCACTTCCTGGTTCCCTACTGCGCATGCGCGAGTCACGCAGCGCAATCCGAATGGTCCCTGCTGTCTCTGGGACCCGTGTGTGTCCCAGCAGACAGTGCGGGGGGACAGGAAGAGGCATAGACTCCCGTGGGAGTCTATGCCCGGAAGTGGGTACAAATACCTGTCTTAGACAGGTATCTGCACCCCCCTCCCACCTGAAAGGTGCCAAATATGACACCGGAGGGGGGGGGGGGGGGGGTTCCGAAAAGCGGAGGTTCAATTTTTGTGTGAACCTCCGCTTTAAGCACAAATATTTTCCATAATACGAAATCTGAACACTATCTCATCAATGATTTCATCTTCCTGAAGATAGTGGCAGGGATTAATCCATGGAGGAATTATAGAATTATTAACCAGATTTTGATACACATGTACAGGTAATTCAGGCAGCTGAACAATTAAATGGATTTAAAATTTAAAAAAAAAAGGTGGAATCAAGATATATTTACATTTTTAACTTAGCACACATACACATCAATCTGTAAACACACATAAATAAAATATGCTTGCTAATGAGACCTAGGAAGAAAGCCCATGAGAAATAAGCTATGAAGGGTTGTTAGTTTGTTGGCTACAGTAAACAGTACACAGTGTGCATAAAGGGTAATTTGTATTTATGAGACCTACATATGTACAAAGCCAACAGTATCTGTTCTGTGCCAAAGACTCCACTGCCTGGCCCAAAAGGATTAGTCGTGGTAAAAATCATCTGCTTCATCCTGAAAAACTCTATATAACAGTATGAGAAATGAGAAGTTTCTGAGCTGGAATTGTTTTACATGGTAAATCTCTAACATTCCTACTGCAAGAACTATTATTACATCATAACCACAGGCTTTTCCAGTACCTAGATGAAGCCATAGTGATCACACAGTGTGCCTGCCCAGCTACATGAATATATTTATAGCTACATACCATCTATATAATCTAGTATGAACCCTGTCCCTACCCTCTTCAGTATGAACCCTGTCTATTCTGACACTTTAGAGCTTGAGGCATATTGAAGAGAAGCCCACCTAGTCCGATATTCACCTTTGTCCTCAATCCAGTGGCATTAACTGAGTAGCTCAACTGGGCGCCTCACTGAGTCCCTTTCAGCTTGCGATTGTGCAACCAATAATTCCTATAGGGATCTGTACTCATGGAGGCCTTCAGAAATCCTGCAGACTATGACTTTTCCCATAGCAAAGACTGGGGCTGCAGTTTCCATGCACAGGCTGAAGAGGAACCAGAAGCAGGTCGTGTTGTGCCTGGCGGCACATTCTAAAGCTTGTACTAAGTAGCTTCCTCTCCCTCTCTCTGCATTAAGTAAGGTTTGAATCTGATTAGTAATAATAGAATAGAAACTCTTGTCCTTGTGGAGTTTTTCAATCTGCCTTAAGCAGTGGTGTAACTATGTTTGATAAGACCCCGTAGTAAAACTCTTAGGAGGCCCCCTGCTTCTTTTCCCTCTATCTCAAAGGAAACTCTTCTAGCGATAAACAATCCTATGTGCTTTCATTGCACTCTTATAGAGGTTATGAAACAGTGGTGGCTGGTGCTCAAATTTTTTTTGGCGGGGGGGGGGGGCTCTCTGGGGGGGGCCTCCAAGAAAATTTGAAAAAAATCATCAATTACAGCCACTGTGCCCAATCAAACGCTGCCACTGTGCCCCACTGTGTCCCAACACTGTTCCCCCGCTCTCCTGCCCCACCACTGTAACCCCCGGCTCATCTGCCCCACCAATACACCTCCTTTCACATCTGCCCCACTGCTCTACCACCCTGCTTTTCTGCCCCAATACTGAACCCCCCTGCTCATCTGGCCCAACAATGACCCCCCCTGCTCATCTGGCCCAACAATGACCCCCCCTGCTCATCTGGCCCATCACTGTACCCCCCTGCTCTTCTGTCCCACTGCTGAACCCCCTTCTTATCTCTTCCACCACTGTACCTCCCTGCACATCTGCCACGCCGCTGTACCCTCTTGCTCTTCTGTTCCACCTCTGAACCCCTCCTGCTCATTTTTTCCACCGCTGTACCCTCTTCTCAGCTATGATATGTGTGATATGCAGAGTGGTGAAAGGAAACAGAGATGAGACACATCTACCTGTCCTGGCACACTCATCCTGCTGATCTACCTCTCGCATTCAGCCCACGTGCTTGTATGTGACGTCATATACAAGCATAAGGAATGGATGCGCAATGATAACCTCAGGTCAGGGGCATTCTCTGAAAGCAGTGGGCCTGTGTGCAGGATCATAAGTTGTGGTAAAGAAAAGATGCTAAAATTATTAGTTAATAATAGATGATAACATAGCACGTAAATAGAGGTATTTGGGTATAACCTGCATTAGGTATTGAAGAGCTATGTAGGAGCTGTTAAAGAGTAAGCAAATTCTTAAATTGTATTTGTGTCCACAGCATAGGCTGTGTCAGAGATGTTTGAAGGAGAAT
Organism: Lithobates sylvaticus; assembly: GCA_028564925.1. Lineage (NCBI taxonomy): Eukaryota > Metazoa > Chordata > Amphibia > Anura > Ranidae > Lithobates > Lithobates sylvaticus. The sequence continues at coordinate 387,682,086 of CM053026.1, forward strand.
ATACTCTACTAGGAAAAGAGCTTCAAAATCGGGAAGTGGATAAGGAAGAAGAGAAAGGAGAGAAGGGGTGAAAGATAGAAGAGAGGGGGTCCAAAGGGTTGGATTGAGAACCATCATGAAAGTCTGTGTGTTATTTATAGATCAGCTTAAATCATCTCAACTCAGCTACCATGGCAGTAGAACATTCTCGTCAAAGTTAGATGGCAAATGATGTGTTATCCATGGGTGCCATTGTTTTTCAAATTTGGGAAGCAGAGTGTTATTAATAGCCACCATTTTGGCATGAATCATGACGTTAGTCATCCTATTCTTCATTTCAGCCACCACCAATGTCGGGGACCGCCATGCCTTTGCCAAAGTTTGTTTAGCTACCCGTAGGAGTATAAATAATTTAAATTGAGTCAAAGTTAGAGATCCTGGTTTCAGATTAAGTAATGCGGTAGCAGGATCAGGCTGTATTTGCAAACCAAACATCTAGGAGGCCATTTTAAAAAAGGCCTTCAAAAGGCTTGTGCTATTGGGCATGTCCACCAAATGTGTAGTTGTGTGCCTGACTCTGAGCAACCACGATAGCACTGCGCGGAACAAGGTTGGTACATATTTTGCAACCCTAGCAGGTACAAGGTACCATCTTGTCAATACTTTATAATTAGCCTCTACCTCAATAATATTAGGGGAGGCTGATTTGGTAGATAATCAGATCTGATTCCATTCTGTAATGTCGAGCGTTCCACCCAGGTCCCTGATTGTAGTTATCTCAATCACAATGAAATCCCTTCTTTCTGAGATTGGTAGTGGCAACTAAGCGAGTCATCTTCCTTCTAGTAAAAACACCAGCAAAAGAGGCTTCATGTGCCGCTTGCGGCACCAGTGCCGAGGGTTGCCTACCCCTGATCTACTGCATTAATATTTATATATTTGTAAAATACTATTGCTTCCTGTATGGATTACTATGTAATCAGACAGACCTACACTATTATGCTCTCTTAGGCCGGCCATAGACAGTTTGGAATCTCGATCAATAAACTTGGGTACCTGCCAGATTTACTTGAGGTTATCGCTAGCGGCTATAGAAATTTGCACCGTCTATGGCCTGCCTTAGGCCCCCTTTCACACAGGCATCATGCATTCAGTCATGTTTTTTCAAAGAAAAAACTGATTCAGTTTACATCAGTTTTCAGTTCAGCTCAATTTACATCCATTTTTACATCCACCCATGGGAGTTTATACCAACCATCATGACTCATCCCTGCTGTCTGTGGTAGATTTCCCACTAACAGCAGAATGAAAACAAGCTGACATTAGAACTTTTTTTTTTAAAATGGTGTGCAGTCCCCCCTTCCCAATCCATAGCGGCAGGGATTAATGGATTCTAGAAGGATCGCAGAAAAAAATAAAAAATGGTGTGAGGTCCCCTCCCCCAATCCATACACCAGGCCCTTCAGTTCTGGTATGAATTTTGGGGGGGGGGGGGGGCGTTAACAAAATACAAATAATAAATGCCAGGTCTTTCAGGTTTGGTATGTATTTTGGGGTCACCTCAGGCCAGAAAAAACAAAAAAACTTAAGCACCCCCCCCAATCTATACCAGACCAAGCATGCATCCTGGCAGACCAGGAAAGTATGTGGGGGAGGGGGGGAGCATGCATCCTTAAAACTGCGGTAAGCACATGTAATCTAAATACAAGAGGCATATGTATTCATACTTTAACCGCTTCCCGACCGCCTACTGTAGATGTACGTCTACAGAATGGCACGCTAGGCAAAGGCACGTATATATACGTCCCCTTTAATTGCCTAGCCGTGGGGTCGCGCGCGCGCCACCGGCAGCGCGCTCGCGACCCGGTCGGGAGCTCCATGACCACGGCCGCGGGACCAGCGGACCCGATCACCGCTGGTGTCCCGCAATCGGGTCACAGAGCTGAAGAACGGGGAGAGGTCTGTGTAAACAAACCTCTCCCCGCGCTTCCTACTCTGCCTGTCATTGATCGGCTCTTCCCTTTAATCGGGAAAGCCGATTAATGACGTCAGACGTACAGCCACGCCCCCTAGTGTAAAAAAAAACACAACACGTCACACTAACTCCTCCCCGCCCCCTAGTGGTTAACTCCTTCACTGCCACTGTCATTTACATAGGAATCAGTGCATTTAAATAGCACTGATTTCAATGGTACCAAAAATGTGTCAAAAATGTCCGATGTGTCCGCCATAATGTCGCAGTCACAATAAAAATCGCTGATCGCCGCCATTACTAGTAAAAAAAAATAAAAATGCTATAAAGTTATCCCCTATTTTGTAAACGCTATAACTTTTGCGCAAACAAATCAATAATCGCTAATTGTGATTTTTTTTACCAAAAATATGTAGAAGAATACGTATCGGCCTAAACTGAGGAAAAAAAAAAATTTTTTATAAATTTTTTTTGGGGATATTTATTATAGCAAAAAGTAAAATATATTGCATTTTTTTCAAAATTGTCGCTCTATTTTTGTTTATAGCGCAAAAAATAAAAACCGCAGGGGCGATCAAATACCACCAAAAGAAAGCTCTATTTGTGGGAAAAAAATGACGCCAATTTTGTTTGGGAGCCACGTCGCACGACCGCACAATTGTCAGTTAAAGCGATGCAGTGCCGAATCGCAAAAAGGGGCCTGGTCCTTTGGCTGCAAATTGGTCCGGGGCTGAAGTGGTTAATCTTTGTTTTCTTTGTATATAGCTTTCCGATCTGTGAAGGAGACTAGTGTGAAACATTGCCTCAGTGCAGGAGCTTCCTGTAATCAAGACCAAACTCACTGTTTTCCCTCCTTGTGCAGGGTGACTGGTTTTCTATCCACCTCCCTGTAGTTTTCTGCAGGCAGCCTGTAAAGAATTCTGCTGGATTCCCCCTACAGCTCTGCTGTCTGTGCAGTCTATGTACCAGCACAGAGATGATGTCACTGCTTTAAGTTAAAGCGGAACTTCAGTCATTTTTTTATCTTTCCATCTATTAAATCTTCTGCCCTTGTTGCTTTACCTTTGGATAGTAACATTTTTTTTCTGCCAGTGAATACCTTATACAGCCCACTTCCTGTTTTTTGTCTGGTAAAAAGCCTAGGGTTAAGGCTCATGACATCATGCACAACTCTTTCTTTCTCACTCTTGTGAGAGTTTGCCAGGAAGGGAGGGGGATGAGTCATAAGATGGCCAATGAGAGCTGCAGAGCTGGAGGTGTGCCTCTGTGTGTGTCTGTTTAAATTCAGGAAGTGAACAAGCAGCAGCTTCAGCTGCCCACAGTTAAATGGTTGCACCCAGACTCAGTGGATGGAGATTTCTGCAGCATATTTGGCAAGTACAGAATCACAGTATATATATAAAATAATATGCAAAGTGGTTGGAGGGAAGCTTCAGAATGGCAAAGATGTTTGTATTACAAATTATGTGAGCAGACTGCAGTTCCTCTTTAATAGGTATTTCAAGTAGACTTTAATGAAAGTTGCAAAGCATGGAGTTTAGCTTAAGGTAACTATAGATTAAAGGTAATCTTTTTGCCCTGGCTGATAATTCTTAAGAGATTAGTGGGCTCACCAGTTCTAACTCTTTTAGCTTGGATTAGGCAAGACCAGAATCAAGGAGGTTTATCTTCTCTCCTCTACTGCATAAAGACATAAATACCTGGGGAATGCAAGAATGCGTGTTTACGTCAAAATCGTTTCAAACAACATGTGCCCATGTCAAACCATCATCTAATGTCTATGACTAAGTTTAAGTGTTAGTGCCCAGTTTCAGGGTTAGAGTTGGGGTTTTAAAAAAAAAAAAAACTGGATTTTATACAATGCAGCCTAGAAAACCATATGGATCAACGGACTTTGACAACTAACAATTTGATTGCTGGGTGAACTTACTTGATTGTGCTTTCACCCCTGAAAAAGTCCAAAGCCTCAACAGAAACTGTGGGAAAGGTTAATGAGGTCAACCAAAACAAAGTAGATCCATGCGGGTATACTCTGTACAGACTAGAAGAAAAAGTTATTAGAAACTAAAAGGTTACATCCAAGTTGGTAAAAGGAGAATGTGTTTTTTTTTATGTGACTATTTTACAATTGACACTGTCCAAACCAAAAAACCTTGCTAGCTTTTGTCCATGTAAATGCCTTTCTCAACATTCTTTCACATAAAAGGCTGAAGGGCTCAATAGCAACATACAAACTTTGATTTCCTTAAACTGGAGAGTGCTAAATCTGGTGCAGCTCTGCATAGAAATCAGCTTCCAGATTAAACAATCTGAAGTTAGAAGCTGATTGGTTCCTATGCAGAGCTGCATCAGATTTTGCACTCTCCAGTTTTAGTAAATCAACTGCACAGATTAACAAAGGTCTCTATTTTTCCAACCAAAAAAAGGCTTTCATGTAAAGGAAAAGTGTGGAAAATCCAAAAAATAAACATACATATTCAGCGCTGCGTAAATTGACGGCGCTATATAAATGCTTGAAATAAATAAATAAATACAAAATAAATACTCACCTATATGGCTGAACCATCGTTCTGATGCTGCAGCTGTCCCCCACCGGCTCTAGGTCCAAAGACTGAGCGATCATTTGCCTGTTGATTGCTCAGTTCTCGGTCTTCACAGAGCAGAAAGTGGTGACTATAAGCCACTGCTCTCTGCTCTGCCCCTTCAGCGCTCACTGGAGTGCCGGGCTTTGGCCATATTTCACTTTAAATCCTAGTCAGCAAGAAGGAGTCTGCATAATACACCAATCTTTAGAGTAAGGCCCCTTTCACACTGGGGCGGTTTTCAGGCGGTACAGCGCTAAAAATAGCGCCTGTACACTGCCTGAAAAAAAACGTCCCCATTCACTCCAGTGTGAAAGCCGGCGGGCTTTCACACTGGATCGGTGCGCTAGCAGGACGGTAAAAAAAGTCCTGCTAGCAGCATCTTTGGAGCGGTATAGGAGCGGTGTATTCACCGCTCCTATACCGCTCCTTCCCATTGATTTGAATGGGACACCGCGGTAACACCGCGGCAATACCGCCGCTAAGCGGCGCTACGGCGGCGCTCTGCGGGGGATTTTAACCCTTTTTCGGTCGCTCGCAGGGGGTAAAACCGCACCGCGAGCGGCCGAATCCTGCAGCTAAAACGACGGTAAAGCAGCGCTAAATATAGCGCTGCTTTACCATCACCGCGGCTCCCGCCCCAGGGGCCTAAGGGAAAAGCAAGCATTAGGGTTGATTTGCTAAAGGCAAATAGGCTGTCCACTTAGCAACAGAGGTTTCCCAAGTGAATGTGGTGCAACTTCACTTTGCAAAAATATAATTATTTGCAAGGGGAAAAAAAACAGCATTTTTGCTTGCTCGTGATTGGATGATGGTAGTCAGTAGAGCTTCACCTCATTCCCTATGCTCTGGGTATAATTTTGTTGCAAAGTGGAAGTGAACAGTCGTTTTGCCTTTAGTAAATCAACTCTTGTGTGTCAACTGCAGCCTCCAACATAACTAATGACAATATTTGTCAGGTGCAATTTTATAGTAGAATTTACAGCAGATAATTTGTGATATTCCTTTAATGGAATGTCTAATGCCCCGTACACACGGTTGGACATTCTGACCACAAAAGCCGTCGGATTTTTTCCAACGGATTTTGGGCGAAACTTGTCTTGCATACACGTGGTTGCACAAAGTTGTCGGAAAATCCGATCGTTCAGAACGAGGTGACGTACAACATGTATGACGGGACTACGTAGAGGCCATTAGCCAATAGCTTTCGCCTCCAAATTTTGCGTGGTACTGTGTGCGTCGGAATTCTCTTCACGCAATCGGAAAAGGTCCGATCGGATTTTGTTGTCGGAAAATTTTAGATCCAGCTCTCAAACTTTTTCCGTCGGAAATTCAGACGGAAAAAGTCTGATATAGCCCACACACGATCAGATTTTCCCACAACATAATCCGATCTGACTTTTTCCGACAGATTTTGTCCGAAACTTGTGTTGCATACACACGGTCGGACAAAGTTGTTGGAAAATCCGATCGTTCCGAACGTGGTGACGTTCGTTGCGAACGACGGAACTACGTAGAGGCTAGTAGCCAATAGCTTTGGTCTCGTAATTTGATCTAAGCATGCGTGGCACTTTGTCCGTCGGAATTCTCTGCACATGATCGGAAAAAGTCTGATCGGATTTTGTTGTCAGAAAATTTGAGATCCGCCGGAAAAAGCCCACTAGAGCCCACACACGATCGGATTTTCCGACAACATAATCCGATCTGACTTTTTCCATTGGAATATCCGACCGTGTGTACGGGGCATAAGAGTGCTGTGCTCACCAAGTTTGCTGGCAACACAGTCGGACAGGTGATGTTTCTTTCAGAGCGTTGAGGGGCGATTATTGAACTTCCCAACAGTCTTGTTTTATGGCCTGAAGAGCATTCTCTTGTCCAGAAAAAGTGGGGTTTCCTGGGATTTTATTTAAAATGGTATTTATTATAACAAATACAAATATAGAACCCACTGACTGTTACTAAATAAAGTGCTTTGAAAAAGTATTCATGCCCCTTGAAATTTTCCAAATTTTTTCATGCTACAACCAAAAACGTAAATGTATTTTAATGGATTTTTTTTGTGATAGACCAACACAAAGTGGTACATTATTGTGAAGTGGAAGGAAAATGATTTTCAAATTTTTTACAAATAAATATGTGAAAAGTGTGGTGTGCATTTGTATTCAGTCAATACTTTGTAGAACCACCTTTCTCCGCAATTACAGCTGCAAGTCTTTTTGGGGATGTCTCTACCAGCTTTGCACATCTAGAGAGTAACATCTTTGCCCATTCTCTTTTGAAAAATAGCTCAAGCTCTGCCAGATTGGATGGAGAGCGTCTGTGAACAACGATTTTCAAGTCTTGCCACAGATTCTCAATTGGAATTAGGTCTCGACTTTGACTGGGTCCTTATGCTTTGATCCAAACCATTCCATTGTAGCTCTGGCTGTATGTTTAGAGTCTTTGTCCTGCTGGAAGGTAAATCTCCACCCCAGTCTCAAGTCTTTTGCAGACTCTAACAGGTTTTCTTCTAAGATTGCCCTGTATTTGGCTCCATCCATATTCCCATCAACTCTGACCAGCTTCTCTGTCCCATTTCAACTAGAAAATGTTAACATATACAATGCTAATGCCCTGTACATACAATAGAATTTTCCGATGCAAATCGTGTGATAGGACCTTGTTGTTGGAAAATCTGACCGTGTGTAGGCTCCATCACACATTTTCCATAGGAATTTTCATCACACAAAATTTGAGATCTGGTTCTCATATTTTCCGACAACAAAATCCGTTGTCGGAAATTCCGATTGTGTGTACACAATTCCGATGCACAAAGTGCCACGCATGCTCGGAATCAAGCAGAAGAGCAGCAATGGCTATTGAACTTATTTTTTTCGGCTCGTCGTACGTGTTGTACGTCACCGCGTTCTTGAAGTTCGAAATTTCCGACCAACTTTGTGTGACCGTTTGTATGCAAGACAAGTTTGAGCCAACATCCGTCTGAAAAAATCCCATGGATTTTGTTGTCAGAAAATCCTATCTTGTGTACAGGGCATAAAAGTGTGTTTATTTTGTGATTAGGATTATGTACAACTATTAAAATGCCTGCTATGATAATGCTGTACATAGAACATTTTGTATTTTTATTTAGTATACTGCCTATAATTGAATTGTTGCCCTAATGAAAGCATTACAAGACAATCAATGCCCAGTTAGTAATTAGCTGTTAAAACTATGAGCATGCACAGTGAAACAGCATTCATGTTCCATATTACTGGCTAATCACAATTTACATGTGGTCCCAATCTGCACTGTTTATACACCAGGTGTAACTAATATAGGATTGGTATGCCATGCACAGAAGAGAAGCTCAGGGGTTTGGTTAAAGTTTTTCTAGGGTCAAAGTAAATTATACTAAAATGTCTACTTGAACTCATTTCCATTCCTAGATTTAGCCGGCTGTTGGCAATAAGGTTTATTTGATTTTGTTTAGTCTTTATATTAAAGTTAGTTGATGTCTTTTATGTAGCATGCTGCTAGAAAAAGAGCAATTTTACAATGTTCTTATAAACGTACTACATTTGATGTTATATTATTACTTAAATAAAAAGCCGCTGTTTTAAACCGTAATCCACTGTTTACAGAATTTAGCAAGTAGTAATCCAGAGTTTACCTGGATATTGAAAGGTTTACTAACAAAATTTTAGCTAATATTCCAAGGTACAGTTTGTACTAGAAATGTTTCCTGTCTTAGAGTAAAACCAATAAGGTCATGGTGAGTTGGATTTATAGGTTCCTAGAATTTTTTGAACTGCCCTGGGCAGGACTAAGTGTTTCACTTTACCAGGAGTGAAAATGGCACCTTTGGTACATCAACCAAACAGATTTAGGCCCCTTTCACACGAGGCGCACTACGCTTGCACGGAGTCCGCCTCTTCTCTGCCGGCTCAGCGGGAGATCTCTCCGTTGATCTCCGCTGAGCCGGCAAGTGACAGGTCCCTCTCTGCTCACTGAGCGAGCTTGTCGAGCGCCACTGGTCTCTATGGAGAGATCGGATGAAAACGGACAGCGTGTCCGTTTTCATCCGATCTCACCCGATCCGATCCATCAGCGACGGATCTGGACGTAGAGCCATCCGTCTGCTTTTGGCAGATCGGACCGGGTCGGATGTCAGCAGACATGTCTCTGCTTACATCCGTCACTCCATAGACCAGCATGGAGCGCCTGTTCAGGTCCGCCGTCAAAACTAACAGGTGGATCTGAGCGGTCCATTCGTGTGAAAGGGGCCTTATGGATCCTCTCTCCAAGTGGTACAGCTATCAATACTGCTAAATAACTGCAGAGATAAGATCAATTAGTCATCTGCAGATTTGCTTTCGTCAGTCTGAGACAACTGATAGACGTGCATCAAGAGGTTAAACACTATAATTTTGTATCATCCACTATAATTTTGTATCATTTACTACTAAAGACAAAAGTCCCACCTTTAAAATTGATCTCCGGGTTTCACTGAAGTTTAAATAGTTCATTAGGACCAAGCTGGTCCAAACACAATAATTACTTCACTAAAAGATGCAGAGGATCTCAACGCTGTATGAACTCTAAGTAGCCTCAGTATGCAGGACTTCCGGTCCCACTCCCAGAACAAAATCGAGTCAGAAGCCTTTAATCTCTATTTTAAACTAAATGGGTTGTTTTACGAGGTCACCGTTTACAATTACTTTAGGTGTATTCAAAGGCAAAACTTTATTTTAGATAGATTGGAAAAGTGTTAAACTCACTGCCAAGTTTTTTTGTTTTTTTTTGCTGCTGTCTGTATCCCCAATAGAGATTCAATTCTCTGTTTGTCTTGCTGACCACTGCCATCGAGACAGAAAGTGAGAGCAACTCCTAATTTTTACAGTTGTCCCTGGAAATCATCGAATGGACGCAAATGTTCTGGTGACAACTGTCTAAGATGGCAATTCCCCTCACTTTCACAATTTCCTCACATGTCCCGATTCATCTCCAAGACAGGAAGTGCAGGAAAATCTACCTAGAAGGGCTCAGTTAGTACATAGGCTATAATATGAAATTTGCAAATAAGACTGCACACTATACCTATATATTTACAACCTACAGTATTTATACGAAGCTTTTAAAATATTAACACCTATTGTTGCAATTAATATCCTAAAGCCGATCACATTCATATTTACAGTGCCTTGAAAAAGTATTCATACCCCTGGAAAATATCCACATTTTGTCATGTTACAACCAAAAACGCAAATGTATTTTATTGGGATTTTATGTGATAGACCAAATGGCACAAAATTGTGAAGTGGAAGGAAAATGATAAATGGTTCTCAAAATTTTTTACAAATAAATATGTGAAAAGTGTGGGGTGCATTTGTATTCAGCCCCCCTGAGTCAATACTTTGTAGAACCACCTTTCTCCGCAATTACAGCTGCAAGTCTTTTTGGGGATGTCTCTACAGCTTTGCACATCTAGAGAGTGACATTTTTGCCCATTCTTCTTTGCAAAATAGCTCAAGCCCTGTCAGATTGGATTGAGAGCGTCTGTGAACAGCAATTTTCAAGTCTTGCCACAGATTCTCAATTGGATTTAAGTCTTTACTTTGACTGGGACATTCTAACACATGCATATTCTTTGATCTAACCATTCCATTGTATCTCTGGCTGTATGTTTAGGATTGTAGTCCTGCTGGAATGTGAACCACCACCCCAATTCCAAGTCTTTTGCAGACTTTAACAGGTTTTCTTTTAAGATTGCTCTGTAATTGGCTTCATCCATCTTCCCTTCAACTTTGACCAGCTTCCTTGTCCCTGCTGAAGAAAGGCATCCCTATAACATGATGCTGCCACCACCATGTTTCACAGTGCGTTTTGCTTTTAGGCTAAAAAGTTCAATTTTGGTCTCATGTGACCAGAGCACCTTCTTCCACATGTTTGCTGTGTCCCCCACATGGCATCTTGCAAACTGCAAACAGGACTTCTTATGGCTTTCTTTCAACAATGGCTTTCTTCTTGTCACTCTTCCATAAAGGCCAGATTTGTGGAGTGCACGGCTAATAGTTGTCCTGTGGACAGATTCTCCCACCTGAGCTGTGGATCTCTGCAGCTTCTCCAGAGTTACCATGGGCCTCTTGGCTGCTTTGCTGATTAATGCTCTCCTTGACCAGCCTGTCAGTTTAGGTGGACGGCCATGTCTTGGTAGGTTTGCAGTTGTGCCATACTCTTTCCATTTTTGTATGAACAGTGCTCCTGAGAAAATCAAAGCTTGGGATATTTTTTTATAACCTAACCCTGCTTTAAACTTCTCCACAACATTATCCCTGACCTGTCTGGTGTGTTCCTTTGCCTTCATAATGTTGTTTATTCACTAAGGTTCTCTAACAAACCTCTGAGGGCTTCACAGAACAAATGTATTTATACTGAGATTAAATCACACACAGGTGGACTCTATTTACTAATTGGGTGACTTGAAGGCAATTGGTTTCAGTAGATTTTAGTTAGGGGTTATCAGAGTAAAGGGGGGTGAATACAAATGCACGGCACACTTTTCACATATTTATAAAAAAAAAAAAATGGAAAACCATTTATCATTTTCCTTCCACTTCACAATTATGTGCAACTTTGTGTTGGTCTATCACATAAAATACCAATAATATACATTTACATTTTTGGTTGTAACATGACAAAAATTTGGAAAATTTTAAGGGGTATAAATACTTTTTCAAGGCACTGTATATATAAACTTTGAAAAGATTGCCTTCAAAGAAGAATCTGTAGCCTTAATTGTGAGATTTGTATAAATGGGTAGAGCAAACAGTGTGAATCTTGCTTAATTAAAATGTAAATGGCAATTACAATAATGGGAACAGGAGATGGACTAAAGGAAGCAAATGAAGCAGTAATGGTTATGTCTGCAGATTTCAGCCTCCTGTGATCACTGGCTGCAGCAAAGGAGGGTCAGGTTGCAGAGAATGAGGTTCTTGGCAGAGCCATGAGAGTTGGGGTAAAATAAACAATTCCAAGTAAGAGCAAGACAAAAAGCAAACAAAAGCCTTGCACACTCCACACATGTCAGCCCTGGGATCTCATTAACTGGTCATAGACATCACAGGGCAGTTGGACGTGAAGACCACTGAAAGATCTGTTGTAATACGTTTCTATAAACATAGGGTGGTACATTGGCTTTAATCCTGCCAAACACAGCCTGAAATTTGGTTCATTTAGCAGCACTCAGGGCGAATTTCGAGCTGTGTTTGGCAAGCGGTATTAAATCCAAAAGCAAACATTTATTATATTACAGCATACCAATTATTAGATATGATGGATACTTTAACCACTTCAGCCCTGGAAGGTTTCATCCCCTTCCTGACCAGAGCATTTTTTGCAATTGGGCACTGCGCTAATTTGACTGGTAATTGCGCTTTCATGCAACACTGTACCCAAATAAAATGTATGTCCTTTTTTTCCCACAAATAGAGCTTTCTTTTGGTGGTATTTGTTCACCTCTGTGGTTTTTAATTTTGCGCTATAAACAAAAAAGACAGACAATTTTGAAAATAAAAAAACAATATTTTTTACTTTCTGCTATAAAACATATTCAATAAAAAAATGTAAAAAAATCAAATGTCTTCATCAATTTAGGCCATTATGTATTCTGCTACATGTTTTTGGTAAAAAAATCTCAATAAGCGTATATTGATTGGTTTGAGCAAACATTATTGTGACTACAAACTATGGGATATATTTATGGCATTTTTATTTTTATTTTTACTAGTAATAGCGATCAGTGATTTTTAGCAGGACTGCGACAGTAGCATCTTTGGAGCGGTGAAGGAGCGGTGTATACACCGTTCCTGCCCATTGAAATCAATGGGGCAGCGCGGCTATACAGCCGGCATAGCGCTGCTGCAGCAGCGCTTTGCAGTGGTTTTAACCCTTTCTCGGCTGCTAGTGGGGGGTAAAAGCGCCCCGCTGGCGGACGAATTACGCCGCTAAATTGATGGTATTTTAGCGGCGCTTTACCGCCAATGCACCCACCGCCCCAGTGTGAAAGGGGCCTTAGTTTTTCCCCTTTTTTGATAACAACTCAAAGTTCTTGAATTATCTTTCAATTTCAGTCAGGGTGGATTTGATTTAAATCACTAGTAAAATGGCTTGATTTAAATCATAATTTTTAAAGAGCAACTGTCATCTCTGTCCTGCTCCTCTGACCTGCTGTTGACTCACGACAGTCCTATTCCCTTTAATAGGATGGCTGGTGAAGTGGCAGTGACACAACAAGGTGAGGGACATGACAGCAGCAGGTGAGTAGATCCGCTAACAGGCGCTGCCATGATGGATCTGAAATGACAGGTGCACTTTAAATGTAAGGACTCAATCTTGCTGGTAGTTAGAATCTTGAATATTTTCAAACAAAATGAAGGTTTCCTATTTAGAATAATAAGCTGTCAGGTTAGTAACAGCGATATCAGAACCAATTCAGTCATACAGTTTGTAGTGTACATAGATTTGCAAAACAATGGGATAAAGGAATATTCCTGAACTTTGTTTTGTCTCATGGTTACTGTGAAATTGTGTGAATGCATCAATGCAGTGCATCTTATCTCAGTTTGCAGAGCTTGCATTCATTGAATGAGTTTACCAACTATGTACAGGCATACCCCACTTTTAAGTACACAATGGGGTTTATTTACTAAAGCTAGAAAGTCCAAAATCAGGCTCACTTCTGCATAGAAACCAATGAGCTTCTAACCCAGATTGTTCAATTAAGCTTTGGTAATAAAACCTGGAAGCTCATTGATTTCTATGTAGAAGTGAGCCTGATTTTGCACTTTCTAGCTTTAGTAAATAAACCCCATTGTGTACTTAAAAGTGGCGTATGCCTGTATATATTGCAGAATATAAAGCCTCATGCTACATAACTAAGCTCCATTTCATGCTGAATCTTACATAGAAAACTATCTTTAGATAGATTTTTATTCCAAAAGCATTTTATTAAAGTAAATTTGTTTAAAATCAAAAAAAAATGATTTAAATCAAAAAAATCAAATTTTTTTTTTTATTTTTTTTTTTTAATTATTGATTTTTATCCACCCTGATTTTAGTGACAAATACAGTGACAAATATCCCCAGCACTGATACTAAGAGTAATATAAACCTGGCAGGGTTCTCTAAAACTAAGAACAAAAAGCATAGTGCACTTTAAAAGAAAAATAGAGGTTCTTTTCGTACACACTTATCACCAAATACATATTGTCGCAGTTTAGTCAGTGTTATATATTGCCCAGTGCTATTAATCCCATAGATTGTAGAAGGACGACAATGCGCTAAGACACTTCCGATGCCAGTTCTGATTGAGCAGTTTAGCCATTTTGTAATTTAAGTAAACAGTGGCATAAAAAGATCTAAGTGAGCTCACAAAACGTTCTCTCCTTTAATAAATACAGATCTTGTGTTCTTGCGTGATATCAAAACAAAGCTTCAATAAAGTTTTTTACTGGAGTTTCAATTAGCTTTGTAATGTTAATGACTTGTGACTATGATACTACTGCTGGGCGAATGAAGGTGGGTGTTTTATAGTCCATCAGTCAGCCTGTTACTGTCATAGTGTGTAGAATATGCAACAAAGAGAAGATTCACAAGGAACAGGAATAAACATTAATACTCCAGATTACAATACTGAAGGTTGTCATAGCTCCGGGCACCTAAAAACTACAAGGTGTCATGCTAGCCATTCATTATGTAATTTATGGTAGTGATAAATGATGAGTTGACGTAGTGAATATTCCTAAATGTACACTGTCATTTTTCTTTGCTCGATGTTAACATTTTTTTGCTTACAAGTTTATGAATTGACCTATGAAATTAAATTTAATTATACAATCTTCATTTGATAATTTAATCATTTTAAGACACACAACTAGAACGATCATACTGTAAATAATGGCCAGAATAGTATTAGAATTCCTTATAGCTATACTTGTTTCATATCAGTAGCTCAAAAATGATTGAGGTAAAAAAATCAACATGGCAGCCAGGGAACTAGCATTCTCAGAAGGAGAGACACATCAGCCCACATAATTCCCTTGTGAAATGTGTCCTTTAACACATGTATGTTCAGTTTAAAGCCTATCTCCAGGAAATCTGAAAATTCGCCCCTGCAAGGGGACAGCGCCCGCACTGCAAAGGTTAACTGCTAATTTTGTCTAGGGGAGAGTAAAAGCAATTTTACTTGCCCAATCCTCCGCTTCCCCGGCAGTGGACTGTCCCTTGGCTTCAACACATCCAGTGCAGGCTTATAGACTCTCTATCGAACTTGATGACACCAGGACCTTAGACTGCTGGAGAATCGGGGAGAGGATGCTGCGGAAACTGGTCTAGCAAGGTGAAGGAGCATAGGATCTTTTTTATGCCCTTAGACCTAAATGAGCCGTTAACCCCACGCAGTTCGGGCGCAATTCTACTGCCAGGGAGAATTTTCAAGTTTCTTAAAGTTGGGTTTTAAAATACTATTCCCCTATAATGGAAGCATTCTTTGCTACTTTAGAAAGTGGTCAAGTACCCTGCGATATAAAAAAAAAATCTGCTTATCTGCTAATTCTAGATAAAAAGACATAAGTGTCAACAAAAACTGACTTCCACTACTATTCCTTCCTGCATCTGACACTTCATTTATGTCACTGTACATCACCGTGGTGCATTTTGGCATGGCCCTAGTATGTGTATGTATGAATGTGAGTTAAGCATGCCATAGATTATACAATTTTTCACCACTGGTGGAAGGAAAGAAAATTGCTCAATTCCCCCATCAACACAGTCAGGGAAACTTTCTCTGCAGGCAGAATACAATGATCAATGCTAGTAGCTATAGCTGCCAGCAGTGATCGTATGTAAAAAATTTGACAGGTTGTTTTGATTGTTGGATCGACTTCAGTACAACCAGCCTGCCCATAGATAGATCGAATCTTAGCCAGTTCCTGCTGAACCAGCTGAGATTCAATCTGTGGCCGACTTTAGGCACCCTTGTATGCTCCTTGAGGGCAGGGACTGATGTACAATATACATAT
Organism: Lithobates sylvaticus; assembly: GCA_028564925.1. NCBI lineage: Eukaryota > Metazoa > Chordata > Amphibia > Anura > Ranidae > Lithobates > Lithobates sylvaticus. The sequence goes on from CM053026.1 coordinate 387,697,679, forward strand.
GTAAAGTGCTATATAAATTGTCAGCGCTATATAAATACTTGTAATAAATAAATCAATAAGGGTAGATTTTTTTTTTACTGTTATCCTAATTCCTCCATACGATAATATCATAAATACATGACCTGGCCCAGTCCACTATTTCTCTAGGCATCTGAGATACTAAGGGGTTGAGTTACTAAAACTGAGGAGTGCAAAATCTGGTGCAGCTCTGCATAGAAACCAATCAGCTTCCAAGTTTTATTGTCAAATCTCAATTGAACAAGCTGAAGTTAGAAGCAAATTGGCTACCATGCACAGCTGCACCAGATTTTGCACTCTCCCGTTTTAGGCCGGGTTCACACTGGTACGACATATGCTCTGACTTTGGGAGCACATGTCGCATGACGTGTATAAATCTGTTCTGACTTTGAAAAAGGTTCCTGCACTACTTTGGTCTGACTTTGGTCCTACTTCAGCCCATTGAATATCATTGAAGTTGGATCATCATTTTAACAAATCCGACTTTGGCATGTGACTTGTGCTCTGAGGATCTTGAAGGGAAACCCCACGCAAAAAAAAAAAAAAAAAAAAAAGGTGTAGCTCCCCCCCCCCCCCTCAAGACCATGGAAAAGTGTGTGGGCCGCTCAGGCTCGATAGAGAGGGGGGTATATGGACAGTGCATCCGCAATGGCTGCTAGAGTGCTGACAGGGAGTGGAGCCCATCCTGGCCCCTGCAAAGATTCAAGGAAGGAGGGGTGACCCCTGGGATGACCCACATGTCCTGCTGCAATGAATGGAGTGACAACCTCAGCCTGGACTCTGGCCATGCCAAGCCCCCTTGTGATGTCACCGCCCCATCATGCCACCGCCAGTGATGTCACAAGGGGCGGGGTCTCCGGGTGAGGTCGCCGTATGGCTACAGTGTCTATAAAAGAATCGGCAAAGAACGCAGCTTGCACAACTGCGGGAGCTAGTGTCAGGAGAAGATCAAAGGAAGAAGACAGCGGAGAGAAGAAAAACTGGAGGAACGGAGGAAGAACCAGCAATGGAAAAAGACATCAGTGGAGAAGGAGAAGAACCGGAGGGAGAAGATATCAGAAGGAGAAGAGAAGCTGGAGCTGCTATAATATATTACTTTGTCAAAAACCTGTGCACTGTTTTTATTTTTTTACACTTTTTTTGGGTGAATTAGTAGGGGTATAATGAACCCCATACTCATTCACATAGGGTGGGGGCACAGGATCTAGGGGTCCCCTTGTTAAAAGGGGCTTCCAGATTCCGATAAGCCCCCCCACAGACCCCGACAACCACAGCCCAGGGTTGTCGGGAAGAGGTCCTTGTCCCCATAAGCATGGGGACAGGGTGCTTTGGGGTGGAGGGGGGAAGCAGAGCCCTGCCTGCCCGAAAGCACCCACACCTGGTATGGTCCAGGAGGGGGGGGGGGGCGCTCGCCCCCCTTCCTGACCTGCTAGGCTGCGTGCTCGGATAAGAGTCTAGTATGGATTTTGGGGGGACCCCACGCTGTTTTTTTTATTCTGCCATACCAGACTCAAATGGCCTACTATTGTCGGGATCAAAGTCGGATCCTGTTCATTGAAGTCGGATGGGATGCAGACATGAAGTCCCCGGGCAAAGTCGAATCCACCTACCACTGTCGGGTCGTACCAGTGTGAACCTGGACTAAGTCTTATGTTAAATTGTTTCTTCAAGAAAGAAAGAAAACATTAAAAGATAGCTAGGAGCTACAAATACTAATAAAAGGATACTTACCTGTCCAAGGATCCTAACCCAAGGATCCTAACCCAGGTCGGTTTTTTCGCTGGTCTTCAGGTCCTGGTGCCGACATGTTTAGTGTGGTGACTCCTCGTGTCTTCACAGTCGGCTTCCCACTGCGCATGTGTTAGCTGCACTTTGCTTTGTGAATGGTCCTACAGCCTTCTGGGACCTGTGACATGTTCCAGAAGGCTGCGGGCAAAGAGAGGGGAGCTGAACCTACATTTTCGGATTGCCTAGGCAATCCAGGTCGAAGTGGAAGCGGGTACCTGTCAAAACTAAAGCAGAACTTCACCTAGTTTTAAATGAACATGGCCAGTCCTTGCACCTGAGAGCTCCCCATCGGCTTCCATTGTCCCAAAAAATAAGAGATCGTAGAGAGGGAGCAATGGTCTGGAGTGTGTGGCACCTTAAGTTGTATATCTGTGTATTACAGATACAGAGGTAAAGGGAGCATGTGGGACCCAGCTGAACTTTTTACATTTCTAGCCAAATTGAGCCTCAGTTAACCTATCACTGTACAATTTATTGCTTTTCACTATGATGTTTACCATTGCCAGCAGGGTGTTTTGGAGCTCTGTTGTTCAAGGGGGAGGGTGTCAAACTGTGAAAAAAATCTCTTTAAATCCTCCATTATTCTGCCTGGAAATCAACAGCTGAATAGTTTTAAAGGGGGGTACAAAATCTGACCGTTTAAGAAAATAGATAGATTTGATTAATTTGTTGCTGGCGCATCTAACTAACACAATGCAGAGTCCAGATGTATAAATTGATCTTGGCTATAGGTTACTGCATTGCACATGCAATCATTGCTAGGCTGACTGATGTTTTCAAGATGTTAAAAAAAGCAGTAGAGTATTGTACTGTCAGTCACTGATTAATACAGAAAGTTTGGAGTTAAAGTGAAACGCTTTATTGGCTAACTTAAAATGAACTTAACCTAAACTTATTAGGCTACATGCACACAGACGTGTTCAGGCAAGCAATATACCTAGCTTTAATAACACAGCATTTTCCTGCATGCGGGTAGTCACATGTGGGGTGTACAGCTAGCCACTGAAGTGAATGGCTAAGTGCCTCTGTCCTCATGTAAACACTGATGGTTCTGTGCCTCCATTGGCTGTGCATATGCATATGATGTATTTTCCCCCAACGTGGCAGTTCTGCATCCTTGACAAAATACTGTACATGCATGCAGGGGTAAATGCTGATGTGCAGAATCATTGGCATTTACACCAGTAGAATGGCATACAGCAATTCACTTCTATTGTCATCTTTATCTGCTAGGCAATTTTTATGCCTGAAAATGTTTGTGTTCACACAGGGCCTTAAAGTTGCAAGCTTTCTAAGATGTTTTAGAGCCCCTGTGCAGACTTTATACATTTCCCCATTAATGTGAAAAGCCTTAAGAAGGCATTTAAGTCACTCTACGGCTAGGTCCAACTTTCAGTGCAATTATGTAGTGCTACTTGAATGCAACTTGAATAAAGTTTGTATATTCTATGGGGCCAAAATCACACTGGAATCGCACCAACGTAATAAAGGAACCTCTTCCAAAATCGCTCCATGCTGAGTCAAAACAATGTAATTTCTATTGTAATGCGATTCTGTTTGTCTCCAGTCGCATCTGAAATCACACTAGTGTGAACCAGACCTAAAAGCTTAAAGCAGAGTTCCAGTCATTTGTTTGTTTATTAAAAGTCTGTGAAATAAAAAAAAAAGTAAGTAGCTACAAAAAGTGTAGCTTCTGACTTTTAATAAACAGTCACTCACCTGTCCCACAGTCCAGCAGTGTACTCACCGCAGCCATGTTCTCCCCCTGTTCCTCCTCGGCAGCGCCAGAATCCCTACTATGAGCACCCAGCTGTGATAGCTTGAGGCTTCACAGCCGGATGCCCACTACGCTTGCATGAGCAGTGCTGCAGTCTGTGACTAACCCCAAAGTCTTCTAGGACCTGTCATATGTCCCAGAAGACTTCGGGAGGGAAAGCTTCTGCTTCCGGTGGCCTAGGCGACCGGAACATAAATGGGAGCAGGTAAATTCGGGTACCTGCTCCCCCCCCCCCTCCTCCCCAAAAGCTCAGTTTCACAAGGCGGATCCGGGGAGGAGGCCATAAAGTGGAAGTTCCACTTTTAGGTGGAACTCTGCTTTAAGTCTTTAATATCTTGAGTTAGCCAATAAACTAAAACTGGAGAGTGCAAAATATGGTGCAGCTTTGCATGTTAGCGAATCAGCTTCTAACTTCAGCTTGTTCAGTTAAGCTTTGACAAAAACAAATGAAGCTTATTGTTTTTTTATGTAGCGTTGCACCAGGTTTTGCCCCCAGGGTGGATAAAAATCAATGATTTTTTTGTTTTGTATAAATTTATTTTAATAAAATGCTTTTGGAGTAAAGATCTATCTAAAGATAATCTTCTATTTAAGATACAATAATATTTTAGTTTATTCAGCATGAAATGGAGCTTAGTTATATAGTAGCATGAAGCTGTATATTCTGAAATATTACAATTTTTGGTAAACTTATTCAATGAATCCAAGCTCTGCAAGCTGAGGTAACATGCACTGCATTGATGCATTCACACAATTTCACAGTGACCATGAGATAAGTCAAAGTTTAGGAATATTCCTTTGTTTTGCATATCTATGTACACTACAAACTGCATAATTGAATTGGTTCTGATATCGCTGTTTTACTAACCTGACAGCTTATTATTCTCAATAGGAAACCTTCTAAACCTTCTAGGAAGATTCTAACTACCAGTCCACTCATCTGCTGCAGCCACATCCCTCGCCTTGTTGTGTCACTAAAGTGAAATGGGACTGTCGGTGAGTCAACAACGGGTCAGAGAAGGAGCCACTGCAGGGTAGAGATGACAGTTGCTCTTTAAAAATTATGATTTAAATTAAGCCTTTTTACTAGTAAATTAATTTGAGATTTAAATCAACTTGATTTAAATCAAATCCACCCTGTTTTGCACTGTTCAGTTTTAGTAAATCAGCCTCTTTACAGTTTAACTTAAACTTTAAATGCTCTGCGAAAAGTTACAAAGCAAGAGAGGCTGTTTGTGCCACAAGTAATATGTCTTTTGATGGCCTCTTTATTGGTTATAACCAGTGACCAAAGCTGGGTACACATAGATCTAAATTCGACCGGTTCAGCAGGAACTGGTAGAATTTCGATCTGTGTTTAGCCCTCTGTTCAGATCATTAGACCAGCTTCTGCCGTACAGTCCTGCTGGAAAATCAGCATTCAAGTGGCTGCAGCACTGATCAGTGTATTCTGACAGGTGGAGAGGGAGTCCCCATTGTCAGGATACAATAGCGCAATGGGGGTGATTACTGCATCCACATTACTTGCATGGATACAGAATGATATAGGGTTTTTTTTTTTGCCTTTTTTTTCAACCTGCTGGTTGAACAAAAAAAAAAACTTAAGACTCAAGGATGTTCTGTTCCAGGACTGCATCAGTGAAGAACAGCTCATTCACATCAAGGATGCTCCCCCTATTGACTAATGCACTACTGTTACTCCTAACCAAGCTATAACAGAGCTCATTCCAGCTCTAACCAATGAGCAATGTCCTTAAAGACCCAGTTTTGATTAGATGTGGTTTCATACATAAGGAAGGAGAAGTCAAAGTGCTGAACTTCTGGAATGCTTGGTACCTATACTGCTGCAAATATCTGCTAGTGAGGATGTTGGGCAAACACGTCCTTTATGTATCATATATGTACAACATGGCTTCCACACTGCCCGCTCTGATAACATTAACAACTCAAAACAATGAAGTAAGGAAATGGTGCACGTTTTGAAACAGTGTATATTTAACAGTCCATGACTTCAGAGGAAGTTATAAAACACAAACAAAAATTAATACACAATATTTATAGTAAATGTTTTCAGAGGACTAAATGCCACGTGAAAAACATGTAGCCTGAGTTCACACTTGTGCATGTGGAACACCGCATGTGATTCGCACATAAATTGCACTGCATTCCTGTGATCATCACATGCGATGCCTGTGCGGTGTGATTTGAGCCATACATTGTGTATGCATCCGTACCAATATGGTGCAGGGCCCCTTTTTTTCCCCCCCACCTAAATCGCATCCTATTCTGGAAATCGCACTGCGTTTTGCAAGCTGTTTCAGGGTTTCATTAATCTAACATTGACACCCGCAGCAGATCCCATGGACGTCATTTGATTGCAATGAGGTGAGGGAAACGCACAGGTTTCGCTGCGTTTTCCACATCGCATCAGTGTGAGCCAGAAAGCGTATTTTGTGCAATGATTAGGATAGAAGAAAGAAAGAAAGAAAGAAAGAAAGAAAGGAAGAAAGAAAAAAAGTAATATTAATAGAGAAAGGCAAGAAAGAAGGAAAAAAAATATAGTGATATAAATAGAGAAAGGAAAGAAAGAAAGAAAGAACGAAAGAAAGAAAGAAAGAAAGAGAAAGAAAGAAAGGAAGAAAGAAAAAAAGTGATATTAATAGAGAAAGGCAAGAAAGAAGGAAAAAAAATATAGTGATATAAATAGAGAAAGGAAAGAAAGAAAGAAAGAACGAAAGAAAGAAAGAAAGAGAAAGTAAAGAACAATATAGTGATATAAATAGAGAAAGGAAAGAAAGAAAGAAAGAACGAAAGAAAGAAAGAAAGAGAAAGTAAAGAACAATATAGTGATATAAATAGAGAAAGGAAAGAAAAAAATTGATATAAATAGAGAAAGGAAAAAAGAAGGAAAGAAAGATATAGTGATATAAATAGAGGAAAGAAAGAAAAAAGAACGGGAAAGAAAGAAAGAAATAGAGAAAAGAAATAGTGATATAAATAGAGAAAGGCAAGAAAAAAATGAAATAAAGAAAGATATAATAGAGAAAGGAAAGGAAGAAGAAAAGAAAGATATAGTGATGTAAATAGAGAAAGGAAAAAAACTAAACAAAAACAAAGAAAGATATAGTGACATAAATAGAGAAAGGAAAGGAAAAAAATAAAGAGAGATATAGTAAAATAAACAGAGGGAGGGAGGAAGGAAAGAAAGAGTGATATAAGCAAAGAAAGAAAGATAGATATAGTGATATAAATAAATAAAGGAAAGATAGATATAGTGATAGAAATAGTTATATAAATAGAAAAAGAAAGAAAGAAAGAAAGAAAGAAAGAAAGAAAGAAAGAAAGAAAGAAAAAGAAAGAAAGAAAGAAAGAAAAAAAGAAAAAAAAGATAGAGTTATATAAATAGAGAAAGGAAAGAAAAATGAAATAAAGATAGATATAGTGATATAAATAGAGGAAGGAAAGAGAAAAAGAATGAGAGAGAAAGAGAAAAAAGAAAGAGCAATTTAAATAGTCTATATACATTGTACAATAAATATGTATAAGCCATAATCTCCATTGCTGCATTTAGTCTATGAAACTGACTGAGGGAAGTATATAGGCTATTGTGGAAATGCTAGTTGCCTGGCTGTCATTAGTCAGGACAAGAACACAGAGCAGGATGTGGGTCCATAGATGAGGTATGTGTGAGCGTAGCCCAGCAGACGATGTGTGCCCCCAGAGCTGACACTTACTTTGTTGTTGAGCTTGCAGTGTGCCGGGTCCCTGAGGCTCCGGCGGTTGGCTGTGACCAGTACCAGTAGAAAGGCATGTAGTAATCCATTGGGAATGGTGACCATGGTATCTGCAATGCTCCTCCAGCAGGCACAGTGAGGGAAGCAGCACGTCGTGTATCCCGGGCTCTCTCTCTCTCACATAGGACCTGAGCTGTGGGAATTGGCGGGGGTCTCCTGAGAGGAGAGGGCAGTGAGGACAGAGCGGCTCCGGGGTGCCATGCTGCTGTACGGACAGCCTGTAGACAGATTCGTTTATTGTGTGATGATGGGATTAGTCCTGAGTCAGTGACCCGCTCCGATGTCGGGATGTGTGAGGCGGCAGTAGAAAGTTGTGGGAGGTGTCAGGAACTTTCCCTGTGTCCCTCCTCCTCCCTCCTGTACATATATAGAATGGGTGGTGCAGGCTGCCCTCAGGTACCGTGTAAGAGTGTGGGATGGGAACTCTTCTTAGTCCGCCGCATTTACCTCAAACTTACACACCGGCATTTAGAAACACAGTACATGACCTAGAAAGGAAGAATTCCCGGCCTCTCCTCATACAGAAATATCATAATACATTCCAATAGGAAGCAATATTCTGCATGTATACAAACCTTCCTCAATAAAGCAGATGGTCTACAAAAGATCTGGGGCTAGAGCCCATAGCAGCGTAGTAAAGAAAGTCATACGCATGGGCGGGCATACACATGTATATAATATACATACGTACGTGTATATATATATCTCCAGAGAGCCCCCTTACATCAGGGTCCCCTCCTCCCCTTGGGGACCCCTGCAGAGACTCGGGGAGCTATAGCCCCAAAAGCCACCCCTTGCGACGCCACTGCGTCTGTACTAAAGGTTTACATGTCGGGGCGCAGGAGCGCCACCCCCCTATTCCATGCGCTTGGCCCCCTAATTTACATCCAGGACACATGGATTCCAATGGGGTTTTTTTTTTTTTTTTTAGAAGAACATGATTGCAGCCTAAGGCTCTAAGGCTGCATTCACACCTGAGCGTTTTGTCGCCCTAAGCCGCCCTACGCCTGAAGCTACAAAACGCTCGAGGGGAAAAAATACATTATTCTCTATGGAGATGGTTCACATCTCCACTCCATGTCGCCTTAAGCCGAACGCCTGAAGCTCAAACAAGTTCCGGACCCTTTTTTGTCGCGCGAATCGGGCAGATTTGGGCGTTTGTATCCCCATAGAAACTAATGGAAAAGCTCGATTCAAGCGACTAGCGCGACAACGAGCGTTTCTACGGGCGTTTTGTCACTGCAACTGCTCCCAGGAAGCAGTTGAACAAAATCTAAAAACATAGCAACAAATGATGACAGTGATGATCTTTTTTCCTATTGGCTATCAAGAAAAACGCCGAAGTTGAAAAACGCCTGACAACGGCGTATGCAAATGTGCAAAAACGACCGTATTCGCGCGACAAAACGCCGGTAAAACCGCTGGTAAAAAACGCTCGTTCCGCTACGCTCAGGTGTGAATGCGGCCTAATTGGCTTCAAAAAAAGGGTCGGCTCAGGGCGCAGTGAGCCCACCCAGTTGTGTGACAATAGCGAATTAATATTTGCTAATGTCTTCCTGATTCTCCTCCTGGCCAATCTGGGCTCAGGAAGTGATCCTATTGGCCACGAGGAGGAGGGAGGAGACGCAGGGGAAGCCGAGGAAAGCAGGAGACACAGGGTGAAGCCGCCGCTCAGAGGAAGCCCACAACCTAGATGTGGTAAGTCCGGGGACCGATCAACCGGGTGGGGTGTTACAGGAGACCCGACCAGCCAAAGGGGGAGTGCGACTACAGATTGCCTCCCCCCCCCCCCCAAAAAAATACACCACCAGCTGCCACTGCTAAGTGGGCTGATGCTAGGATGCAGGCAGCTCTTGGCATCCTTTTGTTTCTAGGGTGCAGGACACTTCTGAAGGAAGACACCTAGCTTCCTTCTTTTCCAGGACGCAGGCAGCTTCTGCCACCCAGTGTCCTTCTGTTGTTAGGATTCAATACACTTCTGAAGGGCGCTATCTGGTGTCCTTCTGTTGCAAGATGCAGGCAGATTTTGCCGCAGAGTGTCCTTCTGTTGTTAGGACAATGGCAGCTTCTGTTGTCCAGAGTTCGTTTGTTGCTAGGATGTAGGGTACTTCTAAAGGGAGTTACCTAGCGCAGGAAGATTCTGCCACCCAGCTTACTACTGCTGTTAGGACGCAGGCAGCTTCTGCTGTATGGCATCCTTTTGTTGCTAGGGCACAGGCAGCTTCTACTACCCAGTATCCTTCTGTTTTTAGCACGCAGGTAGCTTGTGTTGTCCAGTGTTCTTTTGTTGCTAGGAATGGATGTAGGACACTTCTAAAGGGAACTACCTAGTGTCCTTCTGTTGCTAAGACGCAAGCAGCTTCTGCCACCCAACATACTTCTGTTGTTAGGATACAGGCTGCTTCTGCTATATGGCATCCTTTTGTTGTTAGGGCACAGGCAGCTTCTGCCACCCAGTATCCTTCTATTGCTAGGACGCAGGCAGCTTCTGATGTCTAACATCCTCTTGTTGTTAAGGCACAGGACACATCTAAAGGGAACCACCTAGAGTCCTTTTGTTGTTAAGATGCAGGCAGCTTCTGCCACCCATTTTCTTTCTGTTGCTAGGATGCAGGCAGCTTCTGCCACCCATTGGCTTTCAGTTGCTAAGATGCAGGCAGCTTCTGCCACCCATTGTCTTTTTGTTGCTAGGATGCAGGCAGCTTCTGCCACCCATTGTCTTTCTGTTGCTAGGATGCAGGCAGCTTCTGCCACCCATTGGCTTTCTGTTGCTAGGATGCAGGCAGCTTCTGCCACCCATTGGCTTTCTGTTGCTAGGATGCAGGCAGCTTCTGATGTCTAGCATCCTTTTGTTTCTAGAGTGCAGGACTCTTATGATGGGAGTCACTTCTGTTGCTAGGATGCAGACAGCTTCCAAATATAGCTAGGATTCCAAAGTGGACAGGATACTGGAGGTCGGCTTTAAAAACAGCCATCGGGTTTCTTTTGCCACCTGTGTCTAGGAAACTTTCCCTTCATTTCCTCTCCTATAGACTCAACAGAAAGTGAGAAGGATATCTTTCCACTGTTTGAAAAATCCCCTTTTAGGGCCCTTTCACACGGGGGGGTTGCTCAGGTCCACCTGTCAGTTTTTCAGGTGGACCCAATCAGACCCTCCAGTCTCCTCTATGGAGCGGCAGGTGTCAACGGACATGTGTCTATCTGATCCAATCCTTTCATTTAAAAACAGACAGCTAGGGATCCATTCCCCATCCGTCTGACAGATTGGATGGCAGTTTGGTGTAAACAGACAGGTAGTCTGTTTACTTACGTCCAATCATAAAGGAGAGCAGGCTGTGTCCGCTCTACTTTAGTGGAGTGGACATGCACCAGCCTTCTGCCCGCTCAGCGGGCATCAGCAGACAGATTCCCCGCTAAGCAGGCGGACTGCCACGAAGCCCACCCCAGGTGTAAGAAGCCTTAGATGGTTGTCACAGGAACAAGTATACCCATCAGAAGATTTTTCCCTCTATTCCTGTTCTGGTGGCAACTCAATATTTTGGATTTACCCTCACTTTTATTCCCAATAACATTGGTGACCAGTACAATAAGAGAGAGTGAATTTCCCTAGTAGAAACACAGACAGCTATAAAAAGCTAACAGTGGTTCTAATCCCTCACTACTCTAATCCCTCAAAAAGTTTTGCCTTTAGTTATAATTTAAACCCAACTCCAGTCAATTTTTCAGTCAAAGAATGTTGGACGGTAGGGCCACCCACTAAGTGAATTTTAGCTAATGAATCAGGAACCAGCTGAAATTTGAATAGTGTATGGCCAACTTAAGGCTGGCCATACATGAGTCATTCTTTTTCATTCAATCAGCGGGTTGAACAAAAGAAAATTACTACATTCCTCCATCCTCGTACTTAATGTGGATGGGGGAATCCCTCACGCTGAGCCTTTGTTTTCTGACAGCTGGGAAATTTACATGGCATTAGAATACAAGCACTGTCGGCTTTAGCCAGCGGCGTTGATCGAGAATTTTTTTTCCAACAGGCTATCAATTGATAGATTGACTTGTGTACAACCAGCCTGGCCATACATGGATCAAAATTCAGCTGGTTCAGCAGGGACCGGCCAAATTTTGATCCAGGTATGGCTGGCTTTAGGCCTTGAGGAACGGGTAATTTAGAGGGTAAGCATACAAAAGTATAGTTGTCCATTAAGGAGAAGCAACAAAAATTATAACTTTTGTTTATTCAAGGGTCAGTCCTTGAGACTGCTAGTTCCCCATCAGCTCTGCTCTTCTTGTAATTGGCAGCAGGCAGTGGGTGGATCCATGGCCAACAGACAGCCTGCTATTCTCTATGGACACCACTCACTGGGGTTGATTTACTACACTGTAGATTGCAAAATCTGGGGCAGCTCTGTATAGAATGCAATCAGCTTGTGGGTTTTTTGGTCAAAGCTTAATTGAACAAGCTGAAATTAGAAGCTGATTGGCTACCATGCAGAGCTGCAATAGATTTTGCACTCTCCAATTTTAGTAAATCAAGCCCACTGCCTGCTGTCAATCATAAGGGGAGAGAGAGACCTGATGGGGAACTAGTGTCTCAGCTTCCCCATAAAGCTCCATCCATTGTCAGCATCACTGGTTGTCAGAAGGCTTCTCAGGCTACAGTGTCTTTAAACAACTGACGGCGGGGGGGGGGGGGGGAGCAAGAGGTCGTGGCAGCAAACATTCTGCCTGTTACATGCGGTACAGAGATGGGCACACTGCCTGTCTCTGTCACCTTACATTTGGTTTTAATTACCTCCGATTTCATTATCTCTAAACTGGAGGTTATTATTTTTTAATTTGGTGCAGTAATTGCACCACCTTATAAAAGTACTTAGGCTGTTAGGAAGCTATTAAAAACTACCTGAATCTGCTGCACGAGTTGGCAAAACTAACAAAACGGGCAGTAGTTTTAAATATGGTGCAGGCAATTGTAAAGGGCCATATACTGCCAGAAACGTTTCATTGGGGCTTTATTTAACTCTCCCATATAAGTGAGATATCTGCCCTTGATCTCCTGGGTCTGCACACCTGCTGTGTCTATTGTGAGGAGTCCCACACTCTCTGTTGGGTTCCATTTATTTTATATTATGGAAAATGAAACAGGAGGAGTTGGAACATGCAAAGGTGGGCAGGAACACTCAGAAACTCATAGGTGGACAGAACAAATTTCAGATCTCTAGCAGGGGCTGTCACCTTTGGGGTATGCAAGACATATAGAAACTGGGAGCTTCTATACTCTTACCTGCTGTATAAGTATGGATGATCCCTGACTGACTTAAGGGTTAAGTTCTATGACTTTTATAAAAACAGAAATATGGAGCTGCCATAGTAAACTTGTTTTTACGGTGCATTCTCCAAAGATGTTATCCTTAAAGCAGAGCTCCACCCTAAAGTGGAACTTCCGCTTATCGGATTCCCACCCCCCCCTCCGGTGCCACAATTGGCACCTTTCAGGGGGGAGGGGGGTGCAGATACCTGTATGATACAGGTATCTGCACCCACTTCCGGGACGAGTTAGCCGGAGCTGCCCCGCCCCTATCCGAAGATGCCCCGTTGTGTCTTGGGAAACACAGTTCCCAGGACACAACGGGGACCAATAACGACGCACAGCGCGACTTGCGCATGCGCAGTAGGGAACCGGGAAGTGAAGCCGCAAGTCTTTACTTCCTGATTCCCTGACAGAGGATGGCGGCGGGGCAGCCGAGAGACGAGCGATCGCTCGTCATCTTCTGCCGACACCGCTGGAACCTGGAACAGGTAAGTGTCCATTTATTAAAAGTCAGCAGCTGCATATTTGTAGCTGCTGACTTTTAAAAAAAAAAATCGGGTGGACCTCCTCTTTAAGTATTTAGTGGGTAACTGACCAATATGGTCCTAACTTCTGATATGCACATGGTTATTCCATGCACCAGAAACTGACTGGAACTGACTGCACTGGTGTGAACTAGAGCCATTGGAATACATGGAAAACACTGTGCATGCATCTTTAGGGCTAGTTCACACCACAAATATGCACTCATAAGTTCTGGATACATTTTTGCTTACAGTTCGCACAACACGCAGTTCCAATGCAGTTCCAGTGCATTTTTGATGCAATTTGCTAGGTTCCAGTACAGTTCTGTGCAGAAAAAAATGCAGCACGCTCTACTTTTTTTTTCTGCACCAGAAACTGACTGCACTGGTGTGAACTAGAGCCATTGGAATACATGGAAACCTCTATGCATGCATTTTTAGTGCAGAAAAAAAGCTTACGGAACTGCGTCTGGTGTGAACTAGCACGAAGGGATTTTGCATTTGCAAACCCTTAACACAAACACACCAATTATCTTCACTGATCCTACTCAGATCATGTGCATTTCCTTTTTAGTATTTCAGGCCCATTGCATTTAGTAATGCCTGTTTGTCCCAAAGCATTGCATTGCCTGTGACAAAATCGGACATCAGTTATCAGCAACTAAATGTTCCTAAAAACTTAGATGAATCTTATATTAAAGATGATAAACATAGTTAGCAGCATTCCTCTCGCCCCCCCCCCCCCCCCCCCCCCCCCCCCCCATTGTCATTATCAGCATTGTCACTATTGTTTGGCAAATGCAAATCAAAAGAGTCAATCATGAAGAAGTGGAAACAGATTAAAAAAAAAAAATCACACCTCTGTTATGTTTATGCTTTGCTTTTGATCATCTAAACTGTTTGTAGTTTTCCTTTGATCTATTTTATCGTCCACTCTTATTGAAATAGCCGTCATCTTTATCAAAAGAAATGTGGGAAACAAGTGATGGTGCAGAATTAATTGGACCCTACTTCTAGAAACAATGCTTGTTGAGTACATCATCCACTGGTAGTCACAGTTAACAGGCTGGCTTTTGATTAAAAGAGTTGGTTCATAAAGAAATGCAATTAATGTAACTGATTACATCAGCAAAGCTGAGATCAAATAGTGGTCTAGTGTTTTCAATTCATGAAGTTCCCAGTATAGATGTTAACATTGTCAACAGACTTTTTAGGCATCCTATAAAGCAAACCATCCTTAGCTATTGACTATAGCTTTACCGTGCAGCTGATCACCGACAGTGGTTCTTGGATTACACATAAATTAATGTATTAGGAGAATGGTATTACTAAGTATTAAAGCAGAACTGAATAGACTGGTCACTTCATTCAACCTTACTAACTATGTAACTATGTAACTCCAGCCAAGGATAATAAGATAAAAATTAATAGTCCGTTGAAAGATAAAACAACAAAACCAGATTTTGGTGCGATATTCACATTCAATCCAGAGATTTCTCCTACAGTACTTTTTTTCTGCCACTAGATGTCCTCAGCCAACATCATTTACACCACTTCCCGTGAGACCAGGTCATTCTGGATCCGCTTCAGCCTACGACTGGACAATGAAAGGAGAAGCAGCACAGTGATGCATTAATCTCTCCATCACTTTGATTTCTCCTACTATCAGCATGCTTTGCATTAGCACATGAACTGACTGCCTTCTTGTGTTGATTCTTCTTCTCCAACTCCAGCTGTATAGAGATTACAAGATGCCGATAATAGGTCAAATTCAGGTACTTTCACAGTGTAATGGCAGGATCCTGAAGACTCTCTGTATACTGTCTGCCCATACCTCTGATACAGGGAGGTAGTTATTAAATTGCAGAAATCAATGGACTACCAGAGCGCTCACCAGCGCTCTCCAGCACAGTTCATTGAGAACTACAAGCTGTCAGCCGCGGTGGCCAACGATACTTGTAGTTCATGAATGATGCAGCCATGTGAACGCAGCACCCCACACCCACGGCAGCGCTGTTTTTAAATTGTGACAGCGGGTGCCAGGAGAGGATCCTCTGCCCGTTGTCACAGGGAGGGGGAATCAGGGGAAGAGGAGCATGTTACATGTTCCAAAGGTGAAAGTTGCAATAATGTTGCAATAATTTGTGTATTTAGTATCTGCCTGGAATCCAGCGTTAGGGCCCATTCACACAGGGAGGGCTGTGTTTACCCGCACAGGGATGCACATGTGTTCCGTGCATCCCGTGCAGGCAGTCCCATTGATGTCAATAGGGAAACAGAAGATACACAGACACAGCTGTTGCTCCCAAGCTGACATTAGTGTGGGAGTGGGTCCATGTCCCTGAAATTTCCCTTTGACACTAGTGAAAAGGGTGTAACATTGGAATCTTGTTAGTAAGGGTTATGTACATGGTAGGAATTGCCTGTCTGGCAGTTTTATGTACTCACAAGTTGAATTATGGGGAGGTTGAGAAAAGGTGGCATATGCTATCCTCAACCCACTTTATATGCTCAGAATAGCAACAGGTACCCCAGTTCAAGGGATCACTGATACACATATAGTGCATCTGAATACAAAGCCAAGATGTATGTGAATACCTTTAGTGCCTGCTTATAGTGTCTAAAAAATGGTAAGGCACTTTAAATCGCACACTATACAGACTATATGGCTGACTCCTAGAAGATTGGAATTGTTAGAAAAAATATCAAAGTATAGGGTCAGCCTTATGCCGCGTACACACGAAGGGACTATCCCGCGGGATTATCCGCTGGACCGAAGTCGAGCGGATAATCCCCTCGTGTGTGGGGCGCCGGCGGACTTTTTTTGGCCAAAGTACGGCGGACTAAAGTTTTAAGTTTTGTTTTAAAATTATCCCTGGACTTGGCAGTCCAGCGGACAATCCGGCCGTGTGTAGTATGGTCCGGCGGACCAAAAAGGACGCATGCTCAGTAGCAAGTATTTTTCTAGTATTTTTCGTTTTCTAGTCCTGTCGTACGTGCTGTACGTCATCGCGTGAACCGTCGGACTTTTTGCGTGATCGTGTGTGGTCAAGTCCGTTCGCTTTTTAGTCCAGCGGACCCAGCTGGAAAGTCCAGCGGATTGTCCGCTGGACTTAGGTCCGCCGGGAAAAGTCCCTTCGTGTGTACGCGGCATAAGTTGTACTATCCCACACTTCAACTGGGCTTTATCCAACTGAATGAAAAAAGAAATGACCAAGTTCATAGTGATAGTGTAGAAAAAGCTATCAACAGTTTGGCTTCCTGCCCTTTTCATAAACAATTTTGGTGATCCCAGACTATTGCTCAAAACACTGGATATTTTTTTCATCCAATTATACATTTAATAACTTCCCTCTTTTCTTATGTCAGTTTTTATTAGTTACTACATGGAAAGTTTATTAAGGCTGAAATCCAGGAATTATTTGTATTGGATGCTTACACTGATCCAGCTTGGCACAATGTAAGTATGCAGATCTCATACCTAATAAACCATTGGGGAAGCTGTAAATCATGGTAGTAATCTGTGCTACTAAAGTGATAGCTATTATCTGGGTTCTGCTCAGGTTCTATTTGAGCGGCTGTCTCACTGCACACTGACCACAGGGGGACGCTCGCTTGGCACAATCACCATTCATAGAATGTGATTGGGAAGGGCGGCAATTGTAACGCCCCCCGCTTTTCCTAATTGTCCAGTCAGACAGTTGCCTACAAGATACAAAGGTTCATCCTAGCACTGGAATTCAAAGCTAGGGTAAAAAAAGTTTCTGGGTATATGTTTTTTTTTTGCCGTCTTTTACAATTAAGTATTTTTAAGTTGAACACCGCTAGTTAGCCTTACTTATAAAATTGTTCTCTATTAAGCATTTTCTGTGCACTGATTGATGGCTTGCTCTATCATGCCCATACATGATAGAGTGATATGTGTGATATGCCTGGCGTAAAAACAAATGCAGCCGAGTAAGAATTGAAATATCGATTGAGAAGACAAAGATTTTATGGGCAGTCAGATATTGTTCTCACTAATGGTGCAAATGTAAGCTGGCAGTGCGCAGTACAGGCTCTAAAGTGTGCATCTGTGTATCTTAGCCCATTATACACAGAAATATACTGCCAAAGTATATGTGGATAGGCTAATGTTTATTCTAAAGCCTAGTACATATGGGCCGAATGTCAGGCGACATCAGCCGGTTCAATAGAAACCGGCTGACATTCAGTCCGTGCGTATGGTAGCCGGTCCGCGGAATCCGGCTCCTGTTGAAGGGTCATGACCGAAAAAGGTCTGCCGACCGACTCCAGATCAACACTCTCAGTCAATGGCTGAGAGTGCTAACCGGAGTATTCTGGCAGGGGTACAATCCCCCTGTCAGAACACAATAGCACAGCAAAGGAGATCACTGTCAGATTGTTAATACAGTGGCTCCGACCTGAGTTGTCAATTTTTTTCAACCCAGTGTGTACGAGGCTTAAGAACGTTTAAATTCAGGAAGGGCCATTTCACATGGATGCAAAAGTTCTGGTAAAAACAGGTAGTTGACCCCCGACTAACCTGACCAACAATGCAGTCAGATGGTGAAGGACACATGCCACAGCCATGATACTTTGCTGTGCAGCTGCAGGTAATTTAACTCGGCTTTCTGAGTTTGACAGGCGACACAACCTGTCGGATTCTTTCATTGAGGCCAATGGGAGCGAGCTGCACAAAATAAAAGCGAAGAAAAAAATAAAAATGGATTCAGAAGGTAGCAGTATCACCTCCTGATTGCCTACCAGTTCACTACCCTTCAGCCCTCAGGGAAAGTGATCCACCATAGAGATTGCTGTCCATGTGAAAAATCTCTTTAAAGCTGGTTTTACACTGGGGCGGTTTG
The DNA here is from genome assembly GCA_028564925.1 of Lithobates sylvaticus. Classification (NCBI taxonomy): domain Eukaryota; kingdom Metazoa; phylum Chordata; class Amphibia; order Anura; family Ranidae; genus Lithobates; species Lithobates sylvaticus. The sequence goes on from CM053026.1 coordinate 387,715,756, forward strand.
CAGGCGCTATTGCGCTAAAAATAGCGCCTGCAAACCGACCTGAAACAGCTGCTGTTGTGTCTCCAGTGTGAAAGCCCTGAGGGCTTTCACACTGGAGCGGTGCGCTAGCAGGACGGTAAAAAAAGTCCTGCTAGCATCATCTTTGGAGCGGTGAAGGAGCAGTGTATTCACCACTCCTATACCGCTCCTACCCATTGAAATCAATGGGACACCGCGGTAATACCGCCGGCAAAGCGGCGCTTTCCGGGGGGTTTTAACCCTTTTTTCGGCCACTAGCGGGGTTTAAAACCACCCAGCTAGCGGCCACATACCGCGGGTAAAACGACAGTAAAGCAGCACTAAATATAGCGATGCTTTAGCGCCGCCGCCCGCACCGCTCCGGTGTGAAACCAGCCTTACTGTTCACTGACTACCTCTGCTGGAAGTCTGTTCTCAGCATCAACTATTCTAACGTAACGTTTCTTATGGACTTTACTCCTGCTAGTTTGAGATCATGTCCCCATGTTCTTGATCTCACCTTCATGTAGAAAATACTGCCCTCGTGAACCTTTTTCACATCCTTAAAAAAAGAACATCTTCTAAAACATGGCTTTTCCTGTATGGATGATTACAGACCCTATTGTATGTGCTGCTCATATTTCTGCATGAGTCACCTCCTGTCACTTTACCTAAGTAGCATACAGGAGACAGAGAAGTAGACAGGCTATTTTGTTAGATCAGATGTTGGATGATCCTCTTTTCTTTGGTGTTCTGGTATAATGAGTCACACAGAGCCACCCAGACACACAGGAGCCCCAGGTAGATTGACCTTTCTGGCCCCTTGGCTGATTTAATCTCCTGTACATACATACTTAGACCACTAGGGATAGGACTCACTTGGGACATTTATGCCCCAAGCTATCATTTCATCCATCTCTATTATATGCTGACCCTGTTGATCATGGCATGTTATTTATTATTTAGAAATAAATATATGTAATAAATATATAAATAAAAAATATATGAATGTGCACTACACAGTCATTCTTGCCTTTATTGCTTGCTTTCTGGATGAGCAGAAAAGACCAAAAAACCCTGAAGGCTTTGTCGACACTGGTGTTTTCAATTTTGCATTTCCACACAGCACAAAAAGCGATACAGGCTCAATTTCTCAAGCTTAAGAGCATGCTTGCCTTTAGGCTTGGTTTACCTTTATATCACAATGACATCTAAAAGGAAAAGTTCATATCGCTTTTTTTTTTTTTTAAAGCGAACCTTCACCCTGTCTAGTCAATTTGCACCATGCCATTCCTCCCCCATTCCAAAATCACAGATTGCTTTTTTTTACGTTCAATATGTTTTGTTGCTGGGTTTACATTCAAACATTAAAGCAATAACCAATAAATGTATGGGTACAATAGGTAAGAAATGTATAGAGTTGTTAATCAATTTTATAGAGTGGTAATCAATTTACAGCATGTTACAATGTCTTGTTAGAATGTATCTTAAAGTGGAAGTAAAGTAAAAATTTTGACTTTCACCTACAGGTAAGCCTATAATAAGGCTTACCTGTAGGTAAAAAAAATATCTCCTAAACCTGTACGGTTTAGGAGATATTCTCTGTGCAAAGCGCCGGTGACTGCATCGGCGCATGCGCACAGGGGATTCTCGGCTGAAGGGCGGCAGAATCTGAAGCCTGCCGGGAAGAAGTCTCCCGTGCGCATGCGCGGGAGTGACGACATCGCGGCTCCAGCCACTCACAGCGCTGGAGTCGCGATACCCGGAAGACACACCGAGGCAATATGTCAGCGACCTCGGCGTGGACCAGGTGAGTTACCGACGCCTCGTTCTAAGGTAAGTATTTCATAATGAGCTAGTATGCGGTGCATACTAGCTCATTATGCCTTTTCCCTTACAGGTGTATATAAAAAAAAAAAATGTCAGCGGGTTTACTACCGCTTTAAGAAATGACAAGATAGAGACATTGAAAAAATGCACATGAGAATTAATGGGGGAAACATTGGAGGGGGGGGGGGGTATTTACTAAAACCAATGCAAAAAAATCTGGTGCAGCTTCACATAGTAACCAATCAGCTTTCATGTTTTATTGTCAAAGCTTGATTGAACAAGCTGAAGTTAGAAGCTGATTGGTTGCTATGCACAGCTGCACCAGATTCTGTGTGCACTAGTTTTAGTAAATCCCCCACCCCCAATGTGTCGGCTAAAACACATTTTTTTTTTTCCACATTGAGTGGATATAGATAAACCATTAAATCTGGAATATTACATAGGAATTAAAAAAATGGGTAGGAAATAAAAAGAAAAAAAAAGGGGCGGGGGGATTCCACAATTTCAAGTCTTGCAATCAGGGGGTTATTGGCATAGGGTTATTTTATTAAATCAGAGATTAAATGCACATGGAAGAAAGAGGTCTGTCCATGGGAACCTGGTAGCCACAAATTTAGTCCTGTACATATTGACATGAAGTTTATTTTTTCAAAGAACATTGTGTTGTGCCATATTAGTAAAAAATTGTCAGAGTGAAGTGTGGGAGTTTTCCAGGAATGCACTATAACTTTCTTTGCAGCTGTGAAAATGTGAAGTAATTTAAAAAGCTAAGTACAAATGCTTTTTAAGTTCTTCTTTAGGTTTCATAAATGCTTCAAGTTCTAAAGATACAACCTGAGAATTGTTTTGAATGAGAAAATAAGACAAAGGACTGTCTCTAAGGGGTTGATTTACTAAAACGGGAGAGTTCAAAAACTGGTGCTGCTGTGCATGGTAGTCAATCGGCTTCTAACTAAAAAAAAAACTGGAAGCCAATTGGTTTCTATGCAAAGCTGCACCAGATTTTGCACTTTCCAGTTTTAGTAAATCAACCATTAAGGTTCTATTCACATCAAGTGAGGTATGTTTGAGATGGTGTTGCACTGGTCAAAGCCTTACCAGCTGCACGCATCAGTTATGGTGCCAGGCCAAATGCCAGAGTCTGTATTTTACCCAACCGACAGCGAAACATATAAAGACCGCCACACTGCACAAACATCAGACCATACTGCACAAACATCAGTGTTCAACCTAACTTTAGTATTTCAGGTGACACGTGTTCCCTAACATGTAGCAAAAGAATAAGTAGTAGGACTTTAAATACCCCTTAGGTGATCACAAAGGTACAACAATATAAAGAATATAAAAAACTTTATTTTTACCAGCAAAATATATAAAAACACATATTGTGTATAATTGCTTGCATATTGCTACCAACATTCATCATCTTCTGCAAACATGCATGACTTTTGGTTGAGATATAGAAATTACATTGCCGTGTTTCGTGGAGAACACTGCTTCTTCAGGACCTTCCATATCTCTAATACGTGCAAATGATCAGAAGAATAACTTTTAAAGATAGAGAAACACATATATAATTTTACAAAACAAAAAAGCATACGTAATTAGAATTACATTTCTTCACAAGGATCGTTGGGGTTTAAAAAAAATATGTGATATCTGCAGACAGCAAAAAGGGTGGGAGAGGAGAGAGAAGGGGAAAAAAATGATCAAAAGAATTAAATTTTACCTTTTCATGAAACATTTTCATCCATACACTATATACTTCAGCTATGCCAAATAGTATATGGTGATGTAATGATAGAAATCTATGTGGTATAGTCTCACCTGCCTGTGGGAGAACAACCAGCCTTAGGATAGAGCTTCTTCCTGTAGAAGCTCTATCCTAGGGCTGGTTGTTCTACCATGGGCTGGCGAGACTATACCACATGGATTTCTATAATTACCATCATATACTATTTGGCATAGCTGAAGTATATAATGTATGGATGAAAATGTTTCATGAAAAGGTAAAATTAGTGTACTCTTTTTGTGACAATTTTTTTTTTATTTTTTAACAGCTTGGGGGTACGCCCCCTATGGGTGGGCCGCCACTGTTGCTAATAGTATTCTTCTTCTCCTGACTAGCTTTAGGGTTAGCTTTAACCCTTCTCTACTATCAAAAAAAAAAGTTTAGGCTTTGGATATATAGCATTATTCAACACTGTTAAAAACCGTTCCTGCTAGCATATGAAACAAAGCCCCTAAAAATGTATAACTTTGCTCCAATGTTTAGATGAAGGTTATGTATGACCTACATTTTTTAATGAATAAACTGATTATTTTCTAATTTATTAAAACCTTGATCACTGAGGATGGACTACCCAAATTAGAAGCTCACAAATGCATTGGATGCACCAGCTCTAAAAATGCCAATGCCAGATTCCCAGCGAGAAAGAAAGTCTTCACTTGCCATAGTCCATCATATGTTCCTTGCAGAAGCATGAAACAGGTGAGCTAAAAAAAACAAATGCTTGTGTTAACAACTTGAGAGCGACTGGCGACAGTTTTATTTCCATCTTCTCCAGTTTTTTAAGCATACACAAATAGCAGGGGGTGGGACATAATAAACTCCATTCACCTTCTGCATCGTTGGGAGTAGCAGCTGATACAGCGTGGGCCACAGCTTTCCACAAACCTGAATGGATGATTAGATGTGCAGGCAATATTTTCTGAGATTGTAGCTTCATTCATCAATCCCCTGCTCCCTGCTGGTCAAAAGTAGCATTGCTCCAGTTAGACCACATGCCACTGGCTCCGTACAAGTGCATTTGTTTTAAATATTATAATCCAGCCTATCCAATGTAAACTCAAATAGAAAAAGAAAATGTATTATACTTTAGCAATCCTTAGATGGTTTTCATTTTTTAGCCTTGTTTTATTTATTTTCACCTGATGAGCCAGCCAGTGACACACTTCCTGTTTTAGGGTGACTATACTGTATCAATGGAGGAACAGTGTAGTCACCCTTGGACAACAGCATTGTTAACCAGTAGAGCATATGACAGGCAGTAGGGAGTCGTTGTATTGCCTCCTCACCACCTGTTTTATCCACCCCCAAAATGCTGCACTATCACACTGCAACCATTGCAGGGCAGTTGCAGCACTGCCTCATTCACTTGAATAGACCCTGTTCAGCGGGCATTAGTGCCAAGTTGAATGTGACAGGGAGTATAATTATTGTCGCAGCAGCAAAGCAAAGTGCCACGGCAGGTGTACACCCCCATCCTCTGCCTTTCCAGCTAAAGGGAAGCCACAAAGCTTTAGCACCCCCAACCATTAGTGTAAACAAGCTCTAATTGACACTTTTGCTGGACAGCTTGGTCTGTTGAAGGAAGTTGAAAAATATCAGACTTACTTTCAGGATCACCAGGTAATAAAAACAAAGACTGCCGTGTTAGTGACAGGCTACATCATTATGCACATATGATGTTTTAATTATTCCTATAGTTTCACTTGAAGAGTATTTCTTTTTTTGCTGTCTAGACAATTTAACCACTAATCCCATAATAGATAAAGACACAGATGGATTTACAGCAGATAGATATGTGACTCTATCCCTGTCTTGAGTGATAAATCTTCCCCAATAAGCACTGACACAGGAGACAGGGGAACAATGGATTACATAATATATATTTATAACTAAGCATCATTTTTTCTACAAACTTTTACCAAAATATTTATGCATGGTAATGAAATGATACGGTAGGATGGTTTACTAAAAGAGAAGAAACTGTTTACTTAGAAAAGTGAATGTTTCCTGAACTTGGAAAAATACAGTGAAGCTGTGTCCATCTCTATCATCCATGCAAAATAATTGTACCACTTTCAGCACAAAATTCCAGCCAGAATCATACCGCCAGTGAGGTTAACCTCCTTGGCGGTAACCCCGAGTCTGGCTCGGGGCCAGCTTTTTGTGCTGGGAGCGGTAACCCCGAGCCAGACTCAGGCTTGCGTTGCGGGATGCAGGGGGGAAGTTACTTACCTTTTCCCCTGGATCCTGCGATGTCTCCCCGCTGTGTGAGCGAGCCGTCCGCTCGCTCGATTCACACAGTGCCGGGTGCCGCCGATCTCCGTTCCCTGTGACGTTACGACGCACGGGAGCGGAGATCGGCGCCAAATTCAAAAAAGTTTAAAAACACAACACATATACAATACTGTAATCTTACAGATTACAGTACTGTATACAAAAAATACACACCCCCTTTGTCCCTAGTGGTCTGCCCAGTGCCCTGCATGTCATTTTATATAATAAAAAGATTTTTTTTCTGCCTGGAAACTCAACTTCACCTTATTTATTAAAGGGCCAATAGAGTGAAAAGAAACATCCTGACACTTATTTGTGGTTACAGAATATAATGAAGTCCTTTTTTTTATGTCACATGCCTTTATTTCTATTTTTCCTCTACATTTGCATGCAGATGAAGCTGTCTCGCAAAAGTGACAATTACAGGGGTTAGGACAAACAATGGAACACTGCCACTGTGGGTACAACAGTCAGCTTTAATCTGCATGGTTTAAACCTAAACACCCTTTCCTGCTTAAAAAGTATTAAATGGAACTTTACTTTAATTTGTTCATTTAAAACTACATATAGACCCAAAACTGTCCTTGTCCATAGGGTGAAAAGTTGCTGTGCAATTTCATGTAAGAAAGGACAGCACTGTCCCCATGTTAAAGGAATTAATTGGAAAAAAAAATATTTATAATATAACAGTTATAAAACACAGTCTGCTTGATCTTTGTATCAGAGTGCCTCATTTATGAAGTCTACTTATAGGCCTTCACTAGCAGTCCCAGAGGAGATGTTCTTATGGATCTTCGTTAAGAGTCATCAAGCAATACGGTATGTACAAAATGATATCTAAAGTGGGAAATTTATTAGGACAAATATGGAGTTGCTGTAACCTGTTTTGCACAAATGCTAATGTTTTTAATATATTTTATTTGTATAGTCTCTGCTGCCTATATAGAGGCAGAGTTTGTATTTTACACCTGCCCAGTTACAGTTTATTATCTACCTGTATCTTCAAGGTTATACTTCTAAAGTGATTTTGAATCCATATATTCTTCTCGGGTCCCCTGCCCACACTTCTGACTCCTCCCCCCTGCCAAGTGCCCACCATAGCAAGCCATTTGCTATGGGGGCACTCGAGAGGGCTTGCTCCAGAGTTGCACTGTGTGTGCCCATTGACACACACAACGTGGCGTGGCCCTGCCCCATCTCCCCTCCCTTCTCACTGGCTCCTGCTGCTGTCTCTGAGCCTATGAGGAGGAAAAGAGCAAAAAGAGCCGCTGCTCTTGTGCACAGCGCTGGATCGAGATCTAGCTTAAGTAAGTATAAGGGGGCCTGGGGATACACTCAGAAGCATTTTTTACTTGATGCAGAAAATGCATTAAAGTATAAGTAAGGGTAAACTTTTTTTTTCGTTTTGGATAGAGTGGGGAGAGATTAGAACACCTGTCAGGTTTTATTGCTGTCTGTGTTGCTTTAAGGAGATTCATTCGCTCTATTTGTCCTGTTTACTGTTATTATTGAAAGTGAAAATAAAAGAAAATCCCAAATTTTTGATTGTCCCCAGAAAAGTAATGGGGGAGAATCTTCCAATGGGGGACACTAGCTCTGGTGAGCTGGGGGTCCCCAAATAATTCCCTTAATTTTCAGGGATTTCCTTTCACTTTCTGTTTAGTTATGAGACAGCAAAGTGAAGGGAAATCTCTGCAATAGAACACAGATGGCAAAAAAAATTAAAAATCTGACTGGGGTTATGCCCTTCCTTACTCTATCCAAAGGGGAAAAAAAAAGTTTTGCCTATAGTTCTACTGTAAGGTAAGAAAAAAAACTTTAGCCTTTAGAAACACTTTAAGTTGAACCTGATGTAACTACTTTGAGATCTGTACAGTATGACTAAGGCCCCTTTCACACCTAAGCGTTTTTCATGCGGTGCAGCGCTAAAAATAGCGCCTGTTCACCGCATGAAAAAATCCTGCCCCTTTAACTCCAGTGTGAAAGCCGGCGGGCTTTCACACTGGAGCGGTGCGCTAGCAGGATGACAAAAAAACAGCATCTTTGGAGCGGGATAGGAGCGGTGTGTTCACTGCTCCTATACCGCTACTTCCCATTGATTAGAATGGGACACCGCGGTGAAACCGCGGCAATACCGCCGCAAAGCGCCGCTACGGCGGCACTCTGCGGGGGGTGTTTAACCCCTTTTCGGCCGCTCGCGGGGGTTAAAAACCGCACCGCGAGCGGCCGAATACCGCGGTTAATACGATGGTAAAGCAGCGCTAAATATAGCGCTGCTTTACCGTCACCGCGGCTCCCCGCCCCAGTGTGAAAGGGGCCTAATGGGTGACTATGAGAAAAAAAGAACTGTACAAATACAATATGACTCTTGTTTGGTTTTAATAACTTTTAATTTGTGAAAAAAATTAACAAGTTTTATTGATAAATACATTTGTAAATTCTTTGATCAAATCAAATGATTACATAGGCACCAGAAAAAAACTCCCTTGCTCTCATGTGACCAGGCTGGAAAATAAGCCACTTGCGTGCCCTCCTTTTCTCTCTACATTATATTGGGATGTGGGGCCATACTGATGATAGTCCCATGACGATAGTCCCATCATGCCTCTGCCTGTGGAAGTCATGCTTGTAACTGTCAGCCTTGCAATGCCTCATGGGACTTGTAGTTTCGCAACAGTTGGAGGGCCACCAGTTTGTGACCATTGGTCTACCTATAGATAGGCAGATGTCTTACCCAGAACACTGGGCAGTGAGACATATCCCTGTCCTGGAACCCATAGCACTTTAGCTTGTAACATAGCAGGTCGTTTAAACTTTCTTTCCTTTTTCTCAATAAGGGTGGACAAAACACTTTCACCTATGAGGGTTCAGGAAGGTTTTATCAGGGAAGATTATTATCTCTCGTTTGCACAGTATAAATAGTGGGAAACTGAAGTTGCCTTGAGCCAACTTCCTGTTGGGAGGGGGGGGGGGGGGGGGTTGGCTATGTTTGCTTTCCTTGGTCTCACTGTGTGTAGGAACATAGCCACCTTCTCTTGCTTGCTCCCAAGGTGAACTTTGAACTATAACCTATGGGATTTGTAATGTCCATAGAGCAGTGTATATGATTGTAGCTAACGTTCACTGCTTGTTCCAGACAAGCATAAGTTAATTGTCACTTTAGGTTTCAGACCCAGAACAAGCATGCAACAACTGAAAGTCTTAGCCAAAGTACTTTTTTCTCTAAGTCCAGGTCAGAGACGCAGAAAGAAATGAAGCCAAAGCATCAGCATAACAAACAATTATCCTTTTCAGATGAAGAGGTCAGTGATGGCCTATATGGTTGTCTAATGACAGGTTTCCTTTAATGAAACCGGAGATAAAACAAGTCATTTTCTAAAGAGCAATATCTGGATATTGATGAGCCATTATACCTTTCTGTAAGTGTACATTGTCAAAAGTCTCAACAAAAGTTACAAGGGCAATCACTCAGTATATACTGTATGGGTGAAAATGAAGTGTGATTTTAATAGGAAATAACAACATACTGACTTTTAATAACTAATCCTGCACTAAAGCCCATACACTTGTAAAGGTAGGGCAAGCAGGCAGTCTCAAAGGAAGGAAATAAGCTGAGGTGTGTAAGTCCATGTAAGTAAATGATTTAATTAACTGATTTCCTCTTTTGAATAGCCCTTCCATTTAACCTTAAAAAGGTAATGATTGCCTTATAATGAACATGCTAAAGATGTGCTAAAAGGGCCATCTATTTAGCCCAAAGTAAACTGATCATCTATTAGCACATACATTTGTTGCCACTCGTTCCTACTTGGGATATTTGCACAGTAATTGACCAGCTCGTGGGGTGTGCTATTGACTAGAGAAGTTCAAGCTGTGCGATGTTTGGCAAATGAATAAAAAGCTGTACCTGTACTATATTTCGTCAGCTTTAAGCCTAATAGCAAACTACAAATGTATGTCTGTGTGTCCTTGGTATTTATAGTAAATAATAATGTACTATAGCTTTCTTTCACTGGTTTCTTTCAGTGAAAGCTATTCTCTAGAATTGCTATGTTCCATAATAAATCATGAAAACATATTTAAAACACAGTTCCTAAAGTGACTTTGTGTATGTCTTCAAGTTTCAGGCAATCCAGCTTGGTTGCACAGTGAGTTGGAATCCCCCCTGTTAGCCACATACACAAAAGGGTATTTATTAAAGTGTCTGTTACCCCAATATTTTCATATTCCTGAAAAAATAAATAGTTAGTATTTGAAAAGGCAAAAAGGCAGCTCCCACTTCAACACTCAGCTCTTATCCAGCAGTGTACCCCACTGTACCCCATCAAATCCAGCTAGCTTCTTTTATGGGTTGGCCCACTTTCTGAGAGCCCAGGGCTTCACTGACGCACTCCCTCTCCAAGAAACTTTATTGTGACAGGGGATTAAGGCCATGGGTTGTTTGATTCAAAAGTATATAATTACTGTAAATGCAATCTTGCAGTATAGCAGAAAATTTGGAAGAGCCAGACCTTACATTAAAGTGTTACTAAACCCTCAACAGTAAAATCGTTCTATATATGCAATAAAGCATGCTTGTTATACTCACTGTGGAAACTAAGGGGTTAATCCTCTGCATTGTGTAAAAAGGCTTTTTTGATCCTGTATGCACAGATCCTCCTCTTCTTCCACTGACTCCAAAACATGTCCAGATAAGACAGAGTCTATGGATTCAGGCTGCACATGCTCAGTTTGATGTGTATTGCTAGAGAGTTTTTTTTTCTTGGAAGGGTGCATGTGATCAGCACAGGGCCAATCAGCACTGTCCAAACAGAGGGTGAGAGGTCCTGGATCCTGATAGGACAGCTCAGTGCAGTATAAAAACTCCTACAAGCTTTAACCAGACACTGATAGAAGTTGCAAGACTGCTATATATCACTGATGAGAAAAAAGGTATTTAGCAGTTTATATTTACTAAAATTATTGCATTTCCATGTTCTGTGTACTGTGGAGACCAGATATAGTGAATGCAGGGTCCTGGAATTAGTAACACTTTAAAGCTCCTCTCCAACTTGCTGCTGTGACACTTATTCCCTCCTCTCACCCACACCCCAACTGGGGATGGGTCCTCTCAGGGTCCACAAAAAGAATCTCAGCAGAAACATTAGTGTAAGAAGACTGCTGGTGAGTGGCCAGCATGGGCACTTCTGCAGCACTGGATTACCGGTCCCCTCCATACAGAAACAACACCAGCAAGGGACCCAAGCAGCAAACTGATCTTAAATGAGTATAACTTTGCTTACAAGTATTAAAAAAAAAAACATTAAACATACCACATGCACCTTTCAGTAGTGAAAAAGGACAAAACAGCATTACAGTCACATGAAGGAGAGAGGGATGTCACTGATCCCCACAGTCGCTGGCACATAAGATTTAAATGAGGCTACCGAGGTGGATGGAGCTGTGAGTGAGCGCTGACAAGGTGAATATAAGGGTTCCTTAGCAAAGCCGCTCTCACTTTGCCGTACATTGGCATGGTAACACAGAGCTTAATGGTTAGGATTATGTAACATGATGCCCCTTACAATTTTGGTCAGTGAAAATAAATAAAAATTGCCCCAGTGGTGGGATAAAAAAATGAACAGGAAAAATGCAAAGTGGCATTGCTCAGTGAAAGTAAAAATGCCTGCCATTATTGGTCAGTGAGAAAAAATGCCTGCCATTATTGGTCAGTGAAAGAAAAAATGCCTTGCACCAATGCTCCACAATGACACAGTTCCCCACACACGGCTCACGTGTAAGTTAAAGTCTACAGGCTTGGAAATATCAATTTGTAAATGGATAGAAAACTGTCTAAAAGACCGAATTCAGAGAGTAGTGGTTAATAATTCTTACTCTGAATGGTCTAAGGTTATCAGTGGTGTACCCCAAGGTTCAGTGCTGGGACCCTTTTTTTTAATATTCCTATAAATGATATTGGGTCTGGGATTAAAAGTAACGTTTTGTCTTTGCAGATGACACCAAGCTATGCAGTGGAAAAACGTCCTTACAGGATGTCTCCAATTTACAAGCCGACCTCAATGCTCTGTCTAAATGGGCAACTAAGTGGCAAATGAGGTTTAGTGTTGATAAATGTAAAGTTATGCACTTGGGGGCTAAGAATATGCATGCATTATACATACTAGGGGGAGTACAACTGGGGGAATCAATGGCGGAGAAGGATCTGGGGGTTTTGGTGGATCATAAGCTCAATAATGGCATGCAATGCCAAGCTGCGTTTTCCAAAGTGAGCAAAGTCCTTTCTTGTATTAACCTCCCTGGCGGTATGATTCTTTCTGGTTTTAGGTGCTGAAAGCGGTACAATTATTTTGCATGGAAATTTGGCGTTTTTATATTGTAGGTCTGCAATTCTTATGAATAACTCACTTAAATCTGTCCAAACCAGAGTCTAGTAGACATCCCGGGTATGATAAAGTTTGAAACACAAAATCATAAATTATAATATAATAAAAATATATATAAAAATTATTCAACAATGTAATCAAATCAAAAACACAGAAATTTGCTCAGTTGCAGAATAGTCGCTATCATTAAATTTGTTGTTTGATGATGAATTGTAATTCTAATGTATTAACGCTGTTTTCTAGCTGGTCTAAAACCACTTTTGACATAAAAGGAACCCCTTTTGGTTGCTATGGACAATCTCCAGTTTCTAGGCAGAAAAAAATCTATTTATTATATAAAGTGACGTGCAGGGCACTGGGCAGACCACTAGGGACAAAGGGGATGTGTATTTTTTTTTATACAGTACTGTAATCTGTAAGATTACAGTACTGTATGTGTATTGTGTTTTTAAACTTTTTTGAATTTGACGCCGATCTCCGCTCCCGTGCGTCGTAACGTCGCAGGGAACAGAGATCAGCGGCACTCGGCACTGTGTGAATCGAGCGAGCAGGCGGCTCGCCCACACAGCGGGGAGATATCGCAGGATCCAGGGGACAAGGTAAGTAACTTCCCCTGTATCCTGCAATGCGAGCCCGAGTCTGGCTCGGGGTTACCGCTTTTGGTACTGAAGATCCTGCCCCGAGCCAGACTCGGGATTACCGCCTGGGGGGTTAAGAGAGGTATGGACTCCAGAGAGAGCGATATCATTTTGCCCCTGTACAAATCAATAGTAAGACCTCATCTGGAATATGTTCAGTTTTGGGCACCAGTTCTCAAAAAGGATATCGGGGAACTGGAGAAAGTACAGAGAAGGGCAACCAAACTGATAAGAGGCATGGAGGAGCTCAGCTATGAGAAAAGAGGAACTGAATCTATTCCCTCTTGAGAAGAAAAGATTAAGGGGGGATATGATCAACATGTTCAAATACATAAGTGGTCCATATCATGAACTTGGTGTTGAGTTATTCACTTTAAGGTCATCACAGAGGACAAGGGGGCACTCTTTACGTCTAGAGGAAAAAGATTTCATCTGCAAATACACAAATGTTTCTTCACAGTAAGAGCTGTGAAAATGTGGAATAGACTCCCTTCAAAGGTGGTTCTGGCACGCTCACTTGATTGCTTTAAAAAAGGCCTGGATTCTTTTCTAAATGTACATAATATAACTGGGTACTAACATTTATAGGTAAAGTTGATCTGTGAAGAGAGAGATTGTGTGAGTTCCTAATAGCTAGGAACCACGATCTGTCATTTCCTTTAGGTCAGTCCCCTCCCCCTACAGTTAGAAACACACACAGAGAACACAATTAACCCCTAATCGCCCCCTAGTGGTAACCCCTTCCCTGCCAGTGACATTTTTACAGTAATCAGTGCGTTTTTATAACACTGATCGCTGTATATATGCCAATGATCCCAAAAATGTGTCAAAAGTGTCCAATGTGTCTGCCATAATATCGCAGTCCCGATAAAAATCGCAGATAGCCGCCATTAATAATAATAAAAAAAAAAAAATGTTATAAATCTATCCCCTATTTTGTAGACGCTATAACTTTTGCGCAAACCAATCAATATACGCTTATTGCGATTTTTATTACCAAAAATATGTAGAAGAATACATATCGGCCTAAACTGAGAAAAAGTGTGCTTTTTAAAAAAAAAAAAAGAGGATATTTATTATAGCAAAAAGTACAAAATATTGTGTTTTTTTCAAAATTGGCGCTCTTTTTTTGTTTATAGCGCAAAAAATAAAAACCGCAGAGATGATCAAATAACCACCAAAAGAAAGCTGTATTTGTGGGAAAAAAGGACGTCAATTTTGTTTGGATGCAGGGCACGACCAAGCAATTGTCAGTTAAAGCGACGCAGTGCCGAACCGCAAAACTTACCTGGTCATTCAGCAGCCAAATGTTCCGGGGCTGAAGTAGTTAAACTTGATGGACTTGTGTCTTTTTTCAACCTGTCTAACTGTGTAACTATGTAACTATGTAATGTTCGTTGGTCGGAAAAATGCCTAAGCTTCAATAGTCACAAAAAATGCCCAAGCATTATAGGCAGGAGAAATTATTCTAGAGTCAGTAGTAAAATGTCATGGTGTCAGGGTTGTAAAAAAAAATACCCTGGAGTAAATTAATAAGATTTAGAGTTTTACCACAGCTAGAGTGCTAAGGTTGCCTACCCTTACCTTATATTACCCTCTTTCCACCTAAGATCTGCCCCCTTGCTCCTTAACCCCTTTGGGCCTCAGATCAACTTCCTCCCTTCCTCCTGAACCCTTTCTGGCCTGAAATCAATCCCTGCTTTCTTCCCTAATCCCCTCAAACCCCATTTCATCTACCTCTTTACTCTTTAACACCCTCATACCTCAGATCTACCCCTTTCCTGCTTAACCCCTCCAGACCTCAGATCAACCCCACTTTCCTCCTCAATCCCTTCAAACCTCAGATCTGCCCCATTTTCTACTTAACCCTTTAAGATCTGTAAGGATTCAGGAGGAAGAGGGGGCTGATCTTTCTAGCATTTGGCAGTGGCAGTTTGGACATAGGAAGCAGCCTGGTGGGCAGCAGCAGCTGGTTGGTGGGTCAGCCCATCAACCATGGTGTCCAGTCCACCTCTAATCCTTGGGACCCTGGGCACCCCTCTTGCCTGGGTGCCATAGCAGATGGCTGCTAGGGCTTTAGTTCCACTAGCAGATGTATTGTAAAACTAGCATTTATTTGTTATTTTACCCAAACTGTATTGCAAAAAGAAAAAATGTACATGTTTTCAGTAATATGGGTGTTTATTGGTAATGTTTTATATTCACAATATTGCATTAATAACAGCAGCCCAATATTCATGTAAGCACTTCTGATTATTGGGATACTTGCCATTAGGGATGAGCCGAACACCCCCGGGTTCGGTTCGCACCAGAACCTTCGAACCGACCGAAAGTTTGCGCGAATTTTCGAACCCTATACGTTATAATGGACGCGAACGTTCGAAATCAAAAGTGCTAATTACAACGGCCAATATGCATGTTAATGTCATAAAACAGGTTTGGGGACCCGGGTCCTGCCCCAGGGGACATATATCAATGCAAAAAGAACTTTTAAAAACTAACGTTTTTTCGGGAGCAGTCATTTTAATGATGCATAAAGTGAAAAAAAAAAAAGTGAAATTTTCCTTTAAATATGGTACCTGGGGGGTGTCTAAAGTATGCCTGTGAAGTGGCATGTGTTTCCCGTGTTTAGAACTGTCCTTGCACAAAATGACATTTGTAAAGGAAAAAAAGAAGCCATTTAAAACCACTTGCGGCTTTAGGTTTGTTCTTAAGTAGAATCTGAACAGGTACATTATGAAGTGTAGCTCCATCCCAAAAAAAATCTATTTTTAAGCTTTTTGGAGAACATAGGGAGGGGTTATCACCCCTGTAACATTTGCTGTCTTTGCACATCTGTTCAGAACATGTCACCTAACTTTCCGTCCCAATGACAAATGTTTTTGGAAAAAGTGGGGTTTTAATTGAAACAAGGATTGGTGATAAAGTATCAGTAGAGAGGAGATACCTTTTTCCCAAATTAAATCTAACAGGATAGAATTTCCCTTCCTAGGGGTAGATTTCCTCTCACTTCCTGTTTTCTCTTTCCATTTGCAAGTAGGAGTCGTTTGTAAGTTGGATGTTTGAAAGTAGGGGCCTGGCGTATATACTCTGCAGAAATTTGCCCTATTAGATGTTGGTGTAGCCACAAGACTGGTGGGCACAGGAATGGGCCCTGCTGTGAGTTAATAGATCAAGATTTGTAATTGCATGCACCTGTTGAACAGGGCAGAAAAATTGGGGGTGGTGGTGGTGGTGGTGGACGGTGTTGCCACAAGACTGTAAGCTCTCACAGTTACTCTTGGTGGGCGCAGGAATGGGCCCTGCTGTGAGTTATTAGATCAAGATTTGTAATTGCAAGCACCTGATGAACAGGGCAGAAAAATTGGGCCTTTGGCGGTGGTGGTGGACGGTGTTGCCACAAGACTGTAAGCTCTCACAGTTACTCTTGGTGGGCGCAAGAATGGGCCCTGCTGTGAGTTATTAGATCAAGATTTGTAATTGCATGCACCTGTTGAACAGGGCAGAAAAATTGGGGGTGGTGGTGGTGGTGGACGGTGTTGCCACAAGACTGTAAGCTCTCACAGTTACTCTTGGTGGGCGCAGGAATGGGCCCTGCTGTGAGTTATTAGATCAAGATTTGTAATTGCAAGCACCTGATGAACAGGGCAGAAAAATTGGGCCTTTGGCGGTGGTGGTGGACGGTGTTGCCACAAGACTGTAGGCCCTCATAGTTACTCTTGGTGGGCGCAGGAATGGGCCCTGCTGTGAGTTATTAGATCAAGATTTGTAATTGCAAGCACCTGATGAACAGGGCAGAAAAATTGGGCCTTTGGCGGTGGTGGTGGACGGTGTTGCCACAAGACTGTAGGCCCTCATAGTTACTCTTGGTGGGCACAGGAATGGGCCCTGCTGTGAACTATTAGATCAAGATTTGTAATTACCCGCCCCTGTTAAACAGGGGCTGAAAAATTGTGCCTTAGGCACTGGTGCTGGTGCCACAACACTGCAACCCCTCACAGATACTGTACTTGGAGCACAGCAGTCACACGTGTTGCGAAGCATTTTTTTAAAAAATTGTAATTACCCGCCCCTGTTAAACAGGGGCTGAAAAATTGTGCCTTAGGCACTGGTGCTGGTGCCACAACACTGCAACCCCTCACAGATACTGTACTTGGAGCACAGCAGTCACACGTGTTGCAAAGCATTTTTTTTTAAAATTGTAATTACCCGCCCCTGTTAAACAGGGGCTGAAAAATTGTGCCTTAGGCACTGGTGCTGGTGCCACAACACTGCAACCCCTCACAGATACTGTACTTGGAGCACAGCAGTCACACGTGTTGCGAAGCATTTTTTTAAAAAATTGTAATTACCCGCCCCTGTTAAACAGGGGCTGAAAAATTGTGCCTTAGGCACTGGTGCTGGTGCCACAACACTGCAACCCCTCACAGATACTGTACTTGGAGCACAGCAGTCACACATGTTGCGAAGCATTTTTTTAAAAAATTGTAATTACCCGCCCCTGTTAAACAGGGGCTGAAAAATTGTGCCTTAGGCACTGGTGCTGGTGCCACAACACTGCAACCCCTCACAGATACTGTACTTGGAGCACAGCAGTCACACGTGTTGCAAAGCATTTTTTTAAAAAAATTGTAAGTACATGCCCCTGTTAAACAGGGGCTGAAAAATTTGCCTTAGGCACTGGTGCTGGTGCCACAACACTGCAACCCCTCACAGATACTGTACTTGGAGCACAGCAGTCACACGTGTTGCGAAGCATTTTTTTAAAAAATTGTAAGTACACGCCCCTGTTAAACAGGGGCTGAAAAAATTTGCCTTAGGCACTGGTGCTGGTGCCACAACACTGCAACCCCTCACAGATACTGTACTTGGAGCACAGCAGTCACACGTGTTGCGAAGCATTTTTTTAAAAAATTGTAAGTACACGCCCCTGTTAAACAGGGGCTGAAAAATTTGCCTTAGGCACTGGTGCTGGTGCCACAACACTGCAACCCCTCACAGATACTGTACTTGGAGCACAGCAGTCACACGTGTTGCGAAGCATTTTTTTTATAAAAATTGTATGTACACGCCCCTGTTAAACAGGGGCTGAAAAATTGTGCCTTAGGCACTGGTGTGGTGGCATGGATCATTGAGGAGGAGGAAGAGGATAGTCAGTGAACATAAGAGGACAGTCACTCAGCATCAGCATAGGCAGTCTTGAAGGGATGTGATATTAAAAATTATTCGGTTATATCCGCCTCAGGTGCCTGGTAGCTGGTGGTGATCCAAGACTGATTCATTTTGATGAAGGTCAGTCGATCAACCGAGGCGGTGGACAGGCGCACCCTATGATCGGTGACAAATCCTCCAGCAGCACTGAATGTGCGTTCGGAAAGAACGCTGGAGGCAGGACAGGCCAGTAGCTCAATTGCATACTGTGCAAGCTCTGGCCAGTGATCCATCCTCAGGACCCAGTAAGCCAGAGGATTTTCGGTGGGAAAGGTGTCCAAGTCTGACCTTGCCCCAAGGTATTCCTGCACCATGTATATCAGACGCTGGCGATGGTTGCTGGAACCGATCATACCTTGGGGCTGCGGACTAAAAAATTGTCTGAACGCATCGGTCAGACGTCCACCTTCCCCACCGCTCCTTCTGCTACTGACCGAAGCCTCAGCAACTCGTCGCCCAGGACCAGGAGTTTGTAGCCTCCCAGTTTCTGGGAACGCGTTGCACAGACCTTTCTGCAAGGCCTCCCTGAGATGTCTCATCCTCTGCTCCCTCTGCGACGGCAAGATAAGGTCCGCAACCTTACCCTTGTACCGCGGATCAAGGAGAGTGGCCAGCCAGTAATGGTCCCTCTCCTTGATCCGAAGAACACGAGGATCCTTCCGCAGGCTTTGCAGGATCAGGGAGGCCATGCAGCGTAGGTTAGCTGAGGCATTCGGTCCGGAGTCTTCTGGGTCACTGAGGATGACATGATCGCCAGCCACCTCCTCCCAGCCACGTACAAGTCCACTGGTTTGTTGGGACTGTACATCATCCCTAAAAGACTGCTGCTGCTGATGCTGAGTGCCAGGCTCCACCTCCATGCTCACACAATCCTCCTCCTCCTCCTCCTCCTCCTCCTCCTCATCCTCTTCCTGTGTGATGGGTGGGACAGAAGGAACACTGTCCGGATAAAGGGGGCCTTGAGAGGCAAGGAAGTCCTCCTCTTCCTGCCTCTGTTCTGCCTCAAGTGCCCTGTCCATTATCCCACGCAGCGTATGCTCCAACAGGTGGACAAGAGGGACAGTGTCACTGATGCATGCACTGTCACTGCTCACCATCCTCGTGGCCTCCTCAAATGGTGAGAGGACAGTGCATGCATCCCTGATCATGCTCCACTGACGTGGGGAAAAAAAACCAAGCTCCCCTGACCCTGTCCTGGTGCCATAGTCGCAAAGGTACTCATTGATGGCCCTCTGCTGCGTGTGCAGTCGCTGCAGCATGGCCAACGTTGAGTTCCACCTGGTGGGCATGTCACATATTAGGCGGTTCTTGGGCAGGTTCAGCTCCTTTTGCAGCTCAGTCAGCCGAGCACTGGCATTATAAGATCGGCGGAAATGCACACAGACTTTCCTGGCCTGCCTCAGGACATCCTGTAAGCCTGGGAACCTGCCCAAGAACCGCTGCACCACCAGGTTGAGGACGTGAGCCATGCAGGGCACATGGGTGAGCTGCCCCTGTCGCAGGGCGGAGAGGAGGTTGGTGCCATTGTCAGAAACGACCATTCCTGGCTTAAGCTGACGTGGCGTCAACCACCTCTCGGCCTGCCCCTGCAGAGCTGCCAGAACCTCTGGCCCAGTGTGGCTCCTGTCCCCCAAACACACCAGCGCAAGCACGGCATGGCATCTTTTTGCCTGCGTACTTGCGTAGCCCCTTGTACGCCTACGGAGCACCGCTGGTTCCAAGGACAGAGCACTGGAGGAAGAAGAAGAGGAGGGGGTGGAGGAGAGAGGTGTGTCACAACCAGTAGCAGTAGTAGCGTTTTGGAGGCGTGGTGGCGGAACAACCTCCAACACTACTGCACCTTGTCCTGCATCCCTCCCAGCTGCCAATAGAGTGACCCAATGGGCCGTGAAAGAAAGGTACCGTCCCTGTCCATGCCTGCTGGACCATGAGTCAGCGGTAATATGCACCTTACCGCTGACCGCCCTGTCCAGCGAGGCATGGACATTGCCCTCCACATGCCGGTAGAGAGACGGAATCGCCTTCCGTGAGAAAAAGTGGCGTTTGGGAACCTGCCACTGAGGAACCGCACATTGAACAAACTCACGGAAGGGGGCCGAGTCTACCAACTGAAAAGGCAGCAGTTGAAGTGCTAGCAATTTAGCCAAGCTAGCATTCAACCGCTGGGCATGTGGATGGCTGGGAGTGTACTTCTTTCTACGGTCCAGCAGCTGGGGCAGGGAAATTTGCCTGCTGCAATCGGACGTCGGTGTACTGCAAGTACTTGGTTGTGACACACCTAATTCTACACCTTCAGTCCTCTCAGAGCAGCTTTCAGAGAGGACTGAAGGTGTAGTGGGGATGGAGATCCCAGCTGATGAGGAGCAAGGAGAGGTCCGCTTAGTTCTTTGGTGTGGGTCTTTTATGTGTGCCTGCCAACGAGCTGCATGGCAGGTCGACATATGTCTGGTCATGCTTGTGGTGCCCAAGCGGCTGATGTTTTGGCCACGCGAGATACGCTTGAGACAAATATTGCAAATAGCAGTGGTGCGATCTGATGCACTCGTCTCAAAAAAGGCCCACACCAAAGAACTTTTCTGATAACGTGCAGAGGCAGCGCCCTGCACAGGCGGAGCTCTGCGGTGTTGTACAGTTGCTGTGCTGGCCTCTACCTGGCCTCCAGGGGGCATCCTGCCTCGTTGGACATGTGACGCCGCATCCTCCTCCTCCTCGTCCTCCTCCTCATCCTCTCTCCCTTCAGGCACCCACGTGGAGTCAGTGACCTCATCATCCCCTCCCTCTTCACCACTAGAGCAAACCTGGCAGTAAGCTGCAGCTGGTGGAACAGTACTGCCAGATTCCTCAAGCTGGGTATCATCATCCGAGCCTTCGAATCGTTGGGCATCCTCCTGGAGCATGTACCCAACACTGTGCTCAAAGAGTTCGGGGGACTCCTCAGGAGGACATGGTGGGTCTAGGGAAGGGGTGGCTGATGATGCTCTGCCAGTACCCTGAGCCTGGGTGAGAGAGGATGAGGAGGATGAGGAGGGCTTGGTCATCCATTCTACCAAGCCTTCAGCATGATGCGGCTCCACATGTCCAGCTGCCGAAAACAAAGACGCGCGTGTCCCATGGCCACGTGCTGATGACGATGCACGACCACGTCCACGGCCACGGCCACGTCCACTAGAAACAGAGCCTGCCTGCCCTGTGTTCTTGGCTCTGCACGCTCTGCCTCCCCTTGGCGGTCTTCCAGCCATTGTAGTCGGTAGTCCTGTGGGTGCTGCTGAGAAGAATATATAGGAGCTCTGTGTGATGCCACTAACACACTAGAAGTCCTATGGGTGCTTCTGCAAAGAAAATAGAGGAGCTCTGTGTGATGCCACTAACACACTAGAAGTCCTGTGGGTGCTGCTGAGAAGAAAATATAGGAGCTCTGTGTGATGCCACTAACACACTAGAAGTCCTATGGGTGCTTCTGCAAAGAAAATAGAGGAGCTCTGTGTGATGCCACTAACACACTAGAAGTCCTGTGGGTGCTGCTGAGAAGAAAATATAGGAGCTCTGTGTGATGCCACTAACACACTAGAAGTCCTATGGGTGCTTCTGCAAAGAAAATAGAGGAGCTCTGTGTGATGCCACTAACACACTAGAAGTCCTGTGGGTGCTGCTGAGAAGAAAATATAGGAGCTCTGTGTGATGCCACTAACACACTAGAAGTCCTATGGGTGCTTCTGCAAAGAAAATAGAGGAGCTCTGTGTGATGCCACTAACACACTAGAAGTCCTGTGGGTGCTGCTGAGAAGAAAATATAGGAGCTCTGTGTGATGCCACTAACACACTAGAAGTCCTATGGGTGCTTCTGCAAAGAAAATAGAGGAGCTCTGTGTGATGCCACTAACACACTAGAAGTCCTGTGGGTGCTGCTGAGAAGAAAATATAGGAGCTCTGTGTGATGCCACTAACACACTAGAAGTCCTATGGGTGCTTCTGCAAAGAAAATAGAGGAGCTCTGTGTGATGCCACTAACACACTCGAAGTCCTGTGGGTGCTGCTGAGAAGAAAATATAGGAGCTCTGTGTGATGCCACTAACACACTAGAAGTCCTATGGGTGCTTCTGCAAAGAAAATAGAGGAGCTCTGTGTGATGCCACTAACACACTAGAAGTCCTGTGGGTGCTGCTGAGAAGAAAATATAGGAGCTCTGTGTGATGCCACTAACACACTAGAAGTCCTATGGGTGCTTCTGCAAAGAAAATAGAGGAGCTCTGTGTGATGCCACTAACACACTAGAAGTCCTGTGGGTGCTGCTGAGAAGAAAATATAGGAGCTCTGTGTGATGCCACTAACACACTAGAAGTCCTGTGGGTGCTTCTGCAAAGAAAATAGAGGAGCTCTGTGTGATGCCACTAACACACTAGAAGTCCTATAGGTGCTTCTGGGAAGAAAATATAGGTCTGTGTGATGGGACTAACACACTTCAAGTCCTATAGGTGCTTCTGGGAACAAAATATAGGATCTCTGTGTGATGGGACTAACACACTTCAAGTCCTATGGGTGCTTCTGGGAAGAAAATATAGGTCTGTGTGATGGGACTAACACACTTCAAGTCCTATAGGTGCTTCTGGGAACAAAATATATGATCTCTGTGTGATGGGACTAACACACTTCAAGTCCTATAGGTGCTTCTGGGAAGAAAATATATGTCTGTGTGATGGGACTATACACACTTCAAGTCCAATAGGTGCTTCTGGGACTAACACACTTCAAGTCCTATAGGTGCTTCTGGGATCTCTGTGTGATGGGACTAACACACTTCAAGTCCTATAGGTGCTTCTGGGAACAAAATATATGATCTCTGTGTGATGGGACTAACACACTTCAAGTCCTATAGGTGCTTCTGGGAAGAAAATATAGGTCTGTGTGATGGGACTAACACACTTCAAGTCCTATAGGTGCTTCTGGGAACAAAAATATATGATCTCTGTGTTATGGGACTAACACACTTCAAGTCCTATAGGTGCTTCTGGGAACAAAATATATGATCTCTGTGTGAGGGGACTAACACACTTCAAGTCCTATAGGTGCTTCTGGGAAGAAAATATAGGTCTGTGTGATGGGACTAACACACTTCAAGTCCTATAGGTGCTTCTGGGAACAAAATATAGGATCTCTGTGTGATGGGACTAACACACTTCAAGTCCTATAGGTGCTTCTGGGAAGAAAATGTAGGTCTGTGTGATGGGACTAACACACCTCAAGTCCTATAGGTGCCTCTGGGAACAAAATATAGATCTCTGTGTGATGGGACTAACACACTTCAAGTCCTATAGGTGCTTCTGGGAAGAAAATATAGGTCTGTGTGATGGGACTAACACACTTCAAGTCCTATAGGTGCTTCTGGGAACAAAATATATGATCTCTGTGTGATGGGACTAACACACTTCAAGTCCTATGGGTGCTTCTGGGAAGAAAATATAGGTCTGTGTGATGGGACTAACACACTTCAAGTCCTATAGGTGCTTCTGGGAACAAAATATATGATCTCTGTGTGATGGGACTAACACACTTCAAGTCCTATAGGTGCTTCTGGGAACAAAATATATGTCTGTGTGATGGGACTACCACACTTCAAGTCCTAGAGGTGCTGCTGGGAAGAAAATATATGATCTCTGTGTGATGGACTAACACACTTCAAGTCCTATAGGTGCTTCTGGGAACAAAATATATGATCTCTGTGTGATGGGACTAACACACTTCAAGTCCTATAGGTGCTTCTGGGAAGAAAATATAGGTCTGTGTGATGGGACTAACACACTTCAAGTCCTATAGGTGCTTCTGGGAACAAAATATATGATCTCTGTGTGATGGGACTAACACACTTCAAGTCCTATAGGTGCTTCTGGGAAGAAAATATAGGTCTGTGTGATGGGACTAACACACTTCAAGTCCTATAGGTGCTTCTGGGAACAAAATATATGATCTCTGTGTGATGGGACTAACACACTTCAAGTCCTATAGGTGCTTCTGGGAAGAAAATATAGGTCTGTGTGATGGGACTAACACACTTCAAGTCCTTTAGGTGCTTCTGGGAACAAAATATATGATCTCTGTGTGATGGGACTAACACACTTCAAGTCCTATGGGTGCTTCTGGGAAGAAAATATAGGTCTGTGTGATGGGACTAACACACTTCAAGTCCTATAGGTGCTTCTGGGAACAAAATATATGATCTCTGTGTGATGGGACTAACACACTTCAAGTCCTATGGGTGCTTCTGGGAAGAAAATATAGGTCTGTGTGATGGGACTAACACACTTCAAGTCCTATAGGTGCTTCTGGGAACAAAATATATGATCTCTGTGTGATGGGACTAACACACTTCAAGTCCTATAGGTGCTTCTGGGAAGAAAATATAGGTCTGTGTGATGGGACTAACACACTTCAAGTCCTATAGGTGCTTCTGGGAACAAAATATATGATCTCTGTGTGATGGGACTAACACACTTCAAGTCCTATAGGTGCTTCTGGGAAGAAAATATAGGTCTGTGTGATGGGACTAACACACTTCAAGTCCTATAGGTGCTTCTGGGAACAAAATATATGATCTCTGTGTGATGGGACTAACACACTTCAAGTCCTATAGGTGCTTCTGGGAACAAAATATATGATCTCTGTGTGATGGGACTAACACACTTCAAGTCCTATAGGTGCTTCTGGGAAGAAAATATAGGTCTGTGTGATGGGACTAACACACTTCAAGTCCTATAGGTGCTTCTGGGAAGAAAATATATGATCTCTGTGTGATGGGACTAACACACTTCAAGTCCTATAAGGTGCTTCTGGGAACAAAATATATGATCTCTGTGTGATGGGACTAACACACTTCAAGTCCTATAGGTGCTTCTGGGAACAAAATATATGTCTGTGTGATGTGACTAACACACTTCAAGTCCTTTAGGTGCTTCTTGGAACAAAATATATGTCTGTGTGATGGGACTAACACACTTCAAGTCCTATAGGTGCTTCTGGGAACAAAATATATGATCTCTGTGTGATGGGACTAACACACTTCAAGTCCTATAGGTGCTTCTGGGAAGAAAATATAGGTCTGTGTGATGGGACTAACACACTTCAAGTCCTATAGGTGCTTCTGGGAACAAAATATATGGATCTCTGTGTGATGGGACTAACACACTTCAAGTCCTATAGGTGCTTCTGGGAAGAAAATATAGGTCTCTGTGTGATGGGACTAACACACTTCAAGTCCTATAGGTGCCTCTGGGAACAAAATATATGATCTCTGTGTGATGGGACTAACACACTTCAAGTCCTATAGGTGCTTCTGGGAAGAAAATATAGGTCTGTGTGATGGGACTAACACACTTCAAGTCCTATAGGTGCTTCTGGGAACAAAATATATGATCTCTGTGTGATGGGACTAACACACTTCAAGTCCTATAGGTGCTTCTGGGAACAAAATATATGATCTCTGTGTGATGGGACTAACACACTTCAAGTCCTATAGGTGCTTCTGGGAAGAAAATATAGGTCTGTGTGATGGGACTAACACACTTCAAGTCCTATAGGTGCTTCTGGGAACAAAATATATGATCTCTGTGTGATGGGACTAACACACTTCAAGTCCTATAGGTGCTTCTGGGAACAAAATATATGATCTCTGTGTGATGGGACTAACACACTTCAAGTCCTATAGGTGCTTCTGGGAAGAAAATATAGGTCTGTGTGATGGGACTAACACACTTCAAGTCCTATAGGTGCTTCTGGGAACAAAATATATGATCTCTGTGTGATGGGACTAACACACTTCAAGTCCTATAGGTGCTTCTGGGAACAAAATATATGATCTCTGTGTGATGGGACTAACACACTTCAAGTCCTATAGGTGCTTCTGGGAAGAAAATATAGGTCTGTGTGATGGGACTAACACACTTCAAGTCCTATAGGTGCTTCTGGGAACAAAATATATGATCTCTGTGTGATGGGACTAACACACTTCAAGTCCTATAGGTGCTTCTGGGAAGATAATGTAGGTCTGTGTGATGGGACTAACACACCTCAAGTCCTATAGGTGCCTCTGGGAACAAAATATATGATCTCTGTGTGATGGGACTAACACACTTCAAGTCCTATAGGTGCTTCTGGGAAGAAAATATAGGTCTGTGTGATGGGACTAACACACTTCAAGTCCTATAGGTGCTTCTGGGAAGAAAATGTAGGTCTGTGTGATGGGACTAACACACCTCAAGTCCTATAGGTGCCTCTGGGAACAAAATATATGATCTCTGTGTGATGGGACTAACACACTTCAAGTCCTATAGGTGCTTCTGGGAAGAAAATATAGGTCTGTGTGATGGGACTAACACACTTCAAGTCCTATAGGTGCTTCTGGGAACAAAATATATGATCTCTGTGTGATGGGACTAACACACTTCAAGTCCTATAGGTGCTTCTGGGAACAAAATATATGATCTCTGTGTGATGGGACTAACACACTTCAAGTCCTATAGGTGCTTCTGGGAAGAAAATATAGGTCTGTGTGATGGGACTAACACACTTCATGTCCTATAGGTGCTTCTGGGAACAAAATATATGATCTCTGTGTGATGGGACTAACACACTTCAAGTCCTATAGGTGCTTCTGGGAACAAAATATATGATCTCTGTGTGATGGGACTAACACACTTCAAGTCCTATAGGTGCTTCTGGGAAGAAAATATAGGTCTGTGTGATGGGACTAACACACTTCAAGTCCTATAGGTGCTTCTGGGAACAAAATATATGATCTCTGTGTGATGGGACTAACACACTTCAAGTCCTATAGGTGCTTCTGGGAACAAAATATATGATCTCTGTGTGATGGGACTAACACACTTCAAGTCCTATAGGTGCTTCTGGGAAGAAAATATAGGTCTGTGTGATGGGACTAACACACTTCAAGTCCTATAGGTGCTTCTGGAACAAAATATAGGATCTCTGTGTGATGGGACTAACACACTTCAAGTCCTATAGGTGCTTCTGGGTAGAAAATGTAGGTCTGTGTGATGGGACTAACACACCTCAAGTCCTATAGGTGCCTCTGGGAACAAAATATATGATCTCTGTGTGATGGGACTAACACACTTCAAGTCCTATAGGTGCTTCTGGGAAGAAAATATAGGTCTGTGTGATGGGACTAACACACTTCAAGTCCTATAGGTGCTTCTGGGAACAAAATATATGATCTCTGTGTGATGGGACTAACACACTTCAAGTCCTATGGGTGCTTCTGGGAAGAAAATGTAGGTCTGTGTGATGGGACTAACACACTTCAAGTCCTATAGGTGCCTCTGGGAACAAAATATATGATCTCTGTGTGATGGGACTAACACACTTCAAGTCCTATAGGTGCTTCTGGGAAGAAAATATAGGTCTGTGTGATGGGACTAACACACTTCAAGTCCTATAGGTGCTTCTGGGAACAAAATATATGATCTCTGTGTGATGGGACTAACACACTTCAAGTCCTATAGGTGCTTCTGGGAACAAAATATATGATCTCTGTGTGATGGGACTAACACACTTCAAGTCCTATAGGTGCTTCTGGGAAGAAAATATAGGAGCTCTGCCTGCCTGCCACAAACACACTACAAGTCCTATAGGTGCTTCTGGGAACAAAATATAGGAGCTCTGCCTGCCTGCCACGAACACACTACAAGTCCTATAGGTGCTTCTGGGAACAAAATATAGGAGCTCTGCCTGCCTGCCACGAACACACTACAAGTCCTATAGGTGCTTCTGGGAACAAAATATAGGAGCTCTGCCTGCCTGCCACGAACACACTACAAGTCCTATAGGTGCTTCTGGGAACAAAATATAGGAGCTCTGCCTGCCTGCCACGAACACACTACAAGTCCTATAGGTGCTTCTGGGAACAAAATATAGGAGCTCTGCCTGCCTGCCACGAACACACTACAAGCCCCTCTTTCTAAATCAATCTTTCTAAATGAATCTATCTAACTCAATCTCTCTAAGTAAATCTCTCTAACTAACTAAATCCAGCAGAGTGTCACAGAACTATCCTGCTCTATCTACGCCGGAACAGCATGTGACCGGCGCAGACGGCGTGGCGGCCTTTTATAGGGGGGGGCGTGTACTAAAGCCCCTGAGCAGTAATTGGCTACAGGCGTCCTGCCTGTAGCCAATTATGACTCTTCGAGTTTCCGGCGCTGTGATTGGCCAAGCATGCGGGGTCACAGTGCATGCTTGGCCAATCATCAGCCAGCAATGCACTGCGCCGGCCGCGCCGGCCGCAATGCATTGCGGGGCCGCGCGCATCACACGAACGTGATGCGAGCGGCCAAAATAGTTCTGGGCTCGCCGAGCGAGCGAACACCCGGTGCTCGATGCGAACATGGGTTCGCATC
This sequence comes from Lithobates sylvaticus, assembly GCA_028564925.1. Classification (NCBI taxonomy): domain Eukaryota; kingdom Metazoa; phylum Chordata; class Amphibia; order Anura; family Ranidae; genus Lithobates; species Lithobates sylvaticus. The sequence goes on from CM053026.1 coordinate 387,744,287, forward strand.
GAGCACCGGGCCCATCCCTACTTGCCATGTGGGTCATATTTACTAAAGTATGAAGCAAGGTGAAGAGAACGGGAGTCTCAAGAGTGTCAAGAGAAGTAAAACTATGTGGACTTACAATTGTGTGTAGAACAATATCAAATTCTACCGAAAATATTTGGATGTTTTCATCACCTCATACAACACTTTAGAAAAGCATTATTTTTAAAAAATCTTACTACGTGAATACGCACAATTAAATAACTCAGATTAAAAAGAAAATTGTTCAAGGTCCACAGTTGTTGGAATGTTTCATGCATTTAAATAACTGATAAATAATGAATTTGGCTATCCACTATTGTAAATGTAAAAAGCATCTAAAAGGATTTATGAGATTTTTGCAAGACTGTGCCCGAGTAGCTTCTTCCCTGGCAGCCATGTTTGAAGTGATCAAGGTTTATAATACCCATGGGAGATCAGTGATTCTCTCTGTTCTCCTGTTGCTCTTCATCCTGATACCTGCCATGATGATCCCGGGAAACCAGGAAAGACAGTAAATCTGGGACACATGGCAGTACATGTAGATATGATTGGGTGGCTTTACAGCCTGAATCACTTCTACAAAAAAGCCAGCAGCCAGGATTGAAAAATGTAAATGAACTCCCAGCTGCTTTAATGGCAGGGAGTCTGTTTACATGCCAGAACTACCAGCATCATAGTTATGTTGGCAGCAGGAAAGGGATAAAACAAGCTTTCATTCATCTATGTATATTGTGAGGTAATTAAAGGAGTTCTATGGTCACAGCTTACACTTTTATCCTGGAAAATCAAGTAATAACAATACAAACAATAGTTATATTTGACAATCTAATTTGCATTATATATATCAGCACACATTGATACAATTCTTTATATTATGCTGATTGCATTCTCTGCATTAAAGTGGATGTAAACCCAAACAATTTTTTTTTTGATGTCATAATGTAAAGAATAAGATTTCCTTTCATTTGAGCCCAGACTTGCCACACAGATTTACTCAAGGCCTGAGCAATCCTCTTTTATTGTTCAGTTAGAGAAATCTTGACAAAGTCTTGAAAACTTTGTTAAAAACGCCCCCACTAGCCTGAGACAGGCACATCCTGTGTAAAAAGGTCACAATTCACATCCCCCTCCCCCCCTCCAGCTCTCCCAGCTTTACTGTGTTTTGACTGGATGTTTCTCATCATGGGATGCAGTGAACAGTCAGCAGACTATAGACAGACAAGTGATTTAGGGGACATGTATGTAGTCAGAGCTGGGCAGAGTAGAACATCCAGTGATCTGATGATAACCTGTCTCAGGCTAGTGCATGAGATATGTAAATCACCTGTCACTCACAGCAAGGGGGCGTTTTTGACAAAGTTTTCAAGACTTTGTCAAGATTTCTCTAAGGCCCCTTTCACACTGGGGCGTTGAGCCGCGGTGACGGTAAAGCAGCGCTATATTTAGCGCTGCTTTACCGTCGTTTTCACCGCGGTTTTCGGCCGCTCGCGGTGCGGTTTTACCCCCCCGCGAGCGGCCGAAAAAGGGTTAAACACCCCCCGCAGAGCGCCGCCGTAGCCGCGGTATTACCGCGGTAACCGCGGTATTGCCGCGGTTTTACGGCGGTCTCCCATTGTAATCAATGGGAAGGAGCGGTATAGGAGCGGTGAACACACCGCTCCTATCCCGCTCCAAAGATGCTGCTAGCAGGACTTTTTTTACCGTCCTGCTAGCGCACCGCTCCAGTGTGAAAGCCCGCCGGCTTTCACACTGGAGTGAATGGGGCCGGATTTTTTCATGCGGTGAACAGGCGCTATTTTTAGCGCCGCACCGCATGAAAAACGCCCCAGTGTGAAAGGGGCCTAACTGAACAATAAAAGAGGATGGCTCAGGCCTCGAGTAAATCTGTGTGGTAAGACTGGGCTCAAATGAAAGGAAATCTTATTCTTTACATTATGACATCAAAAAAAAAATTGTTTGGGTTTACATCCACTTTAATGCAGAGAATGCAATCAGCATAATATAAAGAATTGTATAATAATAATAATTTTTGGGTTTACATCCACTCCACCAAAGACTTGTGGCCATTCACTGAAATTGGAAAAGAAGCAGTTAGACCTTAAATTGTGTAGAGGGTTCTTTACTGTCAGAGCAGTAAGGATGTGGAATTCTCTTCCGCAAGCAGTGGTATAAGCAGGGAGCGTTGATAGTTTAAAAAAACTATTAGATGGGCACCTTAACAACATAGTGGGATATACGATTTACTATTGACATAAACACATGCACACTCACACACCACAGGTTGAACTGGATGGACTGGTGTCTTTTTTCAACCTTACCGACTATGTAACTATGTACTTGTCCCCCCCCATCACTAAACATTTACCAGCTTCCGCTCATGATGCAGCACTGTCCTGGTTGCAGCACCACTTCCCCCTTCCTGGGCTCACAGTAGACACAAGTGCATAGGCTTCCGCTACTGTCAGACAAACTCCTGTGAGAAATGAGAGGGTGCAGGGCTTACCAGCACTGTGTGTGTCGGTGGACACACACAGCCCAGATTGGGAGCATGCCTGCACAGGTGCCTCTTCAGCACTTGGCTTGCTGAGGGAGCACCCGCAGGAAGGAGGAGTGGGGATTGCCAGTGGGGGACTCCAGAAGAGGCAGTAAGGGACTAATCTGTGCAATATCTTCGCACAGAGCAAGTAGATATAACATATTTTTTATTTTAATAAAAAAATTAATTAGCCTTTGGAATCAATTTAACTGCTAAGTTATAAACCAACAGCAGCATGCATGTATCATCCTTGTACCCAGACTCCCTTAAACAGGACTCCGCACCTGCAAAAAAGACTTCTAAACCTTGTTAAATCATGATGGGAACAGTCATGAACAGTTACCTTCAACAGTCATGTCAAAGAAATTTTTAGGAAAAAGCAAGGCACACCGCTCAGGTGGGTGAATCCAGATAAATTAATGAGTGAAGTGAATTGAAGGACTAGTCTCAAGGGTGCTAGCAACGGCTCGCCCGCCGTACAAACTGCAAAAAGGAAGAAATGGCTGCACTCCAAGATGATGAATATGAGTTCTTTATTAATCCATCTGAGTGACACACCACAGGAAAAACGACAATCAAGGCATCAAGGCAGACATGTTTCACACAGTATCATGTGCTTAATCAAAAGAAATTTTGAGATAAATGTAAAATATGTCTTGTTAATGTGTTAGGGCAACCTAAGAAGCCATTTAAAGTGTTACTAAACCCACAACAGTAAAATCGGTCTGTATATGCAGTAAAACAAATACAAAAAGATTTCCAAGCTCAAACCTACCAACCACCCAGCGACCAACCAAATTGACCTGTCTAACTCCATGCGTTAAGAACAGGGTCTGCACACATTTGCAAATACATGCGTAAGCTACAGGCTCCGCCAAGGCACCCTGTTTTCTGTAGTCCCCAAGGCTAACTTCAGTGAGTCTCCACAATGAGAGCACATGCATTTTTTTACATAGGCAGAGGGCAGGTGGACCTGGAAGAAGCCCACCCCTTCTTAAAGGTACAGGGGCACACTAAACACATAGCACTATGGCAGAAAAGATGTCAGTGCGTTGCCTGACCAATATAATAAAAATACAAACAAGTGGCCACTGCCCCCACCTATCACTGGTCACTGGATCACGTGTTTGTATATGCAGTAAACCATGCTTGTTATATTCACTGTGGACCCTAAGGGGTTAATCCTTTGCATTGTGTAAAAAGACTATTTGATCCTGTCTTCTCTGATTCTCCCTTTCTTTTACTGTCCGTAATCCATCTCCTGATAGTACAGAGCCTCGGACTCGGAGGCACTCTGCACATGCTCAGTTTGGTGTGTATTGCTAGAGAGTTTTTTTTTTTTGGGGGGGGGGGGGTGCATGTGATCAGCACAGGGCCTATCAGCACTGTCCTAACAGAGGGTCAGGGGTCATGCAGCCTCATAAGACAGTCAGAGGAGAATGAAAACTCCTCATACAAGCTTTAACCAATGTTTGGGCAGACACTGATAGACTGCTCTGTACTGCTGATGATAAAAGGTATTTAGCAGTTTATATTTACTAAAATAATTGCATTTCCATGTTCTGTGTACTGTGGGAGACCAGATATAGTGAATGCCGGGTCCTGCGTTTAGTAACACTTTAGGTTGTATGCTGTCTTTAATGACCACAGCAGTCATTTATTTGCAACTTCAGACTTCTTCTTCATCACCAGATGTTTTCCATCAAAATACACAAGGGTAAGCTAACCATAAAGTCTTCTGTCATTGGTGTCTGGTACCTTCCAAGATTGCTAAATTCTACTCTGATGCCTCCCTGACTTGTTTTAGAGCCCGTGGACAAATAGGAATGGTCTACATTTGACTGACCTTTCCTAAAATCAAACGGTACTGGAACTCTTTTGAACAAACTGGTTGGACAGATTCCCAGACCTTCTCAGACTCTCATCTTCTACATCATTTTGGTATTGAAAGTCTCTATTGCTAAAGCATGTAAATCACTGTAGATTTCCTGGATTATACCCCATGATCGGCAGACATCTTGCAGAACAAACATGAATGAATTGAGAGGGTCTGGAATCCATGGATATGTTATGTACTCCATAAGACTCCAAATTGTCCCTGAATGGTTTGAAAAAGGTTCCTTTTCTTTTTTCCCACACCTCCTTTTCTTTGTAAACACACCTCCTTCATCTGGTGTTCCTTGATTTTCTATTGTTCTGTATAATACATGATTAAAGCCAGCCATACATGGTTTGAAATTCATCCGGTTCAACAGGAATGGCCAAATTTCAATCCATGTATGGGCACCCTGGTGGTACACAAGTCGAGCTATCGCTGGGCATGTGTACCACCGGCCTGTCAGGTTTTTCCCTAATGTTTAGTGCTGCCGTCTATAGCCAGCGAAACTAATCATTATGTTCAGCCGGCAGGGAAGGCTCCCAGCCAGCAGAATACAATAGCGTTGTGGGAGGGATGTCCCCTATAAGCACCGACTGTGTGTATAGGGGAATCAAGCAGTTTTCTTTGTGGAAGGAAAGACATTTACATAATCTATGTCTGGCCTAACACTCTGGTGGCATTGATAATGTTAATATTCAGGGTGGGCTTCTGGATCCTTGGTGAGATTGCTGGGTCTTGCACACTTTGACTTGATCTTCTCCCACTGCATTACAGTGTTCTGTGACTGGACTTGGAACCTGCCCTCCAAACCTGGGATTGATTTAATGACATTGTGTAAAACCTTGCTACAATAATTTGTACTACTTTCCCTAACATCTGTGATGTATCCAGAGAGATAAAACGCCAGACACTTGTCTGTGAAACTCTTTTATTATAACCAATAAAAATGATTGGTACAGAGATTCGAGCGAACACCACTGTCATCTCAGTCACCTGGAATCCAGTTAGCAGCGAAAAACCTAAGGAATTTGAGAGAATGTTTTGGCTCAGTGATCATGCAAGAATATTTCTTTCTTCACAAGTTGACAGTAGAATTAGAGTAGACTTGTCAAGAGGTTACTTGAGCCAACTAGCGGGGCTAATCCACCTTGGCCACCATGTCTTGCCATCTTGAAAGTGACTTAATACTTCCATGAGCTGCCCTGGCTGTTTCAGGATTACACTGACAAACATAAATCTCAGCATTCACCATTGCAAGAACATATGCATTTGCTTTTTGTTTTTGCATGTTCTTTTATAGAGATCTTATAATAAAGATCTAGAGCCCTAAGCACATTTATACCTAGCTAAATTAATTAGTGTTATTGCTAGGCTGTAACCAGCTTGAGTTCAGGGGAGGGCTGGCAGCCTTAGGCCTGGGGGGAAGTCCAGTCAAGTGGCCCATTGAACCACTGAATCAGCTCACAATCCATGCCCAGCTGGTTTTTCAATGCAGCCTCACCAGTGCCCCTCAATGCAGTCTGATCAGTGCCCATCAATGCTGCCTCATCAGTGCCACCTCATCAGTGCCCATCAATGCAGCCTCACCAGTGTCCATAAATGCAGTCTCACCAGTGCCCATCCAATGCAGCCTGATCACTGAGGCAGGGTAAATGGGGTGTATGGGGGGGGATGGGATGTGGGGGTCAGCTGTGGGTGTCAGGTTTTCTTACCTGGCAGCTCAGCTTGCACGCCACGGCCAGCGCAAGCCAGCACCCAGCCTCACAGCCCGAGACAGTCACGGGCACCCTGCCTACAAGACTCTGGTCTCTGGGGGTTGTAGTTTCCTCTGCGCTGCTTGGGAGCTTGAGTACGGACTACAACTTCTGGAATGCAACAGTGGCCGACCGCCGCAGCCGTAAAAATAGCAGCGGGCAGTGGGCGCCGGCCGTTTTCAACGTAAGTTAAGGCGGCCTGGGGGGCAATTGCCACTCTGCCCCCCAGCCCAGCCCTCCCCTGCTTGAGTTGTTATTAACCCTTTGTGGGTTCTTCCTTAAACCTGGTGGGGTTAATTGGCCTGTTGCTAGGAGGAGGTTTCAGTAAGCAGTGCAGGAAGAGCAGCACAGGGTTATGAATATTTATCTGACCCAGTCAATCCCTGAGGAGCTGTATTTAGAAGTACCATTTGGGGAGGTTCTAAATGTTTTGGAGCAACTTTACAGAACTCTCTTTTCCCCAGTGTCTCTCCCTGGGAGGATATCTATGTAAAGCATATGTGTGAAACACACAGCTAGGGGGCTGAATCTTGCCCGGAAGCACCCCTCTCCGTCCCAGCAGTCAGCAGCAGAGAGGAGGACAGAGCTCCACCAGATCCTGTGCTTCTCTGTGAAGCCACAGCACCCCCTCGTTTCTGCCTTCCCTGGTCTTGGACTCAGGTAGCTAACTCCAGCCCTCCTCTGGTCCTCTTCCAGACCTTGCACTTTCTGCTTCCTAGCTCCAAACCCCAGGTTCTTCCTGGGACTAGCACAATATTAGGGGGCGCACTGTAGTCTAAGGGAGGGTGGGGGACTCTTGACTTCTGATGTGGGGGGGGGGGGGCTCTTAACATCTGATGTAAGAAGAGTGAGGTGCTCTGGACAACTAGTCTTACAGATACAATTGGCCGTTTGGGGGCAACCAAAGTGCTAATGTGGCCCACAATGAAGTTGAGCTCGACACCTCTGATGTAAAGGATTGCTGCTCAGGTTGAGGCATATGCTGAAGGCCCAAGAACTTAAACAGAAGCTGAAATCATTTTCTAAAGGAGGCCAGGCTCACCAAGGATCTTCTTGCTGAAACTTTAGAGGAGCTGGGGAAAAGCTAGCATCTGGACATTGTAAGAAGGATTTATTGGCCGTAACGTATTTGACTGCTTCCAAAAGAAACCACAGACTACTCTTACGGCATACTTTCCAACTTTTTGAGATGGGAACGAGGGACACATATTAGCAAAAATATGTAGGCATAGGACACACCCCATTTGCTATGCTCCCTTAAAGGAGAATTACACAAAAAAAAATATTAGTTAAACCCACAAATGCTTTTTTTTTTTTTACCACTACCATTCCTTTATGCTGGCTTTTGAAATTTACAAATGCAGAAATTTAGAAATTGGATGAAAGGTTTATGCCCCGTACACACGATCCAAATATCGTACGACCGATCGTACGACTGTTTTCGGTTAATAATCACAAGTAGAAATTGAATTGCTAAATAAAGTCACGAAAATTCTCGTACGATAGAAAAAAAATCGGAAGTGATGTTATGTGTTGTAATGTATTTGTATTGTATTTTCAGATGACATTTATACTGACTAAACGAAAATCGTACGATCTGGAATCGTACGGGGAAAATTTCCGTGCATGTCCGATCGAATAATATCGGATGAACGGTCGTGATCGGCTGTCGAAAGTAGTTTACACACGATCCGAAAATCGTACGATCCTTCCTCGGTCGACCATTTTCGTACGATATTTGGATCATGTGTACGGGCCATTAGCACTGGTAAACCTTTTTAAAAGAAAAATGCACTTTATATACAACTATATAGATCAGACCCAAATGAGGGACAAACGAGGAGGAAAGAGGAACAGAGGGACTTTGTTCCAAATCAGGGAAAGTCCCTCAAAATCAGGGATAGTTGGGAGCTATGCTTACAGGGTCAGAGATCTGTGTGACTGTTCCTCTATTTCTAGGATTTACCAAGAAGCTAGCACTATTTTATCTATTATTGGTACATACAGGGGCGGACTGACAACTCATGGGGCCCCCGGGCAATAGGAGATTATGGGGCCCCCGGGCAATCAGAGATTATGGGGCCACACAGTATACACATACATGTACACACAGTATACACAGACATGTTTCTATTGGCTGAGAAGGTACTGGAGAGGTGGTGCAGCTATAATCTTTTATTTGTTAGACCAAACGGATGTCGGTAAGGGACATTTCAGAGACAGATGTAAAAAAAGCGCAGATTTTTACATACTGTCCCTGGTTTTACTGAGGCTGGCAACCCTGATGGGGCCCCCTAGTGGCCCGGGGCCCTCGGGAAGTGCCCAAGTGGCCAAATGGTCAGTCCGCCCCTGGGTACATATATAGTGCTGTTAATTTACATATATATTGTATATTCACATCAGTCCCTGCCCTTAAGGAGCTTACAATCTAGGATCCCTAACTCACATTCATACATACACATACTAGGGCCAATTTAGACAGAAGCCAATTAACCTAATAGCATGCCTTTAGAGTATGGGAGGATACCCACGCAGGCACAGGGAGAACATGCACTCTCCAGGCAGGTAGTATTGTGGTTGGGATTCAAACTGACAAATCTAGTTGCGCTGCCCTTAAGATAGATCTTTTATTTTTGTTCTATTTTTGTGTATCCTGTACTCCTAAACCTTCTCTCTTCTTGTGAAGCAACAAAGGGTAAAAAGATTAAACTGAATGCAATTATTTTTCTCCCCACCATACACTAAGGACCAGATCTTGAGCTCAGAAATACTAATCCGTTAAGTCACCAGGAAGTCACCTACACCGGCTCAGATTTAGGAGGTTGCTACACTTCTATCTCTGCCGATACCAGGAAGGGAGTGTGCTACCGCTAGCAGCTCTCTTTATTCGTTGACGATTGTTATGTTTTATGACTGGTACATTCACACTTACTCTTCTTGGGGATTAGAAGCTGTCTGTGGATCCTGGCAGGTCAGCAAGTTGACTGTCTACATCTGAAGATAAGGGGACACCTGCTCCAATGATAGCTGTTTAAGAAGGGCCTTCCTCTCACTTTGGAGAGATTTGCACTCACTTCTGACTGTGTCTCCAGCACAGGAATTGAAAGAAAATCCCCCCTGCATGGGGTAGTCAGCAAAGAAAAGAACAATTACAGGGGTTATAACCATTTCTTTAAAAATAACAACTAATTACTAGTGGCTAAATACACTTATATTATTGCTTACAAATTCTGTCCATGGTAGGTGTTTTTAATACCAAGATTTTGTGGAGCTGAGGTTAACCTTTAGTTTGAGGCCCAGAGGAGTTCAGATTAATTTCTGATGTGTAGATAATGGAAAGGGCCAACAGCTGGGGTCTGACATTGGCTGAAGGAGTTCAGGTCTCCTTTACCCTTCAGGCTTGTCTGAGTTGCCAGCATTTGCTACCCCAGTTTTTAATAAAACGGATAACATTAAATAAACTATTTATTAAATGAACACTTGATAGTCTCATGATACAACATTTTTTTCAAAGCAATGGATACAAAATATAAATTACATTTTAATAATATTTTTACATTATCTGCTGTCCTTTTTTTTGCTGTTATATTGCAGATTTGTTTGTAGAGTTTTCTTTAACAAAGTAGAAGTTCAGATTTTGATTTTGTGGTTCCTTCAAGCTAATTAAAAAAAGATCTGATATTAAGAGAAAGGTATAAAATTTTAATTAAGCTGCTCACAATCCACAACATTGCTCAGAGCTTTATTTTTTATTGCTTTACTTTCGATTTTCATGTGATTAAGTTTTAAGGTGACTTTTATCTTTTAGTACTATTATATATCCAACTACAAATTGACAGAGCTCACTATTGCCATCATGTGGTGCTTTGATGGAAGTAATGCCTTTCTTGGATCCAACCTTTTTTTTTTTTTTTTGCTCTGTTTAAAATAGAAAGTCTCATCAGACGGCTAACACTTCTCAGTGTCCCTGCTGTGTGTGTCTCAGTGTCATTTTGCAGTAGTGAGATTTGCTAACCAGTGTGCCAGGTTACCAACAGCTTAGATGCTATCAACTGGCATATAGCAAATCTGCTTCCTCACAGGAGGTCAGTTTATTTATCAAAGTTGATTCAGTAAAGACACTTTGGGGTGAATTTTTCTACAGGCATATAAACTGTGGACTTTGCAAATGCAGTGTGAAAAGCAAGCTTTTACAAAGCATTTGCAGAACTTTCAGCAAGATTTGTTGAAGTTTTGTAAGTACCTTTCAGCTCCAGTTTGTAAATGTGAAACACAGATCCTAATGAGAGTGCTGATTGTCGCTTTAAACAAGCTGCTAGCAGGCTTCAGCACTACTTGAAGCTTGTTGAAAGTCTTTTAGCAGCTTGTTCAAGGTGGCAATCAGCATTCCTGTTAAGATCTGTGCATAATATTTGCAAACAGGAACCAAAGGGTGTTTTAAATGCTTTGAGAAAGGTATTTAAAGCTTGCCAAGGGCTTTACAAACGCTTGCTGAATGTTTCTTAAAAGCTTGCTGTTCATACTGCTATTATACAAGCTGAAGCCCAAGTGAAATTATGTGTAAGCAAAAATGTTGCTTTGATGTTTTTTTCATTTTTTTTTAAGCTTGCACCTGATTGGGTATTCTTTATGAAGTGAAGCTTTACCATATTTACCAAGCTCTAGGGAAAGTTAGTGCAAAGTGCACAGTCTGTGTGCCTTTAGTAAATTAACTCTGCAAGTCTTCTGTGAATACTTTTTTTGCTGCTGTGATCCAACTTCCTGTTCGAGGGTGGCTTTTTTCGTACTCCAAGGTCCCAATATAAGGAGGAACATAGCCACCCTCTCTTGCTCGATCCCCAGTTAAACTATGAACTCTAATGCCCCGTACACACGAATCCGACCACAAAATCCATCGGATTTTTGCCGACACTGGTGTTGCATACACGCGGTCGACAAAGTTGTCGGAAAATCCGATCATTCTGAACGTTGCCTACGACGGGACTACGTAGAGGCTAGTAGCCAATAGCTTTGGTCTTGTGATGTAATCTGAGCATGCGTGGCACTTTGTCCGTCGGAATTCGCTACACACGATCGGAAAAAGTCCGATAGGACGTTGTCGGAAAATTTGAGAGCAGGAGATAAAACTTTGTCCGTCGCAAAATCCGACGGAAAAAGTCAGATGGAGCCTACACACGGTCGGAATTTCCGACAACATTGTCCGATAGGACATTTTCCGTCGGAAAATCCGCATAAGACTTGTAGTGTGCATAGAGCAGTACATGTGACAGCTCTAGGGATGAGCCGAACACCCCCCTGTTCGGTTCGCACCAGAACCTGCGAACAGACCTAAAATTCGTGTGAACTTTAGAACCCTATTAAAGTCTATGGGACTCGAACATTCAAAATCAAAAGTGCTAATTTTAAAGGCTTATATGCAAGTTATTGTCATAAAAAGTGTTTGGGGACCTGGGTCCTGCCCCAGGGGACATGTATCAATGCAAAAAAAGTTTTTTCGGGAGCAGTGATTTTAATAATGCTTAAAGTGAAACAATAAAAGTGTAATATTCCTTTAAATTTCGTACCTGGGGGGTGTGTATAATATGCCTGTAAATGGGCGCATGTTTCCCGTGCTTAGAACTGTCCCTGCACAAAGTGTCATTTCTGCAGGGAAAAATAGTAATTTAAAAGCACTCGCGGCTATAATGAATTGTCGGCTCACCGTAATACAGAGAACAGTCTGGATCGACTGTGGGTATAGGATTGGGTATATGGGATTGTATGATTTTTTTTTGTTGGTTGAACTAGATGGACTTGTGTCTTTTTTAAACCTGACTAACTATCAGTGGTGGCTGGTGGTTATTTGCTTGGGGGGAATAAACTGGAATTGATAAATGGAAGACATAAAATAGAGAAGAAAACTTTTAAAATGTTATGAATTATTCAAAATATATTACACATTAAACAAACTAAAACTGAATTTTTTCACATTTTGTCTATTTCTCTGCCTTTAAAACATATTCAGGGCATATTTAAAAACAAACTACCATATGACATACCCATATATGCACAATATAAGTGTAAAAAGTATTTTGGTGTGCAAAGCTGTTAAAAAGTTTTTGTTGAATAAACAGGGGCATACCAACATGTTCAAAGTCTGGTCATGAAGGTTTTTTACTACCCCAAAACTTAAGCGGTATTATACCCAAAAGCAAACATTTACCAAGTGTGTCTTGATGGCTGTGTTCATTTTCTTTTTTAGTCTTTCTTTCTTTTATTTTCATCTGGTGATCTGTCCAGTAAAGGCCCGTACACACGATCAGAATATCGTACAACAAATACCACTTTCGAAGTGATTGTATGATAATCTGATAGTACACAGCTTTTGCCAAAATTCTAAGAAGGGACAAACACGAAAAGTTTTCTCATATCATACCAGATCATATGTTTTTCGTTTAATCAGTACGATTTTCGTCCAAAAATACAATACAAATACAATACAATACATTACTTCACTTCCTAAATTTTATTATATCATACAGAATAATCAAACTTTAGTAACCTCTTAATTTTCGATATGGAGACTAGAATGCAACCCCCCCCCCCAAAAACAAAAATGGACGATCATTCATCTGATGATCTCATCATGTGTACCAGGCTTAAAGGGTAACTCCACTTTTGCGGGGAAAAAAAATAGCAAATAAAGAAAAAATAATATAGCGTATACATTTGCGATACAATTCATATTGTAATTGAATGTTATTAACCACTTCAGCCCCGGACCAATTTGCAGCCAAAGGACCAGGCCCCTTTTTGCGAGTCGGCACTGTGTCGCTTTAACTGACAATTGTGTGGTCGTGCAACGTGGCTCCCAAATTAAATTGGCGTTTTTTTTTCCTCACAAATAGAGCTTTCTTTTGGTGGTATTTGATCGCCCCTGCGGTTTTTATTTTTTGCGCTATAAACAAAAATATAGCGACAATTTTGAAAAAAATGCAATATTTTTTCCTTTTTGCTATAATAAATATCCCCAAAAAGTATATGAAAACATTTTTTTTTCCTCAGTTTAGGCCGATACGTATTCTTCTACATATTTTTGGAAAAAAAATCGCAATTAGCGATTATTGATTTGTTTGCGCAAAAGTTATAGCGTTTACAAAAGAGGGGATAGTTTTATAGCATTTTTATTAATATTTTTTTTTTTACTAGTAATGGCGGCGATTGGCGATTTTTATTGTGACTGCGACATTATGGCGGACACATTGGACATTTTTGACACATTTTTGGGACCATTGTCATTTATATAGAAATCAGTGCTATTTAAATGCACTGATTCCTATGTAAATGACAGTGGCAGTGAAGGAGTTAACCACTAGGGGGCGGGGAGGAGTTAGTGTGACGTGTTTTGTTTTTTTTTTTACAGTAGGGGGGCGTGGCTGTATGTCTGACGTCATTGATCGGCTTTCCCGATGACAGGGAACAGCCGATCAATGACAGGCTGTGTAGGAAGCGCGGGGAGAGGTTTGTTTACACAGACCTCTCCCCGTTCTTGAGCTCTGTGACCCGATCGCGGGACACCAGCGGCGATCGGGTCCGCTGGTCCCACGGCCGTGGTCAAGGAGCTCCTGACCGGGTACCATCCCGTGCCATTCTGTAGACGTATATCTACGGGAGGCGGTCGGGAAGCGGTTAAAAATCACCTTTCCTTTTCAATCTGCATCCGCTGTAATTTTCTATAAATGCAAAACAATATGGCTACATGGAGTTGTTCTGTACACAGAATATGTACTGACCACTTCCCAGAAAAATAATTTCCTGCTTGTGTGATTGGTTCACTGATTTTCCAGAGGGGCCCAGAAGCTTTCCTCATTAGTGCCCTGCATCTGCCACAGCTGACTGATTATTATGAAACCACTCCCATTAGACACAGACAAACACACAGGTTTCTTCAGAATAACAAAAGGTAGGAATCTGCAACAAAGGTTGTTATAATCCTTGTAATGTACATAGATCACTCAGAGGGGAATGTTTTTTTCTCAACAAAAGTAGAGTTACACATTTAGGCCCCTTTCACACTGGGGCGGTTTTCAGGCGGTACAGCGCTAAAAATAGCGCCTGTACACCGCCTGAAAAAACCGGCCCCATTCACTCCAGTGTAAAAGCCGGCGGGCTTTCACACTGGAGCGGTGCGCTAGCAGGACGGTAAAAAATGTCCTGCTAGCAGCATCTTTGGAGCGGTATAGGAGCGGTGTATTCACCGCTCCTATACTGCTCCTACCTATTGAAATCAATGGGACATCGCGGTAATACCATGGCAATACCGCCGCAAAGCGCCGCTACGGCGGCGCTTTGCGGGGGATTTTAACCCTTTTTCGCCCGCTCGCGGGGGTAAAACCGACGGTAAAGCAGCGCTAAATATAGCGCTGCTTTACCGTCACCGTGGCTACCGCCCCAGTGTGAAAGGGGCCTTACAGTTGAGACAAACCGTTTACCACTGACAAGGATGTTTACAATGATCAGCTTTTATTTATGTAAAATACTTATCCCAAAAGGAAAAAAGAACTTGCTGTAACTGCTTATAAAGCATTAGCCAAAGTTTGGCATCAATTTGTTTAGTGTATTTAAATTGGCTAGTCAATCTATCACTCTCCTCCTCCCAGACTAACAATACTGCTGTCCAAAGGTCCCCCCTGTGCTCCTTCATTCAGAGTGGGGGCACCACCAGGTCAAAACAGAGGGGAAAAGACAAAAAAATAAAAATAAATGCAGCCACCACATCTAATGATTGGTAAGCTGCAAAATGTAAAATTTTTGGTTTTGAGTTTATAACTGCATTAAAGACGAACTCCAGCCATTTGCAGAAATATTAAAAGTCAGCAGCTACAAATACTGTTGTTGCTGACTTTTAGTAAAGAGATACTGACCAGCCTAAGAATACAGTTCTTCACTGTGGGATTGTGGGACTCCCTGCAGCTCCACAGTCCGCACCCCACTGGGCATGCTTGAAACTAGCTGCACTTTCCGAATGGACCCACAGCCTCCCGGGACCAGTGACGCGTTCAAGGAGGTTGTGGGTGGGTTGGGGTATTAAAAGTGGGAGCGTTAACCAGTTAAAACTACTGTATATACCTGCTTCCTAAAAAAAAATCCCCAACATTTCCAAATATAATGGGGGAGGAGGAAAAGCGGAACGTAATTTTTTCAGTAAAGCTCTGCTTTAAAAATAAAAAACATTTAGAAAGCTTTATGCACACTTGGGAAAAGAAAACATATATTACCTAGTTAATCCAAAGCACAGTGGATAGAAAGATAATTGATTTCTTGAGTAAACATGTCTTAAGTGTCTCAGAAACTGAGAATGTACTACTGTATATTTGATGTGTCTTAACTAAACATAGAGATCGATAGTCTGTTATACCAATGACACGTGTTCTAGCCACAGCTAACAGCACCAGAGCTATGGAATGATTGTTTTACCTGCTGTGTAAGGCTTTGCTACGTTATGTCATTATTTCTGTACTGAAAAAATTGATTAAGCTTGACATGATTTAGAGATACACTTCACAAGAACATTTACAGGTAGGCACAGTATAAGCTACCTGCGTAGTACTTTTGCCTATTCTGCAACCAGTTCCCAAGCCTCTAAATACGTACTTCAGTGAATTCCACGTACACGTTAAAACTTTCTAATGACTTATTTACTAAAATAGCCTCATTCTTTGCTGTTTTCTTCCAAACATACATGATCTGCTACCCAGCTTTATCTTAAAGCCTGTCTCCTAATGCTGCGTACACACGATGGGAAATTCGGCTAGCAAAAGTCCGATGAGAGCTTTTGGTTGGAAAATGCGACCGTGTGTATGCTCCATCGGACTTTTGCTGCCCGAATTCCAGCCAGCAAAATATTGAGAGTTGAGTTCTAAATTTTTCGGTCGAAAAAAGTTCCGATTGCAAATTCCGATCGTCTGTAGCCATTCCGAAGCGCAAAATTCCTACGCATGCTCGGAAACAATTTGACACATGCTCGGAAGCATTGGACTTTCTCGGCACGTCGTAGTGTTGTACGTCACCGCGTTCTTGACGGTCGAAAGTTCAGCGAAATTTTGTGTGACCGTGTGTATGCAAGACAAGCTTGAGCGGAATTCCGTCGGAAAAAACATCCAAGATTTTTCTGACGGAAAATCCGCTCGTGTGTATGCGGCATTAGAGTGGGAAGGTTGAGTGGGACAGAAGTAAGGTCAAGAGGCAGTGGTCAAGACCCTTTAAGCATTTTGGTTAATGTAAGGTAAAGGTAAAGTCTGCAGACTTTCTGAGCTTAGCATAGTGACAAAATAGAAATTATAGGTGCACCAAATGATTTTATTTGCTCTCTGAAGATTTTTTTTAGAATGATCACATGAAGGCTGAGTGCACCAGATGGTGCCATCACTTGACTTTTTTTTGCTTTTTATACTCTTTGTATTCTGGAAAACTTGAATAAACAGATATTTTCCAAGGCTTATTTTTATATCAACAGAAGCTTGCAATTTACCTGTGTAGCACCCTGCTCCTAATGAGCAGACGCTATTATTTAGTAAATTTAAGTTTGTCTGTAGCTGCAGTTTGGCTCAGACTGATTACATTAAAGTTCTGGTTTCTGTACCAGTTTAGCTGGGTTGTGCTAGTTTCCACATGACCGTGGGTTTTGCTGTCACCACCGGTAAGTGTTGGAAATGCAACAGGCTAAATGCATTGGGTACCCCTTTTACTTAGAAACAGCCCAGTGGGTGTGGTCTGCCCGCTGTGAATTCTGGGTAAGGGTATTTAAGGTACAGACGCCATTTTTTGGGGTTCGTTATCCCGACCTCATGGCCCTCCTGGCCTAGGGTGTGTGCTGCCTTACTGGCCCAAGGCTTCGCAACTAAAGGGTAGGCCCAGAAGTATTGGGGCCTACCGATCCATTGGTGGTCCTGTGCTGTCTTGCAAGCGACTGGAGGATCCAGGGGAGGACTTTTCCAGGAGAGGACCGAGCGACAAGGCTGGTATCTCTGGAAGAGCCTGGAGACCAGTTGGAGGACGCATTCCGAGTCACCTACCACACAGTACCACCGGACTGGCTGAAAGAAACTGGTACTGTGTGACAGTTCTTCAACTTCGCAACAAGTTGATGGTTGTACCTTCCTGTGGCAGAGGATTGCACAACGAATCCGTTATACTGACAAGTCTGTGGCAGAGACTTTGACCAAGCATCTCATTGGCTGCTAGGTCAGTGAGGGAGGCCTATCCGGTGACCGCTAGATCCAGCCTGTGGAAGCTGTTGTCCTCTGGATCAAAGAAATACCTCTAACCCGCAATTAGGGATGGGCCCGGTGCTCGATGCGAACCCACGTTCGCATCGAGCACCGGGCGTTCGCTCGCTCGGCGAGCCCAGAACTATTTTGGCCGCTCGCATCACGTTCGTGTGATGCGAGCGGCCCCGCAATGCATTGCGGCCGGCGCGGCCGGCGCGGCCGGCGCAGTGCATTGCTGGCTGATGATTGGCCAAGCATGCACTGTGACCCCGCATGCTTGGCCAATCACAGCCCCGGAAACTCGAAGAGCCATAATTGGCTACAGGCAGGACGCCTGTAGCCAATTACAGCTCAGGGGCTTTAGTACACGCCCCCCCCCTATAAAAGGCCGCCACGCCGTCTGCGCCGGTCACATGCTGTTCCGGCGTAGATAGAGCAGGATAGATCTGTGACACTCTGCTGGATTTAGTTAGTTAGAGAGATTTACTTAGAGAGATTGAGTTAGATAGATTCATTTACAAAGATTGATTTAGAAAGAGGGGCTTGTAGTGTGTTCGTGGCAGGCAGGCAGAGCTCCTATATTTTGTTCCCAGAAGCACCTATAGGACTTGTAGTGTGTTCGTGGCAGGCAGGCAGAGCTCCTATATTTTGTTCCCAGAAGCACCTATAGGACTTGTAGTGTGTTCGTGGCAGGCAGGCAGAGCTCCTATATTTTGTTTCCAGAAGCACCTATAGGACTTGTAGTGTGTTCGTGGCAGGCAGGCAGAGCTCCTATATTTTGTTCCCAGAAGCACCTATAGGACTTGTAGTGTGTTCCTGGCAGGCAGGCAGAGCTCCTATATTTTGTTCCCAGAAGCACCTATAGGACTTGTAGTGTGTTCGTGGCAGGCAGGCAGAGCTCCTATATTTTCTTCCCAGAAGCACCTATAGGACTTGAAGTGTGTTAGTCCCATCACACAGAGATCATATATTTTGTTCCCAGAAGCACCTATAGGACTTGAAGTGTGTTAGTCCCATCACACAGACCTATATTTTCTTCCCAGAAGCACCTATAGGACTTGAAGTGTGTTAGTCCCATCACACAGAGATCATATATTTTGTTCCCAGAAGCACCTATAGGACTTGAAGTGTGTTAGTCCCATCACACAGAGATCATATATTTTGTTCCCAGAAGCACCTATAGGACTTGAAGTGTGTTAGTCCCATCACACAGAGATCATATATTTTTTTCCAAGAAGCACCTATAGGACTTGAAGTGTGTTAGTCCCATCACACAGAGATCATATATTTTGTTCCCAGAAGCACCTATAGGACTTGAAGTGTGTTAGTCCCATCACACAGAGATCATATATTTTGTTCCCAGAAGCACCTATAGGACTTGAAGTGTGTTAGTCCCATCACACAGACCTACATTTTCTTCCCAGAAGCACCCATAGGACTTGAAGTGTGTTAGTCCCATCACACAGAGATCATATATTTTGTTCCCAGAAGCACCTATAGGACTTGAAGTGTGTTAGTCCCATCACACAGAGATCCTATATTTTGTTCCCAGAAGCACCTATAGGACTTGAAGTGTGTTAGTCCCATCACACAGAGATCATATATTTTGTTCCCAGAAGCACCTATAGGACTTGAAGTGTGTTAGTCCCATCACACAGACCTATATTTTCTTCCCAGAGGCACCTATAGGACTTGAAGTGTGTTAGTCCCATCACACAGAGATCATATATTTTGTTCCCAGAAGCACCTATAGGACTTGAAGTGTGTTAGTCCCATCACACAGAGATCCTATATTTTGTTCCCAGAAGCACCTATAGGACTTGAAGTGTGTTAGTCCCATCACACAGACCTATATTTTCTTCCCAGAGGCACCTATAGGACTTGAAGTGTGTTAGTCCCATCACACAGAGATCATATATTTTGTTCCCAAAAGCACCTATAGGACTTGAAGTGTGTTAGTCCCATCACACAGACCTATATTTTCTTCCCAGAGGCACCTATAGGACTTGAAGTGTGTTAGTCCCATCACACAGAGATCATATATTTTGTTCCCAGAAGCACCTATAGGACTTGAAGTGTGTTAGTCCCATCACACAGACCTATATTTTCTTCCCAGAGGCACCTATAGGACTTGAAGTGTGTTAGTCCCATCACACAGAGATCATATATTTTGTTCCCAGAAGCACCTATAGGACTTGAAGTGTGTTAGTCCCATCACACAGAGATCATATATTTTGTTCCCAGAAGCACCTATAGGACTTGAAGTGTGTTAGTCCCATCACACAGAGATCCTATATTTTGTTCCCAGAAGCACCTATAGGACTTGAAGTGTGTTAGTCCCATCACACAGACCTATATTTTCTTCCCAGAGGCACCTATAGGACTTGAAGTGTGTTAGTCCCATCACACAGAGATCATATATTTTGTTCCCAGAAGCACCTATAGGACTTGAAGTGTGTTAGTCCCATCACACAGAGATCATATATTTTGTTCCCAGAAGCACCTATAGGACTTGAAGTGTGTTAGTCCCATCACACAGAGATCCTATATTTTGTTCCCAGAAGCACCTATAGGACTTGAAGTGTGTTAGTCCCATCACACAGACCTACATTTTCTTCCCAGAAGCACCCATAGGACTTGAAGTGTGTTAGTCCCATCACACAGAGATCCTATATTTTGTTCCCAGAAGCACCTATAGGACTTGAAGTGTGTTAGTCCCATCACACAGACCTATATTTTCTTCCCAGAGGCACCTATAGGACTTGAAGTCTGTTAGTCCCATCACACAGAGATCATATATTTTGTTCCCAGAAGCACCTATAGGACTTGAAGTGTGTTAGTCCCATCACACAGACCTATATTTTCTTCCCAGAGCACCTATAGGACTTGAAGTGTGTTAGTCCCATCACACAAAGATCATATATTTTGTTCCCAGAAGCACCTATAGGACTTGAAGTGTGTTAGTCCCATCACACAGACCTACATTTTCTTCCCAGAAGCACCCATAGGACTTGAAGTGTGTTAGTCCCATCACACAGAGATCCTATATTTTGTTCCCAGAAGCACCTATAGGACTTGAAGTGTGTTAGTCCCATCACACAGACCTATATTTTCTTCCCAGAAGCACCTATAGGACTTCTAGTGTGTTAGTGGCATCACACAGAGCTCCTCTATATTCTTCTCAGCAGCACCCACAGGACTTCTAGTGTGTTAGTGGCATCACACAGAGCTCCTCTATTTTCTTTGCAGAAGCACCCATAGGACTTCTAGTGTGTTAGTGGCATCACACAGAGCTCCTATATCTTCTTCTCAGCAGCACCCACAGGACTTCTAGTGTGTTAGTGGCATCACACAGAGCTCCTCTATTTTCTTTGCAGAAGCACCCATAGGACTTCTAGTGTGTTAGTGGCATCACACAGAGCTCCTATATTTTCTTCTCAGCAGCACCCACAGGACTTCTAGTGTGTTAGTGGCATCACACAGACCCCCTCTATTTTCTTTGCAGAAGCACCCACAGGACTTCTAGTGTGTTAGTGGCATCACACAGAGCTCCTCTATTTTCTTTGCAGAAGCACCCATAGGACTTCTAGTGTGTTAGTGGCATCACACAGAGCTCCTATATTTTCTTCTCAGCAGCACCCACAGGACTTCTAGTGTGTTAGTGGCATCACACAGACCTCCTCTATTTTCTTTGCAGAAGCACCCACAGGACTTCTAGTGTGTTAGTGGCATCACACAGAGCTCCTCTATTTTCTTTGCAGAAGCACCCATAGGACTTCTAGTGTGTTAGTGGCATCACACAGAGCTCCTATATTTTCTTCTCAGCAGCACCCACAGGACTTCCAGTGTGTTAGTGGCATCACACAGAGCTCCTCTATTTTCTTTGCAGAAGCACCCATAGGACTTCTAGTGTGTTAGTGGCATCACACAGAGCTCCTCTATTTTCTTTGCAGAAGCACCCATAGGACTTCTAGTGTGTTAGTGGCATCACACAGAGCTCCTATATTTTCTTCTCAGCAGCACCCACAGGACTTCTAGTGTGTTAGTGGCATCACACAGAGCTCCTCTATTTTCTTTGCAGAAGCACCCACAGGACTTCTAGTGTGTTAGTGGCATCACACAGAACTCCTATATTTTCTTCTCAGCAGCACCCACAGGACTTCTAGTGTGTTAGTGGCATCACACAGAGCTCCTCTATTTTCTTTGCAGAAGCACCCATAGGACTTCTAGTGTGTTAGTGGTATCACACAGAGCTCCTATATTTTCTTCTCAGCAGCACCCACAGGACTTCTAGTGTGTTAGTGGCATCACACAGAGCTCCTCTATTTTCTTTGCAGAAGCACCCACAGGACTTCTAGTGTGTTAGTGGCATCACACAGAGCTCCTCTATTTTCTTTGCAGAAGCACCCATAGGACTTCTAGTGTGTTAGTGGCATCACACAGAGCTCCTATATTTTCTTCTCAGCAGCACCCATAGGACTTCTAGTGTGTTAGTGGCATCACACAGAGCTCCTCTATTTTCTTTGCAGAAGCACCCATAGGACTTCTAGTGTGTTAGTGGCATCACACAGAGCTCCTATATATTCTTCTCAGCAGCACCCACAGGACTACCGACTACAATGGCTGGAAGACCGCCAAGGGGAGGCAGAGCGTGCAGAGCCAAGAACACAGGGCAGGCAGGCTCTGTTTCTAGTGGACGTGGCCGTGGACGTGGACGTGGTCGTGCATCGTCATCAGCACGTGGCCATGGGACACACGCGTCTTTGTTTTCGGCAGCTGGACATGTGGAGCCGCATCATGCTGAAGGCTTGGTAGAATGGATGACCAAGCCCTCCTCATCCTCCTCATCCTCTCTCACCCAGGCTCAGGGTACTGGCAGAGCATCATCAGCCACCCCTTCCCTAGACCCACCATGTCCTCCTGAGGAGTCCCCCGAACTCTTTGAGCACAGTGTTGGGTACATGCTCCAGGAGGATGCCCAACGATTCGAAGGCTCGGATGATGATACCCAGCTTGAGGAATCTGGCAGTACTGTTCCACCAGCTGCAGCTTACTGCCAGGTTTGCTCTAGTGGTGAAGAGGGAGGGGATGATGAGGTCACTGACTCCACGTGGATGCCTGAAGGGAGAGAGGATGAGGAGGAGGACGAGGAGGAGGATGCGGCGTCACATGTCCAACGAGGCAGGATGCCCCCTGGAGGCCAGGTAGAGGCCAGCACAGCAACTGTACAACACCGCAGAGCTCCGCCTGTGCAGGGCGCTGCCTCTGCACGTTATCAGAAAAGTTCTTTGGTGTGGGCCTTTTTTGAGACGAGTGCATCAGATCGCACCACTGCTATTTGCAATATTTGTCTCAAGCGTATCTCGCGTGGCCAAAACATCAGCCGCTTGGGCACCACAAGCATGACCAGACATATGGCGACCTGCCATGCAGCTCGTTGGCAGGCACACATAAAAGACCCACACCAAAGAACTAAGCGGACCTCTCCTTGCTCCTCCTCAGCTGGGATCTCCATCCCCACTACACCTTCAGTCCTCTCTGAAAGCTGCTCTGAGAGGACTGAAGGTGTAGAATTAGGTGTGTCACAACCAAGTACTTGCAGTACACCGACGTCCGATTGCAGCAGGCAAATTTCCCTGCCCCAGCTGCTGGACCGTAGAAAGAAGTACACTCCCAGCCATCCACATGCCCAGCGGTTGAATGCTAGCCTGGCTAAATTGCTAGCACTTCAACTGCTGCCTTTTCAGTTGGTAGACTCGGCCCCCTTCCGTGAGTTTGTTCAATGTGCGGTTCCTCAGTGGCAGGTTCCCAAACGCCACTTTTTCTCACGGAAGGCGATTCCGTCTCTCTACCGGCATGTGGAGGGCAATGTCCATGCCTCGCTGGACAGGGCGGTCAGCGGTAAGGTGCATATTACCGCTGACTCATGGTCCAGCAGGCATGGACAGGGACGGTACCTTTCTTTCACGGCCCATTGGGTCACTCTATTGGCAGCTGGGAGGGATGCAGGACAAGGTGCAGTAGTGTTGGAGGTTGTTCCGCCACCACGCCTCCAAAACGCTACTACTGCTACTGGTTGTGACACACCTCTCTCCTCCACCCCCTCCTCTTCTTCTTCCTCCAGTGCTCTGTCCTTGGAACCAGCGGTGCTCCGTAGGCGTACAAGGGGCTACGCAAGTACGCAGGCAAAAAGATGCCATGCCGTGCTTGCGCTGGTGTGTTTGGAGGACAGGAGCCACACTGGGCCCGAGGTTCTGGCAGCTCTGCAGGGGCAGGCCGAGAGGTGGTTGACGCCACGTCAGCTTAAGCCAGGAATGGTCGTTTCTGACAATGGCACCAACCTCCTCTCTGCCCTGCGACAGGGGCAGCTCACCCATGTGCCCTGCATGGCTCACGTCCTCAACCTGGTGGTGCAGCGGTTCTTGGGCAGGTTCCCAGGCTTACAGGATGTCCTGAGGCAGGCCAGGAAAGTCTGTGTGCATTTCCGCCGATCTTATAATGCCAGTGCTCGGCTGACTGAGCTGCAAAAGGAGCTGAACCTGCCCAAGAACCGCCTAATATGTGACATGCCCACCAGGTGGAACTCAACGTTGGCCATGCTGCAGCGACTGCACACGCAGCAGAGGGCCATCAATGAGTACCTTTGCGACTATGGCACCAGGACAGGGTCAGGGGAGCTTGGTTTTTTTTCCCCACGTCAGTGGAGCATGATCAGGGATGCATGCACTGTCCTCTCACCATTTGAGGAGGCCACGAGGATGGTGAGCAGTGACAGTGCATGCATCAGTGACACTGTCCCTCTTGTCCACCTGTTGGAGCATACGCTGCGTGGGATAATGGACAGGGCACTTGAGGCAGAACAGAGGCAGGAAGAGGAGGACTTCCTTGCCTCTCAAGGCCCCCTTTATCCGGACAGTGTTCCTTCTGTCCCACCCATCACACAGGAAGAGGATGAGGAGGAGGAGGAGGAGGAGGAGGATTGTGTGAGCATGGAGGTGGAGCCTGGCACTCAGCATCAGCAGCAGCAGTCTTTTAGGGATGATGTACAGTCCCAACAAACCAGTGGACTTGTACGTGGCTGGGAGGAGGTGGCTGGCGATCATGTCATCCTCAGTGACCCAGAAGACTCCGGACCGAATGCCTCAGCTAACCTACGCTGCATGGCCTCCCTGATCCTGCAAAGCCTGCGGAAGGATCCTCGTGTTCTTCGGATCAAGGAGAGGGACCATTACTGGCTGGCCACTCTCCTTGATCCGCGGTACAAGGGTAAGGTTGCGGACCTTATCTTGCCGTCGCAGAGGGAGCAGAGGATGAGACATCTCATGGAGGCCTTGCAGAAAGGTCTGTGCAACGCGTTCCCAGAAACTGGGAGGCTACAAACTCCTGGTCCTGGGCGACGAGTTGCTGAGGCTTCGGTCAGTAGCAGAAGGAGCGGTGGGGAAGGTGGACGTCTGACCGATGCGTTCAGACAATTTTTTAGTCCGCAGCCCCAAGGTATGATCGGTTCCAGCAACCATCGCCAGCGTCTGATATACATGGTGCAGGAATACCTTGGGGCAAGGTCAGACTTGGACACCTTTCCCACCGAAAATCCTCTGGCTTACTGGGTCCTGAGGATGGATCACTGGCCAGAGCTTGCACAGTATGCAATTGAGCTACTGGCCTGTCCTGCCTCCAGCGTTCTTTCCGAACGCACATTCAGTGCTGCTGGAGGATTTGTCACCGATCATAGGGTGCGCCTGTCCACCGCCTCGGTTGATCGACTGACCTTCATCAAAATGAATCAGTCTTGGATCACCACCAGCTACCAGGCACCTGAGGCGGATATAACCGAATAATTTTTAATATCACATCCCTTCAAGACTGCCTATGCTGATGCTGAGTGACTGTCCTCTTATGTTCACTGACTATCCTCTTCCTCCTCCTCAATGATCCATGCCACCACACCAGTGCCTAAGGCACAATTTTTCAGCCCCTGTTTAACAGGGGCGTGTACATACAATTTTTATAAAAAAATGCTTCGCAACACGTGTGACTGCTGTGCTCCAAGTACAGTATCTGTGAGGGGTTGCAGTGTTGTGGCACCAGCACCAGTGCCTAAGGCACAATTTTTCAGCCCCTGTTTAACAGGGGCGTGTACTTAAATTTTTTTTAAAAAATGCTTCGCAACACGTGTGACTGCTGTGCTCCAAGTACAGTATCTGTGAGGGGTTGCAGTGTTGTGGCACCAGCACCAGTGCCTAAGGCACAATTTTTCAGCCCCTGTTTAACAGGGGCGGGTAATTACAATTTTTAAAAAAAATGCTTCGCAACACGTGTGACTGCTGTGCTCCAAGTACAGTATCTGTGAGGGGTTGCAGTGTTGTGGCACCAGCACCAGTGCCTAAGGCACAATTTTTCAGCCCCTGTTTAACAGGGGCGTGTACTTAAATTTTTTTTAAAAAATGCTTCGCAACACGTGTGACTGCTGTGCTCCAAGTACAGTATCTGTGAGGGGTTGCAGTGTTGTGGCACCAGCACCAGTGCCTAAGGCACAATTTTTCAGCCCCTGTTTAACAGGGGCGTGTACTTAATTTTTTTTTAAAAAATGCTTCGCAACACGTGTGACTGCTGTGCTCCAAGTACAGTATCTGTGAGGGGTTGCAGTGTTGTGGCACCAGCACCAGTGCCTAAGGCACAATTTTTCAGCCCCTGTTTAACAGGGGCGGGTAATTACAATTTTTAGAAAATAAATGCTTCGCAACACGTGTGACTGCTGTGCTCCAAGTACAGTATCTGTGAGGGGTTGCAGTGTTGTGGCACCAGCACCAGTGCCTAAGGCACAATTTTTCAGCCCCTGTTTAACAGGGGCGTGTACTTAAATTTTTTTTAAAAAATGCTTCGCAACACGTGTGACTGCTGTGCTCCAAGTACAGTATCTGTGAGGGGTTGCAGTGTTGTGGCACCAGCACCAGTGCCTAAGGCACAATTTTTCAGCCCCTGTTTAACAGGGGCGGGTAATTACAATTTTTTAAAAAAATGCTTCGCAACACGTGTGACTGCTGTGCTCCAAGTACAGTATCTGTGAGGGGTTGCAGTGTTGTGGCACCAGCACCAGTGCCTAAGGCACAATTTTTCAGCCCCTGTTTAACAGGGGCGGGTAATTACAATTTTTTAAAAAAAATGCTTCGCAACACGTGTGACTGCTGTGCTCCAAGTACAGTATCTGTGAGGGGTTGCAGTGTTGTGGCACCAGCACCAGTGCCTAAGGCACAATTTTTCAGCCCCTGTTTAACAGGGGCGGGTAATTACAAATCTTGATCTAATAGTTCACAGCAGGGCCCATTCCTGCGCCCACCAAGAGTAACTATGAGGGCCTACAGTCTTGTGGCAACACCGTCCACCACCACCGCCAAAGGCCCAATTTTTCTGCCCAGTTCATCAGGTGCTTGCAATTACAAATCTTGATCTAATAACACACAGCAGGGCCCATTCCTGCGCCCACCAAGAGTAACTGTGAGAGCTTACAGTCTTGTGGCAACACCGTCCACCACCACCGCCAAAGGCCCAATTTTTCTGCCCTGTTCATCAGGTGCTTGCAATTACAAATCTTGATCTAATAACTCACAGCAGGGCCCATTCTTGCACCCACCAAGAGTAACTGTGAGAGCTTACAGTCTTGTGGCAACACCGTCCACCACCACCGCCAAAGGCCCAATTTTTCTGCCCTGTTCATCAGGTGCTTGCAATTACAAATCTTGATCTAATAACTCACAGTAGGGCCCATTCCTGCGCCCACCAAGAGTAACTGTGAGAGCTTACAGTCTTGTGGCAACACCGTCCACCACCACCACCACCCCCAATTTTTCTGCCCTGTTCAACAGGTGCATGCAATTACAAATCTTGATCTATTAACTCACAGCAGGGCCCATTCCTGTGCCCACCAGTCTTGTGGCTACACCAACATCTAATAGGGCAAATTTCTGCAGAGTATATACGCCAGGCCCCTACTTTCAAACATCCAACTTACAAACGACTCCTACTTGCAAATGGAAAGAGAAAACAGGAAGTGAGAGGAAATCTACCCCTAGGAAGGGAAATTCTATCCTGTTAGATTTAATTTGGGAAAAAGGTATCTCCTCTCTACTGATACTTTATCACCAATCCTTGTTTCAATTAAAACCCCACTTTTTCCAAAAACATTTGTCATTGGGACGGAAAGTGAGGTGACATGTTCTGAACAGATGTGCAAAGACAGCAAATGTTACAGGGGTGATAACCCCTCCCTATGTTCTCCAAAAAGCTTAAAAAATAGATTTTTTTGGGATGGAGCTACACTTCATAATGTACCTGTTCAGATTCTACTTAAGAACAAACCTAAAGCCGCAAGTGGTTTTAAATGGCTTCTTTTTTTCCTTTAAAAATGTCATTTTGTGCAAGGACAGTTCTAAACACGGGAAACACATGCCACGTCACAGGCATACTTTAGACACCCCCCAGGTACCATATTTAAAGGAAAATTTCACTTTTTTTTTTTCACTTTATGCATCATTAAAATGACTGCTCCCGAAAAAACGTTAGTTTTTAAAAGTTCTTTTTGCATTGATATATGTCCCCTGGGGCAGGACCCGGGTCCCCAAACCTGTTTTATGACATTAACATGCATATTGGCCGTTGTAATTAGCACTTTTGATTTCGAACGTTCGCGTCCATTATAACGTATAGGGTTCGAAAATTCGCGCAAACTTTCGGTCGGTTCGAAGGTTCTGGTGCGAACCGAACCCGGGGGTGTTCGGCTCATCCCTACCCGCAATTACAAGGTACCTGAATTCCCCTTAACCCTCTATCCCTCTATTTCAAAATTCATGTTCTTTCAAATAAATCTTTGGAAAAAGGACTAGGTGTCAGAGCCAATATTCTTTAATCAACTTTACAACGGGACCCCTAGGACGGAAACAGTGAACAGGTGAGGTGGCGGTAAGCCCAACAAAAAAAACAGCAGCTCCTTCAGGGGTCAGTGCCAAACTTGCCATAGCCAGGGCCTGGAAGAAGCCTTCATTTTTTAGTCTGCAGGAGTCTTAATTTTTGTCTACAGCAGCGAAGAGCAATTTGACCACCCTGATGGTTAATGAAAAGATGACCAGTATTTTACAAGTTTTCCACTCCAAGTTTCTCGAAATGTGGGCACATTGGTGGTCTTATGCTCTCCCCACCCTACATCCGACCAGCCTGGGCAACATATAATTAACTTCACCTATACCCAAGCCAGCGCGAACCTACCTGCTCCCTTCCTTCCCCATCACCACTCCTTCACTCCCCCTTTTTTCCCTTTTTTTTTATTTTGGCAATTGGTCTTGCCTGCCCACACTCTCTGTCTCTTCACTGTATTCCTCTGGGTCATTAGACTCAGGCAGTCTGCACAGACCTGCAGCTCAAACCGTGAAGTCGTCGAGTTGACTCCCCAACGCTGGTGACCAACTGTTTTTTCATTCTCATAACCTTAAATAAAAATTGGAATAAACAGATATTTTAACTAAAATTCATTTGTTGACCTGTGCTTTAGTGCTCTTGATAAAGAAAGGACTTACTCACAAAAAGTATTCATAAGGTGAAACCTGCAGCCATGACCTTTGGCAGAAAGGAAGCATGTGATGTACAACTGTTTAAATCTGAATTTCATGCAAACAGCTAAATACTCAGATTAAACACATATATGAAAAATGTTTTACCTGCTAAAAGATCTGCATGTCTGTCCTTCAAGGCCTACAATTTACACAGTGTCACACAGCACAGCCCTCTCTGGTAGGAAAGGTGACCTTATTTTTCTCTTCTGCAGTTAATTAACATTTACAGTTTTTTTCCCTTACCCAGCCCGTGATTGGAAAATGAAAGGAGAAGTACCGTACTACACTGATAATTTTATGTCTCACTCTGCTCTCTCCTCCTATCAGCATGTTCAGCACATGGGTACCACTATCTGTCTGAACTTTGCTGTAGGGCAGGGGTCAGCAACCTTTTTCCACTTTAGGGCCGGATTCAATGTATGTGAATGCATGGAGGGCCGCATTAACCTGCTAATAAATTAAGATAATCTGGACCCCTTTACATTACACAGCCCTCGCACCTCTGGACCCCTTTACATTACACAGCCCTCGCACCTCTGGACCCCTTTACATTACACAGCCCGCATCTCTGAACCCCTTTACATTACACAGCCCCCCTGCATATTACACAGCCCCCCTGCACATCACACAGCCCCCCCTACCAAGCTCCCCCTGCATATTACACAGCCCCCCTGCATATTGCACAACCCCCCTACACACACCCTCTGCAAATTATACAGGCCCCTGCAGCTCTGCCCTTTCTTACCTTGCCTCATGCAGAGAGGGAGACAGAGAAGAGTAGAGCAGGGAGTAGGAAGCTGAATGAGAACACGGGTGAGACACACAGCAGCGGTGATAAGACAGCAGGAGCTTCCGAAGTAAATTTTTCATATTACAAAGCTGGTGATTGGTTGCTAGGACCACCTAGCAACCAATCATCTGGAAAGTAAACCTTGGAAGCTCCCGTTGTTTTATTAGCGCTGCTGTGTGTCTCTCCCGTGTTCTCATTCAGCTCCCTGCTCCGCTCTGCTCTTACTTAAAATGCCTGCGGGCTGGCTGCACGTGAATTCATCACGGGCACTGACGGGCCAGGTGCAGCCCGAGAGCCGTAGGTTGCCGACCCCTGCTATAGAGGGACTGAAAGAGGCTGATACTGTACTTACATCCCAGGAGTCTTCAGGAGGGGAGGAGGGGTTTTCTCAGCTAAGCGCACTTTCCTGCATTCAGGCCTGAGCTAAGAGCAGATACAGTATATTCTAGGAAGTAAATGCTACATGAATCATCTGCCCTTACTCAAGATGGCCACAACCAAAAAGGCTAGAGGAGTGTTTTTCAAAGTGATTCTCAACAAAATAAAGCATAGAGACATGGACAGATGGGGAGCTTGCTTTGAATATTAAAAATGCAATAAATAGTTTTTTGGTTTGTGGTGCTCAGATGCAGTGAAGATCTGCTTTATGGTGCCTATTTAAGACCCCTTTCACACTGGGGCGTTTTTTAGGTGCTTTAGCGTTAAAAATAGCGCCTGTAAAGCGCTTGAAAGAAGCCTCATCTGCAATCCTAATGTGAAAGCTTTAAGAGCCCTTTCACACTGCCGGCGCCCGAAAAACGATCGTAAAGCGCCACTTAAACTAGCGGCGCTTTACCAGCGTTTTTCGAGTGCTAGTGGGGCACTTTTAACCCCCACTAGTGGCCAAATAAAGGGTTAAAAGCGCCCACAAAAGGCTGCTGCCAAAAGCGATTTGCAGGCGTTTTGCAGGCGCCTTCCATTGATTTCAATGGGAAGGGGTGCTTTAGGAGCGGTGTATTCACCGCTCCAAAAGCTCTGCAAAGAAACTGCTTGCAGGACTTTTTTTGACGCCCTGCCAGCGCAGCGCCTCAGTGTGAAAGCACTCGTCATTGGGATTGCAGTTGAGGCTTCTTTCAGGCGCTTTACATTCGCTTTTTTTTAAAGCTAAAGCGCCTGAAAAAAGCCATAGTGTGAAAGGGGTCTCAGTGTGAAAGCATTCGGGCTTTCACATTGGGATTGCAGATGAGGCTTCTTTCAGGCGCATTACAGGCGCTTTTTTAAAGGCTAAAGCGCCTGAAAAACACCTGAAAAACGCCCCAGTGTGAAAGGGGTCTTAGGCTACTTTCACACTGAGGCGCTGGGCGCGCTGGCGGTAAAGCGGCGCTATATTTAGCGGCGCTTTCCATCGTTTTAGCAGCGCTTTTCAGCAGTTTTACCGCCCGCAAAGCGCCGCTGCAGCAGCACTTTGCAGGCGGGTTTGGAGCGCTGCCCCATTGTTTTCAATGGGAAGGGGCGCTTTAGGAGTGGTAAATACACCTCTCCACAGCGCTCTTAAGATGCTGCTTGCAGGACATTTTTCAGCGTCCTGCAAGCGCACCGCTCCAGTGTGAAAGCAGCGGCTGTTTGAAGGCACTTTGCAGGCGCTATTTTTAGAACTTTAGCGCCTGCAAAGCGCCTCAGTGTGAAAGGGGCCTTAGTGATTTCCAACTTCCACAGAGATTGGCCAGGTATGGCACATGCATATTTACATTGGTCCGATGTAACTATGAAAAACATCTATCCCTACATTTCAGTTTTAAGCCAGAGTGTTTTTGTGTTTGTCTTTTTTTAGTCCCTGCCTCCTATTGGGTAAAATAAAAACAAGGAAAATAAAGGTAATGAATAAGCTGCGACTTCATGTTTCCAGATTAGATTTCTACAGTCAATATGTCATCACAAGAATGAGCCTGTGCTATCAATAGCTCCTTTTTGATTACATCTTATCTGCCAGCGCTTGCCAGCTTTTGGGATAATTGCTTTAATAAAACCTAATGATGTCCTATTTGGAACATGGATGTATCTTCTATAAAATCCCTTGTATTAATAACACTGGCGCCCTTTTCTTGTAATTGTAAAAAAAAAAATCTTTATGATAAGAAGTACGATTTTATGTTTCTGTTTAATAAATTAACAGAGTTTTTTGCAGAGAATTTTCCAGAACACACTTAAAAACCGTTTAAAAATAACACTCTAATTACTCTAATTGCTATAATAAATATCCCCCAAAAATATATAAAAAAAACAAATTGTTTCCTCAGTTTATCAGTTTAGGCTGATATGTATTCTTCTACATATTTTTGGTAAAAAAAATCGCAATAAGCGTATATTGATTGGTTTGCACAAAAGTTATAGCGTCTACAATATAGGACAGGGGTCTCCAAAGTACGGCCCGCGGGCCACATCCGGCCCGCTGGGACGTTTTTCCCGGCCCGCAGGTTGAGTCGTCAGACTCACTGCATGGTCGGTTTCTGCTAAAGCTATGTCGAGTAGCAGGAACTGCGCTTCATAATCACCCCTGATAGTATGCAGCGCAGGTCCCGCAGCCCGACGGAGCATGTCCAACCCAGCGCCTCACTAGTTGTTGATTGCTAGGACCTACTGCACCTCCCAGGTCCAGCCTCTCTGTTAGCATTAGTGTCCTTTACGGCTGTGCTTTTGGCTACGTGTCTTTGTAACAGCCGGGGCGGTAGCCGGGAGGTGCAGCAGAACAGCGTTGAAGCCGGACACAGATGTAAGAGGGACACATTTGTGACTGCTGGTGGTGATGGGGACACAAATGTACGGCGGGGGCTAGTTTGAGAGACGCAAAAATGGAAGGGGGGCTCTAAGGGGACACAGTTTTGCAGGGGGCTCTAAGGGGGATGACACAATTGTGCTGGAGTCTCTGATGGGGGCATAAATGTGGAAGGGGGGCTTTAAGGGGGATACAATTGTGCAGGGGTCTCTGATGGGGGGCATAAAAGTCGAAAGGGGCTCTAAGGGGGACCATAGATGTGGAAGGGGGCTCTAAGGGGGACACAATTGTGCAGGGGGCTGTGATGGGGGGCATAAATGTGGAAGGGGGGACACAAATATGCAGGGGGGCTCTGATTTTGACATAAATATGTGAGGAGCTCTGATGAGGACACAAATATTCAGCGGGGGTCTGATGGGGACACAGTATGTATGGGGGTTCTTATAAGGACACAAATGTGCAGGGGGGCTCCAATGGTGGCACAAATGTGCAGGGGGGCTCTGATGGGGACACAAATGTGTCAGGGGGCTCTGATGGGAGCACAAATATGCAGGGGGGCTCTGATAGGGACACAAATATGTAAGGGGGCTCTGATGGGGACACAAATATGGAAGGGGGCTCTGATGGGGACACAAATATGGAAGGGGGCTCTGATGGGAATATAAATATGCAGGGGGTTCTTATTCAGGCACAAATATTCGGGGGGCGCTCTGATGGGGACACAAATATGGAAGGGGGCTCTAAGGGGGACACAAATATGCAGGGGGGGCTCTGATGAGGATACAAATGTGCAGCGAGGGGTCTGATGAGGCCCAAATTAATGGAGGCGTGTGTGTTGACGGTAACACAGATGCAAGACCCTGTGCACACTGGAAGTTTATCCCCAGTGCATGAGGTTACATCTTTTAGGTGCGCCATTAAGCTCTACTGCCGTCAGCCTGTCAAATTCTATTTTATTCTACTGCAGATTCATTAAAAAAAAATTGATTTTTTTTTTTCGTCCCGCGAATATGTGAAAAATGCACAATGTGGCCCCCGAAGTGAAAAGTTTGGAGACCCCTGATATAGAAGACTGAAATGACAAGAAATCATAGGTTGGTTAAAATGATAGTTTTATGTCTTTTGAGGAAGTTGTGCAATTTTTTAAATTGTTCATTTTTTTTATTAGTAATGGGGACAATTTGCAATTTTTATTGTGACTGCAACATTATGGTGGACACATCGGACACTTTTGACACTATTTTGGGACCATTGTCATTTATACAGCGATCAACGCTATAAAAATGCACTGATTACTGTGTAAAATGACACTGGCAGGGAAGGGTTTAAACACTAGGGGGTGATCAAGAGGTTAAGTGTGTCCTACAGAGTAATAACTGTGGGTGGGATGGGCTACTACTCACATGACAGCGATCATTGCTTCCGATGACAGGGAGCAGTGATCTCTGTCATGTCACTAGGCAGAACGGGGAAATGCCTTGTTTACATAGGCATCTCCCTGTTCTTCCGCTACGTGACACGATCGCGGGCACCTGGTGGACATTGAGTCCGCGGGACCCGCGGACACGGAGCACGCGGCGGGCCACAATGCCGCATCTTAAAGGGGACATACCTGTACGCCCATTTGCCCAGCCGTGCCATTATGCCTAAGTATATCGTTGTGCGCTGGTCAGCATGTGGTTAAACATATGCTGTGTACTATATAAAAATATTTAGACACTTTAGTAATTTTGGAATCATGACTAGCTTTTCCTTGACAGTGGTTGAAAAAAGGCTGTCTAATGTAGTCATAACAAACATCATCATGTATGAAAAAAATGACATGATGTATATGTGTGTGGTGATGAATCTCAAGGGAGATACTGGAAATTGGGTTCTTTGATTACCTGTCCTGTATCTGCGTCAAACAACACACCGACTATTCCTCTGGCAAAAAAAACAATCTCCAGACTCTAAAAGTCTTTTTACTATTAATTGAAGTGCTCAAACCTCTCAAAAGAGAGGGTTTTAGGCGTGAAAGCCCAAAACACAAAATAGGAGGAGAGGTAAACTGAATCATTATAAGGTAAGGTGACCAGATTTCTCAAATGAAATCCCGGGACATTTTTTTTTTTTTTACTAGCAATGGCGGCAATCAGTGACTCTCTGCCCATCGCCGATTGACGCCTGCCTCACAGCCTGTCAAGTCTTACTCTTCGGGCCCCGGGTACTACTAGGTGGGGAGCAGAAGAAGATCACTCTGCCAGGGAAGGCAAGGAGATAAGCAGGCAGGCGGCTGGCCAGGACTTGAGCCAAGGCAGAAGAACATGCGAGCAGAGCTGGATGGGCATGCACCAGAAACTGAAGAAATATTCCCTCCGCTCCGACCAGCACATGATCATCAGAAAGGGGCACAGATAATGGAAAGAAATACACCCCCCATAAGCTAGTAGGAGCGATGGAGCGAAGGGGTGTAATTCAGAATTTTTTTTTATTCTGCACTGACTGTCTTTGAAATTGCCCCAGCCCCTGTTCAAATACAATCCGGGGACAGTACCGGGGACAGACTTGGTCCAGGGACAGTGTCCTCAATCCGGGGACTGTCCCCGGAAACCAGGGATGTATGGTCACCCTATTATAAAGTCCTATAAGAGTGACCTCAAAAAGATAATGCTGAAAGACCGAGGACAGCTAAATAGGTTTGTGACCATTTGTGAGCAAGTCAGTGTATCCTTTCTCCTGAAACTGATTTATGTCCTTCTGTAAGCAGAAGTAGCGCTACCCACGTGAGGGCTGCTGGTAGAATCTGTACCCCACTGGTTGCCTCGACTCGACTCCTCCAACACCTCTGACACATTGGGTTCAGTCATTTTTGTTACCGTTTACACCAATAACACAAGAAACCTATACAATAATAATGGAGCAGTTCAGGTTTGTTTACTGTGATAAGAATGACACATAGAAATGCACAACATAACACTATAGGTATTGAAGATATTTTATCTGAACAATATAGCACTAATATGAAATGCTATTATTGCAGTTTAGAAACTTATGCTAACAAGGTAAAATGCAAACGGACACAGTGACTAAGTTCAATTGCAGAAGCCTATGTGAACAGGCAGCAAAGAGGCAGGGGACTGACACTTCATAAAACGATGTCAGGCCACTCCCCTCTATCTCCTCAGCTCACAGGCACAATTATCAACATTAGCAAACTGTTCTGATGAAATTGGCTGGCTCCTTTAAACAGAGTTCCAGAGGATAAGAGCAGGTTCCCTTGTGACACTAAGGAGAGGATAAAAGGGTTAATAGCAACCCCGCAGAATCAAGAAAATCTTCAGCTAGCACTTAAAGTATGATGAAGGAAATAATCCTTGATGTTAGAGCAAAGCAACTTTAACTGGGATGTGATTGGTCCCTTTAAGGATGCAGATTTTACCTAAACACAAGTGGTCACCATGTAGACTGTTTCACTAGTATTGTATCCAGTAGAACTACAAGTATTAAAAAAAGTGAGCAAAGCACAGATGTCTGCATACAATGTCTTTGGGATTGACTGAACATATATCCAGTAGAACTACAAGTATCAGGAATGCGAGCAGGGACAATGATGTCTATATGCAGTGTCTATGGTATTAATGGGCAGGTGCCCACTCACCCACAGCA
Organism: Lithobates sylvaticus; assembly: GCA_028564925.1. NCBI lineage: Eukaryota > Metazoa > Chordata > Amphibia > Anura > Ranidae > Lithobates > Lithobates sylvaticus. Next base: position 387,780,516 of record CM053026.1, read on the forward strand.
TGACAGATTTTTCTAGTAGCGATGCAGATGATGATGAAGACTCTTTCAGAAACTCCCTCTGGGTCCTGGCTCAAGGGATGATGTCTTACCTCTGTCACATCGCGCCAAGGCCTACCTGGATCTGAAGTGCAGGTAACGCTGAAGGATCAGGCACAGCCCCCAGACTGTGGTAGATAGGAAGCGATGCTGTAGATAACTCCCTCCTATGCAGACCGTGACTTGGCCACAACTCACACTGGCACAGAACTCCTGCTTATATTTCCCTTCCCAGCATTCTGTTCCTCTCTCCTCAGCAATTTGGTAGTGGTAGTTCAGGCTAGTCCTGCTAAAATTGAAACCCCCAGCATTCTGAACTACATATCTCACTGTGCTTTGCTCTGCTCTAAGTTCTGTTTTTAGGAAATGACACATGGAGTCCAATCCAACACTAGAGGGAGACAGCTGCACATTAATAGCACTACACACTGTCGCTGAATTGCAGGCACAATAGCCAGCTCCTGGCTACACAGACAAAAATACCTGAGCCCCTAAGCAGAGATGCCTCTTTCAGGGTACAGATGGCAGTTTGCCTCCCAGCTCCTCTGCAACCCCCTCACGGCTAGAGCATCATTGTTCACCCCAGATCCAGCTACAACTGGGTTTGCAAAGCCCTCATGGCATATTCTGAAGTATTCATACATTGCGTTCTCCCAGGTTGAAAGCCTCAAGGATAAGAGAGTTCTGGAGAGGCGCTCCCAAGCATTTATCAACTTCCCGGTCCACACCTATGAACAACACCATCAGATAGTAAAGCCTTGTACACACTAGTAGTTTTTTATGTTCAACCCAGCAGGGCTGAACAAAAAAACCTGACAGCTCAGGAGAAGCTGCTCTAACTATCCAACGTTGGTACGGTGATCTCCCCTGCTGTACTATTGTGTTCTGACAGACGGATGCCCTCCCCCCCGCCAGAACACTCCGGTCAGCGCCATTGGCTGAGAGTGCTGATCAGGAGCCAATAGTCAGACCTTTTCTGGTCATGCCCCTTCAACAGAAGTCGGCACACACTGGACGAATTTCTTCTGGTTTCTTTTAAACCAGCCGATGCTAACCGACATTCGGCCCGTGTGTTCTAGGCTTTAGATAAGTATTCATATCCTAGTGGTTGGTTAATGCTACCCACAATGATTACTATCTAGCAAGAGGGTGAAGTAGCCAACCCACCTAAATTGTATATCGCAAAAAAAAAAAAAAAACAACCCAATGGTGATCAAATACCACCAAACGAAAGCTGTAAAAAGAAAGTGTAAAAAAATATTATATAAATTTCATTTGGGTACAGGGTTGCATAACCGCACATTTACCAGAAGTGCAGTGCTAAATAACAAAAAATGGCCTGGCCATAAAGGTGGTAAAACCTTCCAGAGCTGAAGTGGTTAAAGCATTTCCTTATCTGTTTATATACAGGAGCTTGAAAAACACACTATACAACACACTATACAACTTAATTTGCAATGAATTTATATGATGATTTGTTTGTATGATGATAAAAAAGGTATGTATTTGTAGAATTTTATAGGGATTCCTCCTAATAATGAAATAAAATCAATTAACAGATAACACATCTAATTCATGCTACTAATGACATAAAATCAGTTAATAGATAACACATCTAATTCAAGCAACATATCAACTAAATATGCTGCACGACTGCACTGCAATTAGCTCACAATTAGATGATCTGCCAACTTGAATGTTTTTTTTTCCTTTGGCATTCACTACCACGCAAAAGTTTAAACTGACACCAAGATTTTATTTATTCCTATGTAACATGCAGTCAAAGTAAATTGTTAAACTATTTCATTGTTAAAAATTTTTAAAATTCATATGCTGTTAAATGGAGGAATCACATTTTTACTTTTAATGCACACAGCAATGTAATGTATCATGTTTCTTTAACCATACTCTTGGGATTTGAGTTGCAGTCTTGTTTGATTTGGGGATCTTAAAAAAAATGTAGCCGACAATCCATATATTGTAAACATGATTACAGTCATCAAGGTTATGTGCATTCTTTTCACTACCGCAAAGCTTAATAATGACTAAAGGAAGGAAGATGGTTACTTGGACAACCATGATGACTAAATTGAATAATTCTAATACCCTTTATTTAAATGCCATTATTTATTACATTCATTATACAGAAATGTTAAAGTTACCAATAATTGTGGTGGTTCCAGACTTGTTTATCTCTGAGGTTCAGTCCAGACCTGCCTTATACAATCCAAAACATTCTGATCACTATTATAAACTAGCTAAAAAGCATTTATTGGAAGAGGTTTGCAGCAAAGTTATCAGTGATAGGAAACGATCAAAAAAGATAAAAAGGATAAATGTGAGTACACAAAACATTAAATTTGTATTTGAAGTTGTCACTGAAATCTATGTTTGGATTTTATATACTTTTTTAAACATAAATTCTTTATTTAGACCAAAATGAGACAGGTTGAATAAGATAAAACAGCAGAATAAGATAAAACATGTCTCAGTACAACAGAGGAATCAAATACACATAATATTTCAAAGCAAGTGTACATTTTAATTCACATTTATATACTTTTTTAACAGTGAATCTTAATAGGTGGAACTCCGTGTGTTGTTAGTGTGTTGTCACTCGTGGCAGAATTACCAGTTATTACTTTAATAAAAGCTGCAGGTTTAAAAAACAAATACAACTTTTGAAATAAGATTTTTGCGATTGGGTTTACAAATACTTTAAAATATCTCTTGAAGTATGGTTGTATGGGGTATCTAGTTCTATAATTTTGTTAGGCATAGCACAATAGAGACTTCTTAGAATAGAAGGTAACCACGTCTCATTCCATCTCATATCCCCAAAATAAGGGGCTCATTCCTCATTTCAGATAAGTAGGCAGCACCAAGCAAATAATTTCTTTGCGCCCCATGGCCAACTGTGCATCCAGAACCTTGGTGTATAGTGAAGATATAGTGTAATAATAATAATAATAATAATAAAAAGCATACAGTTGTTTTGTGCGTTTTTTTTTATCATCTGTGCCATGTCTGGAAACCATGGTTTCCAACCTTCTAAAGCCTCATACACACGATCGGACCGTGGACCAACTTTCCTGTGGATTTTTGTCCAAAGGGTGTTGGCCCCAAGTTGGTATTGCATACACACGGCAGGACTTTTTTCAGCCAACTTTCACCAAATCACTTGGTTTTTCTGCTCTTTACCGCCACCTTTGGTCAATTTCTGTATTGTTGTCTGATCTTTTGCATTGGTTCTGCATTGGTTTGTACAAAAGTCCGTTGGTTTTGTGTACAAACGGTCGGACTTTGCTCCATCTGACTTTTGTTGGCAGAAAGTTGGTCCGTTCGCCCCATCCAACAAAAGTCCGATGAAACCTGGAAAAAGTTGGTCCGATTGAGCGTACACTCGGTGGGATGTTGGTCCAAAACAGCTAATTTGCATGTTGGTTGTCAAAAAGTCCGATCGTGTGTATGGGCCTTTAGGTTTACTCTTTATAATTTTATCAGAGCTTCTTTCAGTCTTGACACCAACTATGATGAAGATGTTATATTCAATAGGAAAAGAGAAGTAAGGAGGCTAATTGCAGACCCTCTATGATAGCATGGTAATACTGCAACAATTAAAGAACATTTTGAAGTCTGTCTTATGATGCCTGGGGAAGATATGCAAAACTTTGAAAACACTTCCCGAAAGGGTTTAGTAATAAACCAGTCTGCATGTACAGTGAAAAAAGGAATTGAATGTGCCAATTATGCCAACAAATTCTAAAGTAGTGGTTCTTGACCTATTTGAGTCACAGACCCCTTTATGAATCTGAGGAAAGCTAGGGAACCCTTCCCCTGAAATATATATATATATATAAAAAAACATTTGCATGCAATGAATATATGTACTTTATTTTATTGAAATGTGATTGCTTCATACATATGTAGCGGTTGGTTACCACTAGTTACTATCATCCACCAATTCATCCTGCTGCCAGACCCCCATTTATCACTTCTAAAACAATGAGCAGTCATTTGCGTAGTTTTGTTGCGTTTATTGCGGGATATAACTTGGTGGGGGTAAAGGAAGATATGGGATGTCCATAGCCTTTATTGTATTATCCTCATTTTGATAAGATATTGATTAGCAACTTTAGCCTTGAAATGATGCACCTCTAACATTCACAGTCTATTTATTCTGCATATCTTCTCTGCAGACTATTGCTCCTCCTCCCCCTGCACTGACTCCTGCAGGATATTGCTCCTCTTGTACAAATCCTTCACTGCAAAACTGTTAGATTCCTGTTGCTTCACTTCTATTGAGACAAGAAGGAATCACTCTGAATAATCACAGTTTACTGACTGTACTTGAATGGTTTTGCTTCAGCAAATCAATAAGCCAGAGGCATGCAACTACCTCTCCCCGGTGGCTCAGTGAATTTGGTAGCTACACAGTCTTTTGGAAAATATTACCGAAGTGCTTTACCAGGCCAGAGATACACGGTACCTCTCCCCAATGGCCTAGCACATGGCAATAGGTGGACTACTATTCCCAGCCAGTCCATAACTGCAAACACTGTGTTCCCCGGCCACAGCATTCTGCACTACTCTCAACACTTCTCCTGTTGCTTCTTTCACACTGACCTTCTCCAAAGGGCCAACTCTGTGTTCCCCGGTCACAGAACTCCGCTCTTCTAATCTTCTCTACTTTACTGCTACTTCTTTTTTACAGATCTTCTCTTGTGTACAAGTCCTGTGTTCCCTGGTCACAGCAGCCTGACACCAACACTATGATGAAGATCTTTATCCAGGAATACTTCCTAGCAGCTCCTCCATCCCTCCTCCGGGCTTGGCGTGCCCCCACGTGGGGCCGCCCTGCGGTAGACTCCTGATACTCCATTCTTCCTTCCTGCACCATCAGAACTCCTCCCTGGCAGCATGTGACCTCAGCTTATATGGGAGGCCTGCCCCCTGCCAATACCAAAGGGTAATTGGTCAGAGCTCCTCACATGAGCTGTCTGCCACTCAAACCTGAGATCCAACCTCTCTTCCAGAACAATCTTCCTGAAAGCAGGGGAGGCGCTTCTGAGTTGGAGCACAGGTGGTCACACCCACCACTACACTAGACACTCCCCTTCCCAAATCAAAACACACAGGCCTGACTTACAGCACAGGCCTGTCCAAATTTGCCAACACTGATCTCTCAAACCCACAAAAATCCTATTTTAGCACCTAACTTCTAGTAGAGGGTGCTACACATATATGACATACACAAAGTTTGAATCAAGTAAACAAGCTTAACAAAAACTCACTCCTTTTCATGCAAAAACTAATAATAAACATGGGCCAAGAACGAGTCAGGAGAAGTTAGTGATCAGTACTGTAAGCAGTGTCAAGGTGAGTTTTCTTTCATTTGCTTCAATGGGAAACCATTGATTGGGACAAGAGGGAGGGCTTTAACGGGGATTTAAATGCAATTTTTTTATCTGACCCTCACAGACCACTTAGGGGTCCACAGATTCCAGGTTAAGAACCCCTGTTCTAAAGGGTCGTTATCTTCCAATATTTGCTAACATGGACAAGAAAAGATCCATAGAACTGAATGCTCAGTTTTCTTTGGTTAGTAGATGCTTTTATGGTCTAATGAACCATACAAAAACTGAAAATCCTTGCACCTTTTTGGTCTGATAGGCCAGTACTTATAAGTTATTTAGACCTGGGCACTTTCAAAATAAGATGTTGCACTGCTTCCGTACTTTGAGTCAAAATTTCTCTGAAAAATGTAATGCCCAGTGTATGAATGAGAAAGGTTGTTCTGCAGAACCCACAATTAGATTTTTTTCAGTTGCTTGGTGACTATGATGCTGTGAAATCCATTATGTAAAGCAGCCTCTGGTAGACAGGTCATGCCATCCAACTAGATGAAAATGACCCTGCCAAGAAGTTATAATAGATTAGCCTGGAGCAATACACACACAAGGAAGGACTAAGGAAAGGATAGAATGTAGACATATAAGAAACCCTTGAAGAAGGTTTGTTTCAGTAGTAGTGACGGTGCAGGGAGGCAATTTAGAACAGTTTACAATGTAATTTTAGGCAAAATATTATGGGTTAGAATACCCTATTTTATGTTTAATGTCTTTCATGTTGCAGATACATTTGTAAAGAACACACTAAACCTGTAATATTGAAAGCAAGTAAATGAGCTGAAACTTAAAATTTAACTGTTTTTTTTTACCCAGTGTCACAGAAAAACAGTATTAGGACAGAAGACGTATAAGATACTTAAAGTGGAGGGCCACCCTAAAAAAAAAATGACATCAAACTGTTACTAAAAATATGAAAAAATAAATGAAAAACATTTTTTTTAATTTACCAGAAATGTCTGTTGCTAGGCAGATCTTCCTAATCTGGCACTTCCTACACCGTGGGGATCTTCTGTCTTCTCCTCCTCGCGTTGTCTTCTGGGGAATGGGGTGCACTGTGTTCTGGTACACACACAGTTCCCAGAACACAGCGCGCCCCATTCACAAAGCGCCACGCGGCTCGCGCATGCGCAGTAGGAAACGGGCAGTGAAGCCGCAACACTCCGCAACACTCCACTGCCTGTTTCAATTAGTATGAATGGCGGACCCGAGAGCCGAGGGATGGGTCGGCCTCGGGCAGCCAACATCGCGGGCACCCTGGAAAGGTAAGCGTGCTTATTAAAAGTCAGGAGCTACAGTTTTTGTAGATGCTGACTTTAAAAAAAAAAAAATTCAGCTGACCCACCACTTTAATGTGTTCTTATTTTCCTAAAGACATTTAAAGTATAAACTGGAGGCAGATCAAAAGGACACAAATGAAGGCAGTTGTGTATTTATTAGCTCGTCATGAAATGTATATTTTATTGCAGCTAGCGTAATTACCTAAATGTGAGTTGCATTTACGTTTTGTAACTTTATGTACAGCGAGGCAGAGGGGCCAATCAGGTGAGTTGCATGCAAGCATCCTAACAAAAAACAAGTTGATAGGAGATGAAAGAGAGACAAATTATTAGTCTGCTAACTCACCACACCTTGTAAAGCCTGGAGCGGTAACATCACCCATAGGTTACAACGGCCCATCAGAGAACAGAGGAGCCAACCGTGTGGCCAGATTAGAGCGGGCTGAAAATAGGTAAGTACATACATTTTTAATACACAGGTTAGCAAGCATTATGCCGCATACACACGATCAAACTTTCCGCCAACAAAACCGTGGATTTTTGTTCGAAGGTTGTTGGCTCAAACTTGTCTTACATAAACACGGTCACACAAATGTTGGACAACAATTACGAACGTGGGTACAAGACGTACGATGAGCCAAGAAAAGGGAAGTTCAATAGCCAGTGAGGCTCCTTCTGCTTGATTCCGAGCATGAGTGAACTATTGTGCAATGGACATGTGTACACACGATCGGACTTTCCGACATCAAAGTTTTGTTAGCGGAAAATTTGAGAACCTGTTATCAAACATTTGTTGGCGGAAAGTCCGACAGCAAATGTTCGATGGAGCATACACAAAGTCAGACTTTCCGACAACAAGCTAACATCCAACATTTCCCGTCGGAAAATCGTGTGTACGCGGCATAAGTTAGGGGAGGGAGTATTTTTTAAAATTAGTTAGGGTTATCCTGTAATTCTACTTTAACCACTTCAGCTCCGAAAGATTTACCCCCCTTCATGACCAGGCCATTTTTTGCGATACGGCACTACATTACTTTAATTGACAATTGCGTGGTCATGCGACGCTGCATTCAAATAACATTTTTATTTTATTCCCTTTTCCCACAAATAGAACTTTTTTTTGGTGGTATTTGATCACCTCTGCGGTTTTTATTTTTTTTCGCTATAAACAAAAAATACAGACAATTTTGAAAAACAAACAATATTTTTTTTACTTTCTGCTATAAAACACACCAATAAAAATATATAAAAAATCAAATGTCTTCATCAATTTAGGCCAATATGTATTCTGCTACATATTTTTGGTAACAAAAATGCCAATAAGCGTATATCGATTGGTTTGCACGTAAGTTATAGTGTCTATAAACTATCGGAAATTTATATGGAATTTGTATTTATTTATTTATTTTTACTAGTAATAGCGGCGATCAGCGACTTATAGCGGGACTACAATATTGCAGGGGAGAGTCGGGACACTAACTGACACTTTTTGGGGACCAGTGACATTAATTCAGTGATCAATGCTAAAAAAATTTGCAAGGTCACTGTACTAACGACACTGGCTCGGAAGGGGTTAACAACAGGGATGATCAAAGAGTTAAATGTGTTCTTAGCCAGTATTTTACTAAACTGTGGGAGGTGCTTGTACTAGGGGAAGGCATAGATCCATATCCCTGCTTTACAGGAACACAGGATCAATGCCTTCCCCGCTAACAGAACGGCAATCTGCCTTGTTTACATAGGCAGACTGCCGTTCTGCCCGTGTAATGAACAATTGGTGGGTGTCAGCAGACAACAAATTCATGGTACTGGCTGATCGTCTCCCACTATGAATATTCCGCGAATATGTACGCCCCCCCCCCACCCGGAAGTGCTGGATCATGTACTAGATATGTGATCCAGCGGAGAGCTGCCTTGCTGCCGTATATGTACAGTGTACGATCGGTAAGCAGTTAATGAATAATCTGCCTGGAGTTTAGCTTTATTGGTAAATGTGCTCTGTGCTATGTGGAAGGGCTGTGTAAATCTGAAGACTGGATGGAAAATAATGCCAATTCTTGTTAATTTTAGGTTATAGGATTTATGTTGTACGTATATTTCTATGTGATATACATTTTTAATTAGTGCAAGTCATCTGTTTTTCTTTAAATATTTATGTAAACTTTATAAGGTCAATATAAAATAATGTACATTAATAAAAGGAAATGCAAATCTTTTGGCAGGTAGAAGAGTTCCCTTGTATTTTTTCATCTGTATATTTAAAGGGTAACTCCACTTTTGTGGGGAAAAAAATAGCAAATAAAGAAAAAATAATATAGCGCATATATTTGCGACACTAATCATATTGTAATTGAATGTTATTAAAAATTACCTTTTCTTCTCAATCTGCAGCCAATGTAAGTTTCTGAGAATACATTGTAATACCCTGATGAAGTCACGTGACGTGACGCCACGCGTAGGGACACGAGAGGCATCCATACCTATAGAGGAAACGAGCACGGCGCTCATGGGAGATAAGCACAATTTCTTTATTTTATTTGTGAGTAATACTGTGAGTTTATACTTTTAATTGCAATGCTCTAATAAACTGTGTACTAAGCTATTGCTAAACAATACTACACTATACGGCTCCCCCTTCATTTATTTCTTACCTACCACTCCGGCAACGGCTGTAAGAGATAAGGCTAGACACACCAGGAGCCAGGGACAAGGAATAAGGAAATACGCACCCCCCCAGACCAGTGCGTTAGAGGAAGAAGACCGCAGACCCCATATCACTATTTCTATGCGGTTAACCCTTTACCGCAAGGTAAGGGTCCATTGCTTACCATAGTGTGCCCCACACGAAGAGGAACGACTCCCACTATTTTATGACACTTCACTGCACGAATATAACCCTCGCCTAAGGATCACACCACCCCCACCAGGAGATATTAAAATCACAGTCATTTACTGCTGAGGACTATTTTGTAACACAGACCCATATGCATGCAGCTTAGTTTGTTATTTGATTCTGGTCACGTTCATTCCAATATGACTATTTGTTTCTAGTCACGCTCTTTGTAGCAGGATATATCTGTGCATTTTACGTTTGCAATTTTACTGTCTAAAACGCATTCTGCGATTTTCTGGCAGCTCTGTTTTCTGCATATATATATATATATATATATATATATATATATATATATATATTTTCTAGTCACGCAGACTAGTTTCATTTTTGCTCCACGATCTGCACTTTTGTTTTTAGTGTGCACTTATACTTACCGTTCAATTATTTTCGTCAGTGCATTTTTATCCTTTGCACATATTTCTGCTCACTTTTTTTTTAATATAATCTTTATTTTAACAATGTTTTAACATCAACATACAAAGGAACAAACACAAAAATGAAATTGACAGAAACTAACATGTAGAGCTAGTACCCTCATGGTATAAAGAGTGGCGTAGTTGTGAGGTCCAACTCTTGGGTATATCGTATTATCAAGTACCCAGGGGGCTACGCACCCGGGAGCTTCCCAGGGGAGACATGTAGCACCATATAGTCATCAATACTTCTGAGATCACACATCATTAGGTCCCTCCTGTTTCTCTACCGTGGGCTTGCTCACTTAGTATTATTAATTGCCATAATCTTCACCTTATTGTCTAGTCAGTGTAATTTACATACCTGCACTAGCACATAACGGTTATATACCAATCCTCTGCACTACCTACTTTGCACTTTATATTTTTATATTTATTTATATCATATGTTCACTCAATATATTTTTATATATATATTTTATTATTTATGATCTATATTCATGATGTTTTTTTAGCCATTATATGTATGTGTTATTAGTTATTTTAACACTCTCGCACTTTACATATTTATTCTATATATTTATTCATCAGCAATTACTATTATTATTATTATCATATTTATTGATCACATTATATTCCATTTACTACAAAGGAATCACATGTCTCTATTTATAGAGCTGGGATTTAACAGATAGACTAGTCACCACTACTGTCTCTGACTATTGTTTATATTAGGGGTTTACGTCTTTACCCCGATACTGCCACCCTGTGGTAGATTTAGTAACTCCCCCTGGGAAACAGCGCAGCATCATCCCCACTTTTCTATACCTTGTCTGGTAGGTACAGTTTGACCTACACTCGGTGCTTGCAGCAGTCCCCCCACATTCAGTCCTTCCACTACCTCCCCATCCCTTACCCTCTCCACGGTAGCGCAGGAATACTCCATTACACATTGTAATACGGCTACATAGAGTTGTTCTATACACAGAATGTGTACTGGCCACTCCCCAGAAACACCATTTCCTGCTTGTGTGATTGGCTCACCAATTTTCCCAGGAGACTACCTCAGATACAAGTCAGATTTCAGGCATCCCCTGCAACAAAAATTTCATTTTTTTGAGAGATACTTTCAATAGGAACACGTCTAAAGGGATGCAGGCCCAGCAGATTTCCTCATTAGTGTTGTGCAGCTGCCACAGTTGACTGATAATTATGAAACCACTCCCATTATACTCACTCAGAACACACACATGAATTTCTTCAGAATAACAAAAGGTAGGAATCTGCAACAAAGTTTGTTTTAATTCTTGCAATGTACATAGATCACCCAGAGGGGAATGTTTTTTTCTCAACAAATGTGGAGTTACGCTTTAAATGTTTGCTTGCAGCTCAGCTATAAAGACAAAATATGTTATAATAAAGGTATTCCAACTATTGATCTCGTAGGTTCTACACAACATTTATAAAAGGAGTGGTTTAACAAATCAGAAATACTGGGGGTTATTTACTAGAACCGGAGAGTACAAAATCTGTTGCAACTCTGCATAGAAACCAATCAGCTTCCAGGTTGTATTGCCAAAGCGTAATTGAACAAGCTGAGGTTAGAACCTGATTGGCTGCCATGAAAAAAGTGTACTGGATTTTGAGTGCTCCAGTTTTTAGTAAATCTCCCCCACTGTGATTATATGCAGTGTTGTACTGACATAGGATGCAGATGGGTATAGACCAAACTATAGGCAAAATTTAAAGTGAAAATTTAGCAGGATGCAGTTTGTAGTCAGAAGAGCAGGAATAATCCAAACTGCTGCAGATCCAAACAGCAAAAAAATATGGAACATGATAATGAACTAATGCAGTTCCATTCACCTTACTTGTTAATGAATGAATAGCTGTAAATATTCATTATCTACAATCCAATAAATTGACTTTACACAGATTTAGGACAAAGGAAGATTTTTTTTATTGATCCAGACACCATGCTGTGTGAATGTTCGTGACAGTATTCTCTGAGTTTCCGATCTATAGGAAAAACTAGAAAAAGGAAGAACAATAATGCTGAGTACATTAAGGAGTGAAATAGACTATGAGGGACAGAGAATGCTAATGCTGCATTAAACCACCAGGGGAGACTCCCTTGGGGTAGTGTGAATAGCTTCCAACACAGCTACAAAAGGCACTCAACTCTAAAGTGATCTCAGAGTTTGTCTTTGAAATTATGACTAACTTTAATTCAAATCGGTTTTATTCCCTCTGCGTACAAAAGACTTATTAACCTGCTACGCAGGTTTATTGTTTCTGACGCCCAATGAACCTTGATCAAATATTAAGGCCCGATGTAGCTAAATTGACTTTGTACATAACATATAGCAATGACAGCTTCAGACAAAATGAAAGGTATAAATGAGCGCACTGATAGACCTTTCAGACGGCGTGGAATCAATGTAAAGTAGCAGAAAGCATACATATTTATAAAACATTACAATCTTTATGCCGATATGATGTAAATTGAACAAAACAGTATTTCCATTTTATCAGCTGTCGCTTAATAATTTACTTGTTATGCCAGTGGCATTTTATTCAACATTAAAGAAAATGTATAGCTGAATTATTGGTAAGGCTTTATTCAATGTTTTGTAAACATTTTCAATTCAGGTAAGCATATGGCTTTAAACTATTCCTATAAAGGACGTGTCACTCTTTAGCATAACTTTATTTATGTCCGTTTCTGCATGCTCTGTGCCAGCAAAGTCCTTTATTATGTAACCGCAAAAAATATATATAAAGTGCACCAATCCACTCCAAACAAACAATAAGGATTCTGTACCTGTGTGTTAACACCACTCCTATATAAAAAATAAATGCATCCACCATATATGTGCTGAATACATCTGCAAATGTTTAACATACACTAAACGCTTAAATAAAGTGTAATCAGTCTATTATCAAATGTCCATCACACAATAAAGTGGTTTCTCTGTTCTTAAAGTCCCACATCTTTAAAACAAATACAGTGCTTCTGGATATATCCACACATGTCACCTCTGTGCTCTCTAGACTCTCACCTTCCTGCATATAATATGCACAGTATAACCATCTTCCAATTGCTTGCAACTGTGGTAGATATTATTGACCTCCTGTCCACCAGGGACCCTCCAGTTGTCACTTCTGATACTTCCAATCTCAAAGGTTCTGGTCACTTTAAGATCTCAAATACTCATGTGGGTTTATACATGGAGAAAAGAAGGGTATAAAAAGCCTCCCATAGTGTTTTATGTAAAATAAGCTGGTTTTATTTGCCACAAAATACACTTACAGGATAAAATATATAAAAGTGCCTTCAAAACAGTATAAAAGAGTCCGGATAAAACACTCCCACTTTACTTCCTGTCCGAAACTGCCTCCGCCATGCCCTGTGTGTTACATCACTGTCATGTGACTTCATTGCCAGCAAGGTTTAGAGCAGTGCTCTGTTCTGGGTTTCCACAGGTGCCGCATGCATGGGACCCAACTTGCCCTAGATCAGTGTCATGAGTTGCCAGGTAGCAGGGGAGCCAGCCGCTAGCACCATACCAACCAATGGCTCTATCATGGGGGGGCTGTCTGATTGGAGGGCTCTGTGGTGAAAGTGGGGGCTATGTGACTGGGGGGTTGTGGTATATGGGGACTTTTGTTGGGGGGAGTTCTGTGGTGATGGGGGGTCTCTGATATGATGAAGAGACTTTGATGTGATGGGGAGACTCATGTATGGGGGCCTTCGATGTACAGAAGCAATGTGATGGGGGACTCTCATGTATAGGGGTACTTTTATGTGACGAGACCCCTCTGACATGATTGGGGACCTTTAATGTGATGGGAGGACATCTGATGTAAAAATAATTTCATTGAGGTGGTTGTGTGCATCGACGCAGGCTCAGGTTTCACATTGATAAGCAAAATTTACCTTTTTACCTTTTAGACTGGGGTGCCTTGAGATTTTACACACTTTTAAAAGGGTGCCATGACTGAAGAAAGGTTAAGAAATGCTGGTTTACAGAATAAAAGCTAATTATGGCTGCTTGCTATGGGAAACATCCATATATTTTTTATAAAATTTGTTTTTTATTACCTTTTTTTCCCATATTCTTTTTTTTATTTTTATACAAATGGCAAATTGGAACCTCAGTGGTTGACAGTTAACATATCATTTAACATGCACTGTATATTACAATATGAATAAAATAAATATGGAAGCAGTTAGCATTAAACCTGTCTGAAAATGTAGTACCTTTATTTTAGTAGTTAACGTATAAAAGTTTTGTGTATGTTATGCGGCGTACACACGCTCGGACCTTCCGGCGGGGTTGTCTGTCGGACCTAGTCCAGCAGACAAACCGCCGGACTTTCCAGCGGAGTTCCACTGGACTTTACGAACGTGTGGACTTGCCCACATACGCCCGAACTTTTCGGGCGGACAACAGTCCGCCGGAGTTTTGGCAAAAGTCTGCGGGACTTTTGAAATGAACGGACTTGCCCACACACATTCTGCGCCTTCTGCGTCGTCGTCTTCTTCTTCCGATGTTGACTCGTCGCTCTCTCTGGGACGGGACAGGGACAAGGGACGGGGCAACCGCCTCATGTCACATGGTGACCCCGCCCCCATATGATGTCACAGTCCCAGCATCCTCCGAGACTGTGACATCATATGGGGGCAGGGTCACCATGTGACATGAGCCGATGGCCCCGCCCCTTGTCCCTATATAAGTCACAACACTGCGTGTCTCTGCCATTCTGGCCAGAGAGAGCGACGAGTCAACATCGGAAGAAGAAGAAGACGACGATGTAGAAGGCACAGAATGCGGCGGCGACAGCAGCAAGAAGAACAGAAGAGCGGGACAAGACCCCCGAAGGGGGAACGAGACCCCCAGACGACGGCGGCGACGAAGGAGAAAGCCGGGCTCCTCCGCTCGTGAAAGAGCTAGGTAAAAGAGCAGAAGATATCGGAGGAGTCCGGCGAGAATACCCCCCAAGACGGAAGAAGACCCCCGGAGGTGTGCAATAAAATATTTTAAAAAATCGTGTCGTTTTTTTATTTACACTTTTTTCCTTAGGTGAATGGGTAGGGGTACATCGTACCCCATACTCATTCACATAGGGTAGGGGGTCGGTATCTGGGGGCCCCCTTATTAAAGGGGGCTCCCGGATTCTGATAAGCCCCCCGGCCCTTGTCCTCAGTCAACATGGGGACAAGGTGCTTTGGGGTGGGGGGGCCGCAGGGCCCCCCTTTTCCCAGGACACCCCCCATGTTTAGGGCACGTGGCCTGGTACGGCTCAGGAGGGGGGGCGCTCGCTCGTCCCCACCCCCTTTCCTGACCGGCCGGGCTGTGTGCTCGGATAAGGGTCTGAGATGGATTTGGGGGGGACCTCCACGCCGTTTTTTCAGTGTAGGGATTCCCCTTTAAATCCATACCAAGTGACAGGGCTAGCGAGGCGGCATTCACTGCCTTCGCTAGTTACGTCTACCTAGAGTTACAATCTAAGTGAACGGACTTTCCTCCGTGTGCGAGGCAAGTCCGTTCATTTCAAAAGTCCCGCGGACTAGCACACAGGCGGCGGGATTGTCCGCCGGACTGCCGAGTCCAGCGGCCAATTTTAAGTCTGAACCTTAAACTTAGTCTGCCACCGCCCACACATGGGCGTAATGTCCGGCGGACTCTATTCAGACGGACATTCCCGCGGGAAAGTCCGCTCGTGTGTACGCGGCCTTAGGTAAAGTAGCTTGCTGGTGAGATTTCACCGCAGAAGATCCAAGGTTGTTTCTACATTATATTGTGTCCAATGCTATATTTATTATAAAATTCTTTGAATGGCCACAGCACGAAGCAAGTGACTCCACGTGGTCAGTGTGCAGAAGCCAAGCTGCTTCCACAGGACAATAGCAGGACCCAGAAGATCCTTGCTATCACTATAGCTAATGGCGCCTACTACATTGATTGTCAGCTTCCCCAATGGCCCCTCAGGTTTGAGAAATGGATACTTACATTGTGCCAAGCTGAACCAATGTACTTATACAATAAAAATTACTTGGAGTTTAACTTTAACTTTAAGTAATAATACACATGCCTCTTGTAGTTAGACAATGTCTGCTTATGCTGGAGTTCAGCTCTAAATGAAAAGGCAAGATCCACCTGTCACAAATAGGTTTGATTTTGATAGATCTCCACACTAGGGTCCTGGATAACTATAATGCTACACACGAGCGGATTTTCCATTGGAAAACTCTTGGCTTGCACACAAAAGTTTGCTGAACTTTCGACCGTCAGGAACGCGGTGACGTACAACACTACCACGAGCCGAGAAAATTAAGTTCAATTCTTCTGAGCATGTGTCAAATTGTTTCCGAGCATGCGTAGGAATTTTGCACGTCGGAATTGCTACAGACAATTGGAATTTCTGATCGGAACTTTTTCCGACCGAAAAAATTGAGAACCTGCTCTCAATCTTTTGCTGGCTGGAATTCGGCCAGCAAAAGTCTGATGGAGCATACATACAGTCGCATTTTCTGACCAAAAGCTCTCATTGGTCTTTTGCTGGCCGAATTTCTGATCGTGTGTACGTTGCATAACAGTAGGAAATCAAAACTTGCTTTAATCTTCTGAAAACCACCCACTGGGTAGGGTTTATTTTTAAGGTATCATAGATACACATAGGCCTGTACCCATATCCCATATATATATGCAGTCCAGCAGTGCAGGAATGTGCCTTGATAACAGAAATAACAAAACATAAAATTAAAGTATAAACTAATTACATACTTAAAGAAACTGATTACAAGTTCAGTTCGCAAGTTTAATTGATATAAAATGCCAGACAATGACCCTGTTCTTTCAGTCAAATAAACTGACAGGGTTATTAAATGAAGGTCAATGAACCGAGAAAACAGTTAAATACCTAAAAATTAAATTGTCATCTGAGTCAGTATAATTCACATCATCCAAAGCTTATAAGAAAATTAAGAAACCTATTATTTCAGTAATTAATTTAACATATTAACCATTAATGGGTTATTTAAATCACTGGTGGCATGTCAGTTCAAAATTATGTCATACATTCAAGAAAATATGTCTTAGCACACATGTATTTTTATTTTATTGCATTAACTGTACTAGATATACCAGTCAGGATTACTAGATTACTCTAGT
Organism: Lithobates sylvaticus; assembly: GCA_028564925.1. Lineage (NCBI taxonomy): Eukaryota > Metazoa > Chordata > Amphibia > Anura > Ranidae > Lithobates > Lithobates sylvaticus. The sequence goes on from CM053026.1 coordinate 387,797,724, forward strand.
AATCTACTGACGTGTATATGGGCACATGAAAGAAAAAGAGAACGAGAACATTGGGACTTTAAATGAGGCGGTGACCGCGTAAGGTCAGTTGCCTCCATCCCTATTTAATTGAATCTAGCAAAACGACTGGGGGTTGGGACTTTAAATGAAGCAGGCAGGTGGAAAACATTTAAATTTATTGGAAAATCAGTGGCAAGTTGCATGAGGGTAGTCATGAGTACACCAGGAAACCAATATATTCCATTCAATGGATAAACATACAGCAATGACAATTGACCACAATAATACAAATCACAGGTTACAAGTGATCATTAAATAAGAAAAACGTATAGTTGGCATAAAACATGGCATATAATAGCTCTATGCATTTTGTGGATTCATCCACTCTTGGTAAGCATGCACGTGGAAAACTGAATGCTGTAGTGTAATAGTAACAAGAATATCTGTAAGGTCTGACCCTGTCACAGAAAGGAGGAGGTTAAAATATAGTAATTAGAAGTAATATTACCTAGGATGAACCCCCCAAAAACCACTCTCAAAAGTACTTACATTATCTGTATCTATGCAGTAGCAATGTGCCAATATGGGTCAGAATAACCCCTTAGGGGTATCACTGGTGGGAGCTGAGGTGGTTAAGGCAGACCGGGACTGGACAATGATGGTTTCCAAGAAGGAAAATTCCAAAAGAATAATGATTGTCAAAGATGACCATACGTGCTGGAAACAAAAGTGAGATTATAAAATAGGTTGGGGACTCATTATGTCATAGGTCAGCTTGTCCTAAACTTGGTAAAGGATAGGATAATGAGATGCTAATGAGTGTATAGGTAAGGTTAGGTTAGTGAGAGAAAAAAATAGTAGAAAGTAAAAATTACAATGATAAGAAAGTGAACTAAATAAAAAATTAAGAATATTAAGAAACCAAAGAGATTGGGTAGGATAAATAGTGAAAAATAAATCAAGACTGAAAAGGTAAGGTCAGTTTACCTGATAAACACTTCAATGTTGAGTGATCCACTCAATAAAAAGCTGGAACCACCATGTGAGTCAATCTGCCCCAGAATGGCTTATAAGGGCTAGTCTGCCACACCCACCAACGTCACATAGGCGTGCACTATGGAGGGTAGGTCACTTCAACAGGGTGGAACAGCCCCCGATTCAAAACAGTGCCAAAATGTTCCTCCACCTGGCTGCTAGATGTAAAAGGCGATGGTAAACGGCGGCGCCAAAGACGTGGCGCAGCCGTTCCATCACATAAGGCGTGACGCTGATGCGTAGTGCAAGGCGGTCCACCTACCCTGTGGTAGGGGGGAAGGACGACCTGCAATACGCCTCGCAGCTCCCAGGGTGATGGAGCAACTGCTCCTATCTAACACATGTGACACAAGCGACTGCTGGGGATATTGGATTATTTAATATGGGGTGGGCGGTAGAAAAAAGCCCCATCCCATGGCTATTAGCCAAGTGAACGAGAACATTGGGACTTTAAATGAGGCGGTGACCGGGTAAGGTCAGTTGCCTCCATCCCTATGGAGGCAACTGACCTTACACGGTCAACGCCTCATTTAAAGTCCCAATGTTCTCGTTCTCTTTTTCTTCTAAAAATTAGGGATGGAAGTGCGCTTGTTTATATCGTTTTAGGTCTAATTAATACCCAATTATATCATGTAATAACTAAATTACTTATTATAGGAATCCCCCTCTTTCCACCAGGCTAATTGCCATGGAATGGGGATTTTTTCTACCTCCCACCCCATATTAAATAATCCAGTATCCCCAGCAGTCGCTTGTGTCACATGTGTTAGATAGGAGCAGTTGCTCCATTACCCTGGAAGCTGCGAGGCGTATTGCGGGTCGTCCTTCCCCCCTTTCCACAGGGTGGGTGGACCGCCTTGCACTACGCATCGGCGTCACGCCTTATGTGATGGAACGGCCGCGCCACGTCTTTGGCGCCGCCATTTACCATCACCTTTTACATCTAGCAGCCAGGTGGAGGAACATTTTGGCACTGTTTTGAATCGGGGGCGGTTCCTCCCTGTTGCAGTGACCTACCCTCCATAGTACACGCCTACGTGACGTTGGTGGGTGTGGCAGACTAGCCCTTATAAGCCATTCTGGGACAGATTGACTCACATAGCGGTTCCAGCTTTTTATCTGCACACCTTGTGGATCACTCAACATTGAAGTGTTTATCAGGTAAACTGACCTTACCATTTCACTCTTGATTTATTTTGCACTATTTATCCTACCCAATCTCTTTGGTTTCTTAATATTCTTATTTTTTTTATCTACTTCACTTTCTTATCATTGTACTTTTTACTTTCTACAATTTTTTTCTCTCACTAACCTAACCTTACCTATACACTCATTAGCATTTCATTATCCTATCCTTTACCAAGTTTAGGACAAGTTGACCTATAGTATCACATAATGAGTCCCCAACCTATTTTATAATCTCACTTTTGTTTCCAGCATGTATGGTCATCTTTGACCATATTTATTCTTTTGGAATTTTCCTTCTTGGAAACTTGTCCAGTCCCGGTCTGCCTTAACCACCTCAGCTCCCACCAGTGATACCCCTTAGGGGTTATTCTGACCCATATGGGCACATTGCTACTGCATAGATACAGATAATGTAAGTACTTTTGAGAGTGTTTTTTGGGGGGTTCATCCTAGGTAATATTACTTCTAATTACTATATTTTAACCTCCTCCTTTCTGTGACAGGGTCAGACCTTACAGCTATTCTTGTTACTAATACACTACAGCATTCAGTTTTCCACGTGCATGCTCCTGAAGAGTGGATGAATCCACAAAATGCATAGAGCTATTATATGCCATGTTTTATGCCAACTATACGTTTTTCTTATTTAATGATCACTTGTAACCTGTGATTTGTATTACTGTGGTCAATTGTCATTGCTGTATGTTTATCTATTGAATGGAATATATTGGTTTCCGGGTGTACTCATGACTACCCTCATGCAACTTACCACTGATTTTCCAATAAATTTAAATGTTTTACATCTGCCTGCTTCATTTAAAGTCCCAACCCCCAGTCGTTTTGATAGTTTCTATATGGGCACATGGTTGGGATGAGCCTGTTCAGTGTTGCTGACGCATTCCCTTCTCTCAGACAGCCCAGTTGCAGGGTACAGCCTTCCACTGACATGAATGCCTATGCACTGCAGGTCTCGTGTATGTGGCAGTGCTATGATAAACAATAGTACAGTATACGGGCATATGCAAAAAGCCTAAAATTGAGTAAAATTATTTATTCAATAAAGACAGTGACAAATTGTATCTTTGCTATAAATAGAAATGTACTGGTATTTGAACACCATGCAGATTATGTTGTATAATTGAGATATGTTCAGTGTATTCCTCCTTTTATGCATTGAATATACATAATTACTCTTCTACTGTATACTACTTTTCCATTTAGCCTTTCAGTGCCCTACCCAGTAACAATACTGAAACATTCCTAATAGCACAAATGTGCCCCCAAAATTAACATAAGAACAGTCGGTTTGCAACTGATCAATTTGGCTTTTGACTACTATTTAAAAATATTTCTTAAGCTTCCATGTACTTCCTTGCACCTAAAACCCTGCTGCCAACACAACATAGGAGTTCTTATCAATACAATTTATACAAAAATAGTGCAGCTCTTACTATAAACCTATACTAACATATTCAAAACATATGACTAAATAACCTTTTTTTTAAAATCACTTAAAAGTAATCTAAAAAGTCATTAAATCACAGTAGCGATATAAACAACGGTGACCGTTGCCACTTTTAGATGAACATAATATAAAAACACCGCATAGCGATACTGATGGTCATGGAAGGAACAGTGATCAAAACAGAGCAAAAACACTGCAGGGGATGGTAATAAAGTTTGTGAGAGTAATAGGGAAAGTTGATTCTATGGATAACATCCACGGGAGTGTACCAACCACCGATATCCTTCACCCTGTGCTCCACACGTCCCCCTTAGGGGTTTAAACTCACCAGAATATGGATAAAAGAAAGCCTTATAACATCATCTCCCTGCATCCACCACCGTTCCGATCTCCAAGCAATCAATCCACCAGATCATCAGAAAGTGACACCAAGCCTGTAGTCATCTGCCTGTATCAGCCTCTGCTACGATCTCCAGTAATTTACTCAGCCGGACCATGTATAGAGGGGACAAAGTAGACTCCACATAGAGTAGACCTGTTTGGTTCTTTATTTGCGTCTTTATATTAAAAACTTTTTCACAGTTTGCCACGTATTACTGCTAATTTCAAACCACTTGCAGCCTGATGTTGATTTACAAGGGGACAAGATGGGGCTGTTGGATTAAGCAAACATGCCCGTGCTGCGGGAGTATATGCGTCTCACTCACCGTTTAGCACTTCCTTCTCCTGGTTCTCATCGCTTGCCCGTGGAGCGCAGCGTACGTTCCTTAACTACCGGTCGCCGTCAGACCAATCCCTGACCGGTGTCTTTTTCTTTTCAGACCAATCCCTGTGACTTTTTCAAAGGGGCGTGGTCTCATGGCACTGCATCCTGGCTTAAATAGCTCACTAGAACAACCCACTATTTTAACCACTTAGATACTCTGCCTTGACATTGCATAGGATACTTATAGAGAACAGCCAGTGAATTGCCACATCAAGCTGCATGTAATTGCACACATAACAGTTGATTTAATGGGTACACAATGTGGGTAAATACTAGATATGATCATTCTGGACCGGCAACACATACATTCCATAATGTTAACCGATCCGTCAGGTATATAACTAAACACTGCAATATTGTAATCATTTCAATATTAAAATATGTCACATGGCAACATGGTTAAAAAATAACTATCAATATTAAACCTAATCAGCGCTAATCCACACAAAGTATCATCCATAGTGTTTATATAAAAACAAATAAAACAATGTAAAAATTATTATCATGCATATTAGAGAGTGGCAAGAGAGGTGAAATTCAACCCCATGAGGTGCTCAGTAAATGACCAAAACTGAAAAATGTATCACCACCTCAATTGTATTAAACTAACAACACTCTCCACTCCAATAACAACATGTGCATATTAAAAACACCACAAAGAATAAAAAATAAAAAGATCAAAAAAACTCAAAAAAGATTCAAAATTTTAAGCGGGCTGCTTATTAAATGCTCTCTGTATATCAAATAAGTGCAATTCAGCAATATAAGCATTCTTATATAAATACAGAATTGAAAAAACAATCCCACATATACAAACAGAATGTCACAACTTAAAGTCTGGGTAGGGGGACCCCCCTCTATTGCACCACATAAACCCATATAAATGATCTCCTGGGTAGTGCATATAGATTAAATAAGTATAGGTAGTGTCCCAGGCTAAGTCTAATGTCATGCACTTACTACCAATCCCAGCAAAAATACTACCGCTGGGCCTAAATCTACAGCCCCATAGCCCACTACAGAGGCCAGACCTAAACGTCACTGATAAAACAGTTCACGTCTAAGTCTATATTTAACCCCTTTGGGGCAAGACTGTCTGTTAAATAGATCCATTGAGTCTCTCTCTTGGAGAGCTCCCTGACCATATTGGAGCCTCTCCAAGAGGGTTTAATGTGGTCAATGCCCCAAAATTGCAATCCAGAAGGATCCTGATTGTGAAATGATTTAAAATGAAGAGAGACATTATGGTCTTTATAACCGATGAGGATATTATGAACATGTTCCGCTATTCTCACTCTTAGCAGTCGTTTCGTTCTGCCAATATACATTAGTTTACAGGGACATAGCAGTGCATACACAACATAAGGTGTGTTGCACGTAATAAAATGCTTAATTGTGAAAACTCTATTATTAGAAGGGGAGGTGAAGGTGTCAATTCCTCTCAGAGGTCTACTAATTTCCCTGCACGGTTTACACTTTCTGCAAGAGAAAAAGCCATTCCTATCCCAGAACGACTGGGGACGTGCGGGAGGATCTAAAATGTTTTTAACGATAGTGTCCCCATAGTTGGGGGCTCTCCGGTAGATGAACTTGGGTATAGGTGGGAGTACTGTTTTTAACGTTCTGTCTAAACACAGGACATGCCAATGGGTTTTGAAAATCTCTTCCACTTCTCTAAATTGAGAATGGAAGGAAGAAACAAACCCCCATTCATGATCACTATTTTTTAAGCCTTCAGCTGCATTTTCCAGGCAAGCTTCATGTGGGATAGATCTAATTTCCTCCATTTCAGTGTCCAACTGGGCACTCTTATACCCTTTATCCACAAATCTATTTTTTAAAATAGATGCCTGTACGTCAAAGTCTTCTGTATTGGAGCAGTTCCTCCTCACCCTCATCATCTGCCCCTTTGGTATATTTTTTAACCAAAGGGGGTGATGACCACTATGTATGGGCAAGAAGCTATTCCTGTCGTGGTTTTAAAAAAGACCTTAGTCTGTAATTTGTCATCAGCCCCGAATATGGTCACATCCAAAAAATGTATCTGTTCCCTACTCCACTGACTGGACAGCCTAATGTTATTGGTGTTTTCATTAAGTTGTTCCAGATAGGTGGAGAGAGATAACTCAGACCCTGCCCATATTAAAATCAAATTGTCAATATAACGCCTATAAAAAAGTAATTCAGTTCTCCTTTTATGAAACACTGCCTTGTCCTCCCATTCCCCCATGAAGAGGTTAGCGAGGCTGGGCGCAAACTTTGCGCCCATAGCCACTCCTCTCTTCTGGGTATAAAAATTATCACCAAACCAAAAGTAATTGTGGCAGAGAAAAAACTCAAGGGCATTCCTCAAAAAAACTTTTTGGGAGTGTGGTAGATCCTCCCTCCTACTTAATGCCCAATTAAGGGCGAGGAGGGCATCTTCATGCTGTATAATTGTGTACAAACTCGTAACATCCGATGTGACAAGGTACACGTTGAATTTATACCTGGAAGCGCTGAGGTGGGAAGAAGTAGGTAGTGGTGCAAGTGTGTCTTCCCTTTGTATTGAATTTTAGTTTGTATGTACCTCAGCTTGCTATGGATGCGTTTAAATTCATTAAAAACAGACAAATAAATTTTAATAATCTTTTCTCTGTTGATCCTCAACCTAGTATTGAATAAAATTATGAAGGTATAATGCTGTCTTTAGGAAGTGCTCTTGAAAAACAGATCCGCACATGGTGGGATGTTTGCACTATAGAACACTATTTGAAACATAAAATTATAGTCCGTAGTTTGAGGTGGGAAGTCCCACCTCAGGATGGACTCGATGATGCTGAATCCATGGGAGAATGGCTGGGGTTCTTTAATGGAGTTGGACTGAAACTGCAAGAACTTGTTTTACAAAGGAAAAAGAAAAAAATGACTAAATTAGAATTAGAGATTACACAGTTGCAGTTGCAGTTAGATACCATTAAGGAATCCCAGCAATATTTTTTTTTAACAAAAACGGTTTTTATTTTCAAAATAAGGAAACAGTACAGAGAGATACAACGGTACAGTGCGTTATTCTACAAGTGCGACATAATGTTCTACATGTACAAGGTGTATATACATCCACAGGTAATGAACACAGGCTATCAGGTATATAATCCCAGCAATATTTAGATTTTAATAATAGAGTTACCAAAGAAGAAGAGAGAGAAGGTAGATAGAGATACTCCAAGGAAAAAAGTCAAAAAATTCTGTAGAGATTTCAAAGATTTTCAGTCCAATACAATCTATGTATGGCAAAACTCGGTAAATTCTGTGGTGGCTACAGGAGAACCTATGGAAGGAGAGATGCCTCTCTTTCAACAAGAGACACCTGTATCAACACAGACATTATCTCAATCACAAAGCTTTAATAGAGGTCCCCTATGCAGAAAAAACAACAACATGGTCCCAAAACGCCTAAAAGGGTTAATAATCAAGGAAGAGGGACTAGGGGTCGGGGTGCTGTATTGAGAAACCCACAGGCCCATGATTACACTAGTGATTATCAGATCCCTATGTCCAATAGATTTGAGCCCCTTTGGGATCAGAATAGGGGTAATGTAAACTACTTCCCACGTCCTTTTTTAGGGAGGGGCAGAGGGGGACAATGGAGGGGATGAGGGGCCCCAAATTACAAAGGGAGACCTCCTCAACCGCCATATCCTCCAATGAGTGGCCAGTACAGGGAAACACAGTGGAGGAACCCACCATACTGGTGTACACCATACCAAGTACAAGGCCCAAGGAGAGAAGGATTAGGGGCTGCAGGGCAGGATCCCGGGTCCAAAAAAAAAGGAGGGAAACAGAATAAGTGGCATCTTTAATTTAAGTGGAGAACCTCTGTCAGATAAAGAAACAAATATTTTACACCAAGGACTGAAATGCGGTCTAAAGAGACCAATAGGGAAGTTTGATACATACATAGACATATACAAGTTTATGCAAAAGGTAAGTATAAAAAAGCATTTTTTGAACAAAAATTCTAACCCTGTAAGTCCAAGTGGTAGCATGTCAGTGGCGATTGACAGTGGCCTGAAAAACAGATCACTGTTCAATCCACCAAACATTGCTACACAACACCTACAGGTTTTTAAGAATCTTGTGTTACGATATTTGGACACTTTGAAACCTTGCAAGGATGTAAATCCTAGATTTATTAAAGACGGAATTGAAGCTTTAGAGGCCAGAAAGGGGTTAGTCATCTGCCCTGCGGATAAGGGGGAGGGGTAGTTTTAATGTCTAAACAAAGGTATAATGAGCAGTTGCTCCAATTGTTATCCTATGGGGACACCTACCAGAGATTGGAGGGTGACCCCACTAACCAATATAGAGTAGAATTGGAAACTCTTGGTGATACTGGATATCGCTCATATGTTCTGACAGTGAAAGAAAAAAGATACCTGAATCCGAGTTTCAGTAGGATACCTACCATCTACACCCTCCCCAAAATTCACAAGGACCCACAGAACCCCCCACCCAGACCCATAGTAAATGGGATAGGTTCCATAACATCTAGACTTGGAGAATATTTGGACATATTTCTACAGGAGAGTGTGTCATCAACTAGGGCCTATTTAAAAGATACAAAAAACTTACTACAGGCCTTACAGGAAGTTTTGTTGAAAGATAAAAAAAGAAGTGTACCTTGTCACATCGGATGTTATGAGTTTGTACACAATTATACAGCATGAAGATGCCCTCCTCGCCCTTAATTGGGCATTAAGTAGGAGGGAGGATCTACCACACTCCCAAAAAGTTTTTTTTGAGGAATGCCCTTGAGTTTTGTCTTTGCCACAATTTCCTTTGAGTCTGGCGATAATTTTTATACCCAGAAGAGTGGAGTGGCTATGGGCGCAAAGTTTGCGCCCAGCCTCGCTAAACCTCTTCATGGGGGAATGGGAGGACCAGACAGTGTTTCATAAAAGGAGAACTGAATTACTTTTTTATAGGCGTTATATTGACAATTTGATTTTAATATGGGCAGGGTCTAAGTTATCTCTCTCCACCTATCTGGAACAACTTAATGAAAACACCAATAACATTAGTCAGTGGAGTAGGGAACAGATTAATTTTTTGGATGTGACCATATTCCGGGCTGATGACAAATTACAGACTAAGGTCTTTTTTAAAACCACGACAGGAATAGCTTCTTGCCCATACATAGTGGTCATCACCCCCTTTGGTTAAAAAATATACCAAAGGGGCAGATGATGAGGGTGAGGAGGAACTGCTCCAATACAGAAGACTTTGACGTACAGGCATCTATTTTAAAAAATAGATTTGTGGATAAAGAGTATAAGATGCCCAGTTGGACACTGTAATGGAGGAAATTAGATCTATCCCACATGAAGCTTGCCTGGAAAATGCAGCTGAAGTTTTAAAAAAATAGTGATCATGAATGGGGGTTTGTTTCTTCCTTCCATTCTCAATTTAGAGAAGTGGAAGAGATTTTCAAAACCCATTGGCATTGTGACGAAACGCTCCCACACTCCTCTTGAGTGCTTTTGTCATATACCACTTCCTCCCAGTCTGGATATGGATCTCAGATATTCCAACCGCTCCCAAGCACCAAACGAGACGACACTTGCTTAGCTGCTCAACATGGACTGTTTATTTAGAACCAAACTGACAAGTATTTATGTACAGTAGAAGAGGAGACCCCCCCCCCCCTGCTCATTTTACTCTAACAATACACCTGTAACAAATTAATATGAGCTATTTAACTAATCCCTTTAAGCAGCCGATGTGACTCTGTGCCCATCAGGATTTCACTACAGGTCAGACTTGTTGTCACCGAGCTTCACACAGTTGATTATAAATTATCATAATAACAACCACAAGACAGCAGGAGCTCCATTAGGAGTCGGCCCGTCTCTTACATTGTACAGAGGACAATGTGATCAGCTCTCTCAATTAACATCTTGAGTTCATCAACAAACTAAGAATAGTCTTTACATATATCCTGCATTGAATCTGACTAGCACAGATTATATTGGGGTCCTCATTCACCCTGTGCCCTAGAGACCCAGGGTGATTTACACATAAGAGGGTCCGGGGAAGCTGGACAAGGAGCCTCCAGAACTCTCCATGGCAAGCTGAGTTCCATAAACCCCCGACCCAAAGTCACTCATCTCCCCTTTCGGCAGGAGACTAACACAGGAGGAGACCCCAGACGGGTTAACTCCAAAGTTAGTCAGTAGTTCCAGTCTCCCATTGCTGGTATCCACACAGTACCCCAAATATATTGTCTCAAACATAGCATTACTTACCCAGCCAACCTCTGCCTCTCTCAGAGAACATGCCCGCCGCTGGGGAGAGGCCTGGACTGGCCCTTCTCCCTGGAGTCCTTTCAGCCGCTGGAGAGAAGACAGGGTGACTGGGATCACTCCGTCATGCTGTTGGGGATTTGGGCCGACCGCCCAGCATCCCCGGAGTATACAAGTGGGGACTGCAGTCCCATCCCCCGATATCAGCTCAAGCTGCAGTTGTGTGTAGGGGCCAGTAGCATTCTGCCCTGTTAGCACTTCAGCTGAAGACCCCACATCATCCACTCTGGCTAACTGTTGGGGAGTGACTGTCACCTTCTCACCATGGGCCCCTATAACTACTGCAGGTGTGGGTCAGAGGTCTTGGACCCTCTGTCCGGTGGCCAGCACTTCAGCTGGAGGAGTCTCTTGTAACTCCACAGTTGCCGGTGCTGGGCAGAGGTTGGTAGCACTCTGCCCTGTTGCCAGCACTTCTGCTGGGGAGTTCACATCCTCCGCTCCGGTTAACCATTGTGGCAGGAGGCTGGCTTCCTCCACTCCTATATGGTGTAGCTGCCATTGGGGAGGTGAGCTGGCTGCTTCCTTTTCTGTTCCGTCATCTGGCTGCTGGGGTGACATTTCTCTATCACTGTCTTCCAGGTGCATGAATCCTTGTTGGGGAGTGACCATCTCCTTCTCACCCTGGGCCTCCGGAACTGCTACATGTGTGGGGCAGAGGTCTTGGACCCTCTGTACAATGGCCAGCGCTTCAGCTGGAGGAGTCTCTTGTAACTCCACAGATGCTGCTGTTGGTGCGGGGCAAAGCTCAGTGAAGTTTGGCCCTAATACCAGCTCTTCTGCTGGACGCTTACCAGGTTGTTCTTCCTCAGAAGAAAAGTCTATTAAATTCCCTGTCTCTGCAACTGGTGTCTGGGGATAGAGGCTCACCATCTGTCCGTGGAACCCAGAAGATGCTATTGGTGCTGGGCAGAGGTTAGCAGAGCTCTGTCCTGTTGTCAGTACTTCAGTTTTGGGGATTACAACCTCCAGATTTTCCACTGCCGATTCTCTGGCATGCTGCTGAACGTGTTCTAGCGGTTTCCTGTATGCCCTTTCCAGATGCTGTTCCTTCCTTAACAAATGGTCCAGATCAGGTTTAAGCTCTGAGACCCCTGCAAGACCGAGCTTAGCCTCTCTATATTCTCGCAGGTCCTCAAGGGTAGGTTCCCCTTCATCGCCAAACACAAAACGATCTGTAAGGCTCTCCCACAGCAATCCAGGGCCTCCAAAGTCATATCCCTCCGGAGAGCATTCTGTTGTCTCCCCTAAATATCCCTGCTCTGCGTGCCATTGCAGAGCCCGATAATGATTGTCCAGCTCTATCTCCTGCTGGACCAGCCTGTCCAACTCAGTCACCCATTGCTCCTGGGGTTGCTCTCCCAGGAATGCCATCCGCAATGCCCGTTGGTCACTGGCCCGTTGCTCTTGGGTTGGAAAGAACTTGCCCTGTTTTATACCAGCGACCTGGAGGGCTCCAATCCAGAGCTCCACCCGAATCTGCTGCCTGAGCTCCAGGTATTCATCCTCAGACACAGTCCTTGTGTATGCTGAAAGGACGATCCGCAGCAGCCCCGGGGTCTCTGATGCCAGGTCCATATCTCCGCTGGGGTGACCGAAGTCAGCTATCCTGATCTTGGATCCAGGTGGAGGTTTGGATGTCCCAGACTGCAGGAAGCACAATCCCACTGCTTGCCAACAATGTGACGAAACGCTCCCACACTCCTCTTGAGTGCTTTCGTCATATACTACTTCCTCCCAGTCTGGATATGGATCTCAGATATTCCAACCGCTCCCAAGCACCAAACGAGACGACACTTGCTTAGCTGCTCAACATGGACTGTTTATTTAAAACCAAACTGACAAGTATTTATATACAGTAGAAGAGGAGACCCCCCCCCTCCTGCTCATTTTACTCTAACAATACACCTGTAGCCAATTAACATGAGCTAATTAACTAATCCCTTTAAGCAGCCGATGTGACTCTGTGCCCATCAGGATTTCACTATAGGTCAGACTTGTTGTCACTGAGCTTCACACAGTTGATTATAAATTATCATAATAACAACCACAAGACAGCAGGAGCTCCATTAGGAGTCGGCCCGTCTCCTACATTGTACAGAGGACAATGTGATCAGCTCTCTCAATTAACATCTTGAGTTCATCAACAAACTAAGAATAGTCTTTACATATATCCTGCATTGAATCTGACTAGCACAGATTATATTGGGGTCCTCATTCACCCTGTGCCCTAGAGACACAGGGTGATTTACACATAAGAAGGTCCGGGGAAGCTGGACAAGGAGCCTCCAGAACTCTCCATGGCAAGCTGAGTTCCACAAACCCCCGACCCAAAGTCACTCCTGTCACAGGCATGTCCTGTGTTTAGACAGAACGTTAAAAACAGTACTCCCACCTATACCCAAGTTCATCTACCGGAGAGCCCCCAACTATGGGGACACTATCGTTAAAAAAGTTTTAGATCCTCCTGCACGTCCCCAGTCGTTCTGAGATAGGAATGGCTTTTTCTCTTGCAGAAAGTGTAAACCGTGCAGGGAAATTAGTAGACCTCTGAGAGGAATTGACACCTTCACCTCCCCTTCTAATAATTGAGTGTTCACAATTAAGCATTTTATTACATGCAACACACCTTATGTTGTGTATGCACTGCTATGTCCCTGTAAACTAATGTATATTGGCAGAATGAAACGACTGCTAAGAGTGAGAATAGCGGAACATGTTCATAATATCCTCATCGGTTATAAAGACCATAATGTCTCTCTTCATTTTAAATCATTTCACAATCAGGATCCTTCTGGATTGCAATTTTGGGGCATTGACCACATGGAACCCTCTTGGAGAGGCTCCAATATGGTCAGGGAGCTCTCCAAGAGAGAGACTCAATGGATCTATTTAACAGACAGTCTTGCCCCAAAGGGGTTAAATATAGACTTAGACGTGAACTGTTTTATCAGTGACGTTTAGGTCTGGCCTCTGTAGTGGGCTATGGGCTGTAGATTTAGGCCCAGCGGTAGTATTTACACTGGGATTGGTAGTAAGTGCATGACATTAGACTTAGCCTGGGACACTACCTATACTTATTTAATCTATATGCACTACCCAGGAGATCATTTATATGGGTTTATGTGGTGGCAATAGAGGGGGGTCCCCCTACCCAGACTTTAAGTTGTGACATCCTGTTTGTATATGCGGGATTGTTTTTTCAATTCTGTATTTATATAAGAATGCTTATATTGCTGAATTATGTATATATATATATATTGGGCACTTATTTGATATACAGAGAGCATTTAATAAGCAGCCCGCTTAAAATTTTGAATCTTTTTTGAGTTTTTTTGATCTTTTTATTTTTTATTCTTTGTGGTGTTTTTAATATGCACATGTTGTTATTGGAGTGGAGAGTGTTGTAAGTTTAATACAATTGAGGTGGTGATAAATTTTTTCAGTTTTGCTCATTTACTGAGCACCTCATGGGGTTGAATTTCACCTCTCTTGCCACTCTCTAATATGCATGATAATAATTTTTACATTGTTTTATTTGTTTTTAATTAAACACTATGGATGATACTTTGTATGGATTAGCGCTGATTAGGTTTAATATTGATAGTTATTTTTGTTGCCATGTGACATATTTTAATATTGAAATGATTAAAATATTGCAGTGTTTAGTTATATACCTGACGGATCGGTTAACATTATGGAATGTATGTGTTTCCGGTCCAGAATGATCGGATCTAGTATTTACCCACATTGTGTACCCATTAAATCAACTGTTATGTGTGCAATTACATGCAGCTTGATGTGGAAATTCACTGGGTGTTCTCTATAAGTACCCTATGCAATGTCAAGGCAGAGTATCTAAGTGGTTAAAATAGTGGGTTGTTCTAGTGAGCTATTTAAGCCTGGATGCCGTGCTGTGAGACCATGCCCCTTTGAAAAAGTCACACGACGAAACCGGTCAGGGATTGGTCTGACGGTGACCGGAAGTTAAGGAACGTACGCTGCGCTCCACGGACAAGCGCTGAGAACCAGGAGAAGGAAGTGCTGAGCGGTGAGTGAGACGCATATACTCCCGCAGCACGGGCATTTTTGCTTAATCCAACAGCCCCATCCTGTCCCCTTGTAAATCAACATCAGGCTGCAAGTGGTTTTAATTAGCAGTAATACGTGGCAAACTGTGAAAAACGTTTTAATATAAAGACGCAAATAAAGAACCAAACAGGTCTACTCTATGTGGAGTCTACTTTGTCCCCTCTATACATGGTTCGGCTGAGTAAATTCCTGGAGATCGTAGCAGAGGCTGATCCAGGCAGATGACTACAGGCTTGGTGTCACTTTCTGATGATCTGGTGGATTGATTGCTTGGATAACGGAACGGTGGTGGATGCAGGGATATGATGTTATAAGGCTTTCTTTTATCCATATTCTGGTGAGTTTAAACCCCTAAGGGGGACGTGTGGAGCACAGGGTGAAGGATATCGGTGGTTGGTACACTCGCCGTGGATGTTATCCATAGAATCAACTTTCCCCATTACTCTCACAAACTTTATTACCATCCCCTGCAGTGTCTTTGCTCTGTTTTGATCACTGTTCCTTCCATGACCATCAGTATGGCTATGCGGTGTTTTTATATTATGTTCATCTAAAAGTGGCAACGATCACCGTTGTTTATAGCGCTACTGTGATTTAATGACTTTTTAGATTACTTTTAAGTGATTTAAAAAAAAAGGTTATTTAGTCATCTGTTTTGAATATTTTTACTTTTGAGAGTGGCTGCTGAACTTTATTTTACAGGTCTTTATTCATTATATTTACCTGAATACATTTTGTTGAATTTATACCTGGAAGCGCTGAGGTGGGAAGAAGGAGGGAGTGGTGCAAGTGTGTCTTCCCTTTGTGTTGAACTATACTAACATATGTCATATAACTTATCCCTATATTACATGAAATATGAATACAGCGACACTGTATGGATTTAGGTCATAACACAACTGTGGGTATAGAATGGGGTATATTGGATTGTACGATATATTTTATTTTTATTTATTATTTCTTTTTTTTTATGGTTGAACTGGATGGACTTGTCTTTTTTCGGCCTAGCTAACTATGTAACTATGTAACTTACTCATAAGTAATACATGTGATCATGATCAATCAGAATGTGAACAGTGCAGGCTCCTAATGTGTGGAATACAGCTTGGATATGTGAACACACATGTTTGCTGCTGGAAGCTAGTAAAGGGGATTGCTTAAGATGCACTGGCCAGGAAGTACATGAATTTCTTAAGTGTGACTTATATTTAAGATTTTATCTCATTTTTAAAACTTGATTTTGCTATGTATTTATAATTTTTTTTATCTAACATGCATTCTATGGGTATTTGGAGGATTTTGTAATTCTGAAGGTAGCGAATACCATACCTAGCTGATGTGATTAAACACATGCATATATGACCCTTTACCATATACAGTGCCTTGAAAAAGTATTCATACCCCTAGAAATGTTTTGTCATGTTTCAACCAAAAACTTAAATGTATTTTATTGAGATTTTATGTGATAGACCGACATACAGTGGCACATAATTGTGAAGTGGAAGGAAAAATTATAAATGGTTTTCACATTTTTTTACAGCCCCCCTGAGTCAATACCTTGTAGAACCACCTTTCGCTGCAATTACAGCTGCAAGTCTTTGTGGACTTTTTTTTTGTCGCTACCAGCTTTGCACATCTAGAGAGCGACATTTTTTGCCCATTCTTCTTTCCAAAATAGGTCAAGCTCTGTCAGATGGGATGAAGAGCATCTGTGAACAGCAATTTTCAAGTCTTTCCACAGATTCTCCATTGGATTTAGGTCTGGGCTTTGGCTGGGCCATTCTAACACATGAATATGCTTTGATCTAAACCATTCCACTGTAGCTCTGGCTGTATGTTTGTAGGGTTTTTGTCCTGCTGAAAGATGAACCTCCGCCCCAGTCTCAAGTCTTTAGCAGGCTCTAACAGGTTTTCTTCTAAGATTGCTCTGTGTTTGGCTCCTTCAATCTTTCCATCAAATCTGACCAGCTTCCCTGTCCCTGCTAAAGAAAAGCATCCCCACATGATGCTGCCACCACCATGTTTGACAGTGGGGATGGTGTGTTCAGGGTGATGTTAGTTTTCCACCACACATAGCGTTTTTCTTTTAGGTCAAAGAGTTAAATTTTGGTCTCATCTGACCAGAGCACCTTACATAGTTACATAGTATGTAAAAGGGATAGGTGTATCTGCATGGACTACTCCCTAGTGTTACCATGCGACACCTGTGGGAATGATGGACTATCTCGATACCCAGAAAGTTAAACAATAGATATATAAAATGTAATATTTATTAGAGAAAATAACAGAAATACATGTATGCAGCCCAAACATAGGGTTGCTAGTGCAAGATTACATAGGTTGAGACATAAGACAATAAATGTGGTTTACATAAATCCAAGATCCCTTTAGCGGGATAATGAGCAGATGCCGACAGTTTTTCTCAACTAGTTTCGCGAGAAATATCGCTTCCTCCGGAGGATTTAAAGCATCTGGAGCGAGAAAAAAATATACAGTCTTAAAAGTTACAGTTAGTAAGTTAGTTAGTTACATAGTAGGTAAGGTTGAATAAAGGCAATAGTCCATCCAGTTCAACCTGTGTAGGTGCACAGAAGGTGGACTGTGTCCCCCACATCAGGGCTGTGTTTTGGCCTGTTGGCCTTTTGGTGTATGGGCATGCTTGGCAGAGGGTGGGGGGGCATGTGACTCATGCCCCAATAAGAGGCTGGTGACTGCTTTCCTTCAGTGAATCTCCTCGGCACCGGGGCGGGGTCTGGCTGTGACGTCAGGAGGAGAGAGAGAGGAGCATGAGGGAAACCCCCAGGACAGCAGGTAAAATTATTGAATAAATGATATCCGTGTTATGGGAACAGTGGCGGTATTTGATGGGCACAGTGGCAGCATTTGATGGGCACAGTGGCTACGTTTGATGGGCACAGTGGCTACGTTTGATGGGCACAGTAGCTGTGTTTGAGAGCACAGTGGCTGCATTTGATGGGCACAGTGGCTGCGTTTGAGGGCACAGTGGCTGCGTTTGATGGGGCACAGTGGCAGCCTTTGAGGGCACAGTGGCTGCGTTTGATAGGGCACAGTGGCTGCAATTGATGGGCATAGTGGCTGCAATTGATGGGCACAGTAGCTGCATTTGATGGAACAGTGGCTGCTTTTGATGGGGCACAGTGAAACTGCAATTGATGGGCACAGTGAGGCTGCAATTGATGGGCACAGTGGCTGCATTTGAGTGGCTGCCTTTGATGGGCACAGTGAGGCTGCAATTGATGTCTTTTTTTCTGAATTTTTTAAATTGTTTGCGTCCCCCAAACATTTTGAGCACCAGCCGCCACTGGCATGTGCAAAGTGCTCCATGCATGCTAAAAGCAATGCAAACCCATTAAACAGTCCACATTTAGTGAAAGTGCATTAATAAGCAGATCATGATATTGCAATTAAGTGCTTCATCAATGCTTCATCAATGCAAACTCATTAAAGAGGAGTTCCGCCCCCCCCTGAAAACATAAAAACTCAGCAGCTACAAATACTGTAGCTGCTGACTTGTAATATTAGGACACTTACCTGTCCAGGGATTTTCGGATTGGCTCTCGGATTTTGCCATCATCATTCATGGTAAGGGAAACCGGCCGGTTCCCTACTGCACATGTGCAAAGCGAGTTGCAGTTTCTGAATGGCCCAGTGGAGGAAGGAGGAGGGGGGCCAAACTTCAGATGGGGCAGCGCAGTCTCCCGGAAGTGGGGAAGAGTACCTGTCAAAAACAGGTACCCGTTCCCCCTCCCCCTGAAAAGTGCCAAATGAGCCTAAAGAGAAAGGGGTGTGGTTTACAGATTATAGGGTGGGTCTTAAACAGGAAGGGGTGTGGCCTTGGCAGGAAGGGGTGGGTCATATTTAAATTAGGGGGGTGCATGATTTTAGTCAGGCCTAGGGCAGCACAAAAACTGAAAATTGAATACTCACCTTTCTGTAATTTTCCTTTTCTGTGCTCCTAGAGCTTGAATTTCCGACACTCTACGCCCTGACGTGATGTCGATCAGAAAGGTAATTTTCCAGGTAATATCCTCCAATGCACATTCTTCAGTGGGTGCAAAGGGAGGGTTGGCTAAGGCATTGAGGACAACTGTCAGATCCCATTTGGGTATAGTGCTTTCCAGGGAGGACAGAATCTTAGGACTGCTTTCAGGAAATGGTCTACGAGGGGATTTAGTGCCCTAACGTGTGTCCGTTAGAGCTCATGTGGCTGAAACCTGAACCTTCAGTGTGTTAAGACCTAAGCCTAAGTCCAGACCAGTCTGTAGAAAGAGTAAAATATTTTGGACTGTAGTAGGTGACATTGGTGGACGATTTTCTTGCCTGTAATAATGTCTGGATAACATGTAAGCACCCTAAGTTGCACAGTCTGTTCCGCTCAACTTCTAGGCCTTCAAGTCCAGGACCTCCGGATGCTGGGGAAAGAAGTCGCCTTGAGATAGGATGTTGTCCATGTGGGGAAGCAGAAGTGGGTTACACAGAGCCATTTTGACTAAGAGTGGAAACCACAGTCTCCTCGGCCAGTATGGGATGACCGCCAGGATAGTGACTTTCTCCGATGTCAGAGGCTGGAGGAACCTCAGTATCAGAGGAATTGGAGGGAACGCATACCCCCTTTGGAAATTCCAAAGCTGGACTGGGGCATCCACTCCTGCTGACCTTGGAGATGGGAATCTCGTGAAAAACAGAGGAGTTTTTGTGTTGAGTGGGGAAGCGAAAAGATCTTTTTGGGGAGTACCCCAGTGTTGGCATATTCAGCGGAAAACCTGTGTATCTAGTGACCACCCGATGTTGCTGCTGAAAGACCTTAAAAGGCGATCGGCTAGCTGATTCTCGGGGGCTGGGATGTAAGTAGCCCGAAGATCGATCAAATTGCTTTCGGCCCATGATATAATTGGGGCTACCTCGCTGGCTTTCTGCTGTATGTCCCCCCTTGGTTTTGAACATAGGCCACTAACGCGCTGTTGTCCATCTGGAGCAGTATGGACTTGCCTCTGAGAAGAGGGGCTAGATGTAGAATTGCCATCCATGCTGCCCTTAGCTCTAGGATATTGGAAATCATTCCTTCCGCATTGAATCACCATCTTCCTTGCACTAACTGGTTTTGGTAGTGTGCCCCCCATCCCAGTTGACTTACGTCCGATGTAAGGATGGACCATGAGATGGGGCCCAGGGAACGGTAAAATAGAAGGTTGGGTGGTCTTGTCCACCACCAGAGGCTGGATTTCATTGAAAAGGTGATGATCATTTGTCCCAGGTGCTTCTTTCTCCACTGTGCCAGAAAACCCAACTGGAAATCTCGAAGATGCCACCTGGCCCACTTCACCGTCGGTATGCATGATGAAAGGGACCCTAGGAGGCTCAGACAGTCTGATGCTGGCATGGAACGACTCCCTAACGCCTGCTTCCCCTTCTGTATCAATATAGGAATCTTCTCTGGTGGAACAGCCTTCTTCGGGGGGTTGAATAAATCTCCCAGATATGTAATCTTTTGTGTAGGCGTCAATTGAATTTTTGAGTAGTTGATAAGCCACCCAAATTGGATCAAAGTGTTCAGGACTAGTTGCACATGTGCTTCCAGAGTCCCTCTGTGCTGTGATAGGATCAGTATGTCGTCTAATTAGTGCAGGACCCTGACCCCCTTCTCCCCGAAGGGAGCCAGGATGGCTACTAAAACCTTGGTAAAGTTTCTGGGGGCTGATGAAATCCCAAAGGGAAGACATTGAAACTGGAGGTGCAGATCGCCTACTATGAACCGGAGAAAAGGTTGGAAATGATGGTGGATGGGGATGTGAAGGTACGCATCTTGGAGATCTATAGAGACCATCCAATTCCCTGGCTGTACAGACAGAATTACTGTGTTCAGGGATTCCATTTTGAAGTGCTTTACCTGAATGTAACTGTTTAGCCTCTTTAGGTCCAATACGGGCCTCCAGCCTTCTGATTTCTTGGGGACTTAAAAGATTGGGGAACAGAACCCTGAGTGTTTCTCCATGTCTGGTACTGGCAGTACTGCCCGTTGGCCCAACTTGAGAAAGGTCCAGCCTCTTCTGTACTGCTTACCGGGACAGTATGTTCTGGCATCCCTTGATCTTTGTTGGGTAGCTGGCCGCAAAGCGAATTTCCTTCTCCTATTCCTATACTGGGGAATTAGGCCACTCTTTCCACCTGTGACTCTGGTAATAGCTGTATCCATCTTCTCGCCGAACAGGGCCTTTCCATCATATGGGATGGGACACCAGATGAAGATGGGTCCGCCGACCATGGCTTTAGCCATAATGCCCTTCTGGCTGTGATGGAGTATAGCATGGCCCTGGAGAAACACCTTAGGACACCGCTGCTTCTGCCATAAAATCGGAGGCTAGCTTCAACTCATCCAGTGCTTTAATGATTTCATCTGAACCTAAGCCTCGCCTGAGAGCCATCTCAATATTATCTGACCACACCCTGGTGGCCCTGGAGATTGAAGACAGAGCCACTGCCGGCTTGCAGGCTCCCCCCGTTGCCTGATAAACCTTCTTAAGATCTGAGTAGATTCTGCGGTCCAGGACATCTCTGAAGGAGACTGCGTCTGCCTCCGCCAGTGGGTAAAGTTTGAGAAACCGATTGTAGGCAACGGGCCTCTTGTCCACTTTCTGCCACTCATCCGTAACCACTCCCCTAATTTCATCCATCAAAGGGAAGTTTGAAACTTTCTTTGTCAGGTGAGGAAAATATTTTTTCGTTTTGGACGGAGGTTCCGGATCTTCCTCCCACTGAATCGCATCTTTAACTGCGATAATAAAAGGTTCTACTAAAGTGAAATCAAATGTTGACGAGTTCTCTTCGG
This sequence comes from Lithobates sylvaticus, assembly GCA_028564925.1. Classification (NCBI taxonomy): domain Eukaryota; kingdom Metazoa; phylum Chordata; class Amphibia; order Anura; family Ranidae; genus Lithobates; species Lithobates sylvaticus. Next base: position 387,819,458 of record CM053026.1, read on the forward strand.
CTGTAATCGATTTGTCTTCTGAATTACCTTTTGAGCTGGGTTGGAGAATAGGCGTCTCCACAGCTCTCTCCTCCGTAGGCGGAACTGACTGATCTTGGGATAGGGCTAATTCCCAGATGGAATCCGTGATCAAATTTTTAATTGAGTCTATGGATCCCTGCTTGTCTGCTGTGGCTTCCAGGAGGCACTGACTACATGCCAATTTTCCAGGGAGGGCTTGCTTCCCACAGACCCAACAGGCCTTCTTCCCCGGATGTGTCGACCTGCTCTGGGAGTCATGCCTGCTTGAGGTATGTTGGGGTGACCTCCGACTGCTGCGGGAAGCATGAGCAGAAGATGAATGCGAGTGACCAGAACTTCTGTGGCCTCTCAGTGCAGGCTGTGAAAAAAATCAAAGGGATATTTCCATATGCCCCAAAAAGCTCTTTGAATGAAGGAACTTACCTTCCAGGAAGCGATCCACGGAAGGGGCATGCCGGCATACGTGGAAGCGGTATCAGGAATTTCACCACTGGAGGCTCCAGAAAGGTACCTTGCTTGGGATAGCCAGCCAAAGCCACAGAGGAGAAGGAAATGCTCCTGGATCTCTCCACAGGCCCCAAAAAGATCCACAGAAAAACAGGCTCCCATACTTATGGTGCATGTAGCAGCCCAAGTAATGGGACTCCATACTGCAGGAGAGCATGAACCTGCAATGGTCACACCATATGTCGGTGAGGAAGGGCTGGACTGTGATCCTGCAGAGATGAGGACAGGAAAAAGAATACCTGGGGGGGGGGTAACTCTTTTTTTTTATAGAGTTATGTGGTCCTGTGGGTTGGTCGAGGGCGGAGCCACCAACCATTGGTATGCTGCCATGGAGGCACCAGGAAACCTAAATACACCACTGCCCAACATGGCTTCTCGCAAAAGACAAATGGGAATTCTTGTGGCTTTCTTTCAACACTCTTCCATAAAGGCCAGATTTGTGGAGCGCACGACTAATAGTTGTCCTGTGGACAGATTCTCCCACCTGAGCTGTGAATCTCTGCAGCTCCTCCAGAGTCACCATGGGGCCTCTTGACTGCTTCTCTGTTTAATGCTCTCCTTGCCCGGCCTGTCAGTTTAGGTGAACGGCCATGTCCTGGTAGGTTTGCAGTTGTGCCATACTCTTTCAGTTTCCGGATGATGGATTTAACAGTGCTCCGTGAGATGTTCAAAGCTTAGGATATTCTTATATAACCTAACCCTGCTTTAAACTTCTCCACACCTTTATCTCTAACCTGTCTGATGTGTTCTTGGCCTTCATGATGCTGTTTGTTCACTAAGGTTAACTAACAAACCTCTGAGGACTTCACAGAACACCTGTATTTATAATGAAATTAAATTACACATTAAATTACACAAATTATGTGGACTATTAACTATTTACTAATTAGGTGACTTCTGAAGGCAATTGGTTCCACTAGATTTTAGTTAGGTGTATCAGAGTAAAGGGGACTGAATACAAATGCATGCCACACTTTTCCGATATTTATTTGTAAAACAGTTTGAAAAGCATTTATCAGTTCCCTTCCACTTCACAATTATGTGCCACTTTGTGTTGGTCTATCACATAAAATCCCAATAAAATACTTTTTTACATTTTTGGTTGTAACATGACAAAATATAGAAAATGTTAACCACTTCCTGACCGGCGCAAGACGATGTACGTCGGCAGAATGGCACTGACAGGCCAAAGGGCGTACAGGTACATCCCTTTAAGATTGCCGTCGTGCCATTGCATGCGCACTGCCGGCCGGTTGGGACCGCCGCGAGTCCGGTCGCGGGTCCCGCGGACTCGATCGCCGCGGGGATACCCGCAATCGTGTCACAGGAAGGCTGAATGGGGAGATGCGGAAGTAAACAGCATCTCCCCGTTCTGCCTAGCAACAAGTGACACTGATCTCTGCTCCCTGTGATTGGAGCAGAGATCAGTGTTCACTAAAACACAGCCACGCCCCCACAGTTAGTAACACGCCCCTAGGAACACTTAACTCCTACACTGCCACCCCTGGTTAACCCCTTCACTGCCAGTGTCATTTACACAGGAATCAGTGCATTTAAATAGCACCGATTGCTGTATAAATGACAATGGTCCCAAAAATGTGTCAAAAATGTCCGATGTGTCAGTCACAATAAAAATCGTTTATCGCTGCCATTACTAGTAAAAAAAAAATATTAATAAAAATGCTATAAAACTATGCCCTATTTTGTAAACGCTATAACTTTTGCGCAAACCAATCAATAATCGCTTATTGCAATTTTTTTTACCAAAAATATGTAGAAGAATACGTATCGCCCTAAACTGAGGAAAAAATATGTTTTTTTATATATTTTTGGGGGATATTTATTATAGCAAAATGTAAAAAATAATGCTATTTTTTTGTTTATAGCGCAAAAAATAAAAACTGCAGGGGCGATCAAATACCACCAAAAAAAAGCTCTATTTGTGGGAAAAAAAGGACGTCAATTTTGTTTGCGAGCCACATTGAGCGTCCGCACAATTGTCAGTTAAAGTGACGCAGTGCCGAATCGCAAAAAGTGGTCTGGTCTTAAGCCAGCAAAATGGTCTGGTCTGAAAGTGGTTAAGGGGTTTGAATACTTTTTCAAGGCACTGTAAAGGTCCCAAATTAAGAGTGAGTTTTGTTCTTGAAGAGGTGTTTTAGAGATTCATTCTACAAATGCTGAATTCACATGTGTAGAGTAAAAAGATTGGGATGTCAAGAATGGATTTTTTAGTATGTACTGTAAAATGATTTATGAATGCAAATGCTGGACTCAGGAGGGCGCCCGCAAGGTAACCCCCCTGGAAAGAGCTTCTCCTAGGGGGTTATCTGATGTAAAGAGGAGCCGCGAGAGCCGACAAGGGACCCCAGAAGAGGATGATGAGGTGTAACATGACAAAATGTAGAAAATGTTAAGGGGTTTGAATACTTTTTCAAGGCACTGTAAAGGTCCCAAATTAAGAGTGAGTTTCGTTCTTGAAGAGGTGTTTTAGAGATTAATTCTACAAAGTCGGCGAGGGACCCCAGACGAGGATGATCGGGGCCAAACTGTGCAAAACGAACTGCACAGTGGAGGTAACTATAACATGTTTGTTATTTAAAAAAAAAAAAAAAACATGAAGCTTTACAATCACTTTAATATATTGTCATGAGATAAAAAATAAAGTCAGCAACACAATTTAGCATACAGAGTGATTAGTAATAAGGACTAGGCATAAGATGACACTTAGCTTCTAGATCAGCATAAACAGTAGTAAGGTGAAATAAATATTGGGTGGTTATGGATTCCCCCTATTTATTATAAATATGTATTAACTTGTCTATTCCTATAATTAGCTAGTCTAGCAAAACTCTGATAAAGTTAATGGTGATGGTACAATAACAAGGTTAGCTATAAAAAATAAATACACTGTTTAAATAAGCAAGAGTCTCATTTATTTCCCAAGAAAATAGGAATGCTAACATAATACACTAAAAGAAAATATTACAGAGCATATGAAACAAAAGAACATCAATGATACTTTACTTAAGGTCATCCTCTGTGTTCAGTATCTTCAGCTAGGCTCAATGGCAAGAGATGAAGTAATTCCAGCTGGCAAGTACTTTTTTTTTTTTCAATTAACAGTTTTTATTAGTTATCTAAAAGAAAACAGTTAACAATACACATTTTTGCAGAGATCAACAGTATCTGAGAATGGAGTGGTAGGCTATGCATGTGAGCTTAGTCACTTAATTATTGTGTCTTAAAGCGTAACTCTAATGAACAAGACTGTTGTTACATATAACTTTGCATAAGTAGTCTGCGGGGTGTACATGAAATAACATAAGGAAAAAGAAAAAAAAAAGAGGATAAAGATAGTATTGGAGATGAGAAATGAGAAGATAGCGTGAGGGGTATAGAGAGGGGGGGGGGAGTAAGAGGAGGGTGGAGTAAGGGTGAGAATAGGTGGTAGACTGCTATCTCGGCTCCCATGCCAGCTCACTGCGTGTCCTCCCGAGGATGCCAACGCTCCCAGGTTGCATTATGGCCATCCAGCTTGTCCCTTATTCTGGCCGTCCATTAATTCAACATCTTTAATCCTGGTATATAGGGCCTCTTGGGATGGGGGTATGTTTTTTTTCCAGTTTAGGGCTATTTGACAGTGGGCTGCTGTAAGTATGTGTCTAAGCAATTTCTTGCATGGTTTGGTCCTTTTTGGTTGAGATAGGCCGAATAGGAAAAATTTTGGTTTGAAGGGTATAGTTGTCTCAAAAAGGTGGGTTAATAATTGTTGGATGGAGTTCCAGTATGGAGCTATTAGGGGACACGTCCAATAGATGTAGAAGAGAGAGCCCCTATCGCACCAGCATCGATCAGAGGTGGAGGGGTACATTTTGTGGAGGACTGCCAAAAGTAGAGGATTTGTATGAGTTTTCTTCATAGAGAGTGCACATGGAACTCTTGGCTGCCTGCCTCCAGACTGTCTAACATGCCTCCATTGGGAGTTCCTCTCCCAGCTCTCTCTCCCACCTCATCTTGTACGCGTGTTTGCTTTTCATGTCTATCGGGTATCCGTTTAGAATCTGATATATGTCCGATATCAGGCCTCTACGATTTTGCCCCTTCAGTATGATCCGTTCAAACGGGGATGGTGGGGAAAATTACAGGTTTGGGGATACGGTCCGGGCGAAGTGTCTAATTTGTAAGTAGCTAAAGAATATCTGTCGTGGCAAGTCGTGTTTAGTTTGGAGCTCCGATAATTTCAGCAGCTTTCGGGTTCTAGGATTTACCAGGTGACCAAAATGAAACAAATTTCTGGAGGCCCAAGGCCAGGACATCTGATGGGTGAGGCTGGATGGAATTTTGGGGTTATAGAGGAAAGAGTTCATTACCGAACATTCGGATTGTAGTTTCCCAGAGAGAGATAATTTGTGCCAAAGCTGCCGGAGCTGAGACATCTGTCCCAGCATGCGATCGGGAGACACCTCCACATTCATGTTCCAGAGTAAGCTATTTGGGTGTACTGGGGCTAGCCATCTTTTTTCTATCTGTGTCCATTTGTTATATGACTTCTGGGGGAACCATGAGAGTAATGCCCTTAGTTGGGACGCTTGGTAGTATTTTACTAAATTTGGGAATGCCAGTCCCCCGTCCGCACGTGATGCAGTCATGACGAAGCTTGGTATTCTGTGTTTTTTATATTTCCAGACGAATCTCAGTGTGTCGCTTTGGAGTTTGCGTATATGGGCATAGGGAATTAGGATATGGGCAGTGTCTGGAAGAGGTAAAGTACCTTTGGAAGGTTGACCATCTTAATGGACGTTATCTGACCTAGGAGGGAGATCTGATGGGACTTCCATTTTTGGATAAGCTCTCTTATCGATTTATATAGGGGTGGGAAATTGACTTGATATAGGGTACCGTAAGAGGGGGTGATAGAGACCTCTAGGTATTTGAGAGAGGTGTGTTCCCATCTGTAGGGGAAGGTGGCCTGCAAGTGTTTGACCTCCGCCTCTGGGGTGTTCAGAGGGAGGGCCGTGGACTTCATTGTGTTTGTTTTGTACCCAGAGATTGCTCCATAAGTGTCCAGCTCAGCATGGAGCTTGGGCAGAGAAATTCTAGGGTGAGTCAGTGTCATGATGATATTGTCCGCAAATAGGGATTTCTTGAACTCCTCGCCCCTGACCGGGATCCCCCTAATGTCCGGATTGCCCCTAATGGCTGCCGCCAGGGGCTCTATACAAAGTGAAAATAGCAGAGGGGAAAGGGGGCAGCCCTGGCGGGTGCCATTACTGATCCGGAAGGTGGACGAGGTGGCGAACGGGGTCTTTACCTGGGAGGTGGGGTTGGTGTAGAGATTTTTTACGGCTTGAAGGAAGGGTCCCCTGAAGCCCATGTAACGTAGCGTGGCCATCATAAAGGGCCAGCTTAGGCGGTCAAGCGCCTTTTCCGCGTCTAAGCTTAAGATTACCAATTCCGCCCCTTCTCTATTGGCTACTTCTATTATGTCTATGACTTTCCTAGTATTGTCTCCTGCCTGGCGTAGGGGGACAAAACCCACCTGGTCCTTATGTATCAGAGTGGGGAGGAGTGCATTCAGTCTGTTCGAGAGGATTTTGGTGAATATAGGTCTGTAACTGGCGCATATTGCTGGATCTTTGTCCGGTTTTGGGATTAGGGACAGAAAAGATCTCTGCATGTCACTAGGGATAGGGGTTTGGTGAAGAAATGCGTTATATAATGTAGCTTAGTTAAATGTGGGCTTAGCATGTGAAGGAAAGTCTTGTAGTATTTGTACGGTAACCCGTCAAGTCCGGGGGATTTATGAGTGGGGAGGTCCTTCACAAACGCCGCCAGCTCCTCCGTGGTAATGGGGGCATTCAGTCCCAGTAGATCATCGTCCCTAAGTCGGGGCAGTCCTGCTCGTTCGAGGTATTGGGTGATGCGGTCGGTTAGGTCGGGTGGAGGGGGGTCATGTGGTATCTCGGTTTTATTGTAGATGTCTGTATAAAAGTCAGCAAATGTGTTTGCAATGTCCTGTGGGTGGGTCAATACGTCACCCTTTTTATCCTTGATTTGATGTGGTGTGGAGGTGTGGGCTCGGTCTGCTAACTTTCTGGCTAGGAGTGATTGTGCTTTGTTGCCCTTATCGTAATATACCTGTTTTAGATGAACCAGAGCCTTTTCTACCTGGCCCATTGCCAAGTCCCGTAGCGCCGCCCGTACGTGAACGATCCGTCTCAATAGTGGGATTGATGCTGAGTTTTGAAGTTTTGACTCTAGGGTCTTCAGTTTTTTTGCGGCTAACTGTTCAGTGGCCCTGGCATCCCTCTTCATGGCCGAAGAAAGAGCAATACAACGGCCTCTAATGACTGCCTTGTGGGCGGACCACAGAGTCTGGAGCGAGATATCAGGGGTGTCATTTTCTATGAAGTAGTGTTGTATCGGGGATTCTTGTTCCGTTTTGGAGGGGGTGTGTTGTAGTAGAAAATGATTCAGTCTCCGATTGAATGGTCGGCGGAGAGGGGTGCCTAGGTTCAAGGATAATGTAACGGGGGCGTGGTCTGACCATTAAATGGGGAGAATTTGCGCAGATTCGATAATACGTAGTGTGTTATTGTTTACAAAGAGAGTCTATATGGGAATGGGTATGGTGGAGGACGGAGTAGAAGGTATATTGGTGATCAGTCGGGTGGAGAGCCCTCCAGGCGTCAAAGAGACAATGTCTCCTAGTGAGCTGGCAAAATAGTTTAGAGTCTCTGAGAGCTCGTGTTTGCAGCGCCTGTGGGCTTGCCGCTAGGGCGATCGTAGGTGGTGGAGTGGGAAAGATTAAAGTCTCCTCCTATCACTAGAAAGTCGTGAGGTGTTCGGGATAGGCGGGTTAGGACTTTAGCTAGAAAGTGATGTTGACCTGTGTTTGGGGCGTATAAAGTACACAGGGTTATGGCCTGTGTTTGCCAGGTGCCATGGAGGATGATCAAGTGGCCTAGTGGGTCTAGATGGACATCAGTGCAAGTAAAAGGGGCCCCTTCTTTAATGAGAATGGCAACCCCTGCCCTTTTGCGTGGGTTGAAAGCTTGATATGCCTGTGGGTAGTGTCTGGAAGTGAATCCCTTGTTAAAGTGTGTCTCTTGTACCATAATAATGTCCGCCCGTGACTGTCTGAACTCTCAGAGCGCCAAATGTCTTTTTTTGTTAGAGTTAAGTCCATAGACGTTTAGTGATATTACCTTAGCCATTGTCGTAAGTGAGGTGGATCAAAGATATACTTAGCTGGGTCTAGTGATGGCGGGTTACGTTCCGGGTGCGTGGCATCCAGGGGAGAAGGGCGGGTGGGGGCAAGGTCCCTGCAGGGAAACAGTCTGTAGAGAGGAGAAGAGAGGAGATCTTGAATAAAGAAAAAAGGGTAAAGTACAAACATAATTATGCAATGTCATAACCATTTACAATCAGGCCCACAGAAAAGCAGGGGTCCTGGGGTCTGTAAAGTTCCGATTGAGCCCCCCAACCGGGGTCCCCGACTCCAATAATGGGGAGAGTGGGACCAGGTAGGGAGATACGGATGGACAAAAGTCCAAAAGGGAACTATCAAGTGGTAAACCACGGGGGGGGGGGGGGGGGGGGGGGGGGGGGGGGGGTTGGTGACTCGAGAATCGATCTGTCTGAGGCAACATCCAAGGCCAGCCCATGATGTGTCAATACAAGGGTAGGTAACTTGTAGGCAAACGGGGGGGAGGATGTCAACATAATGTAGCATGTGGGTGCTTATGGTGGCGAGTTTGTTCCCAGTGTTGTCCAGCAAGGGGGTGTAGAGAAAGTCCAGCAGTGTTCATTATGAATCTCCTGGGGGGGTTACCCCATTTTGTGTTTTGGAGGTTTGCGTAGGTGGTCCGGGCCTCTGGAGCGTTTGGTTGAGGGGACCTTCTGCCAAACCACAGGTGGTGGGGGTGGTGTGGCCACCAGGTCCCATTCAGGTAGACTGGGGTAGGGGATCCCCAGGACTCCAGATCTTCCAGGTAGCGCAGGACGGCTGTTTTCCCCTGATGTTTGGCAGTTAGACTGAAGGGGCATCCCCATCTGTAGGCGATGGTTTTTTTCCTGGAGTGAATGCAGGAGGGGTTGCAGCAGTCTTTTTTGGAGTGTGATCCATGAGAGGTCTGGGTAGATCTGCACAGGGGATTTATCGAAGGTCAGATTGCGAATGGAGCGGGCTCTCCGCATGATGTCCTCTTTCAGGGGGAATGAATGGACCCGACATATATGATGTCCCGTGGTTTGGATGCTGGGCCCTTAGGACGGAGGGCGCGGTGAGCTCTGTCCATATCGATGGGCTTGTCCGCAGGTTCCCCCAGCATTTCATTGAATAGTTCCTGCAGTGTGGTTTGCAGGTCCTCGGCATCTTCTGTCTCTGGCAGGCCACGGGTGTGGATATTATTCCGGCGCCCCCTGTTGTCCAGGTCCTCCACGTGACGTTTCATTTCCCGGAGCATGAGGCGGTGATCCGAGCCCCGTGTTTGGGTCCGATGGACTGCTAGCTTAGTTTCCTGCAGCTCCTCCTCCACCATCTCCACCCTGTCATTTAGGTGTTTGAGGCCTGCATGTAGGGACTGAATTTCAGCTCGGCAGGTGGCCTTCACGTCGTCAATAAGTTACTGGAAGTCCTCTTTGGTTGGGATGGCTTGCAGATAAGCTTGCCATGGGGGGTAAGGTCCCCCATCTGGTCCCAGGGCAGTATGGGCTGGAAGGTTATATGAGTGACAGTCCGCTGCAGGGGGGTCAAGGTTCAGGGGTGGAGGTAAAGAGGGCTGGGGGTCCCAGGGTGCAGTCCACAATGTTACGTGGGGGGATAGTATGGTATGCTCTGGCGGGTCTCCTCTCTGGGTTTGTGGTGGGGCCTGTGTCATCTGTGCATATGAGGGGGGTGTTGCTGTGCCTCCCCAGGATTTACTGTGCTGCCTGGAGCGAGAGGGTCTTTGGGCCTTAGGCCTAATAGGGCCTGACCAGACGGCGTTCCGCTCCCTGCCTTCAGATGCAGCAAATGGGGCCTGCATATGTCTGGGGCTCTGGAGGGCTGGAAAGTCCTCTGTTATATAGGGTGTGGGGGAGGGGTAGCCTGTGCCTCGGGTTCCCGGGTCTGATGCTGTCCTCAAGAGCTTGGGGTAGGCCTCAGTACACTGCGTGTACTGCGATGGAGGCTGTGGTGCGGCCTTGTCAGCCGGATGTATGAATGGGGAGCCTGGGGAGCGGGGGAAGCTGCGCTGGTGACCCCCTGTGGCATCTCGATGGGTCCCGGAGATCCCCATGCCATGTTGTTGCTGTCCGGTGGAGGCCCATCCATCTGCGGCAGTGTGGAGGGTTGTTGTGGTGGCGCAGTGGCCGGCGCCATTTTGCCACTCCCGCCAGGCATCTTGTCGGCCTAAAGTATTCTTTGAACGCCGCCGACGAGCACGGCGGTGGCTGTGATGACGACCGAGCTGAGGACGATCGGGTGGTCCATGAGCTGCCCATTAATGTGGGTTTTTTCCCCCGTTCTGAGCCTGTGTAGCTCTGGGTTGGAGATGAGCTCTTAGGCTGAGCATCTGTCCAGGTCACACCCCCCTGGCCAGTACTTTTAAAGCCCACTCAGACACCACCCACACAACACCCACTGCCAGCCTATCAAGGATTCTGACAAATCAAAATCGATAAGAGGCAGTCCTTCTTAATATATTATTCCTCTGCCCATCCTCTAGGAAGCATGCTGTAGTGACCACTAGGGGCAGAATTTGTCCATGACCCAGGTAAAATCTTCAGTGACAGCTGGTCTTTGATCTTCAGCTGGTCTTTGAACTCAGGCAATCAGTCATCTTAGCAGCAGTTGATTTATGAAGCTTTTGTTTGCAGTCATGATAATCAGGCACTTCAATCTTTATTACACCAGGTGGTTTGAAGCCAAGCTTTTTTATCCCATACTGCCTTGCCGGGGGATACGCGTGACCCTTTTCTTCCAGATGAAGATTCTGATATGCATTCCTCAGTTACATTGCTCTGATTGGTAACCTACTGAATGGCATTCCAGGCTGCCATTCAGTGATGAGGCTAGGTGTACCAGATTTCATATTCAAAAACATCTTACTTTATGAAATAAAACATATTGCCTTCCAACATATTCCGCTTTGTGCCTGAAGGGCACACATCTCCCTTCTCCTGCCCAGACCAATTTTTAGCTTTCAGTGCTGTCACACTTTAAATGACAATCATGCTACACTGTACCCAAATTGTATTTTTATAATTTTTCCCTACAAATAGAGATTTCTTTTGGCGGTATTTGATCACCTCTGGGGTTTTTTATTTTTTGTTAAAAAAATGAAAAAAGACCGAAAATGTTAAAAAAAAATACAAAACAGTTTTATATTTTGTTATAGAATTTTGCAAACAGGTAACTTTTATCCTTCATTGATGTACACTGATGAGGCTGCACTGATGGGCACTGATAGGCTGCATTGATGGGCACTGATAAGGCGTCACTGGTGGGCAATAATAGGCGATACTGGTGAGCACTGATGAGGCGTCACTGGTGGGCACTGATGAGGGGGCACTGGTGTGCACTAAGAGGTGGCACTGAGGGGCACTGATGGGCAGCACTGAAGGGCATTGATAGGTGGCACTGAAGGGCACTAATAGGTGGCACTGATAGCTGGCACTGATAGGTGGCAGTGATGGGCACTGATGGGTGGCAGTGATTGACAGTGATGGGCACTAGTAGGTGATACTGATAGGCAGCACTGCTAGGTGGCACTGATTAGGCATTGATTGGCACCACTGGTGGGCACTGATAGGTGGCACTCGTGGGCATTGATAGTTGGCACTAATTGGTGGCACTGATATACACTGGTGGCTACTGATATGCACTGTGTGGGCACTGGCAGACGACACTGGTGGGCACAGATGAGGCAGCTGTACCTCTTCGGGACCAATGTCCCTTACACAGAAGCCGGAGATGGGCTTTTTTTTCAAAAAATACAATTTAGAAAATAAACGATTACCGATCTTCTGTTTACATCACATGATCAGCTGTCATTTGGCTATAGCGCGGACAGGAAGAGGTTAAGGATGTCATTAATCTCTCTCTGCGTAACAAAGCCCAGATTACTGTCTGAAGCTATGGCTGAGAGTTTGTTCCTCAGGATACTGATGTCCACTTCATTAATAACATCCATCCCAGCTCCTATTCCCCCCAATATAGTTCTGAATACATCCCTCCTCTTTCAGCTACTTCTTTAATAGGCATCCTGAATGAATTTCATTCTGTGTCCGCACATCTCTGGGAGCAAGCCACTGGTACAATGACCGCACTTGATTCAGTACATATTCGGCACATATTGGGTAATATGTTTTATCAACCACTGTGAGACATTGAAGTGCCATTTGGTGAAGGCATACTGTACCCTGGTAGCCAGCGTTTGGGAAGAGCTTGGATCTATTTGTAGTGGCTTTCATTTCTCTAATGGAGCATGTCTTTGTGTGTAGTCCCTGGCATTACCTGTGCAAGGTTCCAAGCTCTCAGGTGAGACATCAATCAGCCGTATCTCCCCCATGTCCAGTTCTGGTATCCCACATTTCAAGTAACCGAAAACCTCTCTGTAGATTGATAAGACTGAGATACCGACCCCACAAGGAAATTTCCATCCCGTTGATGTGCCATCTAAAGCTGCCTAGTTTAGTCAACAGACACTTTACTATGCTGCCTAAGTGCCAGCCGCCTGGGCACCTGCACCATATTAATTTAGTTATGCCAATACATGTCCAACATTAAAAACATATTTTCCTCCTTTCAATTCTTCCCCCCCAAAAAAACATAGTTTACATTTCTTGTTCTGAAGGATTGGATAGGTTATATTCCTTTCCTAACCTCCAACCATTGCACTTGTATTTACAGTATGTTTACATTCATAAATGATAGTAGAGACTCCGACAAGATGTTTCCCAAGCCTAGTTGATGGGCAAAGTCTTTCAGATGCAGCACTAGCGGTAACTTGTCCTCAAGTAAAAGAAACCTTATATTGCAAGTATTAATCTGAATCTTTTAGTTTGTCCCTTCTCCCCTGAATGTTTGTCAGAACAAATTTGCGATGTGGCATGGCACAGACAAACTTCGAACCAGATGAACATCTTTCATCCATGTTCCAGAGACTGGAGTTCTCTCCAAACTCTCGCTCCATCAGGGCTCTGAAAATGAAAAACAAGAGCAGTATCAAATTCTTATTTACAATATCTACTTGCTTGCTATGTTTGCTTATAGTTCCTCCCTTGGAACCCAGGAACTTACATTCGTTTTTACCGGCAACACGATTCGACTGCACATTTTCCGTCAGAAATTCTGATTGTGTGTACAGGGCATAAGACCTTTGCACTAAGTCCCTTTTCAGGTGGACAAAACCTAAACATTTTGGATTTTTTTTCCACCTGAAAAAATAAAAAAAAACCTTGAATAACCCCAGCAGCTAAAATGGCTTTCTACCAAAGCTTGTCTTAAACAAAATGTGATTTCCTTTGCATATTAATATTAGCCCCCAAACAATAGCTGGCAATGTGACTCCCCTTTTTACAAACAAAGCATTTGAGAGCTGGTCTCCCTGCATAGGCCCTTCTCTGAGCATATGGCGATGGAGAATCACATTGTTGCATAACATTACTATGATTGGAATCAACAGACTTTACACTTTCATTGTCTGAGGAGTAGTCACTAGCAATGGACTCGTCAGAAGTCTTCACTGTCACTGTGTCATTATTTTTGAAAAGATCAGGCCCATTTTCCTTTTCAACTACTGAATCAATTTCAAGAGCAGTTACAACACTTTTGTTTAAATACTCCTCCACATTACCAACATTGATTCCGACCAAAGCAACATCACTTGCAGCACCAAGAGCATCAGGTTTCCATAACTGTCACTCTAGAGCAGGGGTCGGGAACCTATGGCTCGTGAGCCAGATGTGGCTCTTTTGATGGCTGCATCTGGCTCTCGCCTCTCAATCCGCGGATCGCGTGGTGTGCCCAAAGGAAAGGCTGCGGCTTTGGCCTAGCTCCGGAGCGGCGGCTATCTTGGTACATCCGGCTGTGGCCTAGGTGAGCGGTGCGCTGACGTCATTATCACCCGCCTCAACTGCTCGTGGATCTGCCTGCTTGTGTAGTGGTAAGCCAGCAGAAAATCGTAGGCGAGATGTGGATATTACAGTGGGGGAGATGTGAATATTACAGTGGGGGAGATGTGAATATTACAGTGGGGGGGAGATGTGGAAATTACAGTGGGGGGAGATGTGGCTATTACAGTGGGGGGAGATGTGGACATTACAGTGGGGGAGATGTGGACAATACAGTGGGGGAAATGTGGACATTACAGTGGGGGAGATGTGGATATTACAGTGGGGAGATGTGGATATTACAGTGGGGGAGATGTGGACATTACAGTGGGGGGAGATGTGGACATTACAGTGGGGGGAGATGTGGACATTACAGTGGGGGAGATGTGGACATTACAGTGGGAGAGAAGTGGATATTACAGTGGGGGAGATGTGGACATTACAGTGGGGGAGATGTGGATATTACAGGGGGGGGGGGAGATGTGGACATTACAGTGGGGGGAGATGTGGACATTACAGTGGGGGAGATGTGGATATTACAGTGGGGGGAGATGTGGATATTACAGTGGGGGGAGATGTGGATATTACAGTGGGGGAGATGTGGATCTTACAGTGGGGGAGATGACGTGGATATTACAGTGGGGGGAGATGTGGATATTACAGTGGGGGGAGATGTGCATATTACAGTGGGGAGATGTGGACATTACAGGGGGGGGGAGATGTGGACATTACAGTGGGGGAGATGTGGATATTACAGTGGGGGAGATGTGGATATTACAGTGGGGGGAGATGTGGATATTACAGTGGGGGAGATGTGGATCTTACAGTGGGGGAGATGACGTGGATATTACAGTGGGGGAGATGACGACATTACAGTTATAATTAATAGAAATTAGTCAATTAATCGATTAAAAAAAAAATTTGATTAATCGAACACGAAAATCTCACCACGTATCAACCAGACTACATAGCCATCAGCAAAACCATGCAGCACCAGAAGTCGCATTAATGGTAAGAAGTACTTTATTCATCATTGGTTAGCAACAGCATAACGTTATTAAAAATAATTCAGAGACTTATTGTACTTTAAAAGTGTTGGTCTTACATAAAATGCACACATTTACCTGTATTTAGTTTTAAACATATTGTATGGCTCTCACGGAATTACATTTTAAAATATGTGGCGTTCATGGCTCTCTCAGCTAAAAAGGTTCCTGACCCCTGCTCTAGAACCTCTATCTGTGCTGAGCACTGAGACTGCTCAGCCTTTGCATGTAACTTGGTCATGGATGCCTGGGCACCAAGTAACTCCTTCCTAAGCAGTATTATAATACACTCATTCTCAGCCTTTGGCAATACAACTGTCTCTTAGTTTACATGTTTCCTATAATTCTTCAATTTTCTGTTCCACTACTTACTTCTCAGTCACCAATTGTTCAATCTGATCACAAACATTTGCATCTGCTTTTGCAGCTAGCGCCAATATATTTTTACTTACACTTTCTATCTGATCTATTAACTGCTTTCTCTCAGTATGCCACTGCACTTCTTTTTGTTTAGCAATCTCCTTCATTCTTAATAGCATGCACATTCGCCATTCTCGCTTTTCTTGCCTTTCTTTTTTTTTATAATGTATTCTTTATTACATTTTTCATATATACAAAAAAAGACAAAGATACCACAGTCTAAAATAAATTTTTCGTTTCATGACATCGTTTAGCTCTATACATTCTTTACCCTTCCCTTCTACCTTTACAAATACTATATAATAGCAGCTACATTTCTATTCCACATCTAGAGACAAAATTAAAGATCTCCCTTCCCTTTACTTATAGTATACTACTATTATGTTTATATGTAGTCCCCCTCTCTTCCCTGTCCTCTCTCACTCAATCTATCCCCAGTATATAATAGTTAGATGGGGATTCCCAACTCCTTATACATAACCATCTACTATTTCCTTTACACTTTTTCAGACTTCTGTCTCAGATGGATTCATTTTGGTTAACCAGGGGCTCCACATTTTATTGAACTCTTTAACAATACCTCTCTTTATATATACCGCCTTTTCTCTACACAGATTCTCATTTACTACCCCGACCCAGTTATGCACCGTAGGCGGTTCCTTTGCTTGCCATATACCTGCAATTAGTTTTCTAGCTTGAAATATGCATCTCAGTATTGCCATAGTTTTACTTTTCCTCTCTCCCTTTTCCTCTCTATATCCCAATATACACCCTTTAGCTTCCAGCTCAAGTTTAATTCCAAATATCTCACTTATACTTTTGGTCACTCCCTCCCAGTAATGACCCAATTTGGGACACCTCCACAACATGTGGATAAGATCTCCCGTTTTTTGGCATCTGGGACAGCCATCGTCAGCCCGTCTGCCAAATCTAAACAACCGCTTAGGGGTATAATATGCTCTATTAATGAGCATCAAGTGCGATATTCTCTGCGGGGGGGGGGGGGATACTGAAACCTTCGACCCTTTCTCTAAGATTCTTCCCCATTGTGTATCCATTATTAAACCCACATCCTTTTCCCACTTTGCCTTTACCTTTCCCAATTTCCCCCGTATATCTATTTCCTGTCCTATATATTCATATAGCCATGAAATGAGCCCTTTAGTTGATCCAACCTGTGAGATTTTTTGAAAAAGTGGCATTTTTTGCCATATTAATGGATGTTCCACAAATTGTGCCTCGAGAGCATGTTCCACTTGTAAGTATGAAAATAGAGAGTGATGTGATATATTAAACTCCAGCTTTAAGTCAATTAATTTTTTCAGCATGTTACCTCTATATAAATGGCTCAGTTTACTAATCCCATTTTTTTCCCCAATCCCTGATTTTACCTATCGAATAGATCTCTTTAAGATTTCTATTATTCCACAGGGGGGTTTGTTCAATCATCCCCCTGTATTGTAACAGTTTTTTAACCATTATCCAGATTTTTTTATAGTGGGGTATTCATGGCCAAATGAGCCCGCCTCTACTGTTTCTATAAGTGTACCATGCCCTGCCTCTACCAGTATTAGCTCTATATTCGGGGTGCCTCCTCCCGGAACCCCACATCCCAGAAACTGCTGCAACTGAGCCGCCAGGAAATAGCGCTCCGGGTGGGGCACCGCAAGGCCCCCTTCTTTTACTGGAAGCTGGAGGGTACAAAGAGGGATCCTAGCCTGTCCACCCTTCCAGATAAGTTCCTTAAAAAGAGTTTCGATTTTCCGGAACCAACTCCTGCATATCCACACCGGAGAATTGTGTAGCACATACAGGAGTTGGGGCATCCAGATCATCTTTATCAAAGCGCTTCGCCCCGCAACTGACAGAGGGAGGTGCTTCCAAATGGCTATCTTCTTTTTAAACCTAGTCAATGATGGTACCAGATTAAGCCTCACAAATTGATTAGGATCCTTCATCAGGACCACTCCCAAGTACTTCAGTGCCTTTACTACCTCCAACTGGGGCATTCCTGGTATCATAACTTCCGCATCTGTACCAATTGGGAGTAGCTCTGATTTCTTCCAATTTATTTTAAGACCTGTGAACCTGCCGAAGTTCTCCACTATATTTTCTTCGCTTTAGTGAGAGATTGATCCAAATCTCCCAAAAACAACAAGACATCGTCTGCATATAGGGCGATTTTTTCACTCCCTCCCTTCCTCCGAAAACCTATTATCTCAGCGCTATTTCTAATAGTGATAGCTAATGGCTCCATTACAAGCGCAAAGAGGAGGGGTGACAGGGGACTCTCTAACTCAATTTTTTCTGAGAATTCGTTGTTAATTTTTAACCTGGCCGTCGGTTTATCATAAAGTAGTCTTATCCATCTGGTGAACGAGGGACCCACCCCGAACTTCTCCAGCACTCTCCAAATATACCCCCACTCCACACTATCAAATGCTTTAGTTACATCGAGTGCCAGCACCGCTCTTGGTCCCCCATTCACCAGCGGACTCTGCAGGTTCAAAAAAGCTCTTCTTATATTAATGCTTGTAGATCTATCAGCTATAAAACCTGTCTGATCCGGGTGGATCAACCTTGCAATAACCCTACTCAGCCGGATCGCCAGTACTCTAGCCAATATTTTAGTATCAAGCACAGGAGCGAGATTGGCCTATATGCCGAGGTATCTAAAGGATCTTTTCCTTCTTTCTGTAGAATTATGATGGTGGCTTCTGACATTGAAGTGGGTAACCTTCCTTCTCTATTGGCCTCCTCCAGCGTATTTAACCGCTTCCCGACCGCCTCATGTAGATATACGTCAACACAATGGCACGGGCAGGCAAAAGCACGTACCTGTACGTCCCCTTTAATTTGCCTGCCCGGGGGGCGCGCGCGCGACCCGGTCGGGAGCTCCGTGACCACGGCCGCGGGACCAGCGGACCCGATCGCCGCTGGTATCCCGCGATCGGGTTACGGAGCTGAAGAACGGGGAGAGGTCTATGTAAACAAACCTCTCCCCGCGCTTCCTACACTGACTGTCAGTGATCGGCGGTTCCCTGTCATCGGGAACGCCGATCAATGAAGTCAGACGTACAGCCACGCCCCCCTACTGTAAAAAAAAAACACAACACGTCACACTGACTCCTCCCCGCCCCCTAGTGGTTAACCCCCTAACTACAACTGTCATTTACATAGGAATCAGTGCTATTTAAATAGCAGTGATTGCTGTATAAATGACAAATGTCCCAAAAATGTGTCAAAAATGTCCGATGTGTCCGCCAAAATGTCGCAGTCACAATAAAAATCGCTGATCGCCGCCATTACTAATAAAAAAAAAAAAATTAATAAAAATGCTATAAAACTATCCCCTATTTTGTAAACGCTATAACTTTTGCGCAAACTAATCAATAATCGATAATTGCGATTTTTTTTACCAAAAATATGTAGAAGAATACGTATCGGCCTAAACTGAGGAAAAAAAATGTTTTTTTTATATTTTTTTGGGGATATTTATTATAGCAAAAAGTAAAAAATATTGCATTTTTTTCAAAATTGTCGCTCTATTTTTGTTTATAGCGCAAAAAATAAAAACCGCAGGGGCGATCAAATACCACCAAAAGAAAGCTCTATTTGTGGGAAAAAAAGGACGCCAATTTTGTTTTGGAGCCACGTCGCATGACCGCGCACTTGCTAGTTAAAGCGACGCAGTGCCGAATTGCAAAAAGGGGCCTGGTCCTTTGGCTGCCAATTGGTCCGGGGCTGAAGTGGTTAACAGTGTAGGGAGTAAGATTTCTCCATAACTCTTGTATATCTCAACAGGCAGTCCATCAGGGCCCAGTGATTTTTGATTTGCCATGTTATTTACTGCCTGCTGGAGCTCTACCTAAGTTATTGGGGCCTCCAATTCCTCTCTCTCCCCTTGGGACACTGAGGGGATCTCCAACTCCCGCAGAAAATCCTCCATTGCTCCCTCCATTCCGATTTTCTGCGCTGTGTATAGTTTTTTATAAAAACTCCTAAATGTCTGAAGTATCCCTGTCGGATTAACTATAACCTCTCCTCCCTCAGTTCTAATAGCCTGAACAACAGAGGTTGGGGAATTTGTTTTTACTATTTGTGCCAACATCCTTCCTACACTTTCCCCTTCTGCGAACGTGGATTGCCGTTGGAGGAGCCTTCTGGTTTTGACTTTTTCCATGATAACTAGCTTATAGTTCTGTTGCCTATCTAGCCATGTTTTTTTATTCTCCACTGTTGGGTTTATTACATAATGATTTTCGGCTTCTAGCATTTCTCTCTGAGCTTTTTCTTCTACTACTCTGGCATTTTTATTAAACTTAGCCATTTGCTGTATCAACACCCCTCTCAGGGCGCCTTCAATGCATCCCATATTATATTAGATGATGCTGAGTCTTTATTAAATGCTATAAATTCCCTTATTTTAAATAATATCTCATCTGGCTCTTTAATTAGCTCTAGCCAACCTGGATTTATTCTCCACTCCCCCCGCGGTCTATTTTCCCCCACTTTCATTGTCATTACTATAGGGGAGTGATCCGATATCCCCCTTGAGCAATGCTTAGTTCTTTCCACCTTTGGCACCGCACCCACACTCCCCAGGGTCAAGTCTAACCTGGAGAGCGTGGAGTGCGTAGCAGAATAACATGAATACTGCAGTTTGTCAGGGTTGCGTAACCTCCATATATCTACCAATCCTACTTCTTCTATATATTGACTTAGTTTACTTCTCTCTACTATATCAGAAGATGTCCTTATAGGGAACCTATCTAATTTATTATTCAGGACCTCATTAAAGTCGCCCATTACCAATACCGGGGTTTCTCCTTTATCCTGTAAAAATTCATTGAGTTTAAGCAACACATCTATTTTAAATGGTATGTAAGGTATGTAAACATTTGCAATAACATAGGCACCATTTTCGATCATACAATACAAAAAGATATATTTTCCATTTTCATCAATGTCAATCTGTCTGCAGGAGAAATTCACTCTCGACTTTATCAAAACACTGACCCCCCTACTATATGTAGAATATACTGAATGATATTGGTATTGATATTTCTTATTCTGCAGGGCCGGGGCAGTATGTTTAGTCAAATGAGTCTCCTGCAGACAGATTAACTCTACCCTCCATTACAGAAAACACCGCTGTTTTCTTGGCCGGTGTCCCCAATCCCCTAACATTCCACGTTCCTATATTAACTACAGTCATTTTACCTTTTAAGGCCGAGATGGCACTGAAATATACATTTATTTAACACAAATTCTGCAACCCTTCCAACCTTACTCCTCTATTACTACCCTTCTCCCCCCTTACCCTGAGATCATTATCAATACGTGTTCCCACCCTCAAAGTGTCATACCAACAAAAATAATAATCATACATATACATATACCAAACCCAGAAACTAGGAAGAGAAAAAAAAAAGGGGGGAGACAATCCATTAACTTTCCCTATTTCCTTTTCGCTTAATTTGTGTCTTCTTATAAACCTCCTTCCTACCTTTACAATACAACCATTCCTCCTGCGGCTTTTTATCCCCATTGTGCAGGAAAAGCAAAAGAAAAACAGAAGGCAAAACTTACAAAAAACTTTTTTCCATTTCTTTTCCCCTGACAACTTCCTCCACTCATGTGCCCTATTATATGAAAATACTCTTTCTTAATTCTTAGTGAAATTTGTGTCCTTCCTTTATTTATCTTATTTATAGTCTGTGTTGTGTACCTTTGTTCATGTTTATAACAAAAATAATTTTTTACCCTATCTTCCCTCATCCCTCCCCACAAAATTCTCTCCCAAATAATTTGATTAGCCATTTCTCCAAAAATTCCACAGGGTTCGGACCCTCACTTTTCTCTGGGAGGCCGACCACCCTTACATTGTCTCTACGGAGCCTGTTCTCCATCTCCTCCAATTTGAACTCATGTCTTGATATTTGCTCCTTCATACTTTTTATATCTGCTATTAGGGGGAAAGTATCATCCTCTAGTTGACTAATTCTCCCTTCCAACTCTGATGTTCTTTGCCCCATTTTTTCCAGCTCTTGTTTAACTAGAGTCATATCTTCTTTCACTCCTCTCATCTGATCACAAAGTTCTTTGATTTAGCCGTTGCATGCATTTACTGCCAGCAGTACATCTTTTAAAGTTGGTTCTCTTTCAGAGGGGGGGCCAATTTCAGCTATTTCATTAGGCTTTATATTACCGCCCAATCTTACTGGGTCTGCTACACCCACCACCTCTATATTTTTAGTATTCAAGCCTTTGGCAGACCCAGGAATCGAGGCATTACATAGTTGCCCCGAACTTTTGCTATCAGGGGGCCCTCCTTGCCGAATTTTGGACTATACCCCTTTTTTAGGGGGAGTCTGTGCCGGAGCGTGTGCATATTGCTCAAGCCTTGCTGCCGCCTATACAGATGCTGCCACTATCTGCTGCTGGGTTTGCTGGGGATTTTTCTCCTTGGCTGAGCGTAAATGTTGCATCGTTGACAAAACAATGGTGGCGATGGAAAACAGCAACAATCAAAAAAAAAAAAAAAAGAGAGAGAGGATATTATCTTCTTATGGGCACTTATTGAATTTCAACTAGGTAGGGTCTCTACAGCACAAGTATACCAAACAGTGCCTTAATTTATCACACAGAAGAGAGAGCGTTTTATATAGTCCAAACCAACATTACACCCTTTATTCTGGCATAAATATTTGCCCGTGTATCATATATCCGGCGTCAAAGATTATAGATGACCATATAGAGCCAATAGGGAAGGTGCTTATAAAAAAATAACAGTCTTTATAATTTCCAAGAATTTTCTCTACTTACGGTGTTGATACTTTTTGCTTTTTTAACCCTGCTTTGTATATTCATACACGTATCTGGCACTAATGTTTGTAGATAAGCATATGGATTAGAAAGGGGGACACACTGGTTAAAAAAAATAAAAAATAGCAGTCTATATAGCTCCAATGAGCTCCAATAACCCCCACAGCTTATCGCACAGTTATCGCGCAACTATCGCACAGTTCTGTTCCTAGAAAAGCGCTTTATATAGCATAATTAGTGCTTCTTTGTGCCTTTTACTTTTGTCTCTATCACATATCCAGCATCACTTTAAATACCTTATAGCGATTCAGACAGAATCAAGCAGCGCCAGCAGGGTCAGCAGAGTCAGTGGACTGTTCTTACTGGAGTTTTTAATCTCGTTTTTCTTAGCAGCACCAGCCGGTTTGCATTCATCAACTATTTCACATAAAAAAAAGAACGTTAAAACGAGAAAACGTTTTAACGAGAAAAAGTTGGGACTTTATATGAGGCTGTGACCTGGTAAGGTCGGTTGCCTCCATCCCTATCTAATGAATGCAATTGGGTGACTGGGGGGTTGGGACTTTAAATGAAGCAGGCAGGTGTAAAACATTTAGATTTATTAAAAAAAGGAAAAACAAACAAACAATCAATGGTAAGTTGCATGAGGGTAGTCATGAGTACACCAAGGAAAGCAATGTTTTCCATTCAATGGATAAATATACAGCAATGACAATTGACCACAATAGTACAAATCACAGTTGCAAGTGATCATTGAAAAAAATAAATAAAACAGTAGTTGGCATAAGACATGGCATATAATAGCTCTATGCATTTCGTGGATTCATCCACTCTTCAGGAGCATGCACGTGGAAAACTGAATGCTGTAATATAGTAGCGATATCTGTAAGGTCTGACCCTGTCACGGGAAGGAGGTTTAGAATAAGGTAATTATAGATAATGATGTCTAGGATAAACCCCCTGAAACCACTCTCAAAAAATATACTTACATAATCTTTGTACAGTAACAGCAATGAGCCAACATGGGTCAGATTAACCCCATAAGGGGTATCACTGGAGGGAACTGAGGTGGTGAAGGCAGACCAGGGCTGAGCAGAGATGATTTCCAAGAAAGAAAAATTCCAAAGGAAGGGATGGTCAAAAATGACCATGTGTGCTAAGGACAAAACATAAGATATAAAATAGGTTGGGAACTCATTGTGTGGTACAATATATAGTTGTGTCCTAAACTTGGTAAAGGATAGGATAATGAGGTGCTAATGAGTGTGAAGGTGGGTTAAGTTAGTGAGAGCAAAGTATGGTGAAAGTAAAGTATTAGAATGATTGGAAAGTAAGGTGAAAAGTAGAAAGTGTTGAAAAACCAAGGAAAATTGAGTAAAATGCAAAGTCCAAAGTGAAAAAGTGATAAAAAAAAAAAATAGAGTCAATTTACCTAAAACATTTCAATGTTGAGTGATCCACAAAGTGTGCAGATAAACAGGTTGGAACCACCATGTGAGTCAGTCTGCCCCAGAATGACTTATAAGGGCTGGTCTGCCCCACCCACCAACGTCACGTAGGCGTGCACTGTGGAAGGATAGGCTACTGCAAGAGGGCGGAACCGCCCCAACCAAAAACAGTGCCAGAAAGTTCCTCCATCTGGCTGCTAGATGTGAAGAGGGCGATATTGAAACGGCGCCGCCAAAGACATGGCGTAGCGGTTCCATCGCATAGAGCGTGACGCCGATGCGCAGTACAGGGTGATCCACCCCCCCTAATGAGGAGGGGAGGAGGAAGACCCGTAATGCGCATCGCAGTTCCCAAGGTGATGGAGCAATTGCTCCTATCTAAAGCATGCGACACATGCGACTGTTGAGGATCATAAAGAATTTAATAAGGGGTGGGGAATAGAAAACCCCATCCCATGGCAATTAGCCAGGTGGAGAAAGGGGGAATTCCTATGAATAATCTAGATATTAATGAATACAATGGGTATTATTCAGACCTAAAAATGATATCAACAAGCGCGCTTCCATCCCTAATTACTTGAAAAAGAACGTTAAAACGAGAAAACGTTTTAACGAGAAAAAGTTGGGACTTTATATGAGGCTGTGACCTGGTAAGGTCGGTTGCCTCCATCCCTATCTAATGAATGCAATTGGGCGACTGGGGGGTTGGGACTTTAAATGAAGCAGGCAGGTGTAAAACATTTAGATTTATTAAAAAAAGGAAAAACAAACAAACAATCAATGGTAAGTTGCATGAGGGTAGTCATGAGTACACCAAGGAAAGCAATGTTTTCCATTCAATGGATAAATATACAGCAATGACAATTGACCACAATAGTACAAATCACAGTTGCAAGTGATCATTGAAAAAAATAAATAAAACAGTAGTTGGCATAAGACATGGCATATAATAGCTCTATGCATTTCGTGGATTCATCCACTCTTCAGGAGCATGCACGTGGAAAACTGAATGCTGTAATATAGTAGCGATATCTGTAAGGTCTGACCCTGTCACGGGAAGGAGGTTTAGAATAAGGTAATTATAGATAATGATGTCTAGGATAAACCCCCTGAAACCACTCTCAAAAAATATACTTACATAATCTTTGTACAGTAACAGCAATGAGCCAACATGGGTCAGATTAACCCCATAAGGGGTATCACTGGAGGGAACTGAGGTGGTGACCATCCCTTCCTTTGGAATTTTTCTTTCTTGGAAATCATCTCTGCTCAGCCCTGGTCTGCCTTCACCACCTCAGTTCCCTCCAGTGATACCCCTTATGGGGTTAATCTGACCCATGTTGGCTCATTGCTGTTACTGTACAAAGATTATGTAAGTATATTTTTTGAGAGTGGTTTCAGGGGGTTTATCCTAGACATCATTATCTATAATTACCTTATTCTAAACCTCCTTCCCGTGACAGGGTCAGACCTTACAGATATCGCTACTATATTACAGCATTCAGTTTTCCACGTGCATGCTCCTGAAGAGTGGATGAATCCACGAAATGCATAGAGCTATTATATGCCATGTCTTATGCCAACTACTGTTTTATTTATTTTTTTCAATGATCACTTGCAACTGTGATTTGTACTATTGTGGTCAATTGTCATTGCTGTATATTTATCCATTGAATGGAAAACATTGCTTTCCTTGGTGTACTCATGACTACCCTCATGCAACTTACCATTGATTGTTTGTTTGTTTTTCCTTTTTTTAATAAATCTAAATGTTTTACACCTGCCTGCTTCATTTAAAGTCCCAACCCCCCAGTCGCCCAATTGCAACTATTTCACATAGATAGATTCCAGTAAGCCATAAAAAAATAGCCTCCACAAACAACTAAGGGTGCAGGGTCTCACGGGATCGCTCCAGTTAATTTACTGTGTTGCATTGTATGTTCTTCCACACTGACTCCCCCTTCCCCTCTCACTGGTCCTTCCGAAAGCGGCGCACCCCACGCTCGGCACTCAGCGTGTGATGTCACCCTCAACCTCAGCAGTTTCCGGACCAAGTCGGGGCTGTACAGTGCAGTGTGGTGCAACAGCTGATCTGTCCGAGGAGCAGCACGCTTTATCCAGGTTAAACTGCGCTGTTAAACGGGGGTTTTTAGACAGGGTTTTCCATGAACTAAACGCTGCCACAGACTATCACCATGTCAGCAGGCGAAGGGCGAGAGGACACACACCTGGCTCACTCAGCCCAGCTCACTCAGCCCTCATCTTCCACATCCGGTCACACCCCGCCAATCTCTTTCTTGCCTTTCTTAGATGACAGTTTACTTTTCATATTTTTATTTTGAATATCACATTGTTTTAATAAATCATTAAATTGGTGGGTCAAAGCAGTTTCTGCCGACGTGTTAAAATTAGCAGAGGCATACATTTTAAGGAACATTCCAATGACCTCCATTGATATGTTAATTAGGTTCACACAGAACCAGTCTACACAGCAGCAGCTGTAACCAGCATGCATACACACACAGAGACAAACACACAGATGCAGCTGTTCCAAAGGTAATATGGACTTGTAGTCCTACAAGAAGCTCTTTCCTTATGCCCCGTACACATGGTCAGATTTTCCGACGGAAAATTTCCTATCGGACCATGTTGTCGGAAATTCCGACCGTGTGTGGGCTCCATCGGACTTTTTCCGTCGGAATTTCCGACGGAAAAAGTTTGAGATCCTGCTCTCAAATTTTCCGACAACAAAGTCCTATCAGACTTTTTCCGATTGTGTGTAGCGAATTCCGACGGACAAAGTGCCACGCATGCTCAGATCACATTACAAGACCAAAGCTATTGGCTACTAGCCTCTACGTAGTCCCGTCGTACGCAACGAACGTCACCACGTTCAGAATGATCAGATTTTCCGACAACTTTGTCCGACCGTGTGTATGCAACACCAGTGTCGGACAAAATCTGTCGGAAAAAATCCAACGGATTTTGTGGTCGGAATTTCCGATGGTGTGTACGGGGCACTACACTGACTTTAGCCCTCTCAGATCTTAGGAAACATGGAAATTATATTGGAGCAGAAAGCTATTTCACTCTCACGTGGATAGAAAAAAAATATATAAAATATAATCTATATTTATCCCACGTTCTACTCAAATATGTATGGTTTATCTTATAAATCTGCAAGTTCCATTGGTTAACCAAGGGTGATTAGCCCTTCTCGCTTGCACAACTGAACAGCTAATAGGACTAAAACAATTTGCATAAACAATACAATAAACATTAACACATACACATATACCAGCCCAAATTCTCACCAGATCTGCGTGTCCGCTCACTGATGGAATATTTCACAGAACTTTCAGGACCACTCAAGCAGGGCTTCAGAATTCACGAACCAGAACGAATCTTGTCCACTGTAGAGTAATACTTTCAATTCTGGGTCTTGTAGAGGACTTCTCAGCTTATAGGAACTCAAGATAAAAATACATTAGGTTTGCATTCTGTGAGGAATTTCTTTCCACACTCCTGCTTCTGGGGTGCCAAATGAAAAACATATTGTGTGATTATGGATTCCCCCTATTTATTATAAATATGTATTAACTTGTCTATTCCTATAATTAGCTAGTCTAGCAAAGCTCTGATAAAGTTAATGGTGATGGTACAAAAACAAAGTTAGCTATACAAAATAAATACACTGTTTAAATAAGCAAGAGTTTCATTTACTTCCCAAGAAAATAGGAATGCTAGCATACAACACTAAAAGAAAATATTACAAAGCATATGAAACAAACGAACATCAATGATACTTTACGTAAGGTCGTCCTCTGTGTTCAGCATCTTCAGCTGGACTCAATGGCAAGAGAGGAAGTAATTCCAGCTGATCAGTACTTTTAAAGCCCACTTAGAGGTCACCCACACAACACCCACTGCCAGCCTATCAAGGATTCTGACAAATCAAAATCAATAAGAGGCAGTCCTTCTTAATATAATAATCTTCTGTCCATTCTCTAGGAAGCATGCTATATTGACCACTAGTGGCAGCATTTGTCAATGAATCACCGGTATTTGACCCAGGTCAAATCTTCAGTGACAGCTGGTCTTTGATCTTCTGTAACTCTGTAACTGTAGGAAATCAGTCATCTTAGCAGCAGTTGATTTGTGAAGCTTTTGCTTGCAGTCATGATAACCAGGCTGTCAGACAGGGCTGTCTTTAAGGCAGGGCAAAAGGGACAGCTGCCCTGGGCCCTGTAATTGTTGTGGGGCCCAAAGCAGTTGCCTCATACTTGCCAACTATCCCAGTTTAAATTCCCTTATCCCTTGAGGTTTTAGTCCTGTGCTGTGTCCTGACATCTCGGTGTAAAGTTCTGTTACTAATGCTGCCCAGTTGTGCCATATTGTTGTGTACAGATGACTTACCTGCAGATCCTGTGTTTACATGTTTCAAAATAGCACATGTCAGCAGATGCGTGAGGTTGTCATTAACAATTAATGGAACTGCTGTGTTTCTGCTTAAGGGCAGAACGTTTCTGTGGTGTCAGGACAGCGATTTTGCATGTGTTCCCGACACACACAAATGTGAATGCAGGCTAAATGTCTCAGTTACATTGGTGGTCAGTGTAAATCTTCTCATTACATTGGTGCGTGGTGTAGAATCCTTTCATTCACACTAGTGGCCAGTGTGAATGTCCACCTTACATTGGTGGTCAGTGTAAATACCTCCTTACATTGGTGGTTACTGTGAATGCTTCTATTACATTAGTGGTCAGTGTAAACCCCTATTACTTTAGTGGTCAGTGTAAACCCCTATTACATTGGTGGCCAGTGTTGAAACTTCTCTTTATATTGGTAGTCGGTAAAAAAATCTGCATTGCCATTGATGACACCCTCTGCTCCCCCCAGCACTGCCAGTGATCCCAGGAGTCCTAGGATCACTAGGAGTTTTCTATCTATTAATGGGCCCCTCACCTCCACAGTCCATGGTATGCAGGCAATGAGGAGATGATGTACGTCTAGCAACCAATCAGTAAGCAGTAATGATGTGCAGTAACTTCCAGCAACCAACCCGTGAACAGTATGGATGTACAGTAATCTCTAGCAACCAATCAACAAGCAGAAATCATGTGCTGTAATATCCAGCAACTGATCAGTGAGCTGTAATGTGTGCTGTAACCTTTAGCAACCAGTCGGTGAGCTGTAATGATACACTGTAACCTCTGTCAACCAATCGCAATCGCTGCCTGATCTGAATCAGTGAACTGATTTTGAGTCTAGCTGCTATTTATTTTATGTCTGAGTGAAACTGCATGGGGGGGGGGGGCAAGAAAATGTGTGCCTAGGGTCCAAGCAATATTAAGGTGACCTGACAGCAGGTCCATCTTGAGCCCAGGTGACAGATGCACCCCGTTGGGGTCTGGAGTGCACCGCAAGGTAGTGGACCCTACGGCTGACCCCTAGGTCCTCCCAGCTCATGCTCACGGTAGACTACAGGGAGGTAGAGTGGAAGCAGCAGACAGCGACAACAAAGGATAGTCAGGAGATAGCCAAAGATCGGGGTAACAAGCAGGTAAGGATAGTCAAGAATAAGCCAAGATCAGTAACTGGACTCAGATGTAGAAGACACAGCAAGTCGCACACAAAAGCTAAACACACAATATTGATCAGCTGAGCTGGCTTGCAGTGCACAGGTTAATATAGAGTTCCCTGATAGGGGCTGGGGTAGAGCCATGCTTTGAGGAGAGACTACTTAAGCAACCAGTTGAGAGTGGCTGACCTCTTAAGCAGAACACATGGAGAGGTAAGCTGACAAACAAACATTACGCCATACCCATGACAAAGGCACTTCAATCTTTACTACACCAGGTATTTTGAAGCCAAGCTTTCATATCCCATACTCCTTTGCCAGGGGATTCGTGTGACCCTTTTCTTCCAGATGAAGATTCTGATATGCATTCTTCAGTTACATCGCTCTGATGGGTAACCTGCTGAATGGCATTCTCGGCTGCCCCCAAGAGTGACAAGGATACATGTAACCAGATTTCATATTCAAAAACATCTTACATTATGAAATATAACATGTTGCCTTCCAACACAAGGTCACCTAACAGCAGTGGAAAGTAATAAACCTTGATTTACCAAATACAGGAGACTATACTGCCAAAATGCATTAATGGCGACTATGCTAGACCTAAGCCGACCGGATGTGCACTGTCCATAAAAATTCAAGAAAAGATGGAATCAAAAGGGGCTCATAGGATGATTTTGCTGGGGAGGCAGTCCTTTAGGTTGTTCTTCTGCTGGCTATTGCTTGGGCCCTTTAAAGCCCCATACAATTCCGATGGATTCTGTCCTATCGGACAATGTTGTCGGAAATTCCGACCGTGTGTAGGTACCATCGGACAGTTTCCATCGGATTGTCCTACGGACCAATTTTTATCTCCTGCTGGATAGAATTTCCGACAACAAAGTCCGATCACACCAATTCCGATCGTGTGTAGCGAATTCCGACGGACAAAGTGCCACGCATGCTCAGATCACATTACAAGACCAAAGCTATTGGCTACTAGCCTCTACGTAGTCTTGTCGTAGGCAACAAACGGCACCGCGTTCAGAATGATCGGATTTTCCGACAACTTTGTCCGACCGTGTGTATGCAACACCAGTGTCGGACTAAATCCATCGGACCAAATCCGATGGATTTGGTGGTCGGATTTTCCGACCGTGTGTATGGGGCTTTAGAAGCAGTGGCACACTCCCTGAAAGCCTCCAGTGGTCACTGGTGGGAAGCTGAGGGCAAGTGACGCTTCAGCCACTCTGTGGCAGTAGTGCAGGATCTGTGATGCAAGTGGTGCTGCCCTGCGCTGCCCTCAGTCTCAGGTTCGCATTCCCACCAAAGGTGATTACTCAGACAGAAGCGCTTTACTATCTCTCTCTTCTCTGCACCACGAAAGAGAACTTCCCTGGGCAGTTTAATAAAAATCCTCTCTCCACTCCTCCCCCTGTACAGTGTTGACTGGGATCCATTATCTATATAGTCTATGGGTCCCAATATATGGCTGCCACCCCAAATCACAATTCCCAGGATTCTCAGGACTCTGCATAGAGGTCTATAGGCTTGGTTGGCTTTGGCTCTCCCTCTACTGACCATAGGAGAATAATGCAACATAACATCAGTATCTCAGTTGAAGGTGAAAGTAAATTAATCAATTTAAAGGGGAAAATGTCTCCCTCTCCATGTTTCTGTAGTTCTCACCAAAACCAAAATTTCTGTTGCAGAGAAAGCCTAAAAAAAAAAAAAGAGGGAATTACATTTTTGGAGGCTTTCTGTAAACAAAATGTGTACAGGATGCCCCTAGGTTGCCATGTTGCATTGGATTTTACAGAAAATTACAGCACTGCAAATTGAAATGGAAGAGTCATTTTTAATAACATTAAAGGAGAAGGGATAAAAAAAAAAAAACATGCATACTCACCTCCAGGATCATTCTGATGCTGCAGCTGTCCTGCACCGGCTCTAAGACTGAGAACTGAGCAATCGCTCATTTTTCGGCTCCGCTCTTAACAGGGAGCAGTGATTGTCAGTCACTGTCTTTCTGCTCTGCCCCTCCTGTGCTCACTGGTGCACTGGGCAGGTGGAGGGAATGGGAGAGCTCTCAGAGATGCATCTGGGTGGTTCCCAACATTGTCGGGATCCTTCCAAAGTCTTGAGCAGCTCTGCAGCACTGTCAGCTGATTCCGGGTTGCAGGAGAGCACAAGTGCACTCCTGTGACCAGGAAGAGAAGTATGGCCAAAAAATCTTGGCTTGTGTAGCAATTGTATATGTTATGTTTTTTTCATTGGCTAGATTTTTTTTCCATGAAAGTTATCCATTAACCAAGTACAACCATTTCAATATAGAATTATTACAGTCTAGGAGAACTGCCACAGGGCACAGCAGTTGAAAACAGAACTGACAAAATACATATGAGTTAGTCATAAACACAAATTGGCTAACCTTGAAAACCTTATTTTCTAAGGGAGATCACATCAGACTAAAGCCCCATACACACGGTCGGACTTTTTCATGGATTCTGTCCGATCGGACAATGTTGTTGAAAAATCAGACCGTGTGTATGCACCATCGGACAGTGTACGTCGGATTGTCCGACGGACAAAGTCTTATCTCCTGCTGGAAAGATTTGCCGACAACACGGTCCGATCACACCAAATCCGATCGTGTGTACGGTTGTCCGACCGGACAAAGTGCTACGCATGCTCAGATCACATTACAAGACCAAAGCTATTGGCTACTAGCCTCTACGTAGTCCCGTCGTAGGCAACAAACGTCACCACGTTCAGAATGATCGGATTTTCCGACAACTTTGTCCGACCGTGTGTACGCAAAACCAACATCAGACAAAGTATGACGGACAGGATCCGACCGACCTGGTCCGTGGATTGTCCGACCGTGTGTATGGGGCTTAAGCCAGCATGAACCAATACACATGCAGCTAAATGTACAAAAGAAGGAAGCGGTCTGCCTACAGAACTGTTTATGCTAAATATTGCTTGTCATGTTACTTTTGGATCTTCTGTGTCAGCAGAACTGTGCACTGACTGTCTTTTCAGACTTATCCTATGTTTTTTGGAACACTACTACTTTATTAGCAATTTCTGTCCCTCTAAGTAGAGGTAAATCCGCTCTGCTTTATAGACAAGCACTGTAATGGCCTATAAGTTCCTTTCAAGCTGGATCTGAGCAAGTGCTTTGTGAATCACAATTCATTTACACTCAACAGGACAACACTTTGTTGGCAGAGCAGTGCATCAAACCTTCTCAGAAACAAGAGGAGAGCTGTCAGTCAATCTAACAGACCTAAGAAAACAATACAAAAATATCTGCGCTCAGACTGACTGAATGATGTGGAAAGCTGCCAACACATTTTTCTGGTCACAAGTAGAAAATATAAAAATCCTTATATTTCCTTAATAGACTAAAGTACACATAAAGTCAATTTTCCTTTGAAGGAAAAACACAGTCCTTGATCGGGGTGAGCAGGAACAGAGATCCAGATTATTAACCACCACCTCCACCATTAACACACACAGCCTCTTACCAAATGTAGTTAACCAGTAAAAAGAAAAAAAGGTGACTAAATGACTAAATTGATATATAAGAATATTGGCTGCCAACACAGCTGTAGAAAAAAAGCAATGTAAATAGATAAAAAATGTGTAGCGCTAATATTCTATCAGGGAAGTGGTTTATCATTGATAAAATCTAAAATAAGTGTCTACCGGCGCAAATTGAAATAATATTATAATCAAACCATCCAAATTTGTGAAGAAGTGTGAATTTGTGTGGTGTGCTGCAGTCAAATAAGGTTCTACTAAATTTAAAACCTGTAAAAAAGTATGAGAAAAAAAGTATGAGAAAAAAATTATGAGAAAAAAATATATAAAAAAATATATATGTGTTGACTGCGCTGGTAGCGCAGTCAACACATATATATTTTTTATATATTTTTTTTCTCATACTTTTTTACAGGTTTTAAATTTAGTAGAACCTTATTTGACTGTATCATTGATAAAACACTTACCTGATAGAATATTAGCGCTACAGATGTAGTTAACAACCCTATTACAGAGGGTCAAACACACACATTAGTAATCTCCAAGCAGCTCCAAACATGATCCCCTTCCTTAGTTAACCTGTCAAGTGTGGTTCCTTCCAGATCCAGATAATCATGCAGAGGAGTCTCTCTGATATGCAACCCCAATCAAGGTCTCAGAGTACCATATTTATCGGCGTATAACACGCACCGGCGTATAACACACACCCCAAGTTTAGGAGGGCATTTTAAGGAAAAAAAGTTTTAGGAGGGAGGTTTAGGGAAAAAAAAAAAAACTTACATTTAAGCGTCATTTGCAGCTTGCCCAGCGTCATTTGCAGCTTGCCCAACGTCATTTGCAGCCTGCCCAGCGTCATTTGCAGCCTTGCCCAGCGTCATTTGCAGCCTTGCCCAGCGTCATTTGCAGCTTGCCCAGTGTCATTTGTAGCTTGCCCAGTGTCATTTGTAGCTTGCCCAGTGTCATTTGCAGCCTTGCCCACGTTTAAATTTCCCGCCGCCGAGACAGACCGCGTGTGTACCGCCGAAAAAGACCGAAGCGCCGCCGGAAAAGACCGAAGCGCCGCCGGAATAGACCGAAGCGCCACCGGAATAGACCGAGCCGACTGTTCGGCTCCGCTCGCGGTCCCGTCCCCCTGCTGTTTCGGGAGCAAGCGCAGGGAGGCGGGACTATAAGCAGAGCCAAACAGTCGGCTCGGTCTTTTTCAGCGGCGCTTCAGTCTTTTTCGCCGGCGCTCGCTATTTTTTGGCGCTGCTCGCTATTGTTCGGCGCCGCTCGCTATTTTTGTCACTTTTTTTAGGGGGATCGGCGTATAACACGCATATGGTATATATCTCAATAAAACAAATACAGCCTCTTTGCTAGCACTCTGCGTCTATGCATGTGGCTTTTGTCACAGAGCTATAGCCTCAATCAGCACTTGTAACATTAACACACTCACCAAATGATTTTCCGGATGTCCTTTTCTCCCTTCACCCAGGAATGGCAGCCTGTACGGCTGTCCAGTCAAGGCTGTCTTTAAAGTGGAAGTAAACCCTCCTATCGTTTTCAGCCAAGGAAGCTGCCATCTTTGCCTCTGTTTAATCTTCAACTGCCACGGTGCTGCACATGTGATCCGTTATGACACCAGCCATTGGATGGTTTGACTGTTTGGTTGAGAGCACAGCCAATGTGCAGTTAGCATTCACGGCATGCCTTTTTTTTTGAAACTGTTAAATCGATGGGTTTACTTCCGCTTTAAATCTGTTTAAAACATGACCATGAGATAACTCAAAGGGTAGAGCCTGTGACATCATCACGCTATGCAAATATAGGAGTATATTGGCAAATTAAGGACTTATTCATACCAGATGTGTTGAGGCTACACTAGCAGCTATTTCCAGCACAGCCCTATATACATTGCAAAATTGTGTCCTGTGTTGTCAGTTCACACCACAGCATTGCCATGATGTGTGCTGAAAAAAAAGTACAGCATGCAATACTTTTTTTTAGTGCAGTGGGTTGCATCATGAACCACCTACTGCTGCAGTGAAAAGAACTGTATTGAAATATCACTTTTCAATAAAGTTCTGTGAAAAAAAACAAAGAAAACAAAGCAGAGAACATAGGGAATCCCATGACTAGTGTAGCCAAGATATGACCCCTTAGCTGAGACCAACTTACTCCATATAACTTTAACTTACTTAATAAATAAGAGACCACACCAGTTATGGAGTTAAATGGCCATAACAGCTATTTATTAAAATACCAAAATAAGAACTCCAATTTCTTATTAACCATAAATAAAACATAAACAAAACAGGTTAACCCCGCATATTTATTGGTCAGTGACGGAGCAAAGAGCTTATAACACAAACATGATATCAACCGATATCAAACACCAGGGGGCACTGCGGGATATACAGAAACCCATGGGTCTCTACCGTACCGCCCGATAACCAACATTCCCGCAGTGCACAATACCATTAAACATCAACAACGTTTGATGTAACAAGGAGGGGCCATCTATTGATGAGCCCCCCACCCACTTACCACCTCTATAACTGCTGCCGTCACTGACCAACAAAACAACCAACGCCAAACCCCCCCCCAAGCTGTCATGACGAAAACTTTTCCAATGACCTGAAACGACAATGAAAACATTAACACATCCTATAAAACATATTTCTAAAAAGGGGAAGGGTGTGTGGGCAAAACCTGCCTCCTCGTGCTCTGTCTCTCCCGCACTGTCTCCCCAGCTCCGCCCCTCCTCTTTATATGGCCGCTCCCCCTGTTCATTACAGCCACTCCCCTGACATTATTAACTCTTTCAGGTGGCAAAGTGTGTCACTTGACACACTGTCATGGGCGGCCCTCCATTACATTCCCTTTTAGTCCATTATATTACGGTCCTTTCTTGACTAGTGTAGCCAAGATATGACCCCTTAGCTGAGACCAACTTACTCCATATAACTTTAACTTACTTAATAAATAAGAGACCACACCAGTTATGGAGTTAAATGGCCATAACAGCTATTTATTAAAATACCAAAATAAGAACTCCAATTTCTTATTAACCATAAATAAAACATACATAACACCATAACATTAACTCTTTCAGACCCCTGCTGAAAACATAAACAAAACAGGTTAACCCCACATATTTATTGGTCAGTGACGGAGCAAAGATCTTATAACACAAACATGATATCAACCGATATCAAACACCAGGGGGCACTGCGGGATATACAGAAACCCATGGGTCTCTACCGTACCGCCCGATAACCAACATTCCCGCAGTGCACAATACCATTAAACATCAACAACGTTTGATGTAACAAGGAGGGGCCATCTATTGATGAGCCCCCCACCCACTTACCACCTCTATAACTGCTGCCGTCACTGACCAACAAAACAACCAACGCCACAGCCTGAAAGGGAGACCACCTCACCCTTGATGGCACCTCCATACCCGCAGGGCTGCCTGAATCCCCTCCTGCAGTCCCAATGACCATAAATCCATACCCACATCAGTTAGATGTACTCCATCCCGCCTCAGGTACATCACCCACATTTACCTCCAACTACCGGTGGCGAATAACTAGGCCACCTTGCCAGGCTATAAACCGCCCCACCACTATGTTTATCCGGATCCGAGCTTTATTAAGCCTGTACACGGATACGGCCATGCGCCAAGTCGTCCTTGCCACCATGTCGGGCCATACAAACATCGTCCCAGGGAAGGTGACGTAGAAGAACATCAAATCTGCTTTAATATCCGCTATCAAGTCCCCCACCGTCCTTACACACAAATAATTTCCGCCGGCATGAATGACCAACTCCTCAGGTGGTCGGTCCAACCAGGCGTACCTCTCCCCCTCCGGAACACCCTGCCCCACATCATGCCCGGCCTACCTAACCACCGGATAACCGCCCCCCTCCTGGAGATACCCAGCTGTCTCCCGCCTGGTCTCACGTCCCCCCCTCCTGGCACCCCAGCACACATGCCCGAGGATCCATACGAGGAGCTGTCGCCCTGCACCTGAAATAACAAGCACCGCATTACAAGACACAGCCCAACACACTACCCAACTTTATACTGCACCCCGCACAGTAACCAAAAAACAACCCCCCCCCCCTTTTTTTTTAAACTAAATGTGGACGAATGTAGCTACGGAATCGCTGAAATTCCCATCCCCTAACTTTTTGCACATCCACCTCATCCAACCCGCGCCTGACGGCCTCTGTAGCCGCCCCAATGCGGAAGGAGTGTGAGGCGTAGGCGAGACTATCCAACCCCAACTTCCCCAAACACCTCCTCAAAACTGCCACAAATTAAAATCTGGACAAGTAACTTCTGTCCGCATGTAACACCAAACGGACCCTCCCCATCCGGTCTTACCGCCAGAAACTTTGTCACCGTTAGAACCGGGCAAACCCCACAACCTTGTATCGCATACCAACTCACCTTTGTCCCTTTGCCCCTTTGATCCATTTTTGATTTCCTTAACCTGACAGCAACCCTGTCTTTTCCCACTTCCACATCCTGAACCATCAAACCTCCCGCCACCTCCCTCGAGGGGCTTACCAACTCCCCCAACCTAAACGCTCCAAAAATTGCTAGCGAAAACGCCGCTAAAAACAAACTCTCCTCATACCCTGATTTGCACAATCCTTTTTCCTGCCCCCCCCCAAATCTAACAAGTTCCCAAATGTTATGGGACGCCGCTTGTCCTTACACCTATGCGACTTCCTATAGCCCTTTATGGCCTGCTTCACCCAGAAGTCCTTTGTCCGATCCTCCCTTCTCCGCAGTTTAAACCAGAACGCAATCCTCTTCTCAATTGCTGACACTGACTTGCCCTCTTCCATATCTCTCGCCACCAGATCCAAAAGCAACAACCTGGCCCCTGGATCCACCCCCCGGCCTCCGCCATAGACTGCAGGTCAGTCCATTCCTTCCACACCCTGGAATATGCTGTTACCGCCGGCCGCAATTTTACTGAAGACCAGGGGTAAAGAAGGGCGGGACCCAAGCTCCGCCTCTTGGTTCTTCCCTTTTGCCTCCACGAGCTCGGAGCTGGTCTTCTGTAATGGCGCGGAGGCTAAATCACCAGTGGCCCGCACCTGGGTGAAGAGGGGACACCTGATGTAAAGAGGGACTCCGCTGGCTTGGGACACCTGATGTAAAGTGGGACTCCCCTGGCTGAGGACCCCTGATGTAAGGAGGGACTCCACTGGCTGAGGACCCCTGATGTAAGGAGGGACTCCACTGGCTGAGGACCCCTGATGTAAGGAGGGACTCCGCTGGCTGGGGACACCTGATGTAAGGAGGGACTTCGCTGGCTGGGGACACCTGATGTAAGGAGGGACTCCGCTGGCTGGGGGACACCTGATGTAAGGAGGGACACCGCTGGCTGGGGACACCTGATGTAAGGAGGGACTCCGCTGGCTGGGGACACCTGATGTAAGGAGGGTCTCTGCTGGGGGCACCTGATGTAAGGAGGGTCTCTGCTGAGGGCACCTGATGTAAGGAGGGTCCCTGCTGGGGGCACCTGATGTAAGGAGGGATACTGCTGGGGGCTCCTGATGTAAGGAGGGACTCCGCTGGGGCTCCTGATGTAAGGAGGGACTCCGCTGGGGACACCTGATATAAGGAGGGGGGCTGGGGTCACCTGATGTAAAGAGGGACTCTACTGTAAATGCCTGGTTTAAGGAGGGACTCTGCTGGGAATGCCTGGTGTAAGGAGGGACTCTGCTGGGGACACCTGATGGCATCTGGTGACAGGCGACATGGCAAGTGACACACTCAGGGCTCCCACTGATTCTGCATTATGGTGAGGTAAACTATTTAATTTTATATTACAATGTAATAATAGAAATAATGCGCTTCAATCATCCTGACACCATTCCAACCAACACCAGGTGTTTGGAGTATCTTTATCTGCTGATTTTTAAACTTTCTGGAATACACATATTTCTATTGTGGTGTAGGATCTGGACCTGCGGTCCTTCCCTCCATCTCTTTGTTTCTTTCGTTCTTTCCCTTAAAATGTGGGAGGCACATATACAAAATGTTGTAATTCCTACACTGTTCACCTGATTTGGATGTAAATACCCTCAAATTAAAGCTGAACATCTGCAGTTAAAGCACATCTTGTTGGTCTCATTTCAAAACCATTGTGGGGGTGTATAGAGCCAAAAAGATTAGAATTGTGTCGATGTCCCAATATTTATGGACCTGACTGTATGTATAATGCCAACTACTTTTTCCCTGACAGCTCCATGTCAGCCTATTAAAGGGTTAAGCACCACCTTTCAATACCTTGACAGTACTGTTAACTCATAAATCTGAGACCCCGCTGAGTCTTGGCACTTCTTTCTTTTCTTCCTGTATTGATTAGTTATGGTAGGACTATCTAGGTTGGGGTAAATCTCTGGAAGATCATCTCAGTAGTAGGTATTACTAGGCATCAGTATCCTCATGCTCACCTAGATGGATGCTGGGCCTGCCCGATTGTAGCCCTACCAGGAAAGATAGTATATAAAAGTGGCTTCATTAAGGCCAATAAGGGGAGAAACAGATTATCTCAGAGGAGTGGTTGCAATTGGAAAAAAAAGATTTTTTCTGCAATCACTTTTCAAAGCTTTATACTCCAGGAGTAGGGATGAGCCGCACAGCCCCCGAAACATGCAAACAGACAAAAAATGTGCGCGAACATGCGAACACCATTAAAGTCTATGAAACACGAACGTGAACACCATTAAAGTCTATGAAACACGAACATGTTCATTTTAAAGGCTTATGTGCAAATTATTGCCATAAAAAGTGTATGGAGACCCAGATACTGCCCCAAGGGACATGTATCAATGCAAAAAAAAAAGTTTTTAAAATGGACGTTTCTATAGGAGCAGTGATTTCATCAGTGCTTAACTGCTTGAGGACCAGCCGCCGCAGTTATACTGCAGCAGGTTGGCGCCCCTGGGCGAGTCGTCGTAGCTGTACATCGGCCGCTTTAAGAGCACTAGGGGGCCCGCGGCACGACGACGGAGCCGATGCGCGTGCTCGGCAGTTGCAGTGTCTGCCGGGCACCAGCGATCACTAATGAGAGAGACAGAACGGAGGTCTGTCAATGTAAACAGACAGATCTCTGTTCTGTCAGGGGTGAGGAGACTGATCAGTCGTTCCTACTGCTTAGGAACAACAATCGGTCTCCTCCCCCAGGCAGTCCCATCCCCCACAGTTACAAACACTCCCTAGGTAACACATTTAACCCCTTGATCACCCCCTAGTGTTAACTCCCTGCCAATGACATTTATACAGTAATCAGTGGCTATTTTTAGCACTGATCGCAGTATAAATGTCATTGGTCCCAAAAAAGTGTCAAAAGTGTCCGATCTGTCCGCTGCATTGTTGCAGTCCCGGTAAAAATTGCAAGACTAATTGGGTATTTATGTCCTCCGTCCTTAAACAGATTGGCCTGGGACATAAAATTCTACAATGGATTTCCAGTATCTACTCCACACCAACGGCTCAGGTTAAAGCTAATGGAATCCTTTCGGATTCATTCCCTATAACAAATGGTACCAGACAATGATGCCCACTCTCGCCCCTCCTCTTTGCCCTGGTTCTGGAACCCTTCTTATGTACCATACGCTCACACTCAGATATCTTGGGAGTGACTATAGGTTATGCCCAATACAAGTTTTCGGCTTACGCGGATGACCTTTTGTTTTCTCTTACCAATCCGTTAGTGTCATTGCCAAATCTCCTCAGAGAGTTTGATAGGTATGGGAATCTCTCCAACCTAAAAATGTATTTTGATAAATCGGCAACAATGGGAATCAATAGAACACCAAATAGACTGAGCTCACTTAAGTCCCAGTTTAAATTTAAATGGTCGGACAGCTCTCTCAAATACCTGGGAACCCTGATCCCAAGTGACTTGACATGCACATTCGACCTTAACTTCCCACCCCTATTAACCAAGACCCGTTTGTTTCTAGAGGAGTGGAATAGAGGACTTCACTCCTGGTTCGGCAGATGTAACCTAAAATGTCCATACTCCTGAAATTTTTATACTTATTTCAAGCACTACCGGTCAAGACCTCGCCCCAAT
The DNA here is from genome assembly GCA_028564925.1 of Lithobates sylvaticus. Classification (NCBI taxonomy): domain Eukaryota; kingdom Metazoa; phylum Chordata; class Amphibia; order Anura; family Ranidae; genus Lithobates; species Lithobates sylvaticus. The sequence goes on from CM053026.1 coordinate 387,860,031, forward strand.
ATATGAAGCAAGTACATTCTCTCTTTGTTAAATTAATATGGACAAACTCAAAACCTAGGTTACGTAGACGTTACCTAACACTGCCTAAACATTATGGAGGATTGGCCCTCCCAGATCTACAGAATTATTATCTGGCAGTACACCTTGGTAGAATCATAGACTGGAATTGACATGGTAAGACCAAACTTTGGACCCACTTAGAACAAGCCCAGACAGTGGTGCCGCTGAAGGGAGTGGCTTAGTGCTTTGACCAGTTACCCTCGGCACTTTAGCACTAAAGGCCCGGGCGCTGCAGTGGGAAAGGGGTCTAAATTCAAGATGTGTCTGACAATTCAGCAGCTCCTCTGGGGGTAGTGCTACACAGCCATCAACAAAGCAAATGGGGTAAATCTGGATTCATTCCCCAAGACAGAACTTTTCTAAGGCAGAAAAAAATCCCAATTTAAAAGACCCTCTAAAAATAGATGTAGAGAAGAAAGTATATACAAACCTAGCAGGAAGTTCTGCAGGTCTTGAAAAAATACATATGTCTAATTGTTCCTTAAGAAAACTGCTTCTTCCAGGCAGGAATCCTGGAAGCCTTTTTGAGGTTTTGCCTGCTCAGATTTGCCAGGTAGGCTATTTCTGTCAACTTTGAGCAGACAACAAAAAGGACTGCTGGGTCCTGAGAACAATTGAGGAAGTTCACTCCTGGAATTTTCAACTCTCCCAGATCAAGTGAGATCAAGTGAGATCAAGTAAAAACCCTCCTGGAGCAGGGTGGAATAGTAGCAGTACTACATCACAAGTGATTAATTGGGATGTACTCGCCTTCCCTTCCTATTTCTTAGTTCAGAAAATGACAGGGGACTGGAGATCAGTTGTAAATTTAAAGTTCCCAGTCAGATTTATTTTTAAAGAATGTTTCCAGATGGAGTCACTACAGATAATTGTGCAGGTCATACAGCCAGGAGATTGGCTTATTTACATTGATTTGAAAGACGCCTACATCACTATACAGTACATCCAGGAACCAGGGCCAATCCTAGGGTCACAGACGCCTGGGTGCAGAAATATTTCTGGCTCCCCCACATGGGTGTGGTCATCTTACTAACTCCTCCCCTTTACAAATGTTTCTAAGGCAATGACTCAAACACAGAGATGCTCCCCTAAGGAGTCTTTGTTACCCTGTGATCCTCCCATGATCTCTTAACAATAAACAAAATACAGGAAGAGAGTACACTAATGAGACCTGGAGGGGGGTCTCTCTGTCTGCGGACATGATACAAGAGAAGGTCAGAGACTGCAGACATACTACCAGAGATGGTCAGAGACTGCAGACATGATACAAGAGATGGTTAGAGACTGCGGACATGATACAAGAGATGGTCAGAAACTGCAGACTTGATACAAGAGATGGTCAGAGACTGTGGAAATGATACAAGAGATCAATGCATCAAATTCAAATTCAAATGGGCTGAAATTGAACTGCACCTGGAATGCATGTGAATTGCACAGGAACGCACAGTGTGTTCCTGTGTAATTGTGGAGCTCAGTGCTGAAAAAAGTTCCGCCACATGGCTCCCTTAACTTGCCTGACAGGGGGGCACTAGTGTGAGGACCTGGGGTGATTACCCTGCATCTCTAGCAGGGTGCCTAGATGCAATCATTGTCCCTTGTGTAGCAGCCAGTATCTCTTTGATTTGTGGTGGGGGAGGGTGGATAAGAGGATACTGTGTGTGCTAGGGAGCACTTGCACTTTGGGAGGAGAGAGAGAACTTGTTCTGGGAGAAGGGGGGTCAGATTTCATATCCATCCTCCCTCCTAGCACAAGTCCTCTCTCCTCCCAAAGTGCCCCCTGCCTAGCACATACAGTATCCTCTTACCTACCCCCAAAAAGCTGCAAGTACTGCTTTCTGCCAGTTTGCCCCCCCCCCATTGATTACAAGTATTCCTATTTTTACATTTTAGGGGGGTCACTGCAAGTCAAGTAATCCTTTTTATAAGCTTAAACCCCCCCTGCGTGCAAGTGTCACAGTGTGTTATAATCACAGACCTCAGATCAGAGCCACAGATGCACAGCAGTGTCTCTTCTTCTCTTGCTGTCTGTGTGGAGGAAGTCATTAGAGCCAAGGAAGAGGCTGTGGCTTCAGTTCCATCTGCCATGTGTCAGTGTGAAAGGCAGCCGGCAAGCAGAGAAGCTGTCAGAACTAACATTGTAGTGTGTGGGACACCAAACCCCCCCTCTCAAGCTGTGGGGTGGGTGTACCCACACACACACACAAGGAGAGGAGAAGGGAGGGGAGCACTCTGGAACTTTGGCACCTCCACCTCTGCAGCGCCTGGGTGCGGTGCACCCCATGCACCTGCCCAGGATTGGCCCTGCCAGGAACTGAGTGCAACCTTCCAAACCCTTCAGGCCTTCCAACATCACCTTCAAGGAAGGTTGGCATTGTTGAGAATGGACAACACCACGTTAATGGTATACATCAAGGGTCAGAGGGGCAATTGCAGAGGGGCACTCATAGCCGGTCACTAAAAACAGAAGTGGTACTACAAACAGAAGTTGTCTCTAATCAGATTATCTATTGAGGTCCCCTTGGACAACAGCGAATGGTCATTACTCCTAGAGATGTTCCTGAGTTAACAGAATGGAATTTTCTCCCTCAGATAGATCTGCAACTTCATCCAATGTTAAATGAAGAAATTCTATTGAAGACTTCCCTGTTCACAAATACGGTGGACAGATGCCCTGAACAATGACATTCATATTCTTGAAAAGACTACGGGGAGAAAGCTTTAATCCCCAACTGGCCTAGGCACCCCAACTGGCCTAGGCACCCCATGGTATACTCTCCTGCTAAAGCTGAACACAAAGAAACCACTTCATATGCAACTGTTTACAAACCTTCTTTCCCAGAGGCCCATAGTTCATCAGGCAGCTGAAAAACTCTGCCTGATGGGCCCATTTTGAAAGAAAAAGGCTAATTAGCCTGGGATGGTCTGAAAAAGTAGTCAGCACCCTGTTAAAATACAGGAAATATAGTACCAACAGTACTTACAACAAAGTTTGGCAAACCTTTCAAGCATTTGGCGCTCCCCAATATTTCCTCCCTTAAAGTGGAAGTAAACCCTCACATATACCCAGTAAAGAGAACAGCCTCAGATGATACACGGGATGAAACAAATCTCCCTACATACGTTTTACACAACACAAAAAACAGACAAAAATGCATATGCATCATTCTATATTAGAGTATCGCACATTACTGCATTGCAGTGTGTAATTTTGTAAAAATTTGAATAAAGTTAAAAGAAAAATGTTAATGGTGTAATGTGTCAGTACAATGCACCACACCATCCCTTAGGCTGCTTTCACACTGGGGCGGTGCGGGGCGGCGACGGTAAAGCAGCGCTATATTTAGTGCTGCTTTACCATCGTTTTACCCGCGGTATGCGGCCGCTAGCGGGGTGGTTTTAACCCCCGCTAGCGGCCGCAAAAGGGTTAAAAACCTCCGCAAAGCGCCGCTGCAGCGGCGGTTTGCGGGCGGTATCCCCGCGGTTTCCCATTGATTTCAATGGGAAGGAGCGGTATAGGAGCGGTAAATACACCGCTCCTTCACCGCTCCAAAGATGCTGCTAGCAGGACTTTTGTTGCGGTCCTGCTAGCGCACCGCTCCAGTGTGAAAGCCCTCCGGCTTTCACACTGCAGTGAATGGGGCCGGTTTTTTCAGGCGGTGTACAGGCGCTATTTTTAGCGCTGTACCGCCTGAAAACCGCCCCAGTGTGAAAGCAGCCTTACTGCTCCTACACAATGCACATCAGCAGCCACGCATTGTACCGCAGTGCTGGTGTCAATCAGCCCTTATACTGCTCCAGAGAGGCCTGGACATGAGTCTCAGTGAACTGGAAGGACACAATTCAGCTATTTTACCCATTTCCAAAATTCAGGGGTCTTCTAATGACCTAGTGGTGTAGATCCTCAGAGGTGTCATAAGACTTAGACCACCAAGGAAGCTACTTTCCCTATATTGGATCTTCTGTTAGACCTAGACATTCTAGCTTCTGATATTTTTGATATAGACGTAGCATCTTACCTTTAAGACAGCCTTTCTGGTCGCGGGTTCAAAAAGAATCCTTCATGATCTTTATAGAGGAAGTGGCACTGCTACATATAAATGGGTTCACCCCCAAGTTTACCATGAATCTCTATTTAAATCAAGATCACCAGGTGAGCCAATTTGAGATCAGCAGATCTTTGTTATTCTATTGGGTGCAAATAAGGGAACCATGGCTTTCAGCAGACGCTTCACATTCTGCATGGTGAAGACTACAGCACTGGCCTACAAAGCTAAGGAGTTAGCTATTCCACAAGGTGTAATGGCACGCTCTGTGCTAAGTGTTTCAGCGCCAGCAGCAGAAAAAGCAAAAAAACTTTAGCCATACTTTTCTTTTATGTAACTGTGTCTAGTAGGCAGTGAAGCAGCTGGGGGCCCTAGTCCAAACATTTGCAGCTTTACTTATGCTTCTGACATTGGATGACTTTCTTACAGTTTGCTGATTTTGGGGTAGGTAGCACGATAGTCTTTCCACCTATTTGTATCAGCAGGCAGCTGTATACAATGCTGGCAAACCAATTCTAATGGAAACAGTGGGTCAGTCATGGTTAGTTTTTGCAGCTGACCACTATTGTATCCTCCTCAAAAGAATGTGATTTTATAAAAGGACTAATGTCTTTGACCAGCTTTTTTGTTTTGTTCTGATACTCTTTAAATGCTGGGGGAAAGCAAGGTCTTCGATATAATTTTTTGAGGTCTAATACAGTAAACCTTTTTTAACAACTATCATTATGTTGACCAAAGCTTTATACAGTTCTGCCTGCCAATGTTATTACTCAACAAACAAGCTGGAAAATATGGGCTAGAGAATGAAATACATAAATCCACCTGTAAATATTCATCTTATATAAATTAACAAATGTTCTTTGCTTAAGGCTAAGGATGGGCCCGGTGCTCGATGCGAACCCACGTTCGCATCGAGCACCGGGCGTTCGCTCGCTCTGCGAGCCCAGAACTATTTTGGCCGCTCGCATCACGTTCGTGTTAGGCGCGCGGCCCCGCAATGCATTGCGGCCGGCGCGGCCGACGCAGTGCATTGCTGGCTGATGATTGGCCAAGCATGCACTGTGACCCCGCATGCTTGGCCAATCACAGCCCCGGAAAATCGAAGAGCCATAATTGGCTACAGGCAGGACGCCTGTAGCCAATTACAGCTCAGGGGCTGTAGTACACGCCCCCCCTATAAAACGCCGCCACGCCGTCTGCGCCGGTCACATGCTGTTCCGGCGCAGATTGAGCAGGCAGATTCTGTGACACTCTGCTGCATTGAGATAGTTAGATAGATTCACTTACAGAGATTGAGTTAGATAGATTCAGTTACAAAGATTGATTGACAAAGAGGGGCTTGTAGTGTGCTCGTGGCAGGCAGGCAGAGCTCCTATATTTTGTTACCAGAAGCACCTATAGGACTTGTAGTGTGTTCGTGGCAGGCAGGCAGAGCTCCTATATTTTGTTACCAGAAGCACCTATAGGACTTGTAGTGTGTTAGTGGCAGGCAGGCAGAGCTCCTATATTTTGTTACCAGAAGCACCTATAGGACTTGTAGTGTGTTCGTGGCAGGCAGGCAGAGCTCCTATATTTTGTTACCAGAAGCACCTATAGGACTTGTAGTGTGTTAGTGGCAGGCAGGCAGAGCTCCTATATTTTGTTACCAGAAGGACCTATAGGACTTGTAGTGTGTTCGTGGCAGGCAGGCAGAGCTCCTATATTTTGTTACCAGAAGCACCTATAGGACTTGTAGTGTGTTAGTGGCAGGCAGGCAGAGCTCCTATATTTTGTTACCAGAAGCACCTATAGGACTTGTAGTGTGTTAGTGGCAGGCAGGCAGAGCTCCTATATTTTGTTACCAGAAGCACCTATAGGACTTGTAGTGTGTTAGTGGCAGGCAGGCAGAGCTCCTATATTTTGTTACCAGAAGCACCTATAGGACTTGTAGTGTGTTCGTGGCAGGCAGGCAGAGCTCCTATATTTTGTTCCCAGAAGCACCTATAGGACTTGAAGTGTGTTAGTCCCATTACACACACAGAGCTATATTTTCTTCCCAGAAGCACCTATAGGACTTGAAGTGTGTTAGTCCCATTACACACAAAGAGCTATACTTTGTTCCCAGAAGCACCTATAGGACTTGAAGTGTGTTAGTCCCATTACACACACAGAGCTATATTTTGTTCCCAGAAGCACCTATAGGACTTGAAGTGTGTTAGTCCCATTACACACAAAGAGCTATACTTTGTTCCCAGAAGCACCTATAGGACTTGAAGTGTGTTAGTCCCATTACACACACAGAGCTATATTTTGTTCCCAGAAGCACCTATAGGACTTGAAGTGTGTTAGTCCCATTACACACAAAGAGCTATACTTTGTTCCCAGAAGCACCTATAGGACTTGAAGTGTGTTAGTCCCATTACACACACAGAGCTATATTTTGTTCCCAGAAGCACCTATAGGACTTGAAGTGTGTTAGTCCCATTACACACAAAGAGCTATATTTTGTTCCCAGAAGCACCTATAGGACTTGAAGTGTGTTAGTCCCATTACACACACAGAGCTATATTTTGTTCCCAGAAGCACCTATAGGACTTGAAGTGTGTTAGTCCCATTACACACAAAGAGCTATACTTTGTTCCCAGAAGCACCTATAGGACTTGAAGTGTGTTAGTCCCATTACACACACAGAGCTATATTTTGTTCCCAGAAGCACCTATAGGACTTGAAGTGTGTTAGTCCCATTACACACAAAGAGCTATACTTTGTTCCCAGAAGCACCTATAGGACTTGAAGTGTGTTAGTCCCATTACACACACAGAGCTATATTTTGTTCCCAGAAGCACCTATAGGACTTGAAGTGTGTTAGTCCCATTACACACAAAGAGCTATATTTTGTTCCCAGAAGCACCTATAGGACTTGAAGTGTGTTAGTCCCATTACACACACAGAGCTATATTTTGTTCCCAGAAGCACCTATAGGACTTGAAGTGTGTTAGTCCCATTACACACACAGAGCTATATTTTGTTCCCAGAAGCACCTATAGGACTTGAAGTGTGTTAGTCCCATTACACACACAGAGCTATATTTTGTTCCCAGAAGCACCTATAGGACTTGAAGTGTGTTAGTCCCATTACACACACAGAGCTATATTTTGTTCCCAGAAGCACCTATAGGACTTGAAGTGTGTTAGTCCCATTACACACAAAGAGCTATACTTTGTTCCCAGAAGCACCTATAGGACTTGAAGTGTGTTAGTCCCATTACACACACAGAGCTATATTTTGTTCCCAGAAGCACCTATAGGACTTGAAGTGTGTTAGTCCCATTACACACACAGAGCTATATTTTGTTCCCAGAAGCACCTATAGGACTTGAAGTGTGTTAGTCCCATTACACACACAGAGCTATATTTTGTTCCCAGAAGCACCTATAGGACTTGAAGTGTGTTAGTCCCATTACACACAAAGAGCTATACTTTGTTCCCAGAAGCACCTATAGGACTTGAAGTGTGTTAGTCCCATTACACACACAGAGCTATATTTTGTTCCCAGAAGCACCTATAGGACTTGAAGTGTGTTAGTCCCATTACACACAAAGAGCTATACTTTGTTCCCAGAAGCACCTATAGGACTTGAAGTGTGTTAGTCCCATTACACACACAGAGCTATATTTTGTTCCCAGAAGCACCTATAGGACTTGAAGTGTGTTAGTCCCATTACACACAAAGAGCTATATTTTGTTCCCAGAAGCACCTATAGGACTTGAAGTGTGTTAGTCCCATTACACACACAGAGCTATATTTTGTTCCCAGAAGCACCTATAGGACTTGAAGTGTGTTAGTCCCATTACACACAAAGAGCTATATTTTGTTCCCAGAAGCACCTATAGGACTTGAAGTGTGTTAGTCCCATTACACACACAGAGCTATATTTTGTTCCCAGAAGCACCTATAGGACTTGAAGTGTGTTAGTCCCATTACACACACAGAGCTATATTTTGTTCCCAGAAGCACCTATAGGACTTGAAGTGTGTTAGTCCCATTACACACAAAGAGCTATATTTTGTTCCCAGAAGCACCTATAGGACTTGAAGTGTGTTAGTCCCATTACACACACAGAGCTATATTTTGTTCCCAGAAGCACCTATAGGACTTGAAGTGTGTTAGTCCCATTACACACACAGAGCTATATTTTGTTCCCAGAAGCACCTATAGGACTTGAAGTGTGTTAGTCCCATTACACACACAGAGCTATATTTTGTTCCCAGAAGCACCTATAGGACTTGAAGTGTGTTAGTCCCATTACACACAAAGAGCTATACTTTGTTCCCAGAAGCACCTATAGGACTTGAAGTGTGTTAGTCCCATTACACACACAGAGCTATATTTTGTTCCCAGAAGCACCTATAGGACTTGAAGTGTGTTAGTCCCATTACACACAAAGAGCTATACTTTGTTCCCAGAAGCACCTATAGGACTTGAAGTGTGTTAGTCCCATTACACACACAGAGCTATATTTTGTTCCCAGAAGCACCTATAGGACTTGAAGTGTGTTAGTCCCATTACACACAAAGAGCTATACTTTGTTCCCAGAAGCACCTATAGGACTTGAAGTGTGTTAGTCCCATTACACACAAAGAGCTATATTTTGTTCCCAGAAGCACCTATAGGACTTGAAGTGTGTTAGTCCCATTACACACACAGAGCTATATTTTGTTCCCAGAAGCACCTATAGGACTTGAAGTGTGTTAGTCCCATTACACACAAAGAGCTATACTTTGTTCCCAGAAGCACCTATAGGACTTGAAGTGTGTTAGTCCCATTACACACAAAGAGCTATATTTTGTTCCCAGAAGCACCTATAGGACTTGAAGTGTGTTAGTCCCATTACACACACAGAGCTATATTTTGTTCCCAGAAGCACCTATAGGACTTGAAGTGTGTTAGTCCCATCACACAGAGCTCCTCTATTTTCTTTGCATAAGCACCCACAGGACTTCTAGTGTGTTAGTGGCACCACACAGAGCTCCTCTATTTTCTTTGCAGAAGCACCCACAGGACTTCTAGTGTGTTAGTGGCATCACACAGAGCTCCTCTATTTTCTTTGCATAAGCACCCACAGGACTTCTAGTGTGTTAGTGGCATCACACAGAGCTCCTCTATTTTCTTTGCATAAGCACCCACAGGACTTCTAGTGTGTTAGTGGCATCACACAGAGCTCCTCTATTTTCTTTGCAGAAGCACCCACAGGACTTCTAGTGTGTTAGTGGCATCACACAGAGCTCCTCTATTTTCTTTGCATAAGCACCCACAGGACTTCTAGTGTGTTAGTGGCATCACACAGAGCTCCTCTATTTTCTTTGCATAAGCACCCACAGGACTTCTAGTGTGTTAGTGGCATCACACAGAGCTCCTCTATTTTCTTTGCAGAAGCACCCACAGGACTTCTAGTGTGTTAGTGGCATCACACAGAGCTCCTCTATTTTCTTTGCATAAGCACCCACAGGACTTCTAGTGTGTTAGTGGCATCACACAGAGCTCCTCTATTTTCTTTGCAGAGGCACCCATAGGAATTCTAGTGTGTTAGTGGCATCACACAGAGCTCCTATATATTCTTCTCAGCAGCACCCACAGGACTTCTAGTGTGTTAGTGGCATCACACAGAGCTCCTCTATTTTCTTTGCAGAAGCACCCATAGGACTTCTAGTGTGTTAGTGGCATCACACAGAGCTCCTATATTTTCTTCTCAGCAGCACCCACAGGACTACCGACTACAATGGCTGGAAGACCGCCAAGGGGAGGCAGAGCGTGCAGAGCCAAGAACACAGGGCAGGCAGGCTCTGTTTCTAGTGGACGTGGCCGTGGACGTGGACGTGGTCGTGCATCGTCATCAGCACGTGGCCATGGGACACGCGCGTCTTTGTTTTCGGCAGCTGGACATGTGGAGCCGCATCATGCTGAAGGCTTGGTAGAATGGATGACCAAGCCCTCCTCATCCTCCTCATCCTCTCTCACCCAGGCTCAGGGTACTGACAGAGCATCATCAGCCACCCCTTCCCTAGACCCACCATGTCCTCCTGAGGAGTCCCCCGAACTCTTTGAGCACAGTGTTGGGTACATGCTCCAGGAGGATGCCCAACGATTCGAAGGCTCGGATGACGATACCCAGCTTGAGGAATCTGGCAGTACAGTTCCACCAGCTGCAGCTTACTGCCAGGTTTGCTCTAGTGGTGAAGAGGGAGGGGATGATGAGGTCACTGACTCCACGTGGGTGCCTCAAGGGAGAGAGGATGAGGAGGAGGACGAGGAGGAGGAGGATGCGGCGTCACATGTCCAACGAGGCAGGATGCCCCCTGGAGGCCAGGTAGAGGCCAGCACAGCAACTGTACAACACCGCAGAGCTCCGCCTGTGCAGGGCGCTGCCTCTGCACGTTATCAGAAAAGTTCTTTGGTGTGGGCCTTTTTTGAGACGAGTGCAGCAGATCGCACCACTGCTATTTGCAATATTTGTCTCAAGCGTATCTCGCGTGGCCAAAACATCAGCCGCTTGGGCACCACAAGCATGACCAGACATATGGCGACCTGCCATGCAGCTCGTTGGCAGGCACACATAAAAGACCCACACCAAAGAACTAAGCGGACCTCTCCTTGCTCCTCCTCAGCTGGGATCTCCATCCCCACTACACCTTCAGTCCTCTCTGAAAGCTGCTCTGAGAGGACTGAAGGTGTAGAATTCGGTGTGTCACAACCAAGTACTTGCAGTACACCGACGTCCGAATGCAGCAGGCAAATTTCCCTGCCCCAGCTGCTGGACCGTAGAAAGAAGTACACTCCCAGCCATCCACATGCCCAGCGGTTGAATGCTAGCCTTGCTAAATTGCTAGCACTTCAACTGCTGCCTTTTCAGTTGGTAGACTCGGCCCCCTTCCGTGAGTTTGTTCAATGTGCGGTTCCTCAGTGGCAGGTTCCCAAACGCCACTTTTTCTCGCGGAAGGCGATTCCGTCTCTCTACCGGCATGTGGAGGGCAATGTCCATGCCTCGCTGGACAGGGCGGTCAGCGGTAAGGTGCATATTACCGCTGACTCATGGTCCAGCAGGCATGGACAGGGACGGTACCTTTCTTTCACGGCCCATTGGGTCACTCTATTGGCAGCTGGGAGGGATGCAGGACAAGGTGCAGTAGTGTTGGAGGTTGTTCCGCCACCACGCCTCCAAAACGCGACTACTGCTACTGGTTGTGACACACCTCTCTCCTCCACCCCCTCCTCTTCTTCTTCCTCCAGTGCTCTGTCCTTGGAACCAGCGGTGCTCCGTAGGCGTACAAGGGGCTACGCAAGTACGCAGGCAAAAAGATGCCATGCCGTGCTTGCGCTGGTGTGTTTGGGGGACAGGAGCCACACTGGGCCAGAGGTTCTGGCAGCTCTGCAGGGGCAGGCCGAGAGGTGGTTGACGCCACGTCAGCTTAAGCCAGGAATGGTCGTTTCTGACAATGGCACCAACCTCCTCTCCGCCCTGCGACAGGGGCAGCTCACCCATGTGCCCTGCATGGCTCACGTCCTCAACCTGGTGGTGCAGCGGTTCTTGGGCAGGTTCCCAGGCTTACAGGATGTCCTGAGGCAGGCCAGGAAAGTCTGTGTGCATTTCCGCCGATCTTATAATGCCAGTGCTCGGCTGACTGAGCTGCAAAAGGAGCTGAACCTGCCCAAGAACCGCCTAATATCTGACATGCCCACCAGGTGGAACTCAACGTTGGCCATGCTGCAGCGACTGCACACGCAGCAGAGGGCCATCAATGAGTACCTTTGCGACTACGGCACCAGGACAGGGTCAGGGGAGCTTGGTTTTTTTTCCCCACGTCAGTGGAGCATGATCAGGGATGCATGCACTGTCCTCTCACCATTTGAGGAGGCCACGAGGATGGTGAGCAGTGACAGTGCATGCATCAGTGACACTGTCCCTCTTGTCCACCTGTTGGAGCATACGCTGCGTGGGATCATGGACAGGGCACTTGAGGCAGAACAGAGGCAGGAAGAGGAGGACTTCCTTGCCTCTCAAGGCCCCCTTTATCCGGACAGTGTTCCTTCTGTCCCACCCATCACACAGGAAGAGGATGAGGAGGAGGAGGAGGAGGAGGAGGAGGAGGAGGAGGATTGTGTGAGCATGGAGGTGGAGCCTGGCACTCAGCATCAGCAGCAGCAGTCTTTTAGGGATGATGTACAGTCCCAACAAGCCAGTGGACTTGTACGTGGCTGGGAGGAGGTGGCTGGCGATCATGTCATCCTCAGTGACCCAGAAGACTCCGGACCGAATGCCTCAGCTAACCTACGCTGCATGGCCTCCCTGATCCTGCAAAGCCTGCGGAAGGATCCTCGTGTTCTTCGGATCAAGGAGAGGGACCATTACTGGCTGGCCACTCTCCTTGATCCGCGGTACAAGGGTAAGGTTGCGGACCTTATCTTGCCGTCGCAGAGGGAGCAGAGGATGAGACATCTCAGGGAGGCCTTGCAGAAAGGTCTGTGCAACGCGTTCCCAGAAACTGGGAGGCTACAAACTCCTGGTCCTGGGCGACGAGTTGCTGAGGCTTCGGTCAGTGGCAGAAGGAGCGGTGGGGAAGGTGGACGTCTGACCGATGCGTTCAGACAATTTTTTAGTCCGCAGCCCCAAGGTATGATCGGTTCCAGCAACCATCGCCAGCGTCTGATATACATGGTGCAGGAATACCTTGGGGCAAGGTCAGACTTGGACACCTTTCCCACCGAAAATCCTCTGGCTTACTGGGTCCTGAGGATGGATCACTGGCCAGAGCTTGCACAGTATGCAATTGAGCTACTGGCCTGTCCTGCCTCCAGCGTTCTTTCCGAACGCACATTCAGTGCTGCTGGAGGATTTGTGACTGATCATAGGGTGCGCCTGTCCACCGCCTCGGTTGATCGACTGACCTTCATCAAAATGAATCAGTCTTGGATCACCACCAGCTACCAGGCACCTGAGGCGGATATAACCGAATAATTTTTAATGTCACATCCCTTCAAGACTGCCTATGCTGATGCTGAGTGACTGTCCTCTTATGTTCACTGACTATCCTCTTCCTCCTCCTCAATGATCCATGCCACCACACCAGTGCCTAAGGCACAATTTTTCAGCCCCTGTTTAACAGGGGCGTGTACTTACAATTTTTAAAAAAAAATGCTTCGCAACACGTGTGACTGCTGTGCTCCAAGTACAGTCTCTGTGAGGGCCGTGTTGCAGTGTTGTGGCACCAGCACCAGTGCCTAAGGCACAATTTTTCAGCCCCTGTTTAACAGGGGCGTGTACTTACAATTTTTAAAAAAAATGCTTCGCAACACGTGTGACTGCTGTGCTCCAAGTACAGTCTCTGTGAGGGCCGTGTTGCAGTGTTGTGGCACCAGCACCAGTGCCTAAGGCACAATTTTTCAGCCCCTGTTTAACAGGGGCGTGTACTTACAATTTTTTAAAAAAAATGCTTCGCAACACGTGTGACTGCTGTGCTCCAAGTACAGTCTCTGTGAGGGCCGTGTTGCAGTGTTGTGGCACCAGTGCCTAAGGCACAATTTTTCAGCCCCTGTTTAACAGGGGCGTGTACTTACAATTTTTTAAAAAAATGCTTCGCAACACGTGTGACTGCTGTGCTCCAAGTACAGTCTCTGTGAGGGCCGTGTTGCAGTGTTGTGGCACCAGTGCCTAAGGCACAATTTTTCAGCCCCTGTTTAACAGGGGCGTGTACTTACAATTTTTTAAAAAAAATGCTTCGCAACACGTGTGACTGCTGTGCTCCAAGTACAGTATCTGTGAGGGCCGGGTTGCAGTGTTGTGGCACCAGCACCAGTGCCTAAGGCACAATTTTTCAGCCCCTGTTTAACAGGGGCGTGTACTTACAATTTTTTAAAAAAAAATGCTTCGCAACACGTGTGACTGCTGTGCTCCAAGTACAGTATCTGTGAGGGCCGGGTTGCAGTGTTGTGGCACCAGCACCAGTGCCTAAGGCACAATTTTTCAGCCCCTGTTTAACAGGGGCGTGTACTTACAATTTTTTAAAAAAATGCTTCGCAACACGTGTGACTGCTGTGCTCCAAGTACAGTCTCTGTGAGGGGTTGCAGTGTTGTGGCACCAGCACCAGTGCCTAAGGCACAATTTTTCAGCCCCTGTTTAACAGGGGGGGGTAATTACAAATCTTGATCTAATAGTTCACAGCAGGGCCCATTCCTGCGCCCACCAAGAGTAACTATGAGGGCCTGCAGTCTTGTGGCAACACCGTCCACCACCACCGCCAAAGGCCCAATTTTTCTGCCCTGTTCATCAGGTGCTTGCAATTACAAATCTTGATCTAATAACTCACAGCAGGGCCCATTCCTGCGCCCACCAAGAGTAACTATGAGGGCCTACAGTCTTGTGGCAACACCGTCCACCACCACCGCCAAAGGCCCAATTTTTCTGCCCTGTTCAACAGGTGCATGCAATTACAAATCTTGATCTATTAACTCACAGCAGGGCCCATTCCTGTGCCCACCAGTCTTGTGGCTACACCAACATCTAATAGGGCAAATTTCTGCAGAGTATATACGCCAGGCCCCTACTTTCAAACATCCAACTTACAAACGACTCCTACTTGAAAATGGAAAGAGAAAACAGGAAGTGAGAGGAAATCTACCCCTAGGAAGGGAAATTCTATCCTGTTAGATTTAATTTGGGAAAAAGGTATCTCCTCTCTACTGATACTTTATCACCAATCCTTGTTTCAATTAAAACCCCACTTTTTCCAAAAACATTTGTCATTGGGACGGAAAGTGAGGTGACATGTTCTGAACAGATGTGCAAAGACAGCAAATGTTACAGGGGTGATAACCCCTCCCTATGTTCTCCAAAAAGCTTAAAAATAGATTTTTTTGGGATGGAGCTACACTTCATAATGTACCTGTTCAGATTCTACTTAAGATCAAACCTAAAGCCGCAAGTGGTTTTAAATGGCTTCTTTTTTTTCCTTTACAAATGTCATTTTGTGCAAGGACAGTTCTAAACACGGGAAACACATGCCACTTCACAGGCATACTTTGGACACCCCCCAGGTACCATATTTAAAGGAAAATGTCACTTTTTTTTTTTCACTTTATGCATCATTAAAATGACTGCTCCCGAAAAAACGTTAGTTTTTAAAAGTTCTTTTTGCATTGATATATGTCCCCTGGGGCAGGACCCGGGTCCCCAAACCTGTTTTATGACATTAACATGCATATTGGCCGTTGTAATTAGCACTTTTGATTTCGAACGTTCGCGTCCATTATAACGTATAGGGTTCGAAAATTCGCGCGAACTTTCGGTCCGTTCGAAGGTTCTGGTTCGAACCGAACCCGGGGGTGTTCGGCTCATCCCTACTTAAGGCCATTATTAACAAAACAGTTTGTTACCTAGAAGGGAAATATATACACAAGACTGCCTAAGCAGCTAACATGGATAAAACAAGCTCCTTCCCCTTATTTTTCTTTTTATACTTCTCAGACTTTCAAATCCATAATTGAGCTTTAAAATGGTGTGAGTGATTAGCATTTCAGTACTGCCTAAACTCTTATACAAGTTCTGAAAATGACCTTTAATTTGTCACTGGGAAAAAAATGATTGCACTTCCTCTGCTGGGAAATATTCTTTTGCTGATAGTGGTTATTATGTTTTTTTATTTCCTTTCTTTCTTTTTCTTATTGTAAGCATATTGCATGAAGTAATCTTGTTCTGTCCTCATTCTATATTTGCACTAACTATATGTGAAACTCAGTGGCCAGTTAAATGACCTCCCTCTGCACAATAAATCAATACTTTGCAGAAAGTGGCTTTGTTCATAGGAACCAGGGATAGTATGGAATAGGAGAGAAAGAGTAAACCGTGCACTCAGAACATAAAATGGCTGAACCTAACATTTCTTGACATTAATGTGCAGTACAAATAGAATATTGCAATATGTAAATGAACTATGGCAAACGATAATTATGCATGACTGTGTAATTGACATATAGTGAAAGAAATTTTATTTCTTGCTTATATAAAAAAAAGGTTACAGGTATATTTATTGGTGTGCATGCTTGGGGGGTTGAGAGGGCTTTCTTATGATATAGGAATTTATTTCTTCATGCGATTGGTTGGTGGCAGGAGATTTACGGGTGCCTGGGGATGTACATGCAAATAGAATTGTTAGAACAGTGTTGAGAGAAAGGACACATGTGTACCACCCTGATGTTCAGGTAGGGTTGCTATCAAATCTAGTTGCCAGGCGATAGTTGCCTTGACCAATTGTTAGGAGATCAATTTGATTCCTCTCTAAATCTGAACTTGTTGCACCCTTTCTCTTCTGTCACTAGGGGGCACTATGCAAGTGACATTAGATAAGACATGGGCTTTGCAAGCTCAGACATGAATGAATGGGGTGTCTCAGCCAATGGGCAGGGATTTTCTTTGGTCCCTTGGTCTGCTGGGAGAGCCTATTTATTTGGGTCTAGTCAGGTGATTGGGGGTTCTGTGCCACCCGGATTGGAAGATGTATGCTCCGGGTGTTATCCTTGGTCTGAGCGAGTCCAAGGGCACACTGACTGACATCGGAGTGTGGTATACACCTAAGGGTAGTCTTGCCCTGTACACAGCTAGAGGCTATGAGGCCTTGGGACTGATCTGCGGGAAGTGTTCCGGCTTGGCCACGCATCAGAGGTCTTGGATCGTCTGTGGACGCTGTGGGGAACCGCTGCTTGAGGTAGTCTCACCAGCCCAACCCCCACGGACACTGCCAGCAGATTGGAATAAAAATGTTGCTGTCCCAGCTGAGAGCGGTATTGAGAGTCCACCTGCTATCACCCAGCTTGTGAGAGAAGCTGCTCCTCTTGTTTCTGTAGCTGCTCCAGGACCCAGTGCTCCGGTTATCCCTCGAGGCTGGGGTCGAGTCCCACCTTCCCTCCTTGATGGCGGAACCCCCAAGGATAAAGACACTGGAGTCGGGTAAACCTGCAAAGGGTGAAGGTAGTGTCCCAGTGGGGGAGGTGATACCTTTGGCCATTAAGGGAGACAATGCGGTTGTGCCAAATAAAGCCAGCTCCATGCGCAACTCTCTCCTGGCCGAAGAATGCTCCACTATCTACGATTCGGCTATCCAATCCGATCGGGTCTCTGAACTGTTTTCAGACACTTTATCATAGACTGGGAAGTGGACTGATAGTGATGAGGAGCAATTGTGTGATTTAGAGGAGGATGAAGTTCCCTCTGTGCCAGGGGCATGTGTCAAAGTTGAATTGTCTACCAGTGCATCTCCCTTTGTATGCATTACTAAGTCCTTTGAGGAGAATCATTGGGCAAGTTGGGTTCCTAAAGTTGCATTGAACAAACCAATTCCGTTGATTAAGTCTGATTGCAAGCCAGATATTGTTGCCATATACCCAGTTCAACGTGCACCAGATGCACGAGTCATAACCGGGTTTTTCTATTACAAACAGTGTAAAAATAAATAAAAGCAAAAAAAAGAAATAAGAAAAACAAAAAATTTTTTTTTAAAGCGCCCCGTCCCGACGAGCTCGTGCGCAGAAGCGAACGCATACGTGAGTAGCGCCCGCATATGAAAACGGTGGTCAAACCACACATGTGAGGTATCGCCGCGATCGGTAGAGCGAGAGCAATAATTATAGCCATAACCTCCTCTGTAACGCAAAATATGCAACCTGTAGAATTTTTTAAACGTCGCCTATGGAGATTTTTGAGGGTAAAAGTTTGATGCCATTCCACGAGCGGGCGCAATTTTGAAGCGTGACATGTTAGGTATCAATTTACTCGGCGTAACATTATCTTTCACAATATATAACACAATTGGACTAACTTTACTGTTGTCTTATTTTTTTATTCAAAAAAGTGAATTTTTTCCAAAAAAAGTGCGCTTGTAAGACCGCTGCGCAAATACGGTGTGAAAAAAAGTATTGCAACGACGGCCATTTTATTCTCTAGGGTGTTAGAAAAAAAACAATATATAATGTTTGGGGGTTCTAAGTTTTTTTCTAGCAAAAAAAAACTGTTTTAAACATGTAAACACCTAAAATCCAAAACGAGGCTGGTCTTAAAGTGGTTAACAATCATCCATCAAACTTTCACTTTTTAATACTTGGTTGCAAATCCTTTGCAGTCAATTACAGCCTGAAACCTGGAATGCATAGACATCACCAGACGCTGGGTTTCATTCCTGGTGATGCTCTGCCAGGCCTCTACTGCAACTGTCTTCAGTTCCTGCTTGTTCTTGGGGCATTTTCCCTTCAGTTTTGTCTTCAGCAAGTGAAATGCATGCTCAATCGGATTTAGGTCAGGTGATTGACTTGGCCATTGCATAACATTCCACCTCTTTCCCTTAAAAAAGTCTTTGGTTGCTTTCGCAGTATGCTTCGGGTCATTGTCCATCTGCACTGTGAAGCGCCGTCAAATAAGTTCTGAAGCATTTTTCTGAATATGAGCAGATAATATTGCCCGAAACACTTCAGAATTCATCCTGCTGCTTTTGTCAGCAGTCACATCATCAATAAATACAAGAGAACCAGTTCCATTGGCAGCCATACATGCCCACGCCATGACACTACCACCATCATGCTTCACTGATGAGGTGGTAATGCTTTGGATCATGAGCAGTTAATTTCCTTCTCCATACTCTTCTCTTCCCATCACTCTGGTACAAGTTGATCTTGGTCTCATCTGTCCATAGGATGTTGTTCCAGAACTGTGAAGGCTTTTTTAGATGTTGTTTGGCAAACTCTAATCTGGCCTTCCTGTTTTTGAGGCTCACCAATGGTTTACATCTTGTGGTGGAAAAAGGACACACAGCTGAAGAGGGTTTAGTTGCTGCTCACCCCTAAGAGGTAAAGGGGTGAGGGAGTGATAGGGTGATGGATGGGCTGACAAACATGACCCAAAGGGGGGTGAGGGGAAAGGGTGAAGGTGAAAGAAAGTCAGAGTGTGGTGCACAGTGGGAGTGAAGAGAAAGGTGAGATAAGTGAGAGGACTGGAAGTGGGGTGATGGGTTGTGACAGGATGGTGCAACTCTGGTGAGTGATGAGAAGGAGGGGAGTATGGGGGGGAGGGAAGGGGGGGACCATCACCCTATCACTCCCTCACCCCTTCACCCTATTCAGCTCCCATCCCTCCCCCTCTTTCCCCCTCCTCTTGTCCCTTCACTCTCCTCCTTCCCTTCCTTTTTTCCCCTCACTTCCTTTTCCCACCCTTTTTCCAACCTTCCCTTTTCTTCTCCATTGCCCTTTTCTTCCTTCACTTTTCTTTTTAATTTCTTCCAGTTTTCCCCATCTTCCAGGCCCCCGTGATCTGCTTGTTCTCCCCCCCCCCCTTGTTTTCCCCCCTTACTTCCCCCTGTCTTGTGTATATACCACTTGGGATGCTGCAGCATTCCACTTTCGCATACATGTGCATGCCATGTACCCCATCCCCACCTTGACCTCATCCCGTCACACATCACTCAACATTCCTCCCCTCTCTGATCATGCCATCACTCCTTTTCTGTCATCCCCACCAATTCTCTCGTCTCCCCTCTTCCCTTCCCCTCTCCCCTCCTCCATCACACCTCCTACATCCTATTTTCACCCCTCCTTCCATTCTTCCAATCTCTCCTGGTCCCCCCTTTTCCCCCCTTTTCACCCTTCCCTTTATCCTTTACCCTCTTTCTCTTTTCTTTTTCTCTTTCCTTCTACTATTTCTTCTCTGCACGGCCTCTTCTCATTCCTTTCCCTTTCATTTTACTACTATCACTTTTTCTTCAGTTGCAACTACCACACATACCAATCATGACAGGGACCTTGTTACATATACATGCTGACCAATCTCTCTCACTTAAACTAAAACTTCTCCATGATATCAAAAGTTACAAATTAAAAAGTATCATATCTATATACGGTAGATCGATAATTGCTTGCTGTTGGACTCTCACGACTGGTGCATGCGCTAAGGGGATTCCATCATCTCCCCTCCCCTCCTTCGCTCTCAACCATCGGCCCACGTGTCTGCCTGTGGGAGCTCAATTCGTTGGAGGTGACCCCCCGTAAGTCACGCTTTTGGATCCCTCCCCCCCCCGGCTCGGCTCGCACACATTGCAGGGTGCCGTTGCGAGTGCCACCCGGGGGACAGAAAACCTCTTCAGGGAAACCTCACATGAGGAGTAATTCTCATCAAAAAAACACACACACTTGGACATATTACCTCTGAGGAAGACCCACACGGACGAAATGCGTCAGGTTCTCTTTTACCTCAACTTATGTTGGCTGTGTTAAAATACTCAGCTGTAAAAGTTTTTTGTCTATCAGTGTAATTCTTATACATTTTTTCTGTTTTGTTTTATTATTCCCATTTGGGACCCATGTCTTTTATCCACTATGCCACTTCTGTGACATCTTTAATAAAGATTTATATTTAGATAAAGCGTGGTATCATATACAATTTTTTCCAAATCGCTGCCTAAAAACCCCACAAACCATTTTGGGGGGATTTTTTCCTTTTTGCTACCTCTTAGGGGTGAGCAGCAACTAAACCCTCTCCAGCCGTGTGTCTTTTTTCCTTTAGGCCCCTTTCACACCGGGGCGTTTTTCATGCGGTGCAGCGCTAAAAATAGCGCCTGTTCACCGCCTGAAAAAATCCGGCCCCTTTAACTCCAGTGTGAAAGCCGGCGGGCTTTCACACTGGAGCGGTGGGCTAGCAGGATGACAAAAAAAGTCCTGCTAGCAGCATCTTTGGAGCGGTATAGGAGCGGTGTGTTCACCGCTCCTATACCGCTCCTTCCCATTGATTAGAATGGGACACCGCGGTAAAACTGCGGCAATACCGCCGCAAAGCGCCGCTACGGCGGCGCTCTGCGGGGGTGTTTAACCCTTTTTCGGCCGCTCGCGGGGGGTAAAACCGCACCGCGAGCGGCCGAATACCGCGGTTAAAACAACGGTAAAGCAGCGCTAAATATATCGCTGCTTTACCGTCACCGCGGCTCCCCGCCCCAGTGTGAAAGGGGCCTTAGTATATATCCGGGTGATTTCCCCCTGTGACACTTTGGAGTTGAGACATGGGTCCTCCAATGTAAACTTGCGATTTGCGATTTTATACAATCCTATCTATTTGGATCATTACATGCACGACTGTATATTAGACTCAACATGAGCATTTTTCAGGGTGTTGAATGGGCTAGTCTCATGTCAACCTATGAAACGGATTTCGAGATTAAGGAGCAAGTTGAAACTCAAATATTTTCCTTTACACAAAAACTAAGTAAAATTTTCAAAAAATTCTAGTAAAATTCTGTATGCGTATATAATATTTGAGCAAAATGTAAAGTTTTCATTACCAACGTGCTATGCAAATAACCTCTTCCTAAATCCAATACACGCAATGACCTGTTACATACCATGTAGGATCCCATGTCCTTTTTCTATTTTTCTACTACACTTTTGATACTACGTTCAAATGCCCTTTATCTAGGCCATGATGAATATAAACAGTGGTTTCCGACATTGAGGAGTAATCAAATATGTATGTATTCATATATATGTATTTTTTGTTGTACATCAAGAAAATGGGATTAACATAATATGCTTCTATGTTTCCCTCTTTTCCTCCTCTTCCCCCTTTGCAACAGGTCGGATGTCCCCCTGGTGGCGTTACACTAACTCTCGCTTTTCTATCCCTGCTGATGCGAGTCTGGACCGGGATGAGCCCCAGTGCGTGCCTTCCCAGCAAGGGGAGGGAGGAGCCACCTTCCATCTAGGCTCCTCCATTGACACTTCCTCCTTGGGTGTCTGGGCAGGTCCCGACTACCCAGCGGGGAACTACTCCCCCTTGCTGGCGGCATCCCAGAGCGTCATCGGACTGTTCCTGACCACTGCACATGCACGAGGCCCCGTGCGTGCGCGTGACGCAGGACGTTGCGATATTGCGACGATGACGACGCAGCAGCGACCCCCAAGGGGCCTCTTGGATGCCGGGGAGATCACCCCGGACGGCGATTCATGCCGTCATGACCCCCACTGCCGACCGTTGGAAAGGTATGTATGGGACCATGGGATGGGAGGGGATGCCCTCTGCCTGCCTGCCGTGGGATGTCCACCAACAATCAGCATCAATTGGATATCCAATTGATGCACCTGATTTCACTTCCAGCAATTATAAGAACCTTACATGGGGGAGGATCATTACTCCATCTCCATGAGAGGGTTCACAAGCGAAGAGACACCAGGCCAGTAAGTACACGTCTATATGTGCCCGTACCTAGGCATTGTGACAATTATATAGCATCCCTTTGTTCAATTCTAGACTGCATACCTGCTTTCTGGACCGTACTTCATTTACAACTCGTTGCAGCCTACAAAGTATAGGCCACAAGGTGTATATCACCAAACAAGCAGAACAATGGAAATCTACTCCATCAGGTAAACCTGGATTGCAGCTCTACATACACACCTTTCCCAGTCTACATTCACTCCCATATTAGCACTTTACGGTCCTGCCTCCTCCCCGTGCACTCCCTACTAATTTAGGTCACCCTCACACCACTCCATCATACATATTACTTCACCCACACATCTCACCTATTCCCCGCCATTTGTTTAATTGATTGATAATTTCAATGCTGTTTGTTTACTGCGATTTGTTGCCGTTTTGTCACTTTTCTTACACACTTGTTTTCCTTTCCCTTTATCCTTTCTCCTGTCCCCCTCTTTCCTCCCCCCCCATACTCCCCTCCTTCTCATCACTCACCAGAGTTGCACCATCCTGTCACAACCCATCACCCCACTTCCAGTCCTCTCACTTATCTCACCTTTCTCTTCACTCCCACTGTGCACCACACTCTGACTTTCTTTCACCTTCACCCTTCCCCCTCCCCCTCTTTGGGTCATGTTTGCCAGCCCAACCATCACCCTATCACTCCCTCACCCCTTCACCCTATTCAGCTCCCATCCCTCCCCCTCTTTCCCCCTCCTCTTGTCTCTTCACTCTCCTCCTTCCCTTCCTTTTTTCCCCTCACTTCCTTTTTCCAACCTTCCCTTTTCTTCTCCATTGCCCTTTTCTTCCTTCACTTTTCTTTTTTCCAGTTTTTCCCATCTTCCAGGCCCCCGTGATCTGCTTGTTCTCCCCCCCCTTGTTTTCCCCCCTTACTTCCCCCTGTCTTGTGTATATACCCCTTGGGATGCTGCAGCATTCCACTTTCGCATACATGTGCATGCCATGTACCCCATCCCCACCTTGACCTCATCCCGTCACACATCACTCAACATTCCTCCCCTCTCTGATCATGCCATCACTCCTTTTCTTTCATCCCCACCAATTCTCTCGTCTCCCCTCTTCCCTTCCCCTCTCCCCTCCTCCAATCACACCTCCTACATCCTATTTTCACCCCTCCTTCCATTCTTCCAATCTCTCCTGGTCCCCCCTTTTTCCCCCATTTTAACCCTTTCCTTTATCCTTTACCCTCTTTCGCTTTTCTTTTTCTCTTTCCTTCTACTATTTCTTCTCTGCACGGCCTCTCCTCATTCCTTTCCCTTTTCAGGGTGTTGAATGGGCTAGTCTCATGTCAACCTATGAAACGGATTTCGAGATTAAGGAGCAAGTTGAAACTCAAATATTTTCCTTTACACAAAAACTAAGTAAAATTTTCAAAAAATTCTAGTAAAATTCTGTATGCGTATATAATATTTGAGCAAAATGTAAAGTTTTCATTACCAACGTGCTATGCAAATAACCTCTTCCTAAATCCAATACACGCAATGACCTGTTACATACCATGTAGGATCCCATGTCCTTTTTCTATTTTTCTACTACACTTTTGATACTACGTTCAAATGCCCTTTATCTAGGCCATGATGAATATAAACAGTGGTTTCCGACATTGAGGAGTAATCAAATATGTATGTATTCATATATATGTATTTTTTGTTGTACATCAAGAAAATGGGATTAACATAATATGCTTCTATGTTTCCCTCTTTTCCTCCTCTTCCCCCTTTGCAACAGGTCGGATGTCCCCCTGGTGGCGTTACACTAACTCTCGCTTTTCTATCCCTGCTGATGCGAGTCTGGACCGGGATGAGCCCCAGTGCGTGCCTTCCCAGCAAGGGGAGGGAGGAGCCACCTTCCATCTAGGCTCCTCCATTGACACTTCCTCCTTGGGTGTCTGGGCAGGTCCCGACTACCCAGCGGGGAACTACTCCCCCTTGCTGGCGGCATCCCAGAGCGTCATCGGACTGTTCCTGACCACTGCACATGCACGAGGCCCCGTGCGTGCGCGTGACGCAGGACGTTGCGATATTGCGACGATGACGACGCAGCAGCGACCCCCAAGGGGCCTCTTGGATGCCGGGGAGATCACCCCGGACGGCGATTCATGCCGTCATGACCCCCACTGCCGACCGTTGGAAAGGTATGTATGGGACCATGGGATGGGAGGGGATGCCCTCTGCCTGCCTGCCGTGGGATGTCCACCAACAATCAGCATCAATTGGATATCCAATTGATGCACCTGATTTCACTTCCAGCAATTATAAGAACCTTACATGGGGGAGGATCATTACTCCATCTCCATGAGAGGGTTCACAAGCGAAGAGACACCAGGCCAGTAAGTACACGTCTATATGTGCCCGTACCTAGGCATTGTGACAATTATATAGCATCCCTTTGTTCAATTCTAGACTGCATACCTGCTTTCTGGACCGTACTTCATTTACAACTCGTTGCAGCCTACAAAGTATAGGCCACAAGGTGTATATCACCAAACAAGCAGAACAATGGAAATCTACTCCATCAGGTAAACCTGGATTGCAGCTCTACATACACACCTTTCCCAGTCTACATTCACTCCCATATTAGCACTTTACGGTCCTGCCTCCTCCCCGTGCACTCCCTACTAATTTAGGTCACCCTCACACCACTCCATCATACATATTACTTCACCCACACATCTCACCTATTCCCCGCCATTTGTTTAATTGATTGATAATTTCAATGCTGTTTGTTTACTGCGATTTGTTGCCGTTTTGTCACTTTTCTTACACACTTGTTTTCCTTTCCCTTTATCCTTTCTCCTGTCCCCCTCTTTCCTCCCCCCCCATACTCCCCTCCTTCTCATCACTCACCAGAGTTGCACCATCCTGTCACAACCCATCACCCCACTTCCAGTCCTCTCACTTATCTCACCTTTCTCTTCACTCCCACTGTGCACCACACTCTGACTTTCTTTCACCTTCACCCTTCCCCCTCCCCCTCTTTGGGTCATGTTTGCCAGCCCAACCATCACCCTATCACTCCCTCACCCCTTCACCCTATTCAGCTCCCATCCCTCCCCCTCTTTCCCCCTCCTCTTGTCTCTTCACTCTCCTCCTTCCCTTCCTTTTTTCCCCTCACTTCCTTTTTCCAACCTTCCCTTTTCTTCTCCATTGCCCTTTTCTTCCTTCACTTTTCTTTTTTCCAGTTTTTCCCATCTTCCAGGCCCCCGTGATCTGCTTGTTCTCCCCCCCCTTGTTTTCCCCCCTTACTTCCCCCTGTCTTGTGTATATACCCCTTGGGATGCTGCAGCATTCCACTTTCGCATACATGTGCATGCCATGTACCCCATCCCCACCTTGACCTCATCCCGTCACACATCACTCAACATTCCTCCCCTCTCTGATCATGCCATCACTCCTTTTCTTTCATCCCCACCAATTCTCTCGTCTCCCCTCTTCCCTTCCCCTCTCCCCTCCTCCAATCACACCTCCTACATCCTATTTTCACCCCTCCTTCCATTCTTCCAATCTCTCCTGGTCCCCCCTTTTTCCCCCATTTTAACCCTTTCCTTTATCCTTTACCCTCTTTCGCTTTTCTTTTTCTCTTTCCTTCTACTATTTCTTCTCTGCACGGCCTCTCCTCATTCCTTTCCCTTTCATTTTACTACTATCACTTTTTCTTCAGTTGCAACTACCACACATACCAATCATGACAGGGACCTTGTTACATATACATGCTGACCAATCTCTCTCACTTAAACTAAAACTTCTCCATGATATCAAAAGTTACAAATTAAAAAGTATCATATCTATATACGGTAGATCGATAATTGCTTGCTGTTGGACTCTCACGACAGGTGCATGCGCTAAGGGGATTCCATCATCTCCCCTCCCCTCCTCCGCTCTCAACCATCGGCCCACGTGTCTACCTGTGGGAGGTCAATTCGTTGGAGGTGACCCCCTGTAAGTCACGCTTTTGGATCACTCACCCCCCCTGGCTCGGCTCGCACACATTGCAGGGTGCCGTTGCGAGTTCCACGAGGACAGAAAACCTCTTCAGGGAAACCTCACATGAGGAGTAATTCTTATCAGAAAAACACACACACTTGGACATATTACCTCTGAGTAGGGATGAGCCGAACACCCACCGGTTCGGTTCGCACCAGAACCTTCGAACGGACCGAAAGTTCGCGCAAATTTTCAAACCCTATTCGTTACAATGGACGCGAACGTTCAAAATCAAAATTGCTAATTACAATGGCCAATATGCATGTTAATGTCATAAAACAGGTTTGGGGACCCGGGTCCTGCCCCAGGGGACATATATGAATGCAAAAAGAACTTTTAAAAACTAACGTTTTTTTTTCGGGAGCAGTCATTTTAATGATGCATAAAGTGAAAAAAAAAAAGTGAAATTTTCCTTTAAATATGGTACCTGGGGGGTATCTAAAGTATGCCTGTGGAGTGGCATGTGTTTCCCGTGTTTAGAACTGTCCCTGCACAAAATGACATTTGTAAAGGAAAAAAAGAAGCCATTTAAAACCACTTGCGGCTTTAATGTCATGTCTTGTCCTGGCCATATGGCTGAAAATCCTTGAGAAAAATGGCATGGCTACCCCATCACCCCCCCCAGCCCCTTTGGGTCTTGTATGGATATTAAGGGGGACCCCGCACCCATAATAAAACCCTATACCTACAACCCTATATACTCTGAACAGCAGTATATAGGCGGTGCAAACAAGAGAGGGACTGTAGGTTTATTCTTAAGTAGAATATGAACAGGTACATTATGAAGTGTAGCTCCATCCCAAAAAAATCTATTTTTAAGCTTTTTGGAGAACATAGGGAGGGGTTATCACCCCTGTAACATTTGCTGTCTTTGCACATCTGTTCAGAACATTTCACCTCACTTTCCGTCCCAATGACAAATGTTTTTGGAAAAGTGGGGTTTTAATTGAAACAAGGATTGGTGATAAAGCATCAGTAGAGAGGAGATACTTTTTCCCCAAATTAAATCTAACAGGATCGAATTTCCCTTGCTAGGGGTAGATTTCCTCTCACTTCCTGTTTCCTCTTTCCGTTTGCAAGTAGGAGTCGTTTGTAAGTTGGATGTTTGAAAGTAGGGGCCTGCCATATATACTCTGCAGAAATTTGCCCCATTAGATGTTGGTGTAGCCACAAGACTGTAAGCCCTCAGTTACTCTTGGTGGGCCCAGGAATGGGCCCTGCTGTGAGTTATTAGATCAAGGTTTGTAATTGCATGCACCTGTTGAACAGGGCAGAAAAAATGGGCCTTTGGTGGTGGTGGTGGACGGTGTTGCCACAAGACTGTAAGCCCTCACAGTTACTCTTGGTGGGCACAGGAATGGGCCCTGCTGTGAGTTATTAGATCAAGATTTGTAATTACATGCCCCTGTTAAACAGGGGCTGAAAAATTGTGCCTTAGGCACTGGTGCTGGTGCCACAACACTGCAACCCCTCACAGATACTGTACTTGGAGCACAGCAGTCAGACGTGTTGCGAAGCATTGCTTAAAAAATTGTAATTACACGCCCCTGTTAAACAGGGGCTGAAAAATTATGCCTTAGGCATTGGTGCTGGTGCCACAACACTGCAACCCCTCACAGATACTGTACTCTGAGCACAGCAATGAGACCTGTTGCAAAGAATTGCCTAAAAGTTGTAATTACATGCCCCAACAGGGGCTGAAAATTGTGCCTTAGGCACTGGTGCTGGTGCCACAACACTGCAACCCCTCACAGATACTGTACTTGGAGCACAGCAATGAGACCTGTTGCAAAGCATTGCCTAAAAATTGTAATTACATGCCCCAATAGGGGCTGAAAAATTGTGCCTTAGGAACTGGTGCTGGTGCCACAACACTGCA
This sequence comes from Lithobates sylvaticus, assembly GCA_028564925.1. NCBI lineage: Eukaryota > Metazoa > Chordata > Amphibia > Anura > Ranidae > Lithobates > Lithobates sylvaticus. The sequence goes on from CM053026.1 coordinate 387,888,273, forward strand.
ACCCCTCACAGATACTGTACTTGGAGCACAGCAGTCAGACGTGTTGCGAAGCATTGCTTAAAAAATTGTAATTACACGCCCCTGTTAAACAGGGGCTGAAAAATTGTGCCTTAGGCATTGGTGCTGGTGCCACAACACTGCAACCCCTCACAGATACTGTACTCTGCAACAGGTCTCATTGCTGTGCTCAAAGCATTGCCTAAAAATTGTAATTACACGCCCCAACAGGGGCTTAAAAATTGTGCCTTAGGCACTGGTGCTGGTGCCACAACACTGCAACCCCTAACAGATACTGTACTTGGAGCACAGCAGTCACACCTGTTGCGAAGCATTTTTTTAAAAAAATTGTAATTACACGCCCCTGTTATACAGGGGCTGAAAAATTGTGCCTTAGGCACTGGTGTGGTGGCACCCAGAAACAAAAATGTTCTTCCAAGCTATCAAGGAATGGATCATTGAGGAGGAGGAAGAGAATAGTCAGTGAACATAACAGGACAGTCACTCAGCATCAGCATAGGCAGTCTTGAAGGGATGTGACATTATAAATTATTCAGTTATATCCGCTTCAGGTGCCTGGTAGCTGGTGGTGATCCAAGACTGATTCATTTTTATGAAGGTCAGTCGATCAACCGAGTCGGTGGACAGGCGCACCCTGTGATCGGTGACAAATCCTCCAGCAGCACTGAATGTGCGTTCGGAAAGAACGCTGGATGCAGGACAGGCCAGTAGCTCAATTGCATACTGTGCAAGCTCTGGCCAGTGATCCATCCTCAAGACCCAGTAAGCCAGAGGATTTTCGGTGGGAAAGGTGTCCAAGTCTGACCTTGCCCCTAGGTATTCCTGCACCATGTATATCAGACGCTGGCAATGGTTGCTGGAACCGATCATACCTTGGGGCTGCGGACTAAAAAATTGTCTGAACGCATCGGTCAGATGTCCACCTTCCCCACCGCTCCTTCTGTTACTGACCGAAGCCTCAGCAACTCGTTGTCCAGGACCAGGAGTTTGTAACCTCCCAGTTTCTGGGAACGCATTGCACAGACCTTTCTGCAAGGCCTCCCTGAGATGTCTCATCCTCTGCTCCCTCTGCGACGGCAAGATAAGGTCCACAACCTTACCCTTGTACCGTGGATCAAGGAGAGTGGCCAGCCAGAAATGGTCCCTCTCCTTGATCCGAAGAATACGAGGATCCTTCCGCAGGCTTTGCAGGATCAGGGAGGCCATGCAACGTAGGTTAGCTGAGGCATTCGGTCCGGAGTCTTCTGGGTCACTGAGGACGACATGATCGCCAGCCACCTCCTCCCAGCCACGTACAAGTCCACTGGTTTGTTGGGACTGTACATCATCCCTAAAAGACTGCTGCTGCTGATGCTGAGTGCCAGGCTCCACCTCCATGCTCACACAATCCTCCACCTCCTCCTCCTCCTCCTCCTCTTCCTGTGTGATGGGTGGGACAGAAAGAACACTGTCTGGATAAAGGGGGCCTTGAGAGGCAAGGAAGTCCTCCTCTTCCAGCCTCTGTTCTGCCTCAAGTGCCCTGTCCATTATCCCATACAGCGTATGCTCCAACAGGTGGACAAGAGGTACAGTGTCACTGATGCATGCACTGTCACTGCTCACCATCCTCGTGGCCTCCTCAAATGGTGACAGGACAGTGCATGCATCCCTGATCATGCTCCACTGGCGTGGGGAAAAAAAGCCAAGCTCCCCTGACCCTGTCCTGGTGCCGTAGTCGCAAAGGTACTCATTGATGGCCCTCTGCTGCGTGTGCAGTCGCTGCAGCATGGCCAACGTTGAGTTCCACCTGGTGGACATGTCACATATTAGGCGGTTCTTGGGCAGGTTCAGCTCCTTTTGCAGCTCAGCCAGCCGAGCACTGGCATTATACGATCGGCGGAAATGCACACAGACTTTCCTGGCCTGCCTCAGGACATCCTGTAAGCCTGGGTACCTGCCCAAGAACCGCTGCACCACCAGGTTGAGGACGTGAGCCATACAGGGCACATGGGTGAGCTGCCCCTGTCGCAGGGCGGAGAGGAGGTTGGTGCCATTGTCAGAAACCACCATTCCTGGCTTAAGCTGGCGTGGCGTCAACCACCTCTCGGCCTGCCCCTGCAGAGCTGCCAGAACCTCTGCCCCAGTGTGGCTCCTGTCCCCCAAACACACCAGCGCAAGCACGGCATGGCATCTTTTTGCCTGCGTACTCGCGTAGCCCCTTGTACGCCTACGGAGCACCGCTGGTTCTGAGGACAGAGCACTCGAAGAGGCCATGGAAGAAGAAGAAGAGGAGGGGGTGGAGGAGAGAGGTGTGTCACAACCAGTAGTAGCATTTTGGAGGCGTGGTGGCGGAACAACCTCCAACACTACTGCACCTTGTCCTGCATCCCTCCCAGCTGCCAATAGGGTGACCCAATGGGCCGTGAAAGACAGATAACGTCCCTGTCCATGCCTGCTGGACCATGAGTCAGCAGTAATATGCACCTTACCGCTGACCGCCCTGTCCAGCGAGGAATGGACATTGCCTTCCACATGCCGGTAGAGAGATGGAATCGCCTTCCGTGAGAAAAAGTGGCGTTTGGGAACCTGCCACTGAGGAACCGCACATTGAACAAACTCACGGAAGGGGGCCGAGTCTACCAACTGAAAAGGCAGCAGTTGAAGTGCCAGCAATTTAGCCAAGCTAGCATTCAACCGCTGGGCATGTGGATGGCTGGGAGTATACTTCTTTCGACGGTCCAGCAGCTGGGGCTGGGAAATTTGCCTGCTACAATCGGACGTCGGTGTACTGCAAGTACTTGGTTGTGACACACCTACTTCTACACCTTCAGTCCTCTCAGAGCAGCTTTCAGAGAGGACTGAAGATATAGTGGGGATGGAGATCCCAGCTGATGAGGAGCAAGGAGAGGACCGCTTTGTTCTTTGGTGTGGGTCTTTAATGTGCGCTTGCCAACGAGCTGCATGGCAGGTCGACATATGTCTGGTCATGCTTGTGGTGCCCAAGCGGCTGATGTTTTGGCCACGCGAGATACGCTTGAGACAAATAATGCAAATAGCAGTGGTGCGATCTGATGCACTCGTCTCAAAAAAGGCCCACACCAAAGAACTTTTGTGATAACGTGCAGAGGCAGCGCCCTGCACAGGCGGAGCTCTGCGGTGTGATTCAGTTGGTGTGCTGGCCTCTAGCTGGCCTCCAGGGGGCATCCTGCCTCGTTGGACATGTGCCGCTGCATCCTCGTCCTCCTCCTCCTCCTCTCTCCCTTCAGGCACCCACGTGGAGTCAGTGACCTCATCATCCCCTCCCTCTTCACCACTAGAGCAAACCTGGCAGTAAGCTGCAGCTGGTGGAACATTACTGCCAGATTGCTGTCCTTCAGCATCCCCTCTCTCTGCGCGCACACTACTGCCTACCTCAAGCTGGGTATCATCATCCGAGCCTTCAAATCGTTGGGCATCCTCCTGGAGCATGTACCCAACACTGTGCTCAAACAGTTCGGGGGACTCCTCAGGAGGACATGGTGGGTCTAGGGAAGGGGTGGCTGATGATGCCATTGAGTACGCGTTGGCAGCTGCTCTGCCAGTACCCTGAGCCTGGGTGAGAGAGGACGAGGAGGATGAGGAGGGCTTGGTCATCCATTCTACCAAGCCTTCGGCATGATGCGGCTCAACATGTCCAGCTACCGAAAACAAAGACAAGCGTGTCCCATGGCCACGTGCTGATGACGGTGCACGACCATGTCCACGACCAGCACTGCTGTCTCTAGAAACAGAGCCTGCTTGCTCTGTGTTCTTGCCTCGGGACGGTCTGCCTCTCCTTGGCGGTCTTCCAGCCATTGTAGTGGGTAGTGTATATTGTATAAAAAATAGAGCTCCTATGTGTGCTCACAACACACTGTAGGTCCTATGGGTGCTGACACAAACACACTAGAGGTACTATGTGTTCTGACGAAGAAATAGAGCTCCTATGTGTGCTCACAACACACTAACTCTCCTATGGGTGCTGACACAAACACACTAGAGGTACTATGTGTTCTGAGGAAGAAATAGAGCTCCTATGTGTGCTCACAACACACTATAGGTCCTATTGGTGCTGACACAAACACACTATAGGTACTATGTGTGCTGACAAAAAAATAGAGGTCCTATGTGTGCTCACAACACACTATAGGTCCTATGGGTGCTGACACAAACACACTATTGGTACTATGTGTGCTGACAAAAAAATAGAGGTCCTATGTGTGCTCACAACACACTATAGGTCCTATGTGTGCTGACACAAACACACTATAGGTACTATGTGTGCTGACGAAGAAATAGAGCTCCTATGTGTGCTCACAACACACTATAGGTCCTATGGGTGCTGACACAAACACACTATAGGTACTATGTGTGCTGACAAAAAAATATAGGTCCTATGTGTGCTCACAACACACTATAGATCATATGGGTGCTGACACAAACACACTATAGGTACTATGTGTGCTGACAAAAAAATATAGGTCCTATGTGTGCTCACAACACACTATAGGTCCTATGGGTGCTGACACAAACACACTATAGGTACTATGTGTGCTGACAAAAATATATAGGTCCTATGTGTGCTCACAACACACTATAGGTCCTATGGGTTCTGACACAAACACACTATAGGTACTATGTGTGCTGACAAAAAAATATAGGTCCTATGTGTGCTCACAACACACTAGAGGTCCTATGGGTGCTGACACAAACACACTAGAGGTACTATGTGTGCTGACAAAAAAATATAGGTCCTATGTGTGCTCACAACACACTATAGGTCCTATGGGTGCTGACACAAACACACTATAGGTACTATGTGTGCTGACAAAAAAATATAGGTCCTATGTGTGCTCACAACACACTATAGGTCCTATGGTTGCTGACACAAACACTCTAGAGGTACTATGTGTGCTGACGAAGAAATAGAACTCCTATGTGTGCTCACAACACACACACTAGCTCCTATGTGTGCTGACACAAACACAATATGGCTCCTATAAATCCCTGCCTGGGATGGGACAGAAGGTTGGGACAGAAGTTGGGGTGCAATGCTGTTCTAACAGCACTGCGATTGATGCTACTGCAATGCTGTACTAACAGCACGCACACACCAGACTAATCCCCAGCAGCAGATAATATCAAACTCTGTGCAATCAGCAGCAATGATCAGTAATGATTTGAATGACTCAGGTCAGGAGTCAGCAATGGTTTAGCAAAGAAGAAAATCAATCAACAGACTGCTCTTCTAAAAGCCGGAACACATGTGCCCTGGGCCGACGGCGTGGCGGCCTTTTATAGAGTGGGGCGTGTACTAAAGCCCCTGAGCTTTAATTGGCTACAGGCGTCCTGCCTGTAGCCAATTATTGCTCTCCTAGTTTCCGGCGCTGTGATTGGCCAAGCATGCGGGGTCACAGTGCATGCTTGGCCAATCATCAGCCAGCAATGCACTGCGGCCGGCGCAGTGCATTGCGGGCCCCTTGCATCACACGAATGTGATGCGAACGGCCCAAATAGTTCTGGGCTCGCCGAGCGGGCGAATACCCGGTGCTCGATTCGAACGTGGGTTCGAATCGAGCACCGGGCCCATCCCTACCTCTGAGGAAGACCCACACGGGTCGAAGCGCGTCAGGTTCTCTTTTACCTCAACTTATGTTGGCTGTGTTAAAATACTCAGCTGTAAAAGTTTTTTGTCTATCAGTGTAATTCTTATACAGTTTTTCTGTTTTGTTTTATTATTCCCATTTGGGACCCATGTCTTTTATCCACTACGCCACTTCTGTGACATCTTTAATAAAGATTTATATTTAGATAAAGCGTGGTATCATATACAATTTTTTCCAAATCGCTGCCTAAAAACCCCACAAACCCTTTTGGGGGGATTTTTTCCTTTTTGCTACATCTTGTGGTGAACCCTCTGTATTCACTCTGGTGATGTCTTCTCTTGATTGTTGACTTTGACATACATACACCTACCTCCTGGAGAGTGTTCTTGATCTGGCCAACTGTTGTGAAGGGTGTTTTCTTCACCAGGGAAAGAATTCTTCGGTCATCCACCACAGTTGTTTTCCGTGGTCTTCTGGGTCTTTTGGTGTTGCTGAACTCACCGGTACATTCTTTCTTTTTAAGGATGTTTCAAACAGTTGATTTGGCCACACCTAATGTTTTTGCTATCTCTCTGATGGGTTTGTTTTTTTTTGTTTTTTTCAGCCTAATGATGGCTTGCTTCACTGATAGTGACAGCTCTTTGGATCTCATATAGAGAGTTGACAGCAACAGATTCCAAATGCAAATAGCACACTTGAAATTAACTCTGGACCTTTTATCACGCTCCTTGTAAATTGGATAATGAGGGAATAACACACACCTGGCCTTGGAACAGCTGAGCAGCCAATTGTCCCATTACTTTTGGTCCCTTAAAAAGTGGGAGGCACATATACAAACTGTTGTAATTCCTACACTGTGCGCCTGATTTGGATGTAAATACCCTCAAATTAAAGCTGAAAGTCTGCAGTTAAAGCACATCTTGTTCGTTTCATTTCAAAACCATTGTGGGGGTGTATAGAGCCAAAAAGATTAGAATTGTGTCAATGTCCCAATATTTATGGACCTGACTGTAATTATTAAGAAAATGGCTGAAAAGTATGGTTATCTGTATCCCTATATACCGGCCCATCTAGAGAAAGAGATCCAGGACAAGGAAACACAATGGGTAGATGAAGCTATGCAGAGTTTTCTTCGGATCCCTTTGCGGGTGGATTTCCAAAAGTTGTCGCCAAGATAGCTGAGAGGTATAGTTCAGTATTGCAAACCTGGGGCTATGGTGCAAAATAACCCAGACCATGTGATTATCCGCAGGCCAAACAAGAAAGACATTCACCATTACATTACTATGGTAAATGCCAAATGAGAGACCCTAAAGTTACCAGATCCCAGATACTACTGGTAAATGCTATCAAATTGTGTTTTTCACTGACACCATACGGATTACAAATGTGTGCTTTGTGGGGTTAAGACGCTATTCTGAAAGCCAATCCACCTCTTGTACATAAAATGTTGCTAGTGGGGGACATTCCTGTTGGCTTGAAATAAAGTGTACAATACTGTAGACAATTAGTGCGCTTAATCAACCTTAAAATAAATAAATAAATGAGTAGATCTTCTTGTGAGTTCCTGTGTTTAAATAAATATAAAGTGCAATTGTGTTTCCTGGAACATCTTGTTCCTATAGGATAAATAATTTGCTTAAACGGTGAGAACTTTTAAGTGAATATAAATATATAAATAATTCCAAGTCTGTGTTTAAAAACCTCTAGAATATAAATACGCAATTGAGCATAAAATACGTTAAAACATGTGAATAAATATACTGAGGTTCGGTTGCTTAGTCCACATACACCAGCCAATCTTCCCAAACGATTGGTCAGGTGTTTAAAATTAAGGACAAAGGCAAGCCACATTATCCTCCTGATATAATCCACTAGCAAATATATATGCAACAAACAGAGGGTTTTCTGCATGTAATATATCTGATCACATTCAGCTTTTTAAATCCTTATGGTAAATATCTAGAAATGAAACAATGAAACACTTCCCTTTTCCTTATGTGTGGGAATTCATGTGCTGCAATCCTTCAATTAGGGATATTTCCTTTGCCTCCTGTCAGATTTCCGATCCACATCGAAAAAAACAAAAGACAGACATACCATTGCGCATCGCTGTGTAAGGTGTGGGGTGAGTGTGGGCTTCTAACTACTCACATGCACCCAGCGCTTTCTAATGCGGTAGCTGTTAAACACAGTCAGACTTTGTGGGCTGCGCGCCCTGCTTCTCCTCAATGTGTTGTCACTAGGCTCCTTTCTCCCCACGCGTATCGTTACAGTCACGTGACTTTTTCAAGGGATGTCCGACACTGGTGTTGCATACACACGGTCGGACAAAGTTGTCGGAAAATCCGATCATTCTGAACGCGGTGACGTTCGTTGACAGAACTACGTGGAGGCTAGTAGCCAGTAGCTTTGGTCTCGTAATTTGATCTGAGCATGCGTGGCACTTTGTCCGTCAGAATTCCCTACACACGATCGGAAAAAGTCAGATCGGATTTTGTTGTCGGAAAAATTTGAGAGCAGGATCTCAAATTTTTTCCCTCGGAAATTCCGACGGAAAAAGTCAGATGGAGCCCACACACGGTCGGATTTTCCAACAACATTGTCCGACAGCCATGCTTCCTGTCCCCGGAGTTGTCCCTAAGAAGAAGGGAAACTGCTGGGAAATGTTGTTCTACCACCAGTGAAAAAAAAATTGATGGACTTTGGGGCTTCAAAGACACTGGGGTGTTTAGTTAGTTAGGTTAAGCTGTGGCAAAGAGGCAAGTTCTCACCTTACATATTGAATGATGGACTGTCAAGTGTACCAGGATTGTTTTTCATATTCTGGCCACCAGATGGCATGAGCCGTGCCAGCCTGAGTGAGCCCTTGTTCACATTATGCACTTATCTGATAGGAAATGCTAAGAGTTTTTTCTGTAATATAGTAATGAAAAGAGGTGGCACCCTCAGATGAGGGTGGGGCCAAATTTCACCTGTATTTGTGTTTAGATATAGATATCATTGTAGGTATAGGTGTATGTATATTATAGGTATATTTACACTGCTTTGCTGCTCTCGGCTGAGGGTAATTAACATTTACTCAAGATTCACTGATGTATATATTGAACTGTGTTATCATAGGTGTAGGATGCACTATTTTTTGCTGTCTATTTTTCTCTTTCAGGTGTTCCTGCATCCATTGCATCTTACTTGGACAAGGAGAGACAGTGATTCGACGTGGATAGCAACGCTAACCTTTTAGGTCCCTCACTACTGTATATATATATATATATTAGATAGATAGTAAGGCTATAAGGCTATTGTTTATATTTTTCCCTCAGCTGTTTGGGTGGTACGCTACATGTAAATTTGTATATACTGTCTGCTATTTATCTGCCCTTGTGTGAACTGCCACTTGCTCATGTATATGTGTGTTATGCATGTTTACTTCATGTGATATGCCACATATATTTTTATTGTTCCTTTCCTGTTTCCCCACCCATCCCAGTTTTTGCCAGGACATTCACTCACAGGCTTGAGAGTTCAAATAATTTTGCAAGACGTAGTTTTCCTAGGCAGGGGGAGGATGTAGCACCCTGATGTTTAGTCAGGGTTGTTATCAAATTTAGTTGCCAGGCGATAGTTGCCTTGGCCAATTGTACGGAGATATATTGATTTCTCTCTAAATCTGGACTTGTTGCACCCTTTCTCTTCTGTCACTAGGTGGCACTATGCTAGGGACATTAGATAAGACAGGGGCTTTGCAAGCTCAGACATGAATAGTTGGAATGTCTCAGCCAATGGGCAAGGATTTTCTTTGGTCCATAGGCCTGCTGGAAGAGCATATTTAATTGGGTGGAGTCGCGTGATCGGGGTTCTGTGCCATCCGGACAGCTATATATATGCACTGTATCCAGTTTAGGTAGATCTCACTGCAGTCCGTTCCTGGTGTACTGTTTCTAATCTACTTCAGGCAGGCAGGTGATTCAGTTAGCTGCAGTGTATTTAATATATATATATATATATATATATATATGTACAGTCAGACTGGTATATATATATATATATATATATATATATCCACTGTATCCAGTTTAAGTAGATCTCACTGCAGACCGTTCCTGGTGTACTGTTTCTAATATACTTCAGGCAGGAAGTTGATTCAGTTAGCTGCAGTGTATTTAGTATATATATATCTATATCTATATCTATATATATCTATATCTATATCTATATATATATATATATATATATATATATATATATATATATATATATATAGATAAATATATACATCCCAGCTTTGTGTATATATATATATACAGCCTTCAAATTTTCCACTCGCCTACTCGCATTTTGCGAGTGGAAAATTAGGTCTGGCGAGGAGCTGGGCTGCCTGGGAGTGGGTGGCGAGCACCTCCGTCAGGCGGGGATGAATGGGAGCCGTTCTCCCAGAGAAAAGGAGAGGGCGGCCGGATCATTGTGGAGGAAGAGATCCAGCTTGTTCACAGAGTGGGGTTTGCCCGCTGTATCAGCTTACATTACATTTGCAGTCCGTGTGCCTTCACACACAGCCCCGCCCCGCACCTGTGACATGGCGCCCTGGCATTGGACCGGCGTTCTGTCTGTCACAGGTGCGGGGTCAGGAGGGCGGGGCTGTGTGTGACGGTGCGTGGACTGCAAATGTAATGTAAGTTGATACAGCAGACAAACCCCTCTCTGTGAACAAGCCGGCTCTCCTCTTCCTCCACGCTACAATGATCCGGCCACCCTCTCTGCGCGGGGTAAGGCTGCATGATGAACACAGGTGAGGCTGCACAGTGGACACAGGTGAGGCTGCACGATGGACACAGGTGAGGCTTCACGATGGACACAGGTGAGGCTTCACGATGGACACAGGTGAGGCTTCACGATAGACAGAGGTGAGGCTGCACAATGGACACAGGTGAGGCTGCACAATGGACACAGGTGAGGCTGCACAATGGACTGTTTTGCTGTATAAATGACAATGGTCCCAAAAATCTGTCAAAAATGTCCGATGTGTCCGCCATAATGTCGCAGTCACAATAAAAATCGCTGATCGCCGCCATTACTAGTAAAAAAAAAAATATTAATAAAAATGCTATAAAACTATCCCCTATTTTGTAAACGCTATAACTTTTGCGCAAACCAATCAATAATCACTAATTGCGATATTTTTTTACCAAAAATATGTAGAAGAATACGTATCGGCCTAAACTGAGGAAAAAATATGTTTTTTTAATATATTTTTTGGGGCTATTTATTATAGCAAAAAGCAAAAAATATTTCAAAATTGTCGCTCTATTTTTGTTTATAGCGCAAAAAATAAAAACCGCAGGGACGATCAAATACCACCAAAAGAAAGCTCTATTTGTGTGAAAAAAAGGACGCCAATTTTGTTTGGGAGCCACGGCGCACGGCCGCGCAATTGTCAGTTAAAGCGACGCAGTGCCGAATCACAAAAAGGGGCCTGGTCCTGGCCAAACAGTGCAAATATCAAATATTTAAACACATAGCTAGTGCTATTAGCAATGTGTTTAAGTTAAACAAAAGTAAAAAAAACATATTTCTCCATTGACATGAAGGTCAAGATGGGACACGCTCTGTCACCCGACTCGCTAACCTGACGCGTATCGTCACTGTCCACGTGACAAAGTCACAAGTTTGTACTACCGCTGTTTTTCATTCATTTAAACTGTAAGTAATTTTATTATATTAAAACGTTGTTTAAACTCACTACACCATGGAGTGCTTCCCTATCTTTGCCCTCATATTATGATTGAGTGCCTGGTGGGATTGATATGTTTTGGATCAGCGTCAGCAGGAGAAGCCCAGAAGCAAGAGAAGCTATTGGTTGTAAGGTGATTTATACCTTACCTTAAGGTAAGAGGCTGGGGCAAACCCTTTTTATCATCACACTGGAATCTGCATGGATGGGATCACTGGCTGTAATTACTGAACTTTAACACACACCGAACGGAGCTCAGATACAGGAAACCCATATATGAGACCGTGCTTCACATTAGGAATTTTGAGGACTGTTTATTTGGAGCACTGTTTGGACAATTCCTTTATATTTATTTTTATTATTTTTTTGTTTGCATATTTATTTTTTTATATATTTTTTTATATTATTTCATTATTTTTTTGCTTGCACATTAAGCATTATTGGGTTATTTTTGCACAGTGCTTGGCACAGTTATAGTATACACTGGCATTTGTTTGCACAGGCATTTTTTTGCTTAGTCATCGTTCACACTGGCATTTTTGCACAGGCATTTTTTGCACATTTTTTATTTTTCTAATGCCGCGTACACACGGTCGGAATTCTCGCTGGAAAAAGCTCTGATGGTTTTCCTGTCGGAATTTCGACGGAATTTTGCTCAAACTGTCTTGCCTACACACGGTCACACCAAATTCCGACGGTCAGTAACACAGCGGCATAAAACACGTTCGACAGCACTATAAAAGGGAAGTGTAATGCTTCCGGGCATGCGTCGAATTGTTTCCGAGCATGTGTCGGAATTTTGCGTGTCGGAATTGCATACACACAATCGGAAAATCCGATAGAAAGGTTTTCCGTCGGAAAAATTGAGAACAGGTTCTCAATCCGAAGAAAAAGACCGATGGGCATACACATGGTCGGAAAATCAGTTGAAAAGCTCCCATCGGACTGTTTCCATCATGTACGCGGCATTAGGCTTTTTTGCACAGAATTTTTCCTCTTTCTCTTTTTATTACTTTTTATTACTTGATTTGTGTGTGAACACTTTATCAATTATTATATGCACTTATTGCTGCTGTATTTATTTCCGCACATGAATTTGCACATTATTTGCACCTTAGTTATATCTATTTATTCATGTAATCTATTGATTTATTTTCATATTTTAACTGGATATATTTGTCTATTTTGCATGGATATATATTCGTTTTATGGGAGTGTAATCGTGGCTCCGTGATCAGTAGATTCCCATTCAAGTTTTTGCTTCAGCATTGATATCTATCTCTAGCTGTGCAATCTGATTGAATAAATCAATATTAACCACCTGATTACTTTGCACTTAAACCCCCCTCGTGACCAGACCAATTTTCAGCTTTTGGCACTGACGCACTTTGAATGACAATTGCGCGGTCATACAACACTGTACCCAAATGAAATTTTTATCATTTTTTTCCCACAAATAGAGCTTTCTTTTGGTGGTATTTAATCACAGCTGGGGTTTTTATTTTTTGCTAAACAAACAAAAAAAGATGGAAAATTTAAAAAAATAAAAAAATCATGTTTAATAGTTTGTTATAAAATTTTGCAAACAGGTAATTTTTCTGCTTCATTGATATGCGCTGATGAGGCGGCACGGGTGGGCACTGATAGGTTGCACTGATAGGCTGCACTGGTGGGCACTGATAGGCTGCACTGGTGGGCACTGATAGGCTGCACTGGTGGGGACAGATAAGTCGGTACTGATGGGGACAGCAAAGATGGCACGGATGGGTGGCACGGATGGGTGGCACGGATGGGTGGCACGGATGGGTGGCACGGATGGGGGGCACTGATGAGCACTGGTAGGTGACACAGATGAGCACTGGTAGGTGACACAGATGAGCACTGGCAGGTGACACAGATGAGCACTGGCAGGTGACACTGATGTGCAGCACTGGCACTGTGGGCACTGAGAGATGGCACTGTGGGCACTGAGAGATGGCAGTGTGGGCACTGGTAGGCGGCACTTTAATGGGGCAAAGGTGGGCACAATTGATTGGGCACATTGCAGTGAGAGGGACTGATGTCCCTCTCACTGCCGCCGGTGATCGGCCATTTTTTTTCTCCTCGTGCTGTCAGCGCGAGGAGGAAAAAAAGCCGATTATCGGCTCTGTTATCACATGATCAGCTGTCATTGGCTGACAGCTGATCACGTGGTAAGGGGTCGGGATCGACCCCTTACTCAGATCTGTGATCCAGCGAGTCTCACAGACTCGCTGATCACAGAGAGCGCCGCGCGCGTCCTTCAGGGGGCGTGCAGGCAGCTCGTGGCCGGGACGACGTCAATAGACGTCGTCCCGGCACAATAGATCCGCATTGTAGCCGTCATTTGGCTATAGTGCGGGTCTAAGGTAGTTAAGGACGCCGTTCTGATCTGTCCTTTTGGGAAGATTCCAAAGGATGTGTGTGTATTGGAGCTAGCAAGCGCCACAATATATTTTATACTTTTATAACAATAAAACATTAACTCAATAAAAACAACAACAATCTGTGCCAAAAAAAGAGTAAAAAATATATGTGGAAGCATCGGGGCAATCCACCCCTAATATCAGGGGCAAATCGCTCCTCCACCCCTGCCCCCCATGCTTCAGTATATATGCTCTTTTTTTTTTAACTGTGGTGGTGCAATCACCTCCTACAGCGCTGGAATCATGGCTTTATGTATTGTGAGAGCAAACCCTGTGGCTGTCAGAATAAATAAACCCGTGCTGCAGCTGAATGGTGTACCTGCAAAGCAAATAATGGTTAACAATAAAACAAAGTAACATTACAGTATAGCAGTAAGACATACCAAACCTGCAAAGCAAATACAATAAAACACAGTAAAAATAAAACATTAGTTATAAAATACAGTAACAATAGACAGCGAACAATAGAGAGAGAAGAAAAATAAAACGAGAATTATTTTTGCCTTTTTTTTGCACTTTTATATAAACTGTAACTGTAAATGTTTCAGATTAAGGTCTTTTACAATGTGATGGCTAGACATGGGAACTGTCAAAAAATTTGTTTCGTTTCGTTTCATCCCGTTTCGTATATAAAAAAAAATTCGTAATTTGTGTACGAAATTCCGTTCGAAATTCGTACGAAATACGAATTTCGTACGAATCGTATTTTTTTTTCCGAATCGTTAGTAAAGTTACGAATCATTACGAATCGTTACGAATCGTTAACGCGGCTAATGAATTGTCGGTTCTCATAACACAGAGAACAATTTGAATCCAACTACAAATAAGGAATTTCAATTTCAAATTACGAATCGTTACGAAACGTTACGAATAGTTACGAATCGTTAGTAAATCCAACTACAAATATGGAATTTCAACTAATATGAAAGAAATTATAATAGCGGATATAACGAATGCTTCGAATGCTTCGAATGAAGTCGAGATTCAGTATATCTAATATAGAGAACTGTTCCTGCACAAAGTGTCATTTTTGCAGGAAAAAAAGCTATTTAAAATCACTCGCGGCTAATAAAAAGTTGGCTACGTAACACAGACATTCATTGATTAAAAAAAAAAAAAAAAAAAAGCGTGGGGGTCCCCCTAAATTCAATAACCAGGCCCTTCAAGTCTGGTATGGATATTAAGGGGAACCCCAGCCAAAAAAAAAAATGGCGTGGGGTCCCCCCAAATATCCATACCAGACCCTTCAGGTTTGGGATGGATTTTAAGGGGAACCCCGGCCAAAAAAAAAAAATGGCGCGGGGTCCCCCTCAAAATCCATACCAGACCCTTTATCCGAGCACGCAACCTGGCAGGCCGCAGGAAAAGAGGGGGGACGAGAGCGCCCCCCCCTCCCGCCTGAACCGTACCAGGCCACATGCCCTCAACATTGGGAGGATGCTTTGGGGGTCTGAGACCCCAAAAGCACCTTGTCCCCATGTTGATGAGGACAAGGGCCTCTTCCCCACAACCCTGGCTGGTGGTTTTGGGGGTCTGCGGGCAGGGGGCTTATTGGAATCTGGAAGCCCCCTTTAACAAGGGGACCCCAGATCCCGCCCCCCGTGTGAAATGGTAAGGGGGTACAAAAGTACCCCTACCATTTCACCAAAAAGGTGACAAAAATGGTAAAAATGACAGGAGACGGTCTTTGACAATTCCTTTATTAAAATCTTCTTTCTTCTTTCTTCTGGTCTTCCTTTCTTCATACTTCGGTTTCTTCATCTTCTCCTTCCGTCATCTTCTTCCATCTTCTTCTTCCTCCGATCCGTTTCTTCTTGCTCCGGTCTTCTCGTCCTTCTCGTCCGGCATCGGCGTTGGCGTCTGTTCTGTCGGGCCGCTCCTCGCAATGGGAGGCTCCCGCTCTGTGAGGCTTCGCTCCGGCTGACAGGTCTTTTATAACGGAGGGCACCTGGTAACCCCGCCCCCTCTGACGCACGGGGACGTCACGGGGACTTCCCTATGGCTTTCCCCATGACGCCAGATGGGGGGGTGGGGTCACCAGGTGCCCTTCGTTATTAAAGACCTGTCAGCCGGAGAGAAGCCTCACACAGCGGGAGCCTCCCATTGCGCGGAGCGGCCCGAGAAGAGACGCCGACGCCGATGCCGGACGAGAAGACCGGAGCAAGAAGAAGCGGATCGGAGGAAGAAGAAGATGGAAGAAGATGCCGGAAGGAGAAGATGAAGAAAGGAAGACCAGAAGAAAGAAGATTTTAATAAAGGAATTATCAAAGACCGTCTCCTGTCAATTTACCATTTTTGTCACCTTTTTGGTGAAATGGTAGGGGTACTTTTGTACCCCCTTACCATTTCACACGGGGGGGGGTGGGGCAGGATCTGGGGGTCCCCTTGTTAAAGGGGGCTTCCAGATTCCAATAAGCCCCCCGCCCGCAGACCCCCAAAACCACCGGCCAGGGTTGTGGGGAAGAGGCCCTTGTCCTCATCAACATGGGGACAAGGTGCTTTTGGGGTCTCAGACCCCCAAAGCATCCTCCCAATGTTGAGGGCATGTGGCCTGGTATGGTTCAGGCGGGAGGGGGGGGCGCTCTCGTCCCCCCCTCTTTTCCTGCGGCCTGCCAGGTTGCGTGCTCGGATAAGGGTCTGGTATGGATTTTGAGGGAGACCCCACGCCATTTTTTTGGGCTGGGGTTCCCCTTAAAATCCATCCCAGACCTCAAGGGTCTGGTATGGATTTTGAGGGGGACCCTACGCCATTTTTTTTTTTTTGGCTGGGGTCCCCCTTAATATCCACCCCAGACCTGAAGGGCCTGGTTATTGATTTTGGGGGGACCCCCACGCTTTTTTTTGTATCAATGAATGAATGACTGTTCTCTGTGTTACGGATCCAACAATTCATTTCCCGGCAATAGCCGCAAGTGATTTTAAATAGCTTTTTTTTCCTGCAAAAATGACACTGTGCAAGGACAGTTCTCTAGATATACTGAATGTCGAATGCATTCGAATCATTCGAAGCATTCGTTATATCAGCTATTATAATTTCTTTCATATTAGTTGAAATTAGATATTTGTTAGTTGTTGGATTCGAATTGTTCTCTGTGTTTTACGGGAATCGGCAATTAGCCGCGAGTGATTTTAAATAGCTTTTATTTCCTGCAAAAATGACACATTGTACAGAGACAGTTCTAAGCACTGGAAACATGCCCCCCCCTTCATAGGCATACTATAGAGTATATAGTATATATATATATATATATATATATAGTATGCCTATGAAGGGGGGGGCATGTTTCCCCCGACAGAACAGACGCCGACGCCGATGCCGGACGAGAAGGACGAGAAGTCCGGAGCAAGAAGAAGCGGATCGGAGGAAGAAGAAGATGGAAGAAGATGACGGAAGGAGAAGATGAAGAAAGGAAGACCAGAAGGAAGAAGAAAGAAGATTTTAATAAAGGAATTGTCAAAGACCGTCTCCTGTCATTTTTAAAATTTTTGGCACCTTTTTTGGTGAAATGGTAGGGGTACAAAGTACCCCCTTACCATTTCACACAGGGGAGGGGGCGGGATCTGGGGGTCCCCTTGTTAAAGGGGGCTTCCAGATTCCGATAAGCCCCCCGCCCGCAGACCCCCACAACCACCGGCCAGGGTTGTGGGGATGAGGCCCTTGTCCTCATCAACATGGGGACAAGGTGCTTTGGGGGTCTCAGACCCCCAAAGCATCCTCCCAATGTTGAGGGCATGTGGCCTGGTACGGTTCAGGCGGGAGGGGGGCCGCTCTCGTCCCCCCCTCTTTTCCTGCGGCCTGCCAGGTTGCGTGCTCGGATAAGGGTCTGGTATGGATTTTGAGGGGGACCCCACTCCATTTTTTTTGGCCGGGGTTCCCCTTAAAATCCATCCCAGACCTGAAGGGTCTGGTATGGATATTTAGGGGGGACCCCACGCCATTTTTTTATTTTTTTTTGTCTGGGGTCCCCCTTAATATCCATACCAGACCTGAAGGGCCTGGTTATTGAATTTGGGGGGACCCCTACGCTTTTCTTTTTATAATATCAATGAATGACTGTTCTCTGTGTTACGGAGCCGACATTTCATTTGCCGGCAATAGTAGCAAGTGATTTTAAATAGCTTTTTTTTCTGCAAAAATTACACTTTGTCATTCGAATTCATTTGTTATATCTGCTATAATAATTTCTTTCGAATTAGTTGAAATTCGATATTGGTAGTTGGATTCGAATAATTTGGAGCTGAAATTCGTAAACGGAATTTTTCCTGCAAAAATGACACTTTGTCATTCGAATCATTCGTTATATCCGCTATAATAATTTCTTTCATATTAGTTGAAATTCGATATTTGGTAGTCGGATTCGAATAAATTCGGCGACGAAATTCGTAAACGGAATTTTGTACGGAATTTCGTATTTGAATAAATTCGTACTACAGGATGCAGTTCATCCTGATACTTTTTATAGCACATAAGCGTTCAGCAGAGCCAATTGGAATAAATATACAGACACTTTTTATTATTTTTGATTAGATCGCACGGTGCCACATGCGCCAAGTCCACAATCAAAAAGGTGACTAAAAAGTGGCACACTTGTGTAATAATTGTCCATGTACAAGTGGTACCCATTTCTGAATAAGGGTGACACCAATTCCCAAACAATCTTGCCAGCGCTCCCTATGTAGTGTGGGCAGTTCTTGGGCTCCACGTGACTCTCTCTTCTCTCGTAAACCATAAAACTATATGTATAGCCTGTTGCCTTGTCACAGAGCTCAAACAACTTGACCCCATAACTGGCACGCTTGCTGGGGAGATAAGATACTGTTTGAAAGACAAGCGGCCAGAACATTTAATCAGATACTTATCAATGTAGACGACTTGATCGGGAATAAATAAGGCTGCACACTGTTGGTTGAAGTGGTTTACGAGGGACGGAATTTTGTGGAGCTGATCGTATCCTGGGTCACCCTGAGGACGACAGAGTTCATAATCATTGAAATGCATATGAACCACAAGATCTGCTCGTATTGCGTCCTGGTCATGGAAGCAGAGAACACGAGCATATGGTGTATTGGGTCAGTGGACCAATTTGACCACAAATTATACTTTTTAGTAATGGCCATGAGGAGGGATAGGCCCAGAAAGGTCTTAAATTCGGAAACCGTAATAGGTTTCCAAATTTCTGGCAAGAGTCAACTGGGGATTAGCACCGATGAATTGACCAGCATACAAATTGCTTTGGTCCACAATAGATCTCTATAGATCTTCAGTGAAAAACAGTGAATAAAAATCAAGTGATTTTAAATAAACTGTTTCCACCTGAATTCTGGGTTGGCCAGTGAATGAGGGGAGCATGGGCGTTGCAGAAGTAGAGGGCTTCCAATTAGGATTGGCAAATGCAGAGGGAAGGGCATTGTGGGCTCTATGGGCCTGTGTTTGTCTTCTTGGTGGCTGCGGGGCACTACTTGTGCTAGCTACCGCACCAGATTGAACTGCACTTATGGGGCTCGCCACCTCACCACGTGTTACTGCAGTGCTGGTTTGACTACGACCAGGATGTACTAGGCCAATGGGGCTTGCCAGCTCACCAGAAGGATGAGCGGCACTATTACCGGCTCTTTGCTCCATACGAGAGCCCTGCGGTTCTTGCACCTCAACAACAGAAGAACGGGGTCGGGTACGCCTGACCTTAGTAGGGACCACTACCCCGTCGTCAAAGCTCTGTCAGGGTGCCGCTGCTGTCTACTGGTTCGTATACTGAGCCTAAATCTGCCAGTGAGGCAGCTTCCCCTTCGCTCTCATCTGTCATGCTCAGCAACATGTAGGCCTATTCACCTCTGTTTGGACATTTGGGCCTCTAAATTTACAGGTACAACTAGTGCGACTCACAGGCAAAAAGAGCAATTGGTTATCAGTGACTGCTTCAATCACTACCAAAAAACTGTTAGCGTTTGCAGTGATCAAGCCTGACTATGCGAACGCTGCAGTTATGTGTAGTAAACAAAATAAAATTAGGGGTCAGTGGCGCTACCTATAACGTGAGCATGTAAGTTAACTAACAGCCCGCATACCATAGAAGTGTGCCCAGGAATCTAAATGCAAGAGACACTTGGATGCTTAGGTGGAACCTCTCTCAATTAGGGGCAACACCCCAGTACGTTGGGAGTGATAAAGGTGTAAAGTGAAACCACTAAACAACACAGTGCTGCCCAGCTATCTCACTGTGAAATATGTGAAGAGTGACAAGTTGTAATGATAAATCATATAATATTGTAATATAAATATTGTAATATAAATAAACCTTGGTAGTAATAACCCTTGATAGTAATAGAACCCAAAGGTATATGTGAAACTTTAAGAGATATCTATCATCACATAAATACACATAACCAGTGTCCAGTGTCCATAAAGTGTTCCAAACCAAAAAAATTATGTATGTGATTGTGTATTTCAAACCAAAGAAGTGAAAAAAACTAAAAGAATCAAAAATACAAAAAGACACCAAAAAAACTAAATCCTCTGTATGTACCATGAAGCTATATATGTGATCTACTACTAACTACCCTAACCCTGATTAGTGTCACAAATGACACCAGCACAGTGATCAGTGAAAAATATGAACACTGCACTTGGTGACACTGTGACAGGAAGTGAAGGGGTTAACTGGGGGGCAATCGGGGGTGAAAAGTGTGCCTACGTGTACTGTGTCAGTGTAGTGTTGGTGCAACTCACATTTGGATATCCTCTCTCCTCTCTCTGGAACAGAAAAGGATTCCATGAAGGAAGATGACATCACTGTCCCCTGCCTGTGTCTACAATACACAGGCAGGGGACAGTCTCTTATTCATCAGAACCAATCACCAGGTCCGGGCCAGAAATCATTGGACTGGGCATGGAGACTGATCGGTTCTGAAACGAATCCGTTCGCCGCGGGTGCTCCGGGTCCCCTAGTTGGCCGCGCGCCTGACATACAGCTATGACGGCTCGCCAAGGGGAGCCAACATGCCGCAGTATAACTGTGGCGGCTGGTCCTCAAGTAGTTAAATGAGTTGTAAAGGCAGAAGGTTTTTATAGTAATACATTCTATACATTAAGATCAAAAACCTTCTGTGTGTAGCAGCCCCCCTGCACCCCACTAATTACCTACTTGAGCCCCTTCTCTCTCCATTGCTGTCCACGATCCCCTTAGCCATCCAGGACACTCCTCCTGATTGGCTGAGACAGAGCAGCAGCACCACAGCTGTCAATCAATCAGTCAGCCAATCAGGGGAGAGAGGAGGTGGGGCCAAGTAGGGGCTCCGTGTCTGAATGGATACATGGAGCTTTGATTCAGCTTGGGTGCCCCCTGTAGCAAGCTGCTAGCTGAGGGGCACTCAAAGGAGGGAGGGTCTAGGAGCAGCGAAGAGGAACCTGAGAAGATGAGGATCCAGGCTGCTCTGTGCAAAACCAACTGCACAGAGGAGGTAAATATAACATGTTTTTGCTATTAAAAAAAACAAAAAACAGGAGCCTTTACAATCACTTTAAGGTTTGAACTTAGTTTGTTTGCCCTGCAAATTAAATTCAAAATTCTAACAACATACACATCCATTCACAACTCTGCCCCAAGCTACATTACCAATCTTGTCTCCAAATATCACCCAAACTGTCCTCTCTGCTCCTCCTAAGACCTCTTGCTCTCTTGTCTCCCCCTCCCATTCTCATCTCCAAGAATTCTTTAGAGCCTCTCCCATCTTCTGAAACTCTCTACCGAAATCTGTTTGCTATCTCCTACTCTGGCCACCTTTAGGCGATCCCTGAAAATATGTCTCTTCAGGAAAGCCTATCCTGCCTCCAACTAACAACTGAAATTTTAAATCTTCCAGCTCACCCCCCTCAGTTATTACCTTTTGCATTACCCACCCTATTAGATTGTTAGCTTCTATGAACCCGTAACTCTCTCGTATTTTATTGTTATGTATTGTTATGTAACAGTACTGTCTCCCTTTATATTGTAAAGCACTGTGCAAACTGCATCCTGAATAATAATACTAATCATAATAATAATATGCATTGTGCTAGAACTGTGTTTTCTGTGTTTGTACCAAAATACTTTCCCTTGGTAGTGAATTAGTGAGCATTCAGGTACAATAAATACTGAGTGGATTTGAAACTTAGGAGAATATTAATAGGTTATGCAAGATAATTGTTGACTCAGACCGTTAAAGCCTCATTCACCCCTAATATATAATAAAGTTTTCTTTAACTTGCAGCAGAGACTGAGTCTGTCAGATTTAAACCATATATATGTCCTCTATAGGAAGTATGCAAGATCCCATACAACTAGACAGTTTGCCCATTACACTTCCTGTCTGTCAAATCCACTGGACTAGCAACAATTGTGTTTGCTCTATTATGCTTTGGATCAACTAGGATTTTTTCTGTTAGTGCATTGATTTTTCATGCACCTGTAAATATTGTATTTTTAGAAGCATTTTTGGTCACACCGTCTAAACCTGTCTATGGCTCTTTGTAGAAACAGCTCTGAAACAGCAAGGCTTTTTATTGTGTTGCTCTTGTAGAAAATAATGAATTAGCAGGAAATACAAAATAACCATTTAGAAATGACTCTAATATGCCAAAAAGTGTTTAGTCGTGTTTAGACTGGCATATATTTTTAAATTTATTGTCACAAAGTAATTTAAATTGGCATCACAATTAGAAATGCAATATCTTACTGACATTAGGTCTTTAATGTATGTTATTAATTTGAAAAACTCCAGGTCTGGTTTTTATTCATATCTTGAACCTAGTGAGAAGATTCCTTGTCACTTCTTGTTCCTGTAATGACTGTAGAAGAAATTGGGAAGCAAAAGTCACCTATACAAGAAGGCACAGAATGAATGAAATGAAAAGGAAAATTGTAGACCAATACATACCATAATCTTCCTTTCCTGACTGATCTCCATGGCAGCATACACATTGGGTTGGTTACCATCCCATGAGCTCCTATAGGACCCCACAGCAATAAACTGAAGCCCACCACCCATATGTCCCCTGTTCCTTAACTGGTCCACTAAAATGTTCTAATCGTAAACTGGAAATGGTTATTTGGTAAGTGAGAGCCACAAGGTTAATGGAATATATAACCAGCATACCAGGGACCTTAGAAATTGTTTATTGAAACAAACACATTACAGCATAAACTAATGACTTTTGGGGGCCATGCAGGACCCATTTCTTTAGGCAAGTGACCTCATTCTGGAAGAAGGGGTCTTGAGCGGCCCCCAAAATGTTGCTACGCTTTCTGGGTTGGGAAGTATGTGTTTTTTAAAATGTTCTCATGACAGCATATACATGGGAATTTGAAAAGTACATATGTTTCTTCAGTTTTGCTAGTACCATTTTTTCCAGACATGCGCAACACATTTGGAACATTTAGAACGATAATCTCTGGAGATACGAGGATATATCGCACCACATCCCTATTAATTAAAGGGGTTGTAAGGCTTCATGTTTTTTCACCTTAATGCATCCTATGCATTAAGGTAAAAAAACACCTTGCACTCTCCGGCCCCCCGAGCCCCTGTTTTACTTACCTGACCCCCGAATCTCTGTGGGCGCGATCCCGCGTCGTTCTCTCCATGGCTGCTCATTGGATAGATTGATAGCAGCACAGCCATTGGCTCCCGCTGCTGTCAATCAAATCCAGTGACGCGGGGGCGGGGCCGAGTCATAACACGGGAGCGCGCCCGCAAGATAACCCCCTCAGGAAAGAGCTTCCAAGAGGGGGTTATCTATGGTGGGGAGGAGCCGAGACAGTCCCTGTGGGACCCCAGAAGAGGATGTTCGGGGCCACTCTGTGCAAAATGAACTGCACAGTGGAGGTAAGTACGATATGTTTGTTATTTAAAAAAAAAAAAAAAAACTGAACCTTTAGTGTCCCTTTAAGTATTTTTTGATAGGTATGAAGAGGGGATTTTTAAGGTGCCAAAGACATTGATGCCACATACCGTAGGTAAAATCAGGGATTTTTGTTAATACATTATAAAATCATTAATTTACCAAAACAAGACAATAGTGCTTTTGTAAAATCAAGTACAGTTCCATACAGTCATCATGTATGTATAGTGGTTTCTGCTCTACATGTTTCACCAAGACAAAGTGGCTCTTCGGGAGACTTATGAAGCCATGTACGTTACTGTCACCATAGATAAATAAGAAACATATACAAATTATACAATCAATTTCACAAGATATAAATCTCTCTCTATCGCTATCTATCTATCTATCTATCTATCTATCTATCTATCTATCTATCTATCTATCTATCTATCTATATATATGTAGCGCAGGCTCCTGACAAGCACACGCTATGTGTTTTTGAAAATTAATATTCCTCAAACCACAGTTGGGTTTTAGGGCTAATTCTGCCAAATTATGATTTCAGTATCAGTCTGGCTGGATTGCACTGAGTCCTACTTGGCTGCAGATGTCGCTGTCACCGCCAGCAAGTATGGGAAAGCAGTTTAGCTTGGTGTATTGGATACCATTCTTTCTCCAGAACCAGCCCAGTGGGTGTTGTTATCCTGCTGTGTATTCTGGGAGGGGGTATTTAAGGTACTAAGATCACGTGCTTCAGGGTTCCGGTCCAGAAGATATCTTCTGTCTGTTTGTTCTTGGTCCTCCTGACCAGCCCTCAGGGCCCTCCTGGCTTGGGGTGCAGATCCATGCAATTCTGAGTCTCAGGGCTGGATAGCCGGAGGTGAAGCAACTGCATGGACAGGCCTGAATGGATATCAGGGGCCTAATGATTCAAAAGTGGTCCGGTTCCGTCTTGTCTAAGGAGAGGCCCAGCAACTGGAGAAGCATCCAGGGGAGGATTCTTCAGGAGAAGGACATGCACGAGGCTGATTTCTCTGAAGGGGCCTGGAGGCTCAGTTGAAGGACACTTGACGGATCTACACTCATACCGTATCACCGGACCGGCTGAGAGATATTGGTACCGTATGATAGCTCTCTAGATTTGTTATCTCCCTCAGTTACAACCAAGTCTGTGGCAGAGACGTTTTTTCAAATTTTCTACAACCAAGTCTGTTGCAGAGACTTTTTCTCAAGTGTACTACATTCAAGTCTGTGGCAGAGACTTTTTCTCAAGTGTTCTACATTCAAGTATGTGGCAGAGACTTTCATTCACTTAGAACCCTGCCGGCTGCTAGGCCTAGTGAGAGGAGGTCTATCCGGGAGTGGTGAGAATCCAGCTGTGAAACAGTTATTCTCTGGATTCCTACAATAAGAGACTTTCTATTTTTGCAGTTCCAAAAGTACCTGAACTTTCCTTCTAACCCTCTACCCTATGTTAAGAGACTGTGTTATCTTTTCAATAAATAACCCAAAAAGGAAGAAATGTTTCAGTTTCTACATTTCCTTGGGCCATCTACCACGGAAACCTTATACGGAGAGGAGATGAAGAAGGTAACGGTAAGTCCAATAAAACCAGCAGCTCTTTCGGGGGTCAGTGCTACATATATATATATATCTATATAGATATAGATATATATCTATATATATATATATATATATACACACACAGTTGTGCTCATAAGTTTACATACCCTGGCCATTTTTCAGAGAATATGAATAAAAACACAAAAACTTTTCTTTCACTCATGGTTAGTGTTTGGCTGAAGCCATTTATTATCAATCAACTGTGGAGCTACAGGTCTTGCCGTCACCATGCACCAGCTGACTGGCCTGAGCAGTGGCAGGTTTGAATATACTGAATCCCGTTTTTGTTTGGATGTCAGTGCCTATGATGTTTTAAGAATAAATATCTTTTAATTGGAGTACTGCACCATGAAGCATCTAGTTTCCATTCCATAATATATACCTTGGAGGAGTTTATCTTGCTAAAGGCTCTCTGAGTAGCATTGCAGCAGAGAAAAGCCGCTACAGGAGGAGGCATCCCATTTCTGGACGAATCAGTGGATACATCTTTTTCTGGGCCAAGTGAGTCTTCCTGTGTTTGCCTATCCGATCTCTATAATTTGAGATCCATCACATCTGGTAAGCGGGGCTGTTTTTACTTACTTTGATGAACAGAAAAATCGTTTGGTTTTCCGAGAAGTTCGTCCTGGTTGTTTACATCGGATCAAGCACTTGTTTGGACTATACATTTTAAATATTGTTTTTTATTTCAGCGCATGAAAAAATTACAGCTAGGGATGGGCCCGGTATTCGATTCAAACATCGGGCGTTCGCCCGTTCGGCGAGCCTAGAACTATTTGGGCCGTTCGCATCATATTCGTGCGATGCGAACGGCCTGCAATGCACTGCGCCAGTCACAGTGCATTGCTGGCTGATGATTGGCCAAGCATGCACTGTAACCCCGCATGCTTGGCCAATCACAGCGCTGGCAGCGAGGAGAGCCATAATTGGCTACAGGCAGGATGCCTGTAGCCAATTATAGCTCAGGGGCTTTAGTACACGCCCCACTCTATAAAAGGCCGCCGCTGTGGCGGCCTAGTACACTTGTGTTCCGGCTGTGACTGTGATATAGGCAGACTGCTGATGCTGATGCGGATTCATTATCATTACTGAATACTGATCATTTGAATATATATTCATTCTGCTGATTGCACTGCTGCTGACAGTATCTGCAGTGCTGTGCTGTCTTATACATTCTGCTGTGCTGAGTGGTGACATTATCCGCTGCTGAGTCTAACTTTATCTGCTGTGATTCTGGGGATTAGTCTGGTGTGTGCGTGCTGTTAGTACAGCATTGCAGTATCACCTGTATACTAGTTCTGGCCTGTTGTGATCTAAGGCAGCCAGCCAGGCATTTACAGGAGCTAGCGTGTGTGTCTGCTGTGTTAGTACAGCACACAACCACCCGAGCCTCCCTATCTGTCATAAGGCCCTGTTGTTGTCATCTAAGGCAGCCCCTATCTGCCGTAAGGCCCAGTTGTTCTCATCTAAGGCAGCCAGGCATTTACAGGAGCTAGCTAGCATGTGTGTGTCTGCTGTGTTAGTACAGCACACAACCACCTGAGCCTCCCTATCTGTCATAAGGCCCTGTTGTTGTCATCTAAGGCAGCCCCTATCTGCCGTAAGGCCCAGTTGTTGTCACCTAAGGCAGCGAGGCATTTACAGGAGCTAGCTAGCGTGTGTGTGTCTGCTGTGTTAGTACAGCACACAACCACCTGAGCCTCCCTATCTGTCATAAGGCCCTGTTGTTGTCATCTAAGGCAGGCTCTATCTGCCGTACGGTCCAGTTGTTGTCATCTAAGGCAGCCAGGCATTTACAGGAGCTAGCTAGCGTGTGTGTGTCTGCTGTGTTAGTACAGCACACAACCACCTGAGCCTCCCTATCTGTCATAAGGCCCTGTTGTTGTCATCTAAGGCAGCCATCTGCAGGAGTTAGTGTGTGTGCTGTGTGACTCCAGCACAATATACACTACCCACTACAATGCCTGGAAGACTGACAAGGAGAGGCAGACAGTCCCGAGGCAAGAACACAGGGCAAGCAGGCTCTGTGTCTAGAGACAACAGTGCTGGTCGTGGACATGGATGTGGTCGTGCATCGTCATCAGCACGTGGCCATGGGACACGCTTGTCCTTGTTTTCGGCAGCTGGACATGTTAAGCCGCATCATGCCGAATGCTTGGTAGAGTGGATGACCAAGCCCTCCTCATCCTCCTCATCCTCTCTCACCCAGGCTCAGGGTACTACTACTGGCAAAGCAGCTGCCAACGCGTACTCAATGGCATCATCAGGCACCCCTTCCCTAGACCCACCATGTCCTCCTGAGGAGTCCCCCGATCTGTTTGAGCACAGTGTTGGGTACATGCTCCAGGAGGATGCCCAACGTTTTGAAGGCTCAGATGATGATACCCAGCTAGAGGAAGGCAGTAGCGTGAGCGCAGAGAGAGGGGATGCTCAAGGACAGCAATCTGGCAGTCATGTTCCACCAGCTGCAGCTTACTGCCAAGTTTGCTCCAGTGGTGAAGAGGGAGGGGATGATGAGGTCACTGACTACACGTGGGTGCCTGAAGGGAGAGAGGAGGAGGAGGTGGCACATGTCCAATGAGGCAGGATGCCCTCCGGGGGCCAGCTTGAGGCCAGCACACCAACTGAATCACACAGCAGAGCTCCGCCTGTGCAGGGCGCTGCCTCTGCACGTTATCACAAAAGTTCTTTGGTGTGGGCCTTTTTTGAGACGAGTGCATCAGATCGCACCACTGCTATTTGCAACATATGTCTCAAGCGTATCTCGCGTGGCCAAAACATCAGCCGCTTGGGCACCACATGCATGACCAGACATATGTCGACCTGCCATGCAGCTCGTTGGCAAGCGCACAAAAAAGACCCACACCAAAGAACAAAGCGGACCTCTCCTTGCTCCTCATCAGCTGGGATCTCCAACCCCTCTATACCTTCAGTTCTCTCTGAAAGCTGCACTGAGAGGAATAAGGGTGTAGAATTAGGTGTGTCACAGCCAAGTACTTGCGGGCACTCTGTTAGCAGTACACTGACGTCCGATTCTACCAGGCAAATTTCCTTGCCCCAGCTGCCGGACCGTCGAAAGAAGTTTACTCCCAGCCATCCACATGCCCAGCGGTTGAATGCTAGCTTGGCTAAATTGCTAGCACTTCAACTGCTGCCTTTTCAGTTGGTAGACTCGGCCCCCTTCCGTGAGTTTGTTCAATGTGCGGTTCCTCAGTGGCAGGTTCCCAAACGCCACTTTTTCTCACGGAAGGCGATTCCGGCTCTCTACCGGCATGTGGAAGGCAATGTCCATGCCTCGCTGGACAGGGCGGTCAGCGGTAAGGTGCATATCACCGCTGACTCATGGTCCAGCAGGCATGGACAGGGACGTTACCTGTCTTTCACGGCCCATTGGGTCACTCTTTTGGCAGCTGGGAAGGATGCAGGACAAGGTGCAGTAGTGTTGAAGGTTGTTCCGCCACCACGCCTCCAAAATGCTACTACTGGTTGTGACACAACTCTCTCCTCCACCCCCTCCTCTTCTTCTTCCTCCATGGGCTCTTCGAGTGCTCTGTCCTCGGAACCAGCGGTGCTCCGTAGGCATCCAAGGGGCTACGCAAGTACGCAGGCAAAAAGATGCCATGCCGTGCTTGCGCTGGTGTGTTTGGGGTACAGGAGCCACACTGGGGCAGAGGTTCTGTCAGCTCTGCAGGGGCAGGCCGAGAGGTGGTTGACGCCACGCCAGCTTAAGCCAGGAATGGTGGTTTGTGACAATGGC
This sequence comes from Lithobates sylvaticus, assembly GCA_028564925.1. NCBI lineage: Eukaryota > Metazoa > Chordata > Amphibia > Anura > Ranidae > Lithobates > Lithobates sylvaticus. The sequence continues at coordinate 387,917,308 of CM053026.1, forward strand.
ACCAACCTCCTCTCTGCCCTGCGACATTGACAGCTGACCCATGTGCCCTGTATGGCTCACGTCCTTAACCTGGTGGTGCAGCGGTTCTTGGGCAGGTACCCAGGCTTACAGGATGTCCTGAGGCAGGCCAGGAAAGTCTGTGTGCATTTCCGCCGATCATATAATGCCAGTGCTCGGCTGGCTGAGCTGCAAAATGAGTTGAACCTGCCCAAGAACCGCCTTATATGTGACATGCCCACCAGGTGGAACTCAACGTTGGCCATGCTGCAGCGACTGCACACGCAGCAGAGGGCCATCAATGAGTACCTGTGCGACTACGGCACCAGGACAAGGTCAGGGGAGCTCGGATTTTTTCCCCCACGCCAGTGGAGCATGATCAGGGATGCATGCACTGTCCTGTCACCATTTGAGGAGGCCACGAGGATGGAGAGCAGTGACAGTGCATGCATCAGTGACACTGTACCTCTTGTCCACATGTTGGAGCATACGCTGCGTGGGATAATGGACAGGGCACTTGAGGCAGAACAGAGGCTGGAAGAGGAGGACTTCCTTGCCTCTCAAGGCCCCCTTTATCCAGACAGTGTTCCTTCTCTCCCACCCATCACACAGGAAGAGGATGAGGAGGAGGAGGAGGAGGAGGAGGAGGAGGAGGAGGATTGTGTCAGCATAGAGGTGGAGCCTGGCACTCAGCATCAGCAGCAGCAGCAGTCTTTTAGGGATGATTTACAGTCCCAACAAACCAGTGGACTTGTACGTGGCTGGGAGGAGGTGGCTGCCAATCATGTTGTCCTCAGTGACCCAGAAGACTCCGGACCGAATGCCTCAGCTAACCTACGTTGCATGGCCTCCCTGATCCTGCAAAGCCTGCGGAAGGATCCTCGTATTCTTCGGATCAAGGAGAGGGACCATTACTGGCTGGCCACACTCCTTGATCCACGGTACAAGGGTAAGGTTGCGGACCTTATCTTGCCGTCAAAGAGGGAGCAGAGGATGAGACATCTCAGGGAGGCCTTGCAGAAAGGTCTGTGCAACGCGTTCCCAGAGACTGGGAGGTTACAAACTCCTGGTCCTGGACAACGAGTTGCTGAGGCTTCGGTCAGTAGCAGAAGGAGTGGTAGGGAAGGTGGACGTCTGACCGATGCGTTCAGACAATTTTTTAGTCCGCAGCCCCAAGGTATGATTGGTTCCAGCAACCATCACCAGCGTCTGATATACATGGTGCAGGAATACCTAGGGGCAAGGTCAGACTTGGACACCTTTCCCACCGAAAATCCTCTGGCTTACTAGGTCTTGAGAATGGATCACTGGCCAGAGCTTGCACAGTATGCAATTGACTGTCCTGCATCCAGCGTTCTTTCCGAACGCACATTCAGTGCTGCTGGAGGCTTTGTCACCGATCACAGGGTGCGCCTGTCCACCGACTCGGTTGATCGACTGACGTTCATAAAGATGAATCAGTCTTGGATCACCACCAGCTACCAGGCCCCTGAAGCTGATATAACTGAATAATGTATAATGTCACATCCCTTCAAGACTGCCTATGCTGATGCTGAGTGACTGTCCTGTTATGTTGACTGACTATCCTCTTCCTCCTCAATGATCATGATGATATCTTGGAAGAACATTTTTGTTTCTGGGTGCCACCACCAGTGGCTAAGGCCCAATTTTTCAGCCCCTGTGCTCAGAGTACAGTATCTGTGAGGGGTTGCAGTGTTGTGGCACCAGTGCCTAAGGTCCAATTTTTCAGCCCCTGTTTAACAGGGGCGTGTAATTACAATTTTTTAAGCAATGCTTCGCAACAGGTCTGACTGCTGTGCTCCAAGTACAGTATCTGTGAGGGGTTGCAGTGTTGTGGCACCAGCACCAGTGCCTAAGGCACAATTTTTCAGCCCCTGTTTAACAGGGGCATGTAATTACAAATCTTGATCTAATAGTTCACAGCAGGGCCCATTCCTGCGCCCACCAAGAGTAACTGTGAGGGCTTACAGTCTTGTGGCAACACCGTCCACCACCACCACCAAAGGCCCAATTTTTCTGCCGCTGTTTAACAGGGGCCCGTAATTTACAAATCTTGATCTAATAATTCTCAGCAGGGCCCATTCATGAGCCCACCAAGAGTAACTGTAAGGGCTTACAGTGTTGTGGCAACACCGTCCACCACCACCACCACCACCAAAGGCCCAATTTTTCTGCCCTGTTCAACAGGTGCATGCAATTACAAATCTTGATCTAATAATTCACAGCAGGGCCAATTTCTGTGCCCACCAAGAGTAACTGTGAGGGCTTACAGTGTTGTGGCAACACCAACATCTAACGGGACAAATTTTTGCAGAGTATATACGGCAGGCCCCTACTTTCAAACATCCAACTTACAAACGACTCCTACTTGCAAACGGAAGGAGAAAACAGGAAGTGAGAGGAAATCTACCCCTAGGAAGGGAAATTCTATCCTGTTAGATTTAATTTGGGAAAAAGGTATATCCTCTCTACTGATGCTTTATCACCAATCCTTGTTTCAATAAAAACCCCACTTTTCCAAAAACATTTGTCATTGGGACGGAAAGTGAGGTGAAATGTTCTGAACAGGTGCACAGACAGCAAAACTAATGTTACAGGGGTGATAACCCCTCCCTATGTTCTCCAAAAAGCTTAAAAATTGATTTTTTTTGATGGAGCTACACTTAAAAATGTACCTGTTCAGATTCTACTTAAGAACAAACCTACAGTCCCTGTCTTGTTTGCACCGCCTGTATACTGCTGTTCAGAGTGTATAGGGTTGTAGGTATAGGGTTTTATTTTGGGTGCAGGGTTCCCCTTAATATCCATACAAGACCCAAAGGGGCTGGGGTGGGGGGTGATGGGGTAGCCATGCCATTTTTCTCAAAGATTTTTATCCATATTGCCAGGACAAGACATGACATTAAAGCCTCAAGCTGTTTTAAATGGCTTCTTTTTTTCCTTTACAAATGTCATTTTTTGCAGGGACAGTTCTAAACACGGGAAACACATGCCACTTCACATGCATACTTTAGACACCCCCCAGGTACCATATTTAAAGGAATATTTCACTTTTTTTTTTTTTTCACTTTATGCATCATTAAAATGACTGCTCCCGAAAAAACGTCAGTTTTTAAAACGTCTTTTTGCATTGATACATGTCCCCTGGGGCAGGACCCGGTCCCCAAACCTGTTTTATGACATTAACATGCATATTGGCCGTTATAATTAGCACTTTTGATTTCGAACGTTCACGTCCATTGTAAAGAATAGGGTTTGAATATTCGCGCAAACATTCGGCTCATCCCTTATTACAGCACGTGTTGGCATTTGTGGCAATGTATGCCTCTTTTTTTGTATTTGTTGTACATATTTATGGACTGAATATTCAGGTTTTTTTTAGATGCAGCACTGTTTTTTGATATATATTATATATATATATATATATATATATATATATATATATATATATTTATGGTTGAAGCCCTATGGCCGATACGTGTCTGAAGAGGAATAACTTAACCAATAAGATCTATAACATGAAAAAGGGGACCTGAAGTGTGCCTTGGTCTATGGACGGTATGCCAAAAATAAGGGGGCATACCCTGATTAGAAATGAGTATTTGATGAGGGTGATGTTGTGAGAAATGCCCTTTAAAAGGGGGAATGGGAGGGTGGGTATATAAATAAAACAATAGTATATTAATAAAACAGTCAGATCCCTGGATCATTCAGATACTAAAACAGCGCTAAAATATTACAATCATAGAATAATATAATAAACACATGGCAAGCACCACAGTTATAAGTCTTTTATGTAGTAGATGATAGTAGGGACAGTTGAAAGCATCAAAAGTGTTAATCAGCGGTTGTCCTAGCATACACCTTCCACCAAAAAAACTGTTTCCGTATTCCACCACGTGAAGCACATTCCCCCAGGGGGTCAAACTCACTAGAAGCCTCCAATTAGAAATCCTTAAGTAGGTATACATCAGCCAGTAATGCTCTGGGTCCTCCCCATCAAAAAGATCCACTGGTACAGGGGCTCCAACACAAGTCATAAAATACAAGAATGGTTGCACATAGCGTAATCCTGTTTATTAATGACCAAACTCCCCATACATCAGAAGACCCCTTAATTATAACTACGTATATCAAACATAAATCAACAAGCATGAAAAAAGTGACCCAGAGGGGGCTATCACCGTAATGTAAGAAGTCGGAAATGATGAAACGCGTCAGTGCATGACCAGCACGACATCCCGGAAGTGACTTTTGTGCTCCTCCATCCACGGTTCTCTATCCAGAAGTGATCGCGGTGTCTGCAAGGAGATGCACGCTTCTTCTTCTGTTGAAGTCGGAAATGATGAAACGCATCAGTGCGTGACCAGCACGACATCCCGAGGTGATGTTTGCACTCCACCATCCACCGTTCTCTATCCGGAAGTGATCGCGGTGTCTGTAAGGAGACGCACGCTTCTTCCTGATGGCTGATTACGGTGATAGCGCCCTCTGGGTCACTTTTTTCATGCTTGTTGATTTATGTTTGATGTACGTAGTTAGAATTAAGGGGTCTTCTGATGTATGGGGAGTTCGGTCATTAATAAACAGGATTACGCTATGTGCAACCATTCTTGTATTTTATGACTTGTGTTGGAGCCCCTGTACCAGTGGGTCTTTTTGATGGTGAGGACCCAGAGCATTACTGGCTGATGTATACCTCTCATTAGAGACTTCTGGTGAGTTTGACCCCCTGGGGGAGTGTGCTTCACGAGGTGGAATACGGAAACTTCTTTTTTTGGTGGAAGGTGCACACTAGTTTACATATTATATTTTAAAGTTCTTTTATCATTTTGTGCATTACTAAGAGGGCTGTGGGATTGATCTGGCGCTGAGTAGGTGTATTGCAGGCCATATTATTCACCTTTTATTACAATATATATATATATATATATATATATATATATATATATGCACCAATTTATTGTTTTTCCCCATTAGCGCACATATCTTGCTATACATATCCAAAAAAATATACAACCACCCTCAATGCAAAATCTCTCCCAAAGTGGGAGGGCCATCCACAGCAATAAAACAATTGCTGACATTAAAGCATGTTAATACATGTGACGTCCTCTGCCTCCAACAAAGGGAGGGGCCATCAATGTCTAGGTTTAACACCAAACAAAACAATGGAGGGAGGAATAAACTGAAAGTTTTGGGAAATAAATAAACACCCTCAGGGGTGGCCATTAGAATGTTTTATATGAAAAACCAAAGGATTCCTTTTTAACTAATACCCCAACCATCCAGGGAAACACCAATACCACCAGGGGACCTTTACACTCCAGAGTTTACCTGTGAAACATAAACATAGTTTCAAGCTGCATTCCATTTTTATTCTTATTAGATTATTACATTGTTTCAACATTTTATGGCATAGATGTTCACAGAGGAAAAGAAAAGAAGAAAAAAAAGAAGTAAAAAATATATATGTACCGTATTTATCGGCGTATAACATGCGCCGGCGTATAACACGCACCACAAGTTTAGGAGGGAATTTTAAGGAAAAAAACTTTTTCGGATGGAAGTTTAAGGAAAAAAACCTACATTTAAATGCCCATCAATGCAGCCTTATCAGTGTCCATCTGCAGCCTTGTCAGTGTCCATCTGCAGCCTTGTCAGTGTCCATCTGCAACCTTTTCATTGAAGCCTTGCCCCAGTGTCATTTGCAGACTTGCCGTTTAAAGTGGTTGTAAACCCACTTTTTGTTCTTTTACCTATAGGTAAGCCTAGATTAAGGCTTACCTATAGGTAGTGGAAATATCTCCTAAACGTAGGAAATATTAGGAGATATTTCACTTGTAGTACGGCGCATGCGCGGGGAAGAAACTAAGCTAAATGCTGTTTTTTCCCTAGCATATGCCGCTAGTCGCGGCTCCCATGAGCATGCACGGGAGTGACGTCACGCAGCTCCGGCGAATCACAGAGCCGGAGTCTGTGGCACCAAAGGAAGAGGGCAAGAAGATGGATGCTACCCACACAGGGGACATTGCTGGATTCTTTTGCAGGTAAGTTGCACATAATGAGCTAGTATGCGATGCATACTAGCCCATTATGCTTTTCTTTTACATCTGCCACATGGTGCTGTGGCAGTTAATTTTTGAGATTTCTTCTCACATGGAATGGCATAGTGGCTGTGGACTAGTTGGTCCTTTAATGATTCTGATCTCCTGAAGGTAATTTCTGGATATTTTTTTTATGTATCTAGATACTGTATCATCTGCCTCTAGAAGATACCAGTATTTCTTCATTATTTGGCAAACTTGGTTGTGCTGCCTAGAATATCGAGTAATGAGCCTAACCCCTTGACTATTAGGTCAAATTTTTTTATTTAGTATTAACCATTCCCTATGTTGACCATTTGCTCTCCGATAAACTTTCTTGAGGCATGACTTTGCTGTAGCCTCTATTTATTAAACGTTCCTGTAGGGCCTTAGCCTCTACTTCAAAATCCTCTTGTTTGGAACAGTTTCTTTTGATACGGAGATACTGTCTGTAAGGGATGCTTGACACAAGTGGGGCTGGGTGGGAGCTGGTGGCATATAAAATGGTATTACCAGCTGATGGTTTTCTATATAAAGTGGATCCTAGGGTACCATCTTCATTGATGTAAACTTGAATATCCAAAAAGCTTATAATCCTTTGATGATAGGTCATTGTGATATTAAAATTGTAATCATTGACTTTTAAAACCTCTAAAAAGCATTCAAGCTCCTCCAAGGAACCCATCCACGCTCCCACCCCCCTAGGTACAGGTTTGCATACAATGGGGCACACCATGTCCCTATCGCGACCCCCTGCCCCTGGAGGTAGTGGGAGCATTTGAAGATAAAAACACTGTTTGTCAAAACAAACCGCAAAAGATTCAGCACAAATTGGTTAAATGAACCAGCTGCAGTATCACGTTCTGATAGGAAGCCCTCCACAATCCGCATCCCCCAAATAATGGGGAATGGAGTTGTAGAGAACCTGTACATCAATGGTCACCAACCAGGCTCCCACTGGCACATCAATGTCATCAAGAGCCTGGATCAGGTTCCTCGTATCCTGTGTGGAGGAGGCTAAGGCCTTCACATGTGGTCATAGGTAATCGTCGATTAATTGACTGGCACCTTCTGTCAAGCCCCCATTGCCTGAAACGATTGGCCTACCTGGTGGCTGAATTGGGTTTTTGTGTATTTTTGGTAATACATAGGGGTAGGGGTACGTGGTGTTTTAACATTGAGAAATTCTAGGGTTTTCTTATGAATTATCCCTTTCAAATGTGCTTCAGTTATTACATTTCTATATTTACGGTATTAATCATTCTTTCCAGGAAGATCTCTGGTATTCTACTATACCATTCATGATTATTCAGGAGGTCTAGGACCATTTGTTCATAATGGGTTGTATCCATCACTATCATATTCCCACCCTTATCTGATGGTTTTATGACAATTCAAGAGTTGTCTTTTAAGTTTGAGACTGAAAGTTTTTGAGCTGGGCTTAAATTTGATGCTGCTAAATCCTTCCACCTTGTTTGTTGAATTTCTTTGATTACTTGTGTGAATGCCCATATGTTGGGATTGCCCTGAAGGGTTGGACAAGTTTGAGATTTGGATTTATAAAGCTGGGGAGGGGGAAAGCAAAGACCTTTAAGGGTGCATCCGCAATAAGTAACCATCAGTTTTGGATGGGACAGCGCATGCGTTAAAAGGTCATGCGGATTTTCACAGATGGCCACTGGAGGATCACGCAGGCATGGAATTTAACCGCCGGTTTGGACGGGACCATGCCTGCGTGAAACGTCACGATATTTTGGCCATACGAGAAGGAGGCACTCAATGGGCGTCCACACCCCGATGGCGTCACGCTCCTTAGGGGTGGAAGGAGTACAAAGGGACTCACATGGTAGAAGTCCGATGGCGTGGCCATTTGCCTCAATGGATGTCTGGAGATATCTCTATGGAGAAGCTTGGCAGGTGAATATTTGTTTGCAACTGCTCCATTGCAGTTGAAATAAAGGTGAGACAATATTTAGAGATTTGTTCTATTGTTTGTATATTCATTATTGGAGAGCCCTGATTTATAAATAACTGGTTATTCATTTTTGAATGCAGATATCTGTTGCTTAGCAAGCATTTTGGAGGTGAATCTGAATGTGGATTCCATATGCAGCAGTAAAATCTTCCTATCTGTTCCCACTAGTTTCCTTATAACTAGGTGGGTATTAACATCAAGACATACAAATGTTAAAAGTAATATGTAGATTTTACAGCAAAGGTCTGGACTCATAGCATCCTCTTGGATTATGTGCAACCCTTATAGCACTCTCACTCACCCTAAGTAACGTGTATTTCTTATGCCGCGTACACACGGTCGGAATTCTCGTCGGAAAAAGCTCTGATGGTTTTCCCGTCGGAATTCCGACGGAATTTCGCTCAAACTGTCTTGCCTACACACGGTCACACCAAATTCCGACGGTCAATAACACCACGCCTTAAAAGAAGTTCGACTGCACTAAAAAAAGGGAAGTTTAATGCTTCTGAGCATGCGTCAAATTGTTTCCGAGCATGCGTCTTAAATTTGCGTGTCGGAATTGCATACACACGAGCAGAAAATCCGATAGAAAGGTTTTCCGTCGGAAAAATTAAGAACAGGTTCTCAATCCAAAGTCCGTCGGAAATTCCGACAGAAAAAGACCGGTGGGCATACACGCGGTCGGAAAATCCGATGAAAAGCTCCCATCAGACTGTTTCCATCGGAAATTCCGACCGTGTGTACGCGGCATTATAGTTTTCTCTTGGGCAAATTGCAACATTCATGATAACATCAGGTTTCCATACCCCTTTGTCTCTGGTAATATGGACAGTCTCTCCTTAATCATTTGACACACACTTTGCAAACAACATGACCGCACATTATATAACAGTTTTAGGGCTTAAATTTTAACATTAATGTTTCAACCATTCTCCCCAACCACATCAATCAATATCAGGGAGTAAGTGTTACATACTGGGGCATTTAATTCTATTATCTTGCAGACAAAAAATGTTTGTCATACTAACACCTTTATAAATTCAAAAGATGGCTAGGAAGAGTCTTGTCCATATAACATACATATGCAATAAAATATAAATCTAAAAAATATCTAATAGAAAGAGCAAACAGCTAGTGCTATAAAATCTACATGCCAGTATTTACTAATTTGTTGAAAATAACAGGACTTCATTAAAATTTTGATGGTTGTCCAAATGTATTTTTCCTGTTCATCTGCTGATATTGAATAAAGATTCCTCCTACATATTACTATATACAAGCCATCTCCATGGTGCTGTCTACTCTAAGCTTGTTGCTGAATGCTTGGGTATTAGCCACATTCTCCTCCCCAATCATATATTAATACTAAAATAAATGTTCATGTAATAATTATAACCATATAAAGATTTTAGTTTCAGTCATAATTCATTTTTAACAGTCAGCGTTCAATTTTTTGGGCTTACAAGTCAGAATTTTTTTTTCAGATTTATTCCCTGGATTAAAGGGCCAACAACTTGGTGCCTCATTTTTCATAGACTTTATGCTGATTTTATAAAGGCATGTTTATTTTCCATAATTCGCTTGCTGAAGTTTTCAGTTTGCCTGATTTGCTGTCTTTACAACTGATTTTAAGACCCCAAAACCTAGCTGTGGAAAATGAAAAAATAAAAACATGAGTTGATAGCATATTGCCTGCTACAAATACAAAAAACAGAGGCTTCATCCAGGAATTTGTGCCGTGATAGCTAAGCAGGCTAAGGAACAACTGAAGAGATGGATAGGTGAATCAGAAGGATGGGGGTGTGCAGGTGTGCATCTATATTTAGTAATACCAAAGACTTTTTTGGTGTTAACGTCAAACTGTTTTTATGGTAATGTTTTTTTATCTTTTTTTTAAATCTTTCCTTTAGAATAAGCTAATCAGATGTTCTCCTTTTTTAAGTTGTAAATACTTATTTGTATGGAAATGTTGCGTGGGTGGGTGTGTCTGACTTTTGACCATCTAATGACTTCATTAGTATGTTATGTGTATGGTTTTACTCATGTACATGCCATATTGTTTTCCTTCCAATAATTTTTTATTGGAAGGTAAAAGAATAAGCTAATCAGCCTGACAGACATCCAGCACCATATCCATTATCCACAACCACTAGTATCCCAGAGTACACAGGATGATGGTGACTATGTTCTACTAATCGTCTTTGAGAAATAAAAATGTATATCATTTGACCTTGTTTTTGTAAGCTTTACATATATAGTTATGCATTGTAAACACACTCAAATACATGTGCAGGTGTTTTTGATGCAATGCGTCAGTTCAACTGGGGATCAAAATTAGTTTTTAGCAAAAAGATGGTGCACACCATAAAAAGATATAGATTAGTGCACACATAGCTTTAAAACATACAATTTGTGATGATAGTGAGTTCTGATGAATCCAAAACTGTGTGGAGAGAATGAGGGAGTCATACTAAACACACTGCCAATTTCTCCAAAAGTCACAATCTGGAAACAAAAATGGGCAGATTTGACTCTACTGCTATGCTTAAGCCAGCAGGTAAGGGTAGGTGGGGTGTGGTTGGTTGTCACATCCTCCATGTTTCCCTCTTGGTTGGGCGCCAAGTAAGGATCACATAAGAGGCCTACCACAGGGTGGGTTCTTCTGGGCTATGCTAGGCACTTTGGATAGAGTCACTGCCCTACGCAGGGGGTACCTTTACTGGAACAGCTGACGGATCTCTAAAAAACTGTTACTGTGTTACGATGTTACTGTGCATCACCACGGTCACTTGTACAATTAGGAGGGACAAACAGAGCCCTTGCCCTGTCCACCTGTCCAGCGTATCACCGCTACCTCATTCTCAGTAATAGTATTGGGCCCCACCGTGCACCTAGTGTGGACTTCATGTGCGCACTTCACTTAACTCTTCCTCTTCTGTACCTGTGTGTGTAGAGGATGAGGGCTCTGGCAGGGCAGATCTGCCCCTGTTACAATGGGAGATAGATTGCTGCTGAAGGAATGCTAACAACATCTCTCCAACTGTGAGAAGCTATCTCATCTGCCAGATATACACTCTTACACCAGGCTGTTAGAGAGACCCTTTGTCACCCTTGTTAACCACTTTACCTTCACACTGTATGAACTCCTGTACCATTATCTTCTTACCCCAATGTGTTTAGTCACCTGGGCTGTAGACTATATGTGCTGGTTACTTGTATTACACCCTTTGAGTAACTTTCAAAGTTTCAAATTCTTTACTTGAATAAATTAACATGAAAAATACAGAAACAGTCTAAAATGAAGTGTCGTAATACCCCGAACATCCCTAGCCCCTAACTCAGGCTTGTGGTTGCCCCAGCATACCTGCATAGGAAAGAGTTCATTCTTGGCACAGTCCATAGATGGAATCTTCAGGAAGGACTGTAAGTTCCAGCAATCCTCCTAGGTAGTGGGAACTCCCCCCACGGCATGTCAGAATGGACCAGCCAGAACCAAACCAACAGAACAGCAACAAGAACCCACAGGGTCTGGGCCTCTGTCCCCTCTATAGCACACAAGACCGGGGGGTTGGACCCAGGAAAAACCCACCAAGAAAGATGCAGGAAACACAATTGACTCCCAACTTCCGGTGCTAGGGCAGCATTAACCACACTAGCTGCAATAACATACAGGTCTTTGCACACAGTGCATGACTGCCCAACAGCGCAGCCAGTAAGATGACAGCTGCTTTGTGAGCAAGCCTCTGTCTGGGCCTTTCAGCACTTTGAAGTATTTCAGTGGAAGGTGAGGCTGCCACGTCTTATGCCGCGTACACACGGTCGGAATTTCCGATGGAAACAGTCCGATGGGAGCTTTTCATCGGTCTTTTTCTGTCGGAATTTCCGACGGACTTTGGATTGAGGACTTTGGATTGTTCTTAATTTTTCCGACGGAAAACCTTTCTATCGGACTTTCCGATCGTGTGTATGCAATTCTGACACGCAAAATTCCGACGCATGCTCGAAAACAATTCTACTCATGCTCAGAAGCATTAAACGTCCCTTTTATAGTGCAGTCGAACGTGTTGTATGCCGTGGTGTTATTGACCGTCGGAAGTTGATGTGACCGTGTGTAGGCAAGACAGTTTGAGCGAAATTCCGTCGGAATTCCGACGGGAAAACCATCATAGCTTTTTCCAACGAGAATTCAGACCGTATGTACACGGCATTAGACTGCTTAGACTTTGCTTACCAACAAAACTACAAAGGAGTTATTTTTTTGGGAGTCACTATGTTATATCAGACTGGAATTGCTCTGCAAGTAATCCAAATTATTTTCTGAATCAAAGGCAAGGCACATTCTAATTACAGGGTTAGTAAACCTAAAAGCAAACTTTTAGCTTACCATTTCTTGGATGTGATGGCTGCATTTATTTTCTTTTTTAGGCTCTCTTTCTTCTATTTTCATCTGGTGATCCAGCCAGTAAGTCTGTTGTTTTTCAAAAGAACAAGCTCTCCAGCAGAATGTATCAGTTACAGAGAAAAACACAAACCATTTAAAAATGACAGGGGTACACACAGTTATGGTCTAGAGCCCTACGGACGACATGAGTAACGATGACACATAGGAACAACACAGAACTCACCAACATGAAATAGACCTGAAAGTGTGCCTTGGTCTACCGTATGGTACACCAAAATAAGGGGGCATACCCTAGATAAAGAATGATAAGAAGTAGTTATGGAATAATGTGGAATGAGTATTCAGTCTGGGGTAAGAATACTTGGAAGAGGCTTTTAAAAGGGGAGGGTGGGTGGGTATCACGCACAGGAAACCGACAAAGACCGGCGGCCTTTGGGCTGCTTAAATACCCTCCGGGCTCCTCCCATAACTTCAGGCCGGTACCCGGCCTTCCAATTTATGGTCTAGAGCCCTACGGACGACATGAGTAACGATGACACATAGGAACAACACAGAACTCACCAACATGAAATAGACCTGAAAGTGTGCCTTGGTCTACCGTATGGTACACCAAAATAAGGGGGCAAAAACCTTCAGGTAGGGGATAATTATTTATTAAAGGTAATGTCACTGAGTAAGACGAGCAAAGGCCTGAGCCATCTCTAACTGTGGGTTAGGAATGTAGCGAGAGAAGCAGGCCGATTTCCACCGACCCAGTTTCTTGATCACATGGTCCGGAACCCCCTGTCTTGAGGCTGTCGTGGCCGCCCCGATCCGGAATGAATGCCCGGAGTACTGGCTGGGGTCCAACTGAAGATTGCCGAGAAGGACCCGGACATGTTCCACGAACTGCGACGAGTTGAGGGGTTTTACCGGAAAGGGTAGAAGCGGACTGGACCCTGGGCGGTCGGATAGCAGTGCCCTCAAGCGGTTTAACACGGCAACTGGGCACCAGTTGTTGTGAGTCCTGTACAGGTGAACATCTACTCCGGAACCTCGCTGCTGAGTTTTGGATGTCGCCAAGTGAAGGACGTAGTGATCCTGGTGGCGGCAGAGACTACTTCTATGCAAGACTGGACCGGCTGGGTGGCTGCGAGTGAACTCGCTGGGCCGTAGAAACCCATAAAACGCCATGTGTATCGCAGCCTGCAGGACGGTGCTGAGGAGGAGACCGAAAGGGGACCTATCCAGGATGTCAGACATCCCCTTGAAGATCTCCCCCGTGATAGGCAGCCGCTTCGGGCTGACTGGCGGCTGGTGTTTCTGAACTCCACGTAGTAGAGCCCTCACTGCGTGGCAGGAGAACACCGAAGGCCTCGCGGGGTCTTGAAGTGACAAGTAGTGCGGCACCCCGGCCACGTACTGGCGTATCGTGCTGTGTGACAGTGCTAGGTGAGAATGACAATAAGCGATAAACGCTAGAACCTGCTTGAGGCTGGAAGACTCCCGAGGGCGATGGGGCAGGAACTTGTTAAACGCCCTCCAGGCCGTCCGGTAGGCCCGGCGGGTGTTGCGGGCGAGCGAGGCGTTAATGATGTTGGAAGCTGAGCGTAGATGTGGGGCTAGTCCAAGGTCAGTTGTGACCAATCCGGGATAGTGGCTGAAAGATGGTAGGCTCCTGGCATCTGTTCAAAGAAAGAAATAAAGTTAAAACGGGAGAGTGCGTCCGCTGCTGAGTTAAACTTCCCTGGAATGAATGAGCAGTAAACATTGAACTGATGCTGTAGGGATAGCTGGACCAGTCTGCGGAGGAAGGACATGATGGGCCTGGATTTAGACCTGCCCTTGCTGATGATCTTGGCTGTGGCTTGATTGTCTGTCGTGAAAGCCACAGTCTGTCCAGACCAATGGTGACCCCATAGGTGAGCGGCTGCTACGATGGGGAAGAGCTCAAAGAGGGCTGACGTGGTAGTGAAGCCTGGTGTGGCTAGTGCTTGAGGAGGCCAAGGGGCGGCGAACCACAAATGGCCAAAAATGGCGGCGCATCCTGTGGATGCCGCCGCATCGGTCACCACCTGAGGTGACTGCGTGGACACGACTGGGATGAACAGGGACACACCGTTCCAATTACTAAGAAAGTGTTCCCACATGGCCAGATCTGTCCTGGCTGCCCAAGGACTACTCTTAGACCCGAAGGTCAATTTGGTCGCAAAATAATATCGCTCCCTCCACTTGATGCCGTGCCAGCACCACAGGGAAGGATGAATGGGCAGCAGCTTGAAGGCGTCGGATATGTCCGCCTTCGAGAGCCAAGCACCCACCCCCGCCCTGAGAATGGCCTGGATAGCCATGTCTACTGAAGTATACTTCAGTGAGAACTCCTCGGAGGGGACGAGCGAGTTGAGACTGGGAACGACGGAAGAATGAGGCGCTGACAGATCATACACCAGACGTTTTTATTTGAAAATATTCCCTGTACAAGCCCGATAGGGCTAACCCTCCAGATGCTAAAGGGAGACTGACTGAACGGGCCTATCATGAAGTCCCGATCCAACTCCGTCTGCAGAAGGACGTCAATCGCTGGCTCATCTGTTGCTGCTGAGCGTAGGTTCGGACATTCGTGGGTGGAGCGGGGCAGGGTGATGAGCCCGGTATGAAACCCATTGGTGAAACCCCGGATGAGGTAGCTGGCGAGTGACGGAGTGGGGTGTGAGGTCAAGTAAACATCGAGCCAAAGGACATTGACCCGGCTTAGTCACGGTTTCTTCTGTTTGACCTCACATAGGATCCTGGGGTGTGCCCTCTGGCATAGGGTGCAAACGTGCAAGAGCCGGCACTGGCTGAAATTGCAGGAGCCGTAATTGAAATTGTTGCAAATGGCGGCTCCCCCAACCATCCGCACCGGACGTCCCAACTTGTCCACCTTCTGCCCTTGCGCCGGGGCCTGCTGAGCCTGGTTCGTGCTGGTAGAGGCCGTGCTAGCTATCGGATGGACAGAGGCTATGTTGGCACACCAGACCGTGGTGTGGGACGCTGACTGACAGACAGCACATAGCGGGGAGCGTAGACCCGCGAAGTGGCGGCAGAACAACTCCGTGTCCACTACGCTCCAGTCCGTTGTCAAATGAAACTGTCAAAATCTGGCCGCGGCTTTGGCCGAGAAGGACCGATGATAATCGTAGAACGCTGAGCCACCGTATTTGTGGCCCAGGTCTACGATCAAATGGAGGTAGAGGTCCAGTTCCTCCCGTCTGCCGGGGGAGGCTGAGCACAGCACGTCCCTGAACATGCCGAAGGCGAGCGTGAACTCGGGCACCGTGAGCTTTCTGTTGAGCCTCGGATCCTTTGCTTTCAAAACCACCGAGACGTCCCCCCAGGTGTAGGCCTTGTTCTCAGCCAAGTCATGGACCGAGATCATGAGTGAGGCCAGGTTAACGTCTCTGCCCTCTAAAATGTCCTTCCTTACGCTGGGTGGCACCAGGTGGGAAGGGTGGACGGTAGTCGTGGCAAGCTCACTACCTGCGGCCGGTGCACTGATGGCTGGGACCACCGCGGGGTCCGGAACCGTGGCAGCCGGGCTGGTCTCTAGGCGAGACACCCTGTCCTGGACCTCAACGATCGAGGAAGACAGGGACGACACGAGGGTGTGTAGCTGAGCGACGGCGGCTGAAATAGATTCCAGAGACGCCTGCTGGCTGCTGGGGCCTGCTGCGGCCGGTGGTGGGAAGAGGAGCCTGAATAGCTCCGCCTTCCTGGCCGCGGACGAGAAGGGTATCCCTCTGCGCCTCAGCTCGGCGGACAGCCTGGGAATTGTCCATGCCCTAAGAGACTGGACACTGCCAGCCTCGGAGGCTGACGCCGGGGATAGCGGGGTGGTGAGGTCATCGCTGCCGACTGATGACATGGCGGCTGCCAAGACCCGTTACTTAGTAGACTGGTCACGTGTCTGCAGGCTGGGCCTATAAAGAGGTGACAAGAAATGAGTTTGGACGTGTCACCTATGGTATGCGTACCTGCCATGAGAAAGCAGGAGCCCCCCGTGCCCCTGCGTTTTTTTTTTTTTTTTTTACCTGCTGGAACCCTGATCAAGCTGGTGCAGGTGGACCTACTGAATACGACTGACCTGAGAGAGTGTGAGAGAAAGTACCTATTTAAGAGCCTAAAACTGCTGCCGTCCAGAGCGACGGAACCCAACGTAGATGATAACAACAGGCGATAGTGACTTAAGTCGACTGCCGAGACCGCTGTGGGATCAAATGACAGATAACAACACGAATGACTGACTTGACATGTAGCCTTAACTGAATGAACTTCCCGTGACAGGGCCCGGCCCGTTCGTACCGTATGGGGGTGACTGTGAGCCGGACTCTGGAGCACGTACAGAAATGAGGCAACCGTGAAATGAGGCCAACTGCCTGGGTACGCTGAGGCCGAACTGTGACATCCAGCTGCCACCGGGTCCGACTCCAAGCTCTTTTTTTTTTTGTAGAAATGCGGCCCGCCTAGGGCACGCCGGCGCGAATTCGTACAGGCAGGTGACCAATTAACGCCGGGGCGTGGTAAGGTGACACAGAAATTATATAACATGACAAGGACAAGAATCAAAGTCTCTCTTTTTTTTTTTTTTTTTGCGATTACGCCCCTGGCGCATGTATTGAAATGAGGCCGGGCCTAGGGCACGCCGACACAAATTAGTGCGAGGAAGTGACTGCATCCATGCCAGGCGTG
Source organism: Lithobates sylvaticus (assembly GCA_028564925.1). Classification (NCBI taxonomy): domain Eukaryota; kingdom Metazoa; phylum Chordata; class Amphibia; order Anura; family Ranidae; genus Lithobates; species Lithobates sylvaticus. Next base: position 387,934,496 of record CM053026.1, read on the forward strand.
GTAAGGTGACAGAAATGACATACCATGACAGGGGCAAGAATCAGGAATGTACGCAACCAGTGATGCGATTCCGCCCTTGGCGCATGTATTGAAATGAGGCCGGCCTAGGGCACGCCGACACGAATTAGTGCGAGGAAGTGACTGCATTCATGCCGGGCGTGGTAAGGTGACAGAAATGACATACCATGACAGGGGCAAGAATCAGGAATGTACGCAACCAGTGATGCGATTCCGCCCTTGGCGCATGTATTGAAATGAGGCCGGGCCTAGGGCACGCCGACACGAATTAGTGCGGGGAAGTGACTGCATTCATGCCGGGCGTGGTAAGGTGACCGAAATGAGATACCATGACAGGGGCAAGAATCAGGAATGTACGCAACCAGTGATGCGATTCCGCCCTTGGCGCATGTATTGAAATGAGGCCGGCCTAGGGCACGCCGACACGAATTAGTGCGAGGAAGTGACTGCATTCATGCCGGGCGTGGTAAGGTGACAGAAATGAGATACCATGACAGGTAAGTAAGTGTTTAGGTTTCGAGACAAGCAGCGCGTGGTTCGTGAGCTACGCAGACCACAGTTTAGTGACATGATAAGCAGTGCATGAGAACGTAAAACATGGGAGCCGAAGCCCTACCTGCGACAGCCGAACCAGACTCTTTGTACGAAGCTGCGACTCGGCGACACGAGTGCGACACGAAGGGACAACACAACTTACGAACGCGGGACGCGGGACTGCAACAAGAGGAGACGGACAGACGAAAACGGAGCTCACGAACCGGCACCAACAGCGCTTGTCTCGAACGAGTCGGTCCTAGATGTCTGACGTATCAGATATCACGCACAGGAAACCGACAAAGACCGGCGGCCTTTGGGCTGCTTAAATACCCTCCGGGCTCCTCCCATAACTTCAGGCCGGTACCCGGCCTTCCAATTTATCAGTAAAATCTTTAGGCTGCATTCACACCTGAGCATAGCGATTTACTGGCGTTTTTATCTGAGAGTTTTTGTGTGTTTTTAGAAGAGTATTACAAACGTTTTATAAGTGTATTACAAGCTTCAGGCATTTTTGTTTAGCCAATATAAAGCACTAGGGGGGAGAGGATAATTAGGGGTGGAGAGCTGCTGTTTGAGCAGAAAACGTGCGACAGGTGTTTTTCTTCAGGCGACAGGAAATTAATGGACTTTTGCTTGTAGAGCGTTATAGAGCCTCAAGCTTCAAGCTGAAAATCGCTCAGGTGTGAACAATCATATCCCAAAAGGAAAAAAAAAACGTTTTGATGTAACTTGTTATAAAGGATTAGCCAGAGTTTGGCTTCAGTTTGTAAGTGTATCTAAATCTGCTAGAACATCTAACATTCCCCTCCTCCCAGACTGGCAATGCTGCTTTCCAAAGGTGCCCTCTGTGCTCATTTTTCCAGAGTGAAGGCAGCCATACAGGAGGTATGTTACTGGCCGGATTACAAAGTGAAAACAGAGAAAAAAAACAATAGGAAAAGAAAGAAATGCAGCCACCACATCTAATGATTTGTAAACTGCAATATATTACATTTTTGGTTTTGGATTTAATACCGCTTTAAGTATTTTTCACTTTTAAACCCTTTTATTTTACTATTGATTATGTCTATTTTGTAATATCTATTATCCTGCATAATTTTTATTTTCTCATTAAAATTACATTTAAGCCCCATACACACGGTCAGATTTTCCGATGGATTCTGTCCTATCGGACAATGTTGTCGGAAATTCCAACCGTGTGTAGGCACCATCGGACAGTTTCCATCGGATTGTCCGACGGACAAAGTCCTATCTCCTGCTGGATAGATTTTCCGACAACAAAGTCCGATCACACCAAATCCGATCGTGTGTAGCGTAGTCCGACGGACAAAGTGCTACGCATGCTCAGAAGAAATTCTGTGACGGAAGCGCTCGGTCAGGTAAAACTACCTTTCCTAATCGACACAGCACATTCGTCACGCTGCAATGTTAAAATGTCTTTAATGCAGCGCATTCTCTTTTTCTTTACAATGCAAGAAGAATGACATGTTTTAGCTGCTCCTATTCACCCGCACTTCTCACAAACTTAGTTCTTTATTAGTTTTCAGGATTTCTAGACTACATGTTTATTTTTACTCAGATCGTAAAAGAATCTTTGTTCTATTTTTTGGATGATTTGTCATTTTTCAATTTTTTTTGGAATACCTATTTTAAGCTGTGTTTTTTTTTTGTTTTGAGGGGGGTTGTGTGTCTCAACTTAGCAAAACAACATTATTAACATTTCTATTTGTTGCTTAAATTTACTAGGAGTTTGTTGGTTGTTGGTGCCCCTTGTTAATTATACTTTATGATTAGTGAAATGTACCTGCCTACTCACAAATAAACTGTCATTGTAGAAAAGTAAAACACATAGGCAATGATTATTTCAAATCCAAAATACCTTTATTTAGGTCTCAGCAACAAACCAAAGAGGAACGCAGCGATGGAGAAACTTGGGGAATTTGCAAAGCCTTGGACCCCCACGGCAACCATCATTTTACAAGCGTCTAAAATTGGGTGCCTGAGGAGTACCTATCTAAATAATAAGGGAGTGCTATCTGGTCCTGAAGTCCAAAACATCCGGAACTGCAGCAGATGCCATCTAGGTCCCCAGGCTCTGGTCCTACGAGCGGCTCCATCTTCTCTCAGACCAGACTCAATCCAGGTCGTCACTCTCAGGTCTTCCTTGTACGCTTCCTTCCACGCTGTGGTGCTGGTGGGGTGGCAGAAGGAGGAGGAGGAGGAGGAGCAAGGTCACTATCGCAAACATGTGTGAGTGGTGTCATCTCCCCAGCCATCCCCTCATTTATGACCTTGAGGATGACCCCCTCACACATGCTGCGTTGCCCCTCCTCCATACCCTTCATTTTATTGGCAACCAAGGAGCCAAAGGCCTTCTCGTAGGTGGGTGTGGCATATAGGGAGGCTGAAGCCTCTCTGATCAGCTGGAGCGCTGACTCTCCCACCTCCCCCATCCTTCTCGCCCTTCTGTAGGGAAGGCGGAGGGGAGGGACTTGGGAGACAGTCAGGCTCCTATGCCTACCCCCCTCTTGGCTGCCACTAACCCCTGCCTCCTCCTGACTGCCACATTCCACAGCCACCTCCTGGCTGAGGTCTTCCTGTGTATGAAAAAGGGACATAGTTTGAGTTATTTTTTCATCAAACACACACAATTCTCATCTAGTGACTGTTGCAAAATGTTTACAAATAGAAAACCATACAATTCTCAGCCCTGCAGTTTAGATTCTTGCCCCAACTGTCTCCAACACTACTGTCAGTTGATATGTCAAACACGTTAGGAACTAAGCAATTGGGGATCCTGAATTAAGTGAACATCATTCATTATTCACAAAAATGGTTACAAAACTACTATACCTGCCACAAGCTGGGCTCCTCCACATCTTCCAGACTGGAAGGCCCAGGTTGCTCCTCGGAAGCCTCATCAGGGGTGGCGTGCATGGAAGGACACGTGCAAGGAAGAGTCGAGAGGGACTTCCTGACATTAGCCTGGTCTTTGAGAAAATGGAGCCTGTCATAGTACCAGAGCGTGGGGACATAGACCTCATCTGCTGCAGCTCCAGATGCTTGGGACTTCAGGACCTTATTGCGCTCCCGGAAATAGGTACTCCTCAGGTTGGCAATTTTTATTCTTAAGGTCTCCACGGTTGCCGTGGGGAACCTTGGCTTTTCAAATGCCACAAGTTTCTTCATGGCTGCGTACCTCTTTGGTTTGTTGCTGTAGTCTCTGTGTTTCGCCTGCCATAATAGGGGCATTTCCCTATATTTATCAATGAAGAGGGGGAGAAAACTCACATCGTTGAAGCCCTCCATCATCTCTGCAAGACACAACACCACACAAAACACTATAAATGATGTCAGGCTAAACTCTCCTAATCTTCTCCATAAAGAAGCCTCAAGGTCTAATCAGTCTAGGCTAGTTATGTACCAACGTCAAATTGTACCTTCGTTATAGCGATCGTCTCGTGCGTGAGCTTTCTCTCCCCTCGTCTCACAGATTGTGGCTATGACACAGGCATGTGACGTTTTATATACAGTGCGCATGCGTCAAACTCCGCCCGCCCCTGACGATCTTTCTCGTCTATTCCCCACCCTTTCTCTTTACGGCGCAGTGGGGAGAGCACATGGCGGGGACACAGCAGGTGCGCCCGAAATATTGCAGCAACGAGGAGGAGGACGAGGAAAGGCCGGAGGCAGAAAAGTCCCGATCCCGGAGCCTGAAATTCAAGGCCTCCAATATGTCATTTGGAGAAATGTTGGAGATGGTGGACATATTAAAGAGGAGCGACTATGATGGGAAGTATGGGCCTTACCTCAACCTCAATGTCCGCAAGGCCAAGATCATGTCTAAAGTTGTGAGGAGGCTGTACAATCATTTTGGGGTACAATGATCCAAGGAGCAACTGAGGAAACGCTGGTCAGACCTGAAACTGAGGGAGCCCGATCAGTACAAAAAGATCAAGCGAGTTCTTCAAAAAAGTAAGTAGTTGTGTTTTGTGTTTGATTTTTGGCTTGCATACTGCTCCATGTGTTTGTATTTTTACAAAGTTGTACATTCTAAAATGGCCACTTTCAGGTTCCTCTGTGCATTCGATCGTACTCAACCTCGATCTTTCTGCCACTGTCAGGTTCGTGTGTGTGTCCATTCGATCGTACTCAACCTCGATCGTTCGGCCACTTATAATACGATGTTTGGTGTTTTTTTGGGGGAAAGGAAGTTTGTTCTCACTAGAAATGTCATCAAGAATGTAAAGCCAATTTATTCTATGTAAAGGAGAGGTCACCCAGTAGCTGATTACCCATCTGGACTCTAGAGCACTAGTGCTGGGACACCCAAACCCACTTTTTATTATGCTTTTCCACACATGTGCTCCAGTGGATACTAGAGGGGGGTCTCCATCAGACAAACTTCTACCAAAAAGCTAGTAAGTTTAGCACCTTTACAAAGTGACTACATTCATGTTGTTGTCATTTGTAACTGCCCAAACAAAAATATTGTCACTCACTTTCAAGCAATGTTTGACATTTCCTATTTCTGCCCTCAATAGATTGTGTTGCTAAATCTTCCTTTTGTACCTTCTCATAGGGGAGCGAAAACTCGTGATGTCTGAGGAAACCACAAAACCAACACCTCCCAAAGAAGGGGAAAGACCAGAAGCAGAGGAGGAGGAGGAGGAAGGAGAGATCATAGAAATTGGAGAACTTGTCACCACAACAGGTGAGTGTGGGAGAACACAGCTACTGGTAAGCTAATCAATGTATGCCTGCGTCATTTCCAAAACACATTTGTGTTTTTTTTGGTTGTTTTTAGGTGACGTGGATGTTATGGAAGAAGAATCGCACTTTACCACAGAGAGTGCCCACGTACTCATCGGGGAGATAATGGTCTGCAATCGAGATCTAGATGACATAAAGCAAAACATCAATGATGTTCAACAAAAATTGAAGAACATCATTGATGTTTTAGGAAAAATCTGAAAACGCACCAAGTAATTAACACACATTTGTGGCTGTTTCTGAACACGTTTGCAACTTAAGAACTGTGTGAAATTTGGAACATGCACACATTGTGTCCACATGTGCTAGCTCCCATCATGGTGGATGAATAACAACGTTTTTTTGGGGGTGCAACCACTTTACGAACTACTAAAGTGGTTGTGGTGAAGGGTTGCACCCCCAAAAAACGTCCATTCATCCCCATGATGGAAACTGGCACTTTTGAAGATTCTAGGCATGTGTTTTACCATCTAATGACCATTTTCATACCCAAATTGTGTGCATGTTCTAAATTTCCACTTTCCAGGGGTGACCCCCCATGTGATGAAGGCAAGATCAAACACACTTTGAACATATAGTCATGTCTGATCTTGTCTTCACTTTAGAAAGTTGAACTTTCCTAGTTCCTATGTTCTGTTTTGCTCCATGCCTGGTTTTACCAAATGCAGAATGTTTGTAAACAATGTTGTCAAGAACCAATATCTTGTCAGTTTTGGCAAGAAGTTTGTAAATGCACTTGTGAATGTGTTGCAAGTAAACTTTTTTAATTTTCTAAATGTGTGGCTTCCTTATTTTAAAAAAAAAAAAAAAGCATTATGTATGTCAAATGTAAAGGATTTGGGGGGCAATGGGTGTTATTTACTAAAGGCAAGTCCTGTTTGCACTGCAAGTTTCTTTTCCAGGGCACTTTTGCACTGCACTTGTAGAGCATAGTAGATTTGACTTATGTAAATGACACCCACAGTGATTTGTTTGAAAACACGTAGCACACCATTTTGGGAATACACACATTTCTGTCATGGTGATGAAAAGGAGTATTTTGGGTGTCAGTTATGCACTACAAACCTTCTCTAGACCAAAGATTAGGTATCAAACACACAACATGAGAAGAATCTTTTTCGGAATAAGAGACTGTTACCTCCTTTTGCCCAGAAAGTGCATTCCCACTGTTGAAGCTAAAGGGCAAAAAAGTATATCTCAAATAAGCTAGAAGATGGAAATGACCAGAAAACATAGGTTGGTTCAAAAAATATATTTATTTAACCTCCCTAGTGGTAATCCCGAGTCTGGCTCGGGTCCAGCTTTTTCTGCTGGGAGCGGTAACCCCGAGCCAGACTCGGGCTTGCGTGCAGGATGCAGGGGGGAAGTTACTTACCTTTTCCCCTGGATCCTGCGATGTCTCCCTGCTGTGTGAGCGAGCCGTCCGCTCGCTCGATTCACACAGTGCCGGTCTCCGTTCCCTGCGACGTTCCGACGCACGGGAGCGGAGATCGCGCCAAATTAAAAAAAGTTACAAAACACAACACACATACAGTACTGTAATCTTACAGATTACAGTACTGTATACAAAAAATACACATCCCCTTTGTTCCTAGTGGTCTGCCCAGTGCCCTGCATGTCATTTTATATAATAAAAAGTTTTTTTTTCTGCCTGGAAACTGGAGATTGTCCATAGCAACCAAAAAGTGTACCTTTATGTCAAAAGTGGTTTTAGACCAGCTAGAAAACACCGATAAAAAATTAAAATCACAATTTATCATTAAACAATAAATTTAATGACAGCGACTATTCTGCAACTGAGCAAATTTCAGTGTTTTTGATTTGATTACATTATTGAATCATTTTTATTTATATTTTTATTATATTATAATTTATTATTTTGTGTTTCAAACTTTATCATACCCGGGTTGTCTACTAGACTCTGGTTCGGACAGATTTAAGTGAGTTATTCATAAGAATTGCATGCCTACAATATAAAAACGCCAAATTTCCATGCAAAATAATTGTACCGCTTTCAGCACAAAATTCCAGCCAGAATCATACCGCCAGGGAGGTTAAAAATGCCTCTCACACATCGTCAGGCAGAGCAATGGCCCCCCTACCCACAAAGTACTCCATATATTGCTCGCGGACCGCACGGGCATTTAGAGGGGGCAAGCCTGGACGTGCCGCTTGAAGGGCTGTGAGGTCGGCATTGGAAGGGCCCTCAACATCTGGCCCAACGGTCACCACATAGTTGCTGTTGTGTCTTTTCAAAAAGTTGTGCAATATGCAAGAGGCAAGAACAATGTGGTTGAGTTTGTATTCCGCCAAGTTAATAGCCGTCAAAAACAGGCGGAAGCGGCTGGCCAGGATCCCGAAGGTGTTCTCCACCACTCTGCGGGCTCTCGACAGCCTGTAATTGAAGACCCTCTGGTCTGGGGTGAGGGTCCTCATCGGGAAGGGCCTCATCAGATGGGGAGTTAACGCAAACGCTTCATCTGCGACAAAGACGAAGGGGAGTCCTTCAGCATTCTCCTCTGGAGGTGGCAAGCACAGACTGCACCAACATCGGACAAAGTACGACGGACATGATCCGACGGACCTGGTCCTCGTATAATCCGCGCGTGTGTATGGGGCTTTAGGCTCGATTCACATCTATGCATGCTGATTTTGAGCGTTTCTGCATTGCTTTTTGCGGTGCTTGCCGCGTTTTTGGACACGCATATTTACCACGCTCTTACCGCGATTCGTTTTTTTTTAAAACTGTATATAGCTGGTTTCTAAGGAGGGGCCGGGAAGCCGGCTGCCACGTCCTTAACAGCCGATGAGTCATCAGCTGTCAGCGGGCTTCCCCGCTGAATGTAAAAAAAAAAAGAAGCTAAAAAAACCCTTGGGTCTAGTATGGATTCGGAGGGGACCACCCCACACCATTGTTTTTAATTATGGCTCCCCCCCAAAATTATAGCTCCCCCCCAAAATCCTTACCAGACCCTTATCTGAGCATGCCGCCAGGCAGGTCAGGAAAAGGGAGGGGACGTGCGAGTGCCCCCCGAACCATACCAGGCCGCATGACCTCAACATGGGGGATGGGTGCTTTGGGGCAGGGGGGGCTCTGCGCCCCCCCACCCCAAAGCACCTTGTCCCCATATTGATGGGGACAGGCGCCTCTTCCTAACAACCATTGCCTGGTGGTTGTCGAGGTCTGCGGGCAGGGGCTTATCAGACTCTGAAATCATATCACATTGTACCCCTACCCATTCACCCAAAAAAGCGTAGTATGAAAAAATACAGTAGACAGTTTTTGACAAGTCTTTTATTAAAAATATCTTCTTCTTCCCCGCTTCTCCCATCGGTCTTCCTCCATATTCTCCTGCATCTTCCTCCTCCGGGCTTCTCCTTCTCCCGCTACTTCTTCTTCTGGTCTTCTTCTTTCTTCTGTGTTCTTTGTCCAGTTGTCTTCTTCCTCTGCCACCGACGACCCTCCTCTGATGCTGCGTCCTGCTGATCTGTCGATGTCAAGCATGTGCGATTAGTTTCGTACGAAACGAAAATTCGTACGAATTTCTGTAAATTCGTACAATCGGGAGGTTCTGAAATATGAATTGCTATGCTTACGAATTCTGTACGAAATACGAAATTTTGTTTACGAATTTCGGATCCAAATCCGTTACAACGGAAACGTGACTGGTGATAAATTGAACGGACATTTGTAATTGTTACGAAAAGTTAACAAACCTAAAAGTTAAAAACCCAGGGAGTTAGCACAGCACAGGGATCGTTGGAGCCCCTCATAATGATAAATTCATCATAACGAACATTCGTAATTGTTACGAAAAGTTAACAAACATAAAAGTTAAAAACCCAGGAAGTCAGCGCAGGAATGGTGGGAGCCCCTCATAATGATAAATTCATCATAACGAACATTCGTACTTGTTCCAAAAATTTTATGAACCTAAAGAAAATTCCTATTTCGTACAAATCCAAATTGAAATTCGGACACAAATTACGAAATACGAATTAATTTTAATACGAAACGGAATGGAACGAAACAAAACAAATTTATTGACAGCGCACATGTCTATCAAGCATTACTTAGATAATGATGGGGGCGTGGCCATCGAATTACATCATGTGGAGGCCCCGCCCCTTGTGACGTCACCACCCAGGGCATGATGGGTCCGTGATGTCTGAGGGGACGGGGCCTCTAGATTTCTTGTTCTGGATGTGGGTCCATTGAAGTCTATTACATGCAAAATGCTGCATTTTGCAGGAAAAAAAGTCCCCGACCCTTTCCAAAAAAGCAGAGGCACAAAAATGCATTGATGAGAACATGTTTCATAGGAACCCATGTTAAAAAATTTCTGGAAAATGCAAAATGCATCAAAAAACGCATTAGTGTGAATAGAGCTTTAAAAAATCATTACACTGAATCTCTGAGTGTTCATAAAGAACAGTGTAAACTCTGTTACATTCCTGTCTGTCTGTGGCTGGAAAGGATTAAGCTGAGGGTGATGCTTAGGCCTGGTTCACACCTATTCAGGTTGTAGTTTGCATATTGCAGGTGCATTTTGCATTTTTCAATACACGCTTTTGATCCCATGAATGGAATGGAACCAAAAACCAGAAAAAAGACTCTGGCCCTTTCCATAAAATGCACAGATGTGAACGCGCCCCATAGTAAACTATGTTAAATGGACTGTAGTGTGTTTCTGCAAAACTGAAAACGCACTAATAGGGGGGAACCAGGCCTAAGTGTGTAATCATCACATCATTTGACCTTTTTATAGCTGTTTTAAAGTTTCTTTGCAAGACTGAAGATAAATAGAAGAGCCAGCATATCAGTGATTCTGCAGGAAACAGCAATCCTTATTATCTTCTAAAAACACGTGTGCAAACCAGCAAACAAAAGGGCTAAGCGTTTCAGCCCACAAGGGCCTGAAGCCGGTCGGGGAACCGGCCAAGATTCAAACCATGTATGGTCATAGCTTATATGAGATTTTAGCAAATGGGTTTCTATTAGACTTCTTTAGAATAAAGCCATCTGATCACTTCCACTTCTACAGGAGGAGGAGGTGTCCCCCACCCTTCCTTACCCCTTGCCACGTGTCCTGGGTTCACCTGTTTCGCTCCTGGATGCATAAAACATCATGGCAGATGTCAAACGGATAGTAACACACAACAGAGTGAGAACAATAATGAAACCCCTAATTAATGAGCTCTAATAGCTTTCTGAAAATTCCTGGGTGTTTATTTATTCATCGCAACCTCATCTTTTATATTTTACCAAAAACTATTATTGTATTTGGTCTGTATGCACTAAAATGTATTTAAGTTTCTTTTTTTTTTTCTCTAGGTATGCACGAAAGCTCTGGTGCTCAAAAAGTATACACATTTATTCTAATAGCAATACAGGCACTTCCCTGTTAGGTGGAGTGCTCTCCACCTGACAGGAGTTTCCTAGTCCTGGCCTGGCGTGATGTCATTCAGAGGCTGGGAGGCGGGATGGAAAAGTGGAAGGGAGTGCTGCCGCTGTGACCTGTGAGGAGCAAGTGAAGTGAACCCATGTGCAAGTGAGGGAGCAGCAGAGGCTAATAAGATTGTTGTGTCACAGTGTATTTAACTGTGTGAAGTGGCTGTCTCTTGTGAAGAGGGGGGGGGGGGGGGGAGGAGGTTACTTAACCGCTTCAATACAGGGCTTTTAAACACCCTTCCTTACCAGAGCACTTTTTTGCGATTCGGCACTGCGTCGCTTTAACTAACAATTGCGCGGTCGTGCGACGTTACACCCAAACAAAATTGACGTCCTTTTTTTCCCACAAATAGAGCTTTCTTTTGGTGGTATTTGATCGCCTCTGCGGTTTTTATTTTTTGCGCTATAAACAAAAGAAGAGCGACAATTTTGAAAAAAAACACAATATTTTTTACTTTTTGCTATAATAAATATCCCATTTTTTTTTTAAAAAAAAATTTTTTTCCTCAGTTTAGGCCGATACGTATTCTTCTACATATTTTTGGTAAAAAAAATCGCAATAAGCGTATATTGATCGGTTTGCGCAAAAGTTATAGCGTCTACAAAATAGGGGATAGATTTATTGAATTTTTTTTTTTTTTTTTTTTTTTACTAGTAATGGCGGCGATTTGCGATTTTTTTTTTTTTTTCGTGACTGCGACATTGCGGCGGACACTTCGGACACTTTTGACACATTTTTGGAACCATTCACATTTACACAGCGATCGTTGCTATAAAATTGCAATGATTACTGTGTAAATGTGACTGTCAGGGAAGGGGTTAACACTAGAGGGCGCTGGAGGGGTTAATGTGTGTCCCTAATAGGAGTGATTCTAACTGTAGGGGAGGGGACTTAAGGGGAGGAGACCGATCATGTGATCCTCTGTACTGGGATCACATGATCGGTCTCCTCCCCGCTGACAGGACGTGGAGCTGTGTGTTTACACACACAGCTCCACGGTCCCGCCCGGTCCCGTTGTTTTAACAGGCAATCGCGGGTGCCAGGCGGACATCGCGGCCGCCGGGCACTCGCACCGGGTCCCGAGCGATGCCGCGGGCGCGCGCGCGCGCCGGCGGCGGCGCGCGCGCGCCCCCCAGGCGGCCGGGAATCCGAGGACGTCATATGACGCCCACCCAGGATGGTAGATCCACCTTGTGGGCGTCATATGACTATGGGCGGGTATTGAACTGGTTAATTTACAATCCTATTTGTGATATGCAGCATGGAGGGGGTTAATGTACTGCTACTGGTCACTAATATGTATTAGTGACCAGTGGCAATTCATTAACCCCCATTGTGCTGAAATAGTGGCAGTGGCACCAGTTTCAGTGTTAATTAACCCCTTTATGCTGCAGCATAAAGGGGTTTATAAATACTGCCACTGGTGCCACTAATGCAGCACAAAGGGGCTAATTAATTGCCACTGGTCACTAATGCATCAGTGACCAGTGGCCGTACACTTTACCCCCAAAGAGTTAAAGTGGTTCTAAAGGCTGAAGTTCTTTTTTACCTTCATGCATTCTATGCAGTGGTGACTGCATTTTTTTCTTTTTTTTTTTTAGGCTAGAAAATACTGTTGAGCTTGCTAGAAATACAATGCTCCTGTCAAATTCCTGTACCTGAACTAGAAGAGTTATCTTTCTGTAAACTGCCAATCCCCCCCCCCCCCCCCATGTAATGGCTGTGAAAAATAGGGAACACATCTGAAGACCTGAAGTCCATCCTGTATGACAACCATGGCTTCCTTCATAGATGCACTGAAGGATTACAAGGAGAAAAATGGGGTAAAAAAATTGAACAAACTATTGCAGCCACCACAACGAAGGACTAGAATTCAGCAATATATTTAATTGCTGTTTTGGGTTTAAATATGCTTTAAAGGTTCTTATATCTGTACTAAGTACATTTTGTTCTGTATATCAAACATTCAAAGTGCTTAGCAAACGCACTTAATGGACATGGCCCAGGAAAAAATAATATTAAGATATTAATGTATATTTTATGTCCAAAAAATAATAATTCAGCAGGGATGAAAAGATATGACATGATCATTGCCTAATACTGATGACTAAATACAGAACAGATTGGGGAATTATTTTTTTATTAAGTGACTGCTAGGAATTACCATGAGATATACGGTGAAATGATGACATTTCTGATCATACCTCTTCCTCTTTCAGCATTTACATATAAACTTAGGCGATGTTAAACATGTTAATGGAAATACTGTATGTGGTTGAAACTGCTATGTAACATTGCGCTTGCCATTGCAGCATGTTGTATTCTGTACCCATTCCTCAAGCTTGTAGTACACACTGTAAACGGGAAGTTGATGAAGTGTTTAGTGTAGGTTTCATACATGTTGCTGTTGTATGGTACTCAATTTTTGCTTATTCAAAAAGTGTCTTAATACTACAAGGAACATTGATCAACTCTAGCAAAAGTAGCTGGTGCTATACAATTTTGTTAAGCTACATTAGAGGGACAATCATGTGTAAAATTGATGTGATAACCAAAATTAAGATGTTTGCACAATCTATTCAGCTTGTACTAAATGGGTTCACTTACTGCTGGAAGAAGGAAGAAGAGTTCTGTGTAAGCTCCAAGTCACTCTGGTTGAACAATAAACAGGGCTAAGGGCTTTATCCCCTCCATTACAGTATATGGTAGTGCTAAGGTCTGACATTTGCATAGGTACCCAGTAGGAAAAAACATACTGTCACATTCTTTCCACACCTATAAATTATAAATTCCAGGCATTTAATATATTTTTAACAGAGTGACAGGGGAACAAAGGGAAGGTAACTGCATGGGCAAAACAGGTTCACTTTCTGTCCAGTGTTAACAGGCTTCAGTGCATGCTTTTGACATCAGCTTGAAACATGTGTGTCATCATTCAGAGTTTATTGAAGATGCATTTGACCTGCAGTTTACCTTTTTGTAATTTCTGCTTCAAACTGCTTTTAAATTCATTTAGACTTTTATGGGGAGAGAAGGAGTTCTAAAGCAAACAAAATTCCATTGACATAGGACTTTAGGAAGACTGAAGGGCAGATTTCTAAACAGCCATCATTTGTTTGGAGAAAAGTATCTATGACCTGCTTAAAAGATAATGAATAGTGGTTTTGTATATTATTTCTATCTTTATTTATGTAGCCACCCTGTCATCACAGATGTCTAGTAAATTGTGTTTTCCCGCACAGTATCCAATTAGTAGGCCAATTTTTTTCCCATTAGGTCTCTCCCCTATGTTTACGATTGATGTAGTTCCCTACTGCCACCACTGGGTGTCACTGGCATTCGGGCAATAGTTATGGTGGTGGTGACAATCTTGTGCTATTGGACATTTATTTCTCCTTTGGCAACCACTAGGTGGTTCATGGCAGTGGTGCATGTAGGCAGGTGCAGTATATTTTCTCTACTGCAGGTGGCTCATATCCTCAGTGGGAATGAAGGTGAAGAAGGAAGTTGAGAGGAATCTAGTTCCTCGGTCACAGAGACAGCATCCGATTGGATGCTGGCACCCCGTGTGACTTTGGCATCCATCTTGGGTCAGGCAGAGTCTATTTAAGACCCTCGCTCCAGGGTTTGGCATGCTTTACACATGTGAGTGTTCCAGTCAGGTGACTTCCCTTCGGGCTTTTTGTGTCTTGCCAAACTTCAATTTTAATACATTTCTATTTTCTGAAACTGGGCTCTGAGTGTTTTCTGCCACCACGCCACACTGCACCTACCCACATGCATGCTGGGGGGGGGGGGGGGCTATAAATGTTTGGAGAGTAGCCTGATAAGTTCTCCTCCCCTCAAACTGTGATCTAGTGGAGTTGCGTGCAAAGGTTTGTGCTGTGTAGGCCTGGGACCTGTATGTTTCCTATCACAGTACTCTTCAAGCTGCCCTACCTGGTTGAGGAGGGTACAGCACTCAGGGGAACAAGTCATGCTGGAGGGGATTGGTGTTTGCCCTCAGAAGATCCTGGTACTCCCTTGGAAGGAAGATGCTTGAAAATTTCCACTGCTTGGCTGCGGAGTTCTAGAGACAGTTCTGCCGGTGATTGCCTGTAGGTTCTTCTCTTGCAATACACCATGGTTCTCATTATGCACTATGACAGCAGGAGTGTGGTGGAGTCTGGAGGCCTGTGGCTAAAGGAGGCCCTAACCCTCTCTCCCTGTGCTTCGGAACAATAAACCTGAAAAATACTAAAGTAACTGTCTGCCATCATTGCCCTGAAAATCTCCACTATTGCGATGAAAGGGCCCCTGGCCAGGAGGGGCTCTACAATTATTTCAGTTGAGGCTTAAAAATAAACATCTTAAAATGTTTTAGATGGTCAACTACTAAAACCCATGGATAGGCTTCATGGAAAATTGAGGAGAAAAAAGCCACTGATGAAGAAAAAAAAGGAAAACACAGCATATGGTCTAATTTAACCTACCAGGCCGTATTCCCGAGTGTGGCTCAGGGTGAATTTTCACTACCAAAAGCGATAACCCCGAGCCACACTCGGGATTGCATAGCAAGATCCAGGCAAAATTACTTACCTTGTCTCCAGGATCCTGCAATGTCCTCTTGCTGTGTGTGCCAGCTGTGTCCTCCGCTCGATTCATCACAGTGCCAGGCTCCGTTCCCTGCGAGCGTTGCGACGCACTGGGTGGAACCCGGCGCCAAATTCAAAAAGTGAAAAACACAAAACACATACATTACACTGTAATCTTACAGATTACATTACTGTATCAAATTATTTAATCTCCCTTTTGTCCCTAATGCTTTGTCCAGTATCCTGCATGCAGTTTTATATTATAAATACTGTTCTTTCTGCCTGTAAACTTGAGAATGTCCATGGCAACCAAAACGTGTCCCTTTACATCAAAAGCGGTTTTAGACCAGCTAAAAAAACTGCGATAATAAACTAGAATCACTTGCAGGATTGAGCAATAGTGATTTGTGGGGGTATTAGTCATCAAACACAAAGTAACGACAGCGACAATTCTGCAACTGAGCAAATTTCAGTGTTTTTGATTACATTATTGTATACATTTGATTATTATTATTTGTTATAATTGTAGCGCTACCCCCAGTTAAGAGAGCCGCTGGTTTGTTTTGGGTCCCTGAGTACAGCTCCACCAACCCCCGGCAATTTGGCTTTACCCACTCTGGCACAGTTAGTAAAGGGGTATGTATCTATGCACATATAAACATCACTTATGCTCTAAGTGTAATGGGTATGAACTCACAAGCAGACTGCTGAGATAAGAATAACTGGCTTTACTTTGGCAGTAAGGAAAAGAAATAGTAACATGCATTTAAACATATGACTTATAACACATTAGCAGGTCCCTGCAATATGCACTTAAACATGTACACATATATGTAACCAACTAGCAATGGGGAAACGGAGCGCCAAGCGTGGCGACCGTCTGCTATGCACCCCTGAGGTGCAATAAATCTATCTGCGCCTACCTAATGGACCAGGCCTGATCCCTAATAATAGAGCTCAGTCCTTGTACTAGTACAGTGTTCTTCACCGGCAATAAATCTGTAGAGGTGGTGCACATGTAGCTTTAAATGGTGTCTTTGTAATCCACAGAAAGTAACATTTGCTGCTCTGAGGTAAATTGCGCCTAGGCAGTTCAGTAGGCATAAAACGTGTGTATCAATGCGGGATGAGCCTTCCGGCTCTCTCACCAATCCTGGGGTACCGTCCTCAGCTCCGGTCCCTCCAATGGCGGCTCTGGTCTCCTCAGTCACAGCCCCTGCGCTCCGGTCCTCAGCTCCGACCGACCGACTGTAGGGAAGAGTCTCCGCTCCGCTGTTGCTGACTCTGAGGGATGAGAGTCTCACTCCATCTGCTGCAAGGCCCAGGCTTCAGGCCTTCAGCTCCGGTCCGCACAGGTGTCTCCGCTGGCTGTAGTCTCCGCGTCACAAGCTCAGTCATGAGAGGGAGACCAGTCAGGTGAGGCCTCAGAAGAGGAAGTGTCCCAAGAGGAAGAGGCGGTCTCCGCTCTTCCTTTTTATAACCTCCCCCAGCAGCCTCTCGGGCGGAAACAAGCAGCCCGGGAGCCTGGGGGATTATGGGGGATGTAGTCTCTTCCCCTAAAAGGGGTACGACCCCGCTACACACTCCCCCCACTTTGAATCTTTGGTCCCCAAAGACAGTGTTCAAACTACAAACTTTCTCGGAACAACACTTTCACATAATTTGGACAGGGGAGCTTCCCACCAATTGGCATAAGATGGGGAGCTGTCCTGTCTACAGGTCACTTCAGTGTGGGCGACCTGTTTAACTGTGCCAGAGAGTGAGCTGGGGTTGCCCTCCACCAAATGAACAGTGGATGGGTCAGGGCGTTCAGCACTTCTCCTTGCTGTGGTAACAGAGTCCTCTGAACTTTCTCCCATCTTGGGGTAAGTTAACTTCTTGGGAGGCTTCACACTTCTGCGAGCTCTCTGTTCTCTTGGAACTTCTTCAGGAACACATTCTGGCAACATCTCTGGTTCTGGAACATCTACTTCTTCTTCTTCTGAGTAGAGACCAGGGATATCTTCCCAGCACTCAGGCACATCACTGAATGGCACAAACTCTGTGGCTTCTGGGTTCAATGTGCTATCTTCCACATCCTCAGTAGGTGGAAGATCTATGGCAGAATTTCCTGGAGTTGAGGAAGGCCATAGCCATTCAAGTTCTCCTCTTTCTTCTTCTGGTTGGGGGTCCTGTCCACCCCTAACTTGGGATGTCTGAGACCTAGTGTTAGGCCTGGGGGTATCCAGAATGGAAACAGATTCAGGTAAGTCTCTCGCTGGAGGTATTCTGACTGCTTCAGTGAGTGGGAGCAAATGATTCCTATGCCAGGTCTTCAAAGGCCCCACTCTTCCTTCTGGCTTCAACTTGTAGACAGGCAATCCTGGAAGTTTTCTACAGATGATATATGGTTCTGATCTCCATCTATCAGCAATCTTGTGTTTCCCAGGGATCCCTAGATTGCGTAACAGTACACGGTCCCCAGGCTGTAGGTCCTGTACTCTAACTTTCAAATCAAAGTTCCGCTTGTTTCGGGCCCCCCTCTGGTCGGAGGCCGCTTGAGCTTTCTCATAAGCTATCTTCAGACTGTGCCTCAGTCTGTCCACATATCCTTTGTGGGAGGCAGCAGAGGCATGGTCTAAGGAAATGCCGAAGGCCAAATCCACTGGCAATCTTGCTTCTCTCCCAAACATAAGTCGGTAAGGAGAGAAACCTGTCACATCACTTGTGGTACAATTGTAGGCATGCACCAGAGCTAATATGTGTTGACTCCAATGTTGCTTCTTCTCTGTTTCCAAAGTTCCCAACATGTTCAATAGGGTCCTGTTGAACCGTTCAGGCTGGGCATCACCTTGAGGGTGATAGGGTGTAGTTCTAGTCTTCTCTACTCCCAGAGAATCTAGTAGCTTCCTGATCAGGCGACTCTCAAAGTCCCTTCCTTGGTCTGAATGGATTCTCTGTGGCAGTCCATAGTGAACAAAGTACTTCTCCAAGAGTACCTTGGCTACTGTAGAGGCCTTCTGGTCCTTGGTTGGGAAAGCCTGAGCATAACGGGTGAAATGGTCGGTTACCACCAGAACATTTCCCAACCCACTCAAATCGGGTTCAAGGCAGAGAAAATCAATGCATACCAGATCCATTGGGCCTTGACTTTGTAGATGGCCCATTGGGGCAGCTTGATGGGGTAAAGTCTTTCTCTGAATGCATCTTGCACAGGAATGGCAATACTCCTCCACTTCGGCCCTCATGCAGGGCCAGTAAAACCGGTCTCTGATAAGTTGGAAGGTTCTCTCTGCTCCCAAGTGACCATGCTGGTCATGCAAGGCAATCAGCACAGTCTCTCGATGCTTCTCGGGGAGAAACAACTGCCACTTGTCTTCTGGGCCATCAGAGGGGCCCCTTCGGTAGACTACCCCCTGATGCACCTGTAATTTGTCCAACTCTCTCCTCAGTAGGCGAGCTTCTTTGGAAGGGTGAAGGCGAAGTCCTTCTGGACTCTTGTCTTCCAGGGCTTCCAGGACCAATCTCCCCATGGGGTCTTCCAATTGGTCACACCTCAGCTCCTTCTTGGACAGCTTCGGTAGGCACTCTTCTGCTAGTTGAGTTACCCCACAGTAACACTTTGGGACTCCCACTGTGGTAACTCCTATCTCTTCAGCTCTGGATCCCCCTCTGGCTTGGAGTTCAGCCCCCTGACAAAGGGCTCGCACTCCATCTGGTGCCACTTGGGTCCAGTCTTCCCAGTCGTCGACCATGACATGGGATCTTCGGGACAGGGCATCTGCATCCCTATTTCCAGCCCCTGGCCTGTACTTGAGGCTGAAATTGAATCCAGACAACGCCGCCAACCATCTGTGTCCAGTTGCATCCAGCTTGGTGGTAGTGAATAGATAGGTCAAGGGGTTGTTATCTGTCTTTACATTAAACTCGGCCCCATACAGATAGTCTCTCAGTTTGTCAACAACTGCCCATTTGAGGGCTAAGAACTCCAACTTGTGGGTGGGATAGTTCTTCTCGGAGGGGGTCAGGCTCCGGCTCACATAGGCCACTGGTCTCAGCTGGTCTTCATACTCCTGGTAGAGTACTCCACCTAGGCCCTCATGGCTGGCATCAACATGTAGCTCATATGGTCTAGTGGGGTCAGCATAGGCCAAAACTGGGGCTGTGGTGAGACTTCTCTTCAAGGTCCTGAAAGCCTCTTCACACCTTGAATTCCACTGGTCTTTGACCGACTCATGGGACCTCCTAGGCCCCAATCCATCTTCCTCTCCTTCTGTCTTCAGCAGTTCGTTGAGGGGCTTTGCAATGCGGGCAAACCCATCCACAAACCTGCGGTAGTAGGAGCAGAACCCCAAGAAAGACCGAAGTTCTGTAACTGTTGTGGGTCTAGGCCACGAAGTAACTGCCTCCGACTTCTCAGGGTCTGTAGCCACTCCTTTTTCAGACACTATGTGTCCCAGATAGTTCACAGAAGACTGATAGAACCGACACTTCTCGGGAGAAAGTTTGAGTCCCTCTTCACTGAGCCTCTTCAATACTTTCTCCAATCTGGCTTCATGTTCTTCCAAAGTCTTTCCAAAGACAATGACATCGTCCAGATACACAAGGACTTCTATGAGATTCATGTCTCCAACTGTCCTTTCCATAAGGCGTTGAAACGTAGCAGGAGCTCCAGATAGGCCCTGAGGCATCCTGTTGAACTCAAAGAATCCCACTGGGGTTATGAAGGCAGTCTTTTCTCTATCTTCTGGATGCATGGGGATTTGGTAATACCCACTCTTGAGGTCCATCACACTGAACCACTTAGCTCCAGATAAACTCTGTAAAGCATCTTCTATCCTTGGCGTGGTGTACTGGTCAGGAATGGTCCTCCTGTTGAGAGTTCTGTAGTCAATGCAGAGCCTCAATGACCCATTCTTCTTTCTGACTACCACTATCGGGGAGGCATAGGGGCTTCTGGACTCCCTAATCACTCCCGTCTTCTTCAATTCCGCAAGCTGCTCCCTCAGATCCTCCAGATCTGCTAGCGGGACTCGCCTGACTCTCTCTCGGAATGGCTTGTCCTCTTGCATGCGGATTCGGTGGGTGGCACTCCTCGCACACCCCACATCAAACTCATCTTTAGAGAAAATCTTCTCCCATCTGGTCAGCTGGGCCTTGGCTCTCTCTTTCCAAGCTCCAGGTAGGTTTGGGTTTTCCATGGAGAGTTTCTTCCAAACATCTTCTCCTTCACCCGTTCCCTTCACTTCTGACCAGCCAACTGGGACAGCAGGACTCACCTGTCCCAGAAGCATCCTGGCAGGGATCTCCACGGGCCGCTCCGTGGGGTTCCTCACACTGACAGGGACTCTTCCTCTAGCCTTCTTCAGGTCCTTCAGTGAAATTACTTCTGGTATCACCTCCAGACCTGAGTGACCCTCCATTGGGTCGGGTTCCAACATTACAAAGGGGCCAGGCTGCTCCCAAGTAAGTTTCACCGTGGCTCTCATGCAGGTCACCTCTCCAGGCTGTAACACTGCTCCTTCTTTTCCAAGCCTCCATACCCTTCCTATCCCCTCACTTGGGGTCTTCTGCTCTAGGACCAACCGCTGATAGGCTGCCTTCAGCATGGGATGGATCTTGGGAGCTGAAAGATTCTCTTTCTTCACCAGGGGGGTCAGAAGCCTTCTGACTAGGTCCGTGTTTGTCCCTATAATCAGGGACGTCTTGCTGGTTCCTGGTGGGCGGGGACACACCACTGCTAAGGTGTCAAACACTTCAGTCTTCCCAGCTACGGATGGGTCAAAGGTCAACCGTATGGGTAGGTATCCATCATAGGGGAAACTCTGAGTTCCCAGTCCCCTTATCTCCAACTCTTCTATCTTCTGTATTGGCAGATGACTCAGGTATCTGTCGTAGAAGTCCCTGTACAATAGGGTCACTTGTGCTCCAGTGTCTAGGAGGGCCTTCGTGTACACTCCTTCCACCTGGATGGGTACAGTAGGGGATGGACCAACTAGCTCCTCTGGGTAGGTTCGGGTTGATGCTGTCCTCTTCTGTGGACTCTTTTCCTTTTTACTTGATCTGCACTTGCTCCTTTCTTGAGCCTGGTATGCATTAATTTTCTCCCTCTTAGTGGGAGTGTGAACCCGTTGAGGGATATCGTTATCTCTCACTTTGAAAAGCTCACGTCTGGGAGTGCTGTGTCTCTTCGGAGGGGTCTTGCCTCCTTTCTCCGGAGTGCACCTTGGTTGAGGATCCCTGGGTTCCTTCCGAGGGGTCTGATCTCCTCTTCTCTTTCCGTTATTCTTCTTCTTGGAGCTCACTGAAGGTGATGGGCACCCGGTTGACTCTTTCACCGGGGCCCTTTGGCGTTTCCCGCCGGCTGGCGGCTTTCTGTTTTCTTCTTCTTGGGACTGGAACATACAGCTGCAATATGACCAATTCCTCCACAATTAAAGCAGATCATCTCACCGTAGTCAGGTGAGGATGCTGGTGCTGAAACAGCCGGAAACAATTCCCTCCTGCCTGTTTCTTTCTTGGGACTGGGCGTCTCTTTCGCCACTAGAGACGTCAGTATCTCCATCATCTGGGACATCTGCAACTTCAGGGCATCTACCTCTGTCTCTCTTTCAGGGGTTAAGGCCGACCTGACCGTGGCCACTGGAGGTTTTATAGACCCCATCACTTGCTTCTCCCTTTTCTCTTCCAACATGGCCTCTTCTTCTCTGACCATTCGGATGAGGTCAGGGTAGTCCAGGCTCTTCCCATCCTGCCGGGTACGTAGTACTAGTGCGACAGGGTCCAGGGGTTGGGCTCCCCTCATCACCCGCTGGGCTCGGGCTTCATCTACCTTCCCCGGATCTATCCCCTTCTTCAGGATAATCCTATGCAGGATCTTGTCTATGCGTCCCATGTACTCTGACAGCTTCTCCCCTGTCTTCTGGTAACAGTGTTCCAGTTGATAGGTAAGTTCTGTGACTTTTTCTGTCCCTCCAAACACACTTTCCAGGATGTCTATGTAGTCCTGGGCAGTGCAATCCTTTTTGCTTGTCTTCAGATTGCGTATGGCCTCTAAGGCAGGCCCTTTTAGGCTCTCAACAATCCTTTGCTTCTTTCTGCCTTCTGAGACCTCCCATTCTTCTAAGGCCTGCGTGGCACCATCTAACCACTCTTCAAATCCCTCTTCTCCCGAGGGTACAGGCGTCCTCCCTGAAAACATCCGGAGTTTCCTGTATCCCGACATTGGGTAATCCCCGGGGTCTCTTCTGCACTGAGTCACAATCTCCCCTAGGACAGCACACAGTTCTGCACTAAGAGTAGTCTGTGCGGGACTTTCCGCGCCCTTCTGCTCTTCCTTCTTTGGGGATAGAATGGCTTTCATAGGAGAACCGTCTCCCTTGCGCGGCAGCGCATGCAGCACTTGGTAGGCCTGACCATTCGGTGCCTGTATGCTTTGGCTCCTGAACTGCTCTGGAGTCTCTTCCTTCCATTCTATTAAGGCATATGTATACCCAGCATCATTTCTCATGTCCATTATCCATGACTTCTGGCATGGGGATAATGACATTATGAGCTGCTTGACTGCCTCTCTCTGCCATATCCCTGGCAATTCAATGACTGCTGCTGCGGCTGGGTCAGCGGCCCATGTTGCGGACCACCGTCCCACTTCTATTGGGTCCATGCCGGTACCTTCTGGCGGCTTTTCCCGCTGACTCAGGATCCCGGATTACGAGCCCCCACGTGTAGCGCTACCCCCAGTTAAGAGAGCCGCTGGTTTGTTTTGGGTCCCTGAGTACAGCTCCACCAACCCCCGGCAATTTGGCTTTACCCACTCTGGCACAGTTAGTAAAGGGGTATGTATCTATGCACATATAAACATCACTTATGCTCTAAGTGTAATGGGTATGAACTCACAAGCAGACTGCTGAGATAAGAATAACTGGCTTTACTTTGGCAGTAAGGAAAAGAAATAGTAACATGCATTTAAACATATGACTTATAACACATTAGCAGGTCCCTGCAATATGCACTTAAACATGTACACATATATGTAACCAACTAGCAATGGGGAAACGGAGCGCCAAGCGTGGCGACCGTCTGCTATGCACCCCTGAGGTGCAATAAATCTATCTGCGCCTACCTAATGGACCAGGCCTGATCCCTAATAATAGAGCTCAGTCCTTGTACTAGTACAGTGTTCTTCACCGGCAATAAATCTGTAGAGGTGGTGCACATGTAGCTTTAAATGGTGTCTTTGTAATCCACAGAAAGTAACATTTGCTGCTCTGAGGTAAATTGCGCCTAGGCAGTTCAGTAGGCATAAAACGTGTGTATCAATGCAGGATGAGCCTTCCGGCTCTCTCACCAATCCTGGGGTACCGTCCTCAGCTCCGGTCCCTCCAATGGCGGCTCTGGTCTCCTCAGTCACAGCCCCTGCGCTCCGGTCCTCAGCTCCGACCGACCGACTGTAGGGAAGAGTCTCCGCTCCGCTGCTGCTGACTCTGAGGGATGAGAGTCTCACTCCATCTGCTGCAAGGCCCAGGCTTCAGGCCTTCAGCTCCGGTCCGCACAGGTGTCTCCGCTGGCTGTAGTCTCCGCGTCACAAGCTCAGTCATGAGAGGGAGACTAGTCAGGTGAGGCCTCAGAAGAGGAAGTGTCCCAAGAGGAAGAGGCGGTCTCCGCTCTTCCTTTTTATAACCTCCCCCAGCAGCCTCTCGGGCGGAAACAAGCAGCCCGGGAGCCTGGGGGATTATGGGGGATGTAGTCTCTTCCCCTAAAAGGGGTACGACCCCGCTACATAATTATTTATAGTTATTTATTATATTATAATTTCGTGTTTCAAACGTTATCATACCCAGGATCATAGGCGTTGTTAGCATGGGGCTATTGAGGCTGGAGCCCCGAGTGTGTGGGCAATAGCCCGGAGTGTCAGAGAAGGAGAGAAAATAGGTCAGCAGCGGCGGCAGTTTACCTGTGCTTGTGACACAGCTTCTGTGTGCCACTGACTGACAGCAGGCGGAGTGATATCCCCAGGAGATCGCTGCGCTGGGTGACGCCCCCTTCTCCCTCACCCTCAACCTCCAGTCACGCTGGATAACGGCCCCTCCCCCATTCCTGATCATCATCGACCTGAGCAGCCTTTCCTAGTCCAGCATGTGTCACCTTTCTTCTCTGCTGAGTCCCCGTGTCCCTTGCATGCAGCCTCTGAGTGTTTGGATCTCCCAGGGTTGGACTTTGTTTTTATGTGATAGAGGCTGTGATCTCTTTCCTCTGTGCTATCTCCACAGCAGAATCAGATTACAGCTCAACATTGTGCTTCTTTACTTTCTTTTTTTCTTCCTTTCAATAAGCAGCAGCTTCTCTTCTCTCTCCCCCCCTCTCTTTCTCTCCTCCCCCCTCTCTCTCCTCCTCTCTCTCTCCTCCTCTCTCTCTCCTCCCCCCCTCTCCCTCCCCCTCTCTCTCTCCTCCCCCCTCTCTCTCCTTCCCCTTTTTCTCCTCCCCCCCTCTCTCTCTCCCCCTCTCTCTCTCCCCTCTCTCTCCTCCTCCCCTCTCTCTCTCTCCTCCCCCCTCTCTCTCTCTCTCCTCCCCCTCTCTCTCTCCTCCCCCCCCTCTCTCTCTCCTCCCCCTCTCTCTCCTCCCCCTCTCTCTCTCCTCCCCCTCTCGCTCTCCTCCCCCTCTCTCTCCCCCCCTCTCTCTCCTCCCCCCTCTCTCTCTCTCCTCCCCCTCTCTCTCTCCTCCCCCCTCTCTCTCTCTCCTCCCTCTCTCTCTTTCCTCCCCCTATCTCCCCCTCTCTCTCTATCTCTCTCTCCTCTCTCCCTCTCTCTCTATCTCTCTCCTCCCTCTCTCTCCCCCCTCCTCCCCTCCCTCTCTCCCTCTCTCTCCCCCTCTCTCTCTCCTCCCCCCTCTCTCTCTCTCCTCCCCTCTCTCTCCTCCCTCTCTCTCTCCCCTCTCTCCTCCCCCTCTCTCTCCTCCCCCTTGCTCTCTCCTCCCCCCTCTCCCCCCCTCTCTCTCCTCCCTCTCTCTCTCCCTCTCTCTCTCCCTCTCCTCCCCCTCTCTCTCACCCCTCTCTCTCTCCTCCCCCCTCCCCTTCCTCTACCCTCTCCCTCCTCTCTCCTCCCCCTTCTCTCTCCTCCCCGTCTCTATCTCCTCCCCCTCTCTCTCTCTCTCTCTCTCGCCCCCTCCCTCTCTCTCTCTCGCCTCCCCTCTCTCTCTCTCTCTCCTCCCCCTCTCTCTCTCTCCTCCCCCTTGCTCTCTCTCCTCCCCCCTCTCTCTCTCTATCCTCTCTCTCCTCCCCCCCCTCCCCTTCCTCTACCCTCTCCACCCTCTCTCTCCTCCCCTCTCTCTCCTCCCCCCTCTCTCTCTCTCGCCTCCTCTCTCTCTCTCGTCTCCCCTCTCTCTCTCTCCTCCCCCCCTCTCTCTCCTCCCCCTTGCTCTCTCTCCCCCTCTTTCTCTCTCTCTCCTCCCCCCTCTCTCTCTCCCCCTCTCTCTCTCTCCCCCCTCTCCCTCTCTCCTCTCCCTCTCTCTCCCCCCCCCCTCTCCTCCCCCCTCTCTCTCTCTCTCCCCCCTCTCTCTCCCATTCTCTCTCTATTCTCTCCTCTCACTCTCCTAATTTAAAATAAACTTTAGGCTTTAAGGGGGGGTCAGTGTGTGTCAGGTAGGTTAGTACGTCAGGCATGTTATGTGGTCAGGTAGGTTAGTACATGTCAGTGTGGGTCAGGTAGGTTAGTGTGTCAGGCATGTCGTGTGGGTCAGGTAGGTAGTACATGTCAGGTAGGTCAGTGTGGGTCAGGTAGGTCAGTGTGGGTCAGTTAGGTCAGTGTGGGTCAGGAAGGTTAGTACATGTCAGGCATGTCAGTGTGTGTCAGGTAGGTAGGTCACATAGTTACCAACAGTCCCGATTTAAGCTTGTCCCGATTATTTTCCCGGGATTTTGCTTTTGTCCAGGGAAAATTTGGAATGTTTTTGGCTAAAAACAGGTAGGTCAATGTACTGGTCAGTATAGGAATCGGGTAGGTCAGTGCAGTGGACAGGTAGGTAAGTGTAATGGTCAGTCTAGGAATCATGTAGGTCAGTGTAGTAGATAGGTAGGTCAGTGGAGTGGTCAGTGTAGGAATCAGGCTGGTAAGTACTATTGTAGGAAGGGAAGGGACTCGGGGAGTGCTAAAAGTCCATAGGTTAGGGGGCACAAATTTCTTGCCTTGCATCGGGCGCTGACAACCCACGCTACGCCACTGCTGCTGGGGGCACCTGTTGGCATCCGGTGGCAGGTGAGACACGCTCGGGCTTCCACTGATTCTGCATTATGGTGAGTTGAATGATTTCATTTTACATTACAATGTAATAATAGAAATAATGCGCTTCAATCATCCTGACACCATAACAACCATGGTGGCGGGATGATTGAAGCACTAACCCCAGGTGTTTGGAGTATCTTTATCTGCTGATTTTTTTAACTTTCTGGAATACACATATTTCTATAGTGGTGTAGGATCTGGGCCTGCTGTCTTTCTTTCTTGGCCTGCCCCCTAATTATAGCAAGGCTCCCCCTACATGCAAAAAAGTGTCCCTAAAATGTCTTTTACAATGTTGGCAACTATGAGGTCAGTGTGTGTCAGGTAGGTTAGTACGTGTCATGCATGTCATGTAGGTCAGTGTATGTCAGGTAGGTAACACCCCCCTCCATACAACCGCCTCCACCCCCCCCCCCCCGGTGCCGGGCTCTGAAGGTGGAACCTGGATGTTTACTAGACTCTTGTTTGGACAGATTTAAGTGTGTTATTACTAAGAATTACAGGCCTACAATATAAAACGCCAAATTTCTATGCAAAACAATGTACCGCTTTCAGCATCAAAAATCTGACATAATCATACCACCAGGGAGGTTAAATGTATGTTAGAGACCCAGCAAATATGTGAAAAACATGTTTGCTAGTGAGGAAGCCAAATTAGAACCTTTTGACTTTAGCACAAAATCCTATATTTGACAGAAAGCCTGCTCATCACTAGGGATGGGCAAATGGTTCGGTCCGAGCATAAGTTTAGGCCGAGCGTTCGTTGTTCGGACGTTCAACAAACAGCAGAACAAACGGGTCATTTAACCGTTTGTTCGCCCCCCCCGAACAGACCACAACGCATTGTGGCACTGAACAGTGCATTGCAAGCCCTGATTGGCTGAGGCAGTGAAAGCTTCAGCCAATCAGGGCACAGAGCACTGTCAGAGTCATGATTGGACACTGAAATCATGACTTTATCCAATTATGGATTATTTCCGCCCCAAAGTATTCTTTCAATGGCAGCCATTTTCAGTGTGATTTTGGCATGGAGAGAGATAGAACTGGGATCTGTTCAGTGCTATTAGTTAGTGTGCTATACTGTGCTTTTTTGCTTCAATTGTCAGTGTAGAATAGTAGTTTAGTTTCAGTCTGGGGATAGTGTGAGTGTAGTGAGGAGGACCATCATTCAGATTTTTTTCATAGTGTGCAGCTAGAGTAGGGACAGCTCAGATAGTTTCAGTGTAGTTTAGTAAGACTGTGTCAATAATCTTTACATTAGTGTATAGCTAGAGTAGGGACAGTTCAGATAGCATCAGCGTAGTGACGGTTTAACACCATCTATTTGATTGCGTTACCGCCAGTTTTACGCCAATTACTTCTGTGTGCGTTACTGCCAGTTTAACGCCATATAGTTTTGTGTGCGTTACTGCCAGTTTAACGCCATATAGTACTGTGTGCATTACTGAAGGTTTAATGCCATATAGTTTTGTGCGTTACTGCCAGTTTTAGACAGCTAGAAAACAGCGATAATAAATTAGAATCACTTGCAGAATTGAGCGATAGTGATTTGTGAGGAAATTCTTCATCAAACACGAAAAGTAATGACAGCGACAATTCTGCAACTGAGGAAATTTCAGTGTTTTTGATTTGATTACATTATTGAATAATTTTTATTATTATTATACTATATATTATTTGTTATAATTATTTACAGTTATTTATTATATTATAATTTATAATTTCGTGTTTCAAACTTTATCATACACGGGATGTTTACTAGACTCTTGTTTGGACAGATTTAATTTATTTGTGTTATTCCTAAGAATTACAGGCCTACAATATACAATGCCAGATTTCCATGCAAAACATTGTACCGCTTTGAGCATCAAAAATTTGACATTAGCATACCACCAGGGAGGTTTTACTTTTTTACTTTTTTATAGTTCTGTGTGCGTTACTGTCTATTTAAGGCTATAAAGTTCTGCGTGCGTTACTGCCAGTTTAACACCATTTTCTTTTGTGTGTGTTGCTGCCAGTTTAACACCATATAGTTTTGTGTGCATTACTGCCAGTTTAATGCCTTACAGTTCTGTGTGCGTTACTGCCAGTTTAACGCCATATAGTTCCGTGTGCGTTACTGCCAGTTTAATGCCATAAAGTTTTGTGCATTACTCCCAGTTTAACGCCATTTACTTCTGTGTGTGTTACTGCCAGTTTGACGCCATACAGTTTTGTGTGCGTTACTGCCAGTTTAACGCCATATAGTTTTGTGTGCGTTACTGACAGTTTAACGCCATATAGTTTTGTGTGCATTACTGCCAGTTTACCACCATATAGTTCTGTGTGCTTTACTGCCAGTTTAACGCCATACAGTTCTGTGTGCATTACTGGCAGTTTAACGCCATATAGTTTTGTGTGTGTTACTGACAGTTTAACGCCATTTACTTCTGTGTGCGTTACTGCCAGTTTAAACGCCATATAGTTTTGTGTGCGTTACTGACAGTTTAACGCCATATAGTTTTGTGTGCGTTACTGACAGTTTACCGCCATATAGTTCTGTGTGCTTTACTGCCAGTTTTTACGCCATATAGTTTTGTGTGGGTTACTGCCAGTTTAACGCCATATAGTTTTCTGCGTTACTGCCAGTTTAACGCCATATAGTTTTGTGAACGTTACTGCAAGTTTAACGCCATATAATTCTGTGTGCGTTACTGACAGTTTAACGCCATATAATTCTGTGTGCGTTACTGCCAGTTTAATGCCATATAGTCTTTTGTGCGTTACTTCCAGTTTAACGCCATTTACTTCTGTGTACGTTACTGCCAGTTTAACGCCATTTACTTTGTGTGCTTTGCTGCCAGTTTAACGCCATATAGTTTTGTGTGCATTGCTGCCATTTTAACGCCATATAGTTTAGTGTGCATTACTGCCAGTTTAACGCCATATAGTTTTGATTAAAGTGCATGTAAATGCATTAAATGTGTTCACAGGCAAAGGTGGACGTGGTGGTCAGTCCTCAGGCGGGGCATCATTTCCTCTGTTTAGTGAGTTTGCCCGTGCTATCCAGCCACAGCATGCAGAGGAGGTGGTGGACTGGTTTACTAAACCTTCCTCATCCTCTGCGACGCAAGCAGAGACAAGTGTGCAGTTCCCTGCAGTTGCCAGAGGGGATAAACCTGCCACCTTGTCCACATCTATTCCTGCCTTAGCCCCAACATTAGCAATTGAGGAGTCAGCTGAGTTATTTGACCACAGTGTCAGCCACTTGCTCCTTGATGATCCCCAGTCATTACTGGATTCAGATGTTGGCTC
This sequence comes from Lithobates sylvaticus, assembly GCA_028564925.1. Taxonomy (NCBI): domain Eukaryota; kingdom Metazoa; phylum Chordata; class Amphibia; order Anura; family Ranidae; genus Lithobates; species Lithobates sylvaticus. The sequence continues at coordinate 387,964,397 of CM053026.1, forward strand.
TGAGGTTGAGGATGACATGAGCTTAGAGAGAGGGAGGAACACTGGTAGACAAATTGGCATTCATGTTCCTCAAGCCTCAGCGTATTGCCAAATTGTCTCCAGTGGTAATGATGAAGATGGAGGAGATGGAGATGATGATGATGAGGTCACTGATGCGACTTGGGTGCCAGATAGAGCAGAGGAGGAAACTGAAGGTGAGGCGGCACAACCCCAAGGAGGCCAACATCAAGAAAGAGTAGAGCGCAGCCACCCTGTTCCATAACATTCTGCAGCTGTTATCTCCAGGCCCACTCCCCAAAGCTCAGCTGTCTGGGCCTTTTTCAGAACATCTGCAGCAGTTTGCACTGTTGCTATTTGCAAACTGTGCCTCAGGCACATCAAACATGGCAAAAACACCAACCATTTGGGTACCACATGCTTAACAAGGCATTTAACGTCAAACCGCCCCTTGGCAAGAGCACCTAAAAATGTCACATAAAAGGGGCACAAATCTGTCCATCCTCCTTCTTACCCTCTTCAGTCGGCCCCTGCTATACCATATCATTACCTCTCAGCAGCCTCCACTGACAGGGTTGATGGTATAGCACAGGGTGTCCTAGGTCCTAGCAGCACATCTGCCAGAAGCACACCACCAGCTGTAGACTTCTAAAATAAGTGTCTACCGGCACAAATCAAATTTATGTTACAACCAAACTGTCTAATTTTGTAAAAATAAGTGAATGTGTGTGGTTTGCTGCAGTCAAGTAAGGTTCTGCTGTATTTAAAACCTGTAAAAGAATGTGAAAAAGTATACGTTGACTGCGCTACCCCTGTGACGTAGTTCTTATCCTAGCTGAGGCTGCTAGGATAAGAACTACGTCACTTCCGGTTAAACGAATAGGAGGCTTGGGACGCACACCGATACAGGAGAGACAGGCGATACCCTCACCCATCTATACCCATTCAAATGGCTGGATAAGTTTAGTGCCAACTGATAGGCACTTAAACATGTGAGTGAACCAATTTGTTTTTACCTTTTTATAAATAAATGCACAGACATACTGTGCAATGATCGCTGTTTATTTCTCATGAGGTTGGATATTGGTCAAATTTGTATATTGGAAACAGCATAGACCTGAGAGGAGTGGAGTGGTTATCCCTACTAATGAACCAAAGGCATTCATTATACTAAAATCTGGTGAGTGGCCAATCTTTATGGTGGTGGTGGTGTTGTCACTATAGTGGTGGACAAAGACAAGCACGAACACAAGGATTAGGAGGATTGAATCAATTTTTTTACGCTGAATCATAAAAAAATTTTTACGCTGAATATATTTTTTTTTCAACACCAGCAGAAACTGTGGACACCTTTTGGTTTTGGTTTTGTTTGGTTTGTTTTGCCTAATTTAACCTGATTTTTTTGGCACTTAATAATCAACATTGGAGATCACGGGTGAAATGTAGAGGCTAATATTGGTTATTAGCAATATTATTTTATTATCACTAGCGTTTAGAAAATTATAAATTTATTGTGGTATATTTTAAATGCATACTTGTTTGGAGCACTTTAAAAACACGCAACATAAGGGGTAGGGCAGTCAACATATACTTTTTCACAGCTGTAGACTGTAGCCGGGAAATTTATCTGCCCCATCTGCTGCAGCGGAAAAAATATACAGTCCCTGCCACCCACATGCCCAGCGTCTAAATGCAAGCTTGTCAAAGCTGTTGGCTTTCCAACTTCTGCCTTTTAGCCTGGTGGATTCTGCCCCCTTCCGTGAATTCGCACAATGTGGTGTACCACAATGGCAGGTTCCCAGTCGCTACTACTTTTCATGTAAGGCCGTTCCATCTTTCTACCATCATGTGGAAGGGAATGTTCTGGCATCGTTGGGTAAGGCAGTCAGCCATAAAATCCACCTTACTGCTGAAACGTGGTCCAGCAAGCATGGACAGGGACGATATATTTCATTCACAGCACACTGGGTAATGCTGCTTGCAACTCAAAAGGATGCAGAACAGGGCTCGGTGCTGCAGTTTGTTGTGCCCCCTCATCTCCATACAGCTGGTGGTGATGATGCCAGACCTGTGAGCTCTACCCCCTCCTCTTCCTCCTTCACCATCTCCATGCCCTCCTCCGCAGAATTGTCCTATGAACATCAGGTACCCCCTAAGCATTCAAAGGGCTATTCCCAGAGTCAGGCTAAAAGGTCCCATGCATTGCTTTGGCTGGTGTGTTTAGGGGACATGAACCACACCGGAGCAGAGATTCTTGCAGCTTTGCAGGGACAGGCCCCCGAGGTGGTTCACACCACGCCAGCTGGAGACAGGAATGGTGGTGTGCAATAATGGCGCAAACATCCTGTCAGCCCTTAGACAAGGAAAGTTGACACATGTGCTATGCCTGGCACATGTCCTCAATTTGGTGGTTCAGTGTTTCCTAAATATGTACCCAGGGTTGCAAGATTTGTTAAAGCTGGCCAGAAGAGTCTGTAGCCATTTTAGGAGGTCATACACAGCCATGGCTCGGTTGGCTGAAATTCAGTGGGAAATCCACCTGCCTGTAAACTGCCTGATTTGTGACATGCCCACTAGGTGGAACTCGACTTTGTCAATGCTGCAGTGGGTATACATGCAGCAGAGGGCCGTCAATGAGTACCTGTGTGAATACGGCACGACGACAGGCTCAGGCCGCCTCATCTTTTTTCCACACGCCAATGGCTGATCATTAAGGATGCATGCACTGTATTGTCACCATTTGAGGAGGCCACAAGGATGGTGAGCCGTGACAGTGCATGCATCAGTGACAAAATCCCTGTTGTGTTCTTGCTGGAGCACACTCTGCGTGGCATTATGGACAGGGCACTGGAGGCAGAGCAGCAGGAGGAAGAGGATGACTTCCTTTCCCCTCAAGGCCCACTTTATGCTGACACCATCATTCTTATGTCACAGAACACACAGGAAAAGAGAGGGGAGGAGGATGAGGAGGAGGATTCTGGCACTTTCATAGGCTTCGAAGAAGAGGAAGACATGCATCAATCTGTAAGCGATGGCTTTCCCACCCCAGGACCTTTGGGAGTAGTATGTAGCTGAGAGGAGGAAGTTCCAGATGCTGTCATCCTGAATGACCCCGAGGAGTCTACTTCTCCTTGTCAAAAGATTTTTATTAAGTTCAAAGTAAAAAGCTTAACATACATGTTAATAGATACATGTTAACATAAGGAATGAAGCTCAATTATTACAGAAGTAGATAAGAATATAAAACATAAAATAAAATATGATAAATAAATAAGGATACTTGAAGTAGAGATTTTAGAACCAATACATTTTATCAAAAGGTATCCCTCTATTTCTACCATGTTAGTTTCCAATGTAATGCGGATGAGATACATCATTAGTAACAATGAGCTTCAAGAATCAAAGAGGGGGATGGGAGAGGAAGGAAAGGAAATAGCGAAAGAAAAGGAAGAAGAAAAGAGAGGGGGAAAGAGTTTTTACTGGATTGATCCGAGAGCCAGTGTGGGGATTAGTAAGGTTTGAGTTCCATCAAATGTAATCAACTACCATGGCAGGAGTACTGACTTATCAAAGGATGAAGGTGCGAAAAAATTAACCCATGGGCGCCACATATTTTCAAATTTTGGAATTTGATTAAGTTCTATGGCAGCCATTTTAGAGTGAATCATGAAGTTGTTCATTCTATGTTTTGACTCAGCTACCACCAAAGAAGGAGATTTCCATGCTTTCGCCAGAGTTTGCTTTGCAGCTGTAAGGAGCCGGACAAAAAGCTTAAACTGTATATGTGTCAGGTATACTGGTTTAAGATTAAGTAATGCTGTAGTAGGGTCTGGTTGCATTGGTATTTTGAATAGTTTGGAGGCAATTAAAAATATTTCCTTCCAGAAGGTTTGAGCTATAGGACAGGCCCACCAGATGTGCATTTGCGTACCCAAGTCCGAACAGCCGCGAAAGCAAAGGGCTGAACAGGATGAAGAGTATTTAGCAACTCTGGAAGGTACAAGGTACCATCGGGTCAAAACTTTATAATTGGTTTCAACCGCTAAAACGTTAGGAGAGGATGTTTTAGTAGCCAACCAGATATCTGACCATTCTGTAGCAGTTATTGTACGCCCAAGGTCCTCCTCCCATTTCTGAGCATAAGAAGGTTTGTCCGAGTTGGGTGCAGTTAGTAACTGAGAGTAAAGAGAGGAAATTAGATTCTTGGCATGTGGGTCCTTTTTACATGTGGCTTCAAACTTTGTGAGTTGATCAAGTGGTGTGTCTGTATTTGTATAAGGTGTGAATTTTTTTTTAATCTGAAGGTATCGGAATATTTCCGAGGGAGGTAACCCAAAAGTCTCTTGGAGATCTTGAAAAGGAATAATGTTGGAGGACGTAACGAAGTTATGTAATCTTAAAACATCTAGAGAAGCCCAGACTTTGAATGACTTGGGGAAGACCCATGCTGGGTAAAAAGCTGGATTTTTAAGGAAGGAGAGGAGAGGATTGTGTGGCGATAGTAATTTGTGTTTGGTTTTAAGCCTATCCCAAAGGGATAAGAAGTGTTTAGTAATAGGGTTATGTAGACCAATGCGATCTTTAGGATGAAGCCATAGAAGGTTTGAGACGGATAAGGGATCACATTCAGTTGCTTCTATTGACACCCACAGAGGGGTTTCTTGTGTTGCATGATATTTTGGTAAGCTTGCAATATGGGCCGCTTTGTAATATAACGCAAAGTTGGGAAAACCCAAGCCACCAGAAGGCTTAGGAAGACATAATGTTTGGGAAGGGATTCGAGGTTTGGAAGATCCCCATACAAATGTCGTTACCCTTTTCTGAATTAGTCTAAGAAAGTATGCTGGGATTGGGATCGGCAGGACTCAACAAATATAGTAATTTAGGTAAAATTGTCATTTTTATAGTATTAATTCTACCTAGCCAAGATAATGGAAGGTGAGACCATTGTTTCATTAAATCAGTCACTCTTCTCAGAGTAGATGGGTAATTGGCTGAAAAGAGATCTGAGATAGAAGCTGTTAGATTGATACCAAGATATGGGATTGTTTTTTCCGCCCAGGTAAAAGGAAGTGCTGATTTTACCATGTCTTTTTCTCTGTCAGGAAGGGATATATTCAGTGCTAAACATTTTTTGGGGTTAATTGTTAATCCGGATATATTGGCAAACCTATTAAGGATAGGTAATAGATTGGGACCAGAGACTTGGGGAGATGATAAGAATAGTAAAATATCGTCCGCAAACAAGCAGAGTTTGTGATGGAAGCCTCCTAGTTCTATTCCGGTTATTGTTGGGTCTAATCTAATATATTGTGCAAGGGGTTCTATTAAAAGGGCAAATAAAAGTGGGGAAAGTGGACATCCCTGACGTGTGCCTCTTTCTATTTTGAAAGAGTCAGATTTATAGCCTGCATATTTTACATATGCTTGAGGTCTATCATAAAGTGCTGATATCCACTTAATGAAGTGGAGTCCAAAACCCCATTTCTGGAGAGTGTGATACAAATAGGGCCAAGAAACCGACTCAAAAGATTTCCTGATATCTAGGGAAAGGAAACAAGAGGGAATGCGGCGAGTTTTGGCAATGTGCGCCAAGAGTACTGCTCGACGCACATTGTCACTAGCTTGGCGAGTAGGCATGAAGCCTACCTGGTCACGATGAATAAGGTTACCTATGATTTTGTTGAGGCGGGATGCCAAAATTTTCGCTAGAATTTTAATATCAAGGTTTAAAAGTGAAATGGGGTGGAAATTTGAGCAGGATGTGCTATCAGAATTTGGTTTTGGGATCATGCAGATTATTGCCATTAACGATTCTTGTCTAAATGAGTATCCTTCTAATATTGTATTGAAAGCTTTGGTTAGGAGTGGAGAAAGGATCTCTGCAAAAGTATGGTAATATATGGCTGAAAAAACATCTGGGCCTGGCCTTTTGTTTTGCTTTAGTCCTTTAATAGTTTTTACTACCTCAACCTCTGAAATAGGTTCTTCAAGAAGAGAATTTTGGGTCTGGGTTAGTTCAGGGAGCTTTAAATGAGAGTAAAAGACATCGGCTTCAGAAGGATTAAATTCTGTTGTTTCCGAATATAGGGAAACTAGATGGGATCTAAATTTGTGTACTATTTTAACCGGATTACAGGTATAATTATTCTTCGACAATTGGAGTCGGATAGGGTTAGGTTGTTTATGCCTAGAATTAAGAGCACGCGCCAACATGGTGTCTGGTTTGTTAGATTTCATAAAAAAGGCGTGTCTAGAACGTCGCAGGGACTTATCCGCGTTTTCTGTGAGAAAGAGATCATATTCTAACCGGGCCTTTTCTAATCTAGTTTTTGTGGTCGAAGAGGGATTATCTTGGAAATTTACATAGGCAGTGTTATATTTTAAGTCCAATTTGCGTTCGAGAATTTTTCGCTCACGTTTAAACAGTGCAGATTGGCGTTGGAATATTCCGCGTAGTACTGGCTTATGTGCTTCCCAGAGAGTCAGTGTAGAAATTTCAGGGGAGGTATTCTGTGTTAGATATTCTTTTAAGGCTTGGTCAAATATAAGGCAATGAGATGGGTTTTTTAGCAAAATATCAGGGAGGTACCATGATGAGTCGTGTGATTTAGGTATAGTAGACGCTATGGTAGTGTATACTGCGTTATGGTCTGACCAAGGGATGGGTATAATGTTTGATGAAAGGATCTCTGGTAACATACCAACAGTTAGGAGTATATGGTCGATTCGGGAAAAGGTTTTATGGGGATGCGAGTAGTAAGTATATTTCCTTTTTGCTGGGTTATGTTCTCTCCAAGAATCAACTAAGTTATATCTCGAGAGAAGTTGTGAGAAAGATTGCTTGGTTGGGCTTGGTTGGGCTTCTCCGAGGAGTCTACTTCTCAAGCATCTGCAAATTTGAGGTGCATGAGCAACCTCATGCTTCAAAGCCTGCAAAAGGACCCAAGAATACGTGGCATAAAGGAGAAGGATGATTACTGATTGGCAACCCTCCTTGACCACCGTTATAAGGGGAAGGTCTCAGAACTCATCCCGTCGACACAGAGAGTGCAGAAGATAAAACCTCTTGAGGACATGTTAAAGAGGATTTTATTGAACGTTTTTCCTGACTCCAGTAGGGTACAGTGTCCGGGAAAACATCGTTTTGAGTCTTCTGTTGGTCAAGTGAGGAGCATTGTAGAAGGCGTCTGCCTAAGTGAGGCATTTTAGAATTTTTTTAGTCCTCGCCGCCCAGGACTGTCAGCTTCCACATCCCATCGGCAGCATCTGGATCACATGGTGGACAATTACCTCAGGGCCAAAACAGAGATGGAGAGCTTTCCAGCTGACGATCCACTGACTTACTGGGTCATGAGAATAGACCACTGGCCAGAATTTGCCCAGTATGCTATTGAGTTTTTGGGCTGCCTTGCATCCAGCGTGTTTTCAGAACGGGCATTCAGTGTTGCAGGAGGTTTCGTTACTGATCATAGAACACATCTGTCCACAGACTCCGTGGACCGCTTGACTTTTATAAAAATGAATCAGTCCTGGATTACCAGGTATGAAGCCCCTGTCATTGATTAAGTATTTTTGGGATGTGGAATCTCTGCAGGACTTCAAGGCTGCCTAGCTTTGAGGGTGTTCAATCATTTCACCTGGAAGAATGTTTTTGGTATAGGTTTCATGGGCACAATTAACACCCAAAGACCAATTTTTCAGCACCTGTTTGACAGGTGCATATCATTGCAATTTGTTTTGCTTTCATCAAGAGCAGCTCTATAGGGTTACAGTGGGAAGGTGCCCCCGACACCCAAAGAGTCATTTTTCTGCACCCATTTGACAGGTGCATATCATTGCAATTTTTTACAGCAAGGCCAATTCTTGCTTTCATCAAGAGCACCTCGATAGGGTTACAGTGGGAAGGCGCCACCGACACCCAAGGACCAATTTTTCTGCCCCTGTTTGACAGGTGCATAGCATTGCAATTTTTTACAGCAAGGCCAATTCTTGATTTCATCAAGATTACCTCTATAGGGTTATGGTGGGAAGGCACCACCGTCATCCAAAGACCAATATTTACGCACCTGGTACTTCTATACAAAGTCAAAGTGACACCAGAATGTATCCCAAAAATATCTAATCTTGTTCCCAGTGTACTACATTGTGGCCTCATCATACTCACTGGCTCCCCAGCTGTTGCTAAGCAAAATGGAGGCAGCTTGCAGGGGAAAATGTCATTTTTTTTGGACTTATAAATGCAATTATTGCTGCAGCAGATTCTAGACATGGTACATGGACATGGTAGACATGGTACAGATCCGCCACTTTACAGGTAGACTAATGGGACCCCCCAGGCACTATATTGGAAGTTTTTTTTTCATTTTTAGGCTTTCACTTTAAAAATCAAAAAATCACTGCTCATTAAAATTTTTATTAATACATGTCCCCCAGGGCAGGACCCGGACCCCTATAACCATTGTATGCCCAATTACTTGCATATAAGCCTTCAAAATGGGCACTTTTGATTTTTGACGTTCGGGTCCCATTGACTTTAACAGGGTTTGTTATTTGGGTCCAAACTTTCGCGGTGTTCGGAAGTTCTGGTGCAAACCTAACAGGGGGGGGGTCTGTTTGGCCCATCCCTACTCGTCACCCTGAAAGCGATATACCCACAATGAAATGCTGAGAATTATATGTAGGGGGATACCTTCAAGAGCCCCGAGACTGTGGGGTTGATTTACTAAAAGCAAATAGACTGTGCACTTTGCAAGTGCAGTTGCACTCTGCAAGGGAATTTGCTCCAGAGCTTAGTAAATGAGGGGAATATCTGTTGACTTTCATATTTCAATCATATGCAAGCAAAAATGCTTTTTTTTCCCTTACATGTGATTGTGTATTTAAGTTCTAGAGCAAATTCCCTTGCAGAGATCAATTGCACTTGCAAAGTACACAGTCTATTTGCCTTTAGTGACTCAACCCCACTGCCTAAGGTTCACGTTCCAGAAGGCCAATGACTTTAAAAATACAAGCAAGGCTACAATTAATTGATTTAAAACCGCGTTGTGACACATGGGGGCGGAGCCCGGCAGCAAATTCAAAAAATAGAAAATTCATAACACATACAGTACACTGTAATCTTACAGATTAGAAGACTGTATGAAATCATTTCACATCCCTTTTGTCCCACTCCCTAGTGCTTTGTCCAATGCCCTGCATGCAGTTTTATATTATATATACTATTCTTTCTGCCTGGAAACTTGAGATTGTCCATAGCAACTAAAAAGTGTCCCTTTACATCAAAAGTGGTTTTAGACCAGCTAGAAAACAGGGATAGTAAATTAGAACACTTGCATAATTGAGCAATAGTGAATCGTGGGGAAATTAATTTTATTATTATTATTTTATTATTATTTTATTATTATTATATTATTATTTTTTATAATTATTTATAGTTATTTATTATATTATAATTTATGATTTTGGGTTTCAAACTTTATCATACCCAGGATATCTACTAGACTCTTGTTTGGACAGATTTAAAGTGGAGGGCCTCCCAAAAAAAAAATAATGCATTAATAATCTTAAATTTTTTTTTATTTTAACTTACCTGAAACCCCTGTTGCTAGGCAGTCTTCCTAATCTGCCTCTTCCTATTCCGTGGCGCTTCCTCCTCTTCGGTGAGTGGATGCATGTGTATGTCCCAGAAAACAATGGAGCCATTCACAAAGCGCCGCGCGACTCGCGCATGCGCAGTAGGAAACGGGCAGTGAAGCCGCAAGGCTCCACTGCCTGTTTCCCTTCGTTTAGATGGAGGCCCTGGCAGCCGATCCGGTGGACGGATCGGCCTCGGGCGGCCGGCATCGCGGGATCGCTGGACAGGTAAGTGTCCTTATTAAAAGTCAGCAGCTACAGTGTTTGTAGCTGCTGACTTTTAAAAAAAAAAATTTATTGGCCGGAACACCCCTTTAAGTGTGTTATTGCTAAGAATTACAGGCCTAAAATATAAAATGCCAAATTTCAATGCAAAACAATTGTACCGCTTTAAGACGCAAAAATCAAACATAATCATACTGCCAGGGTGGCTACGTAACTCTCACAGAGCTGTTTGTGGTTATTCGTTTACAAAGTTAATATATGACACTGGATTTGCACTTACTTCTTGCTTCTTCTGTTATAGAGTAAATGTTTATTTCATGCTTTCAAGCTGGGGAGACTGGACAGGGCTGGGATGACTCCTCTCGGTCTGATCTAACCTCTTCCCCATTAGGCCGAAGCACCTCACCCGGTGCCAACCAGGGTGTGCTTCTTTGCAAAAATAAATTATTTTTGCATTTAGTAGTAGGAAGGACAGTTCATACTGTTCACTCTCATTCTTCCTGATCTGATCTTGCTCTTCTTTCTCCCGTTTCTCTCTGTTCTATAATCTTTCTTCTCCCTCTCCTTTACCCCCCCCCCCCATCTCTACCTCGCCCCTTGCCTCCACCCCCCTCCTTAAGATCCAGAGATGATGGACTCCATAAACATTTTCTCGCTGAATGCAAAGGGTTTAAATGTACCTGAAAAACGTTGTATGCTATTGAATGATCTTAAAAGAGCCCACACTAATGTGGCGTTTATAAGGAAACACACTTCAGAAAGGATAATCCTCCATGCCTTAGAAATCGGTACTTGACCCTTGTCTTAGCTTTCCACCAATTTAGCATCTAAATCCAAAGGAGTGTCTATACACCTTTCAGGTAAAGTACCTTGGACATGTAATGATACTCTGGTAGACACTGAAGGCCGCTATGTGTTTATCAAAGGAACGCTTGGGGACAAACGGATGACACTGGCCACCATCTACGCTCCTAATGACTGCCAAGATCCCTTTCTGCAACGTATACTGAACTTGCTCATGGAATTGAAAGAGTGTCAATTAATTGTAGGAGGTGATTTCAATATACCCCTGGCCCCCTCGGTGGACACCTCATCCGGTCTCTCCTCAGTCCGTTCTAGCATTCATAAACGCATAACACAGGACCTACACAACGCCCAACTGATAGATGTTTGGAGACTGCATCACTCTGGGGGGAGGGATTATACCTTCTACTCTTCTCCACACAGAGTGTATTTGAGAATTTATTATTTTTTAGTCCCCTGCGGTCAGTTAAAGGTGGTGCGTGACCCTGTGATAGGCAATATCACATGGTCAGACCATGTGCCTATTACCATGCACTATACCCTCTCACCAATCTCGACCACCAGAACTAAGTTGTGGAGATTGAACGAAAGCCTGTTACAGACACCGGCAGTTCTGACCGATGTCACAAATAAGCTAAAGCACTATTTCCAAACAAACGACAATACAGCATGTGACCTGGGTAGCCCATAAAACCGTGATAATAGGGGTGCTAATTAAACATGGTGCGTGCATCAAACGGGAACTAGAACAACAACTGCTTCAGCTTCTTCATAAGATACATGAAGTGGAATCGAAGCATAAACACACACCTGTAGCCTAATTGGAAATGGAACTGTTGTCCCTTAGAAGGCAAACAGTGGATTTACTACATTATAGAGCTAAAGTGGAGTTACAATTTTGCCAGAAGCTTACCTACGAATCTGGCAATAAATGCGGGAAACGATTGGCTAAAGCGGTTAGAAACCACAGACTTAATACATATGTACCCCAAATCATAGCACCCTCGGGGGAAAAAGGGGTCATGCCTACCCAGATTGCACAGGAAATCAAGCACTACTACTCTTCTTTATATAATTTCCCAATGCGGTCTTCCATTAAACTGCAATGGAGGACTACATTACCTCATCCCAAATTCCCCAACTCACTGCAGAGGTATGTGCGGAGATGGACAATCCCATCACCTTAGACGAACTGCAACGTGTGGTGGGAGGGATGAAACCTGGCAAAGCACCAGGTCCCGATGGGTTCACCCTACAGTATTACCAGCTGTTCAACGCCCTTAGTGAAGGGGGACACTTTCCTAGAGATACCCTGAGGGCCCACATCTCCCTTATCCCTAAAGACTGTAAGGACCCAGCCACATGCAGCAGCTATAGATCCATCTCCCTTCTGAATATAGACCTTAAGCTTTTTACAAAGATATTGGCCAACAGATTAACTCAAAACATGCTGGATATAGTCCATCTAGACCAGGTGGGCTTTATCCCCTCATGAGAGACGTGAGATAACACCACACAAAGTGCTCAACCTTATTCACGTGGCCTCCGTGACTAAAACGCTGTGTGTCTTCCTCAGCACAGATGCTGAGAAAGCGTATGACTGTGTCAATTGGGAGTTCATGTCCTCTGTCCTTAAACACATTGGTCTGGGACATAAAATGTTGCAATGGATTTTCAATATTTACTTCGCACCAATGGCTCAGTTTAAAGCTAATGGAGTCCTTTTAGATCCCTTCCTCATTGCAAGTGGTACCAGACAGGGATGTCCGCTCTCACCTCTCCTTTTTGCCCTAGCCTTAGAACCCTTTTTGTGTACCATACGCTCAAACCCAGACATAGTGGGAATGACTATAGGTAATGCCCAATAGAAGATATTGGCTTATGCGGACGACCTCCTGTTTTCCTTAACTAACCCTGCAGTGTCCCTGCCAAATCTCCTCAAAGAGTTTGATAGATACAGAAACCTGTTCAACCTAAAAATTTACTTTGATAAATCTGCAGCAATTTGGATCAATATAGCACCAAATAGACTGAGCTCCTTAAAATCCCAGTTCAAATTCAAATGGTCAGACTGCACCCTCAAATATTTAGGAACCCTTATCCCGAGTGACTTGACATGCACCTTTTAACTTAATTTTCCACTCCTGCTAACCAAGACCCATTTGCTGCTAGAGGAGTGGAATAGGAGACTTCACTCCTGGTTCGGCAGGTGTAACCTCCTTAAAATGTGCATACTTATGAATTTTTTATACTTATTTCAGGCACTACTGGTCAAGATCACACCCCAATATTTTAAGCAAGCGCATTGCCTTTTTATTAAATTCATATGGGCACATTCAAAACCTTGGCTACGTAGAGGTTACCTTACACTGCCTAAACACTATGGAGGGTTAGCCCTCACATATCTACGGAATTACTATTTGGCGGTACACCTCAGGAGAATTATTGACTGGATTTGACACGGTAAGACCAAACTCTGGAAGCAACTAGAACGAGCCCAGGCAGTTGTTCCACTGAAAAGGGCTGCATGGTGCATTGCCCAGCTACCTTCTACTTTGACATCACATCCTGTAATAGGCACTACTCTCCGCATAGTCTTAATGACCATACGTACAACTTCCCTCTCCACTAGAAACTCTCCTCTTTTCCCAATACTGGGTAACCCTGAATTCCCCCCTGGACTTGAACAATTAGAGTATGAGGCACTTCTATCGACAGGTAGGGGTTGTGCTTCACACTTGTTAGATAGCAATCAGTGGCCTTCCATCCAAGCACTGATAAGTGACATTGGTCACTTTCAACTTCCACTCTGGAAAGCAATACGACTACACCATTTCCTGCATTCAATCACAAATCCAGCTCAATTTAACCATACCCTGACGACCTTTGAGGATTAATGTAGGGACGAGGGGGACCTACCTCGAGTGCTATCTAAAACATACCCTTTGCTCAACTCCCCAACATGACCAGTCTTTCCTACGGAAATGGGAGACTGACTTACAGCGCTCTTTTACAGACGCCCAAAAACAAATTATTATCAGGTTCTCCTTAAAAAACATCTATTTGTATGAAAATACAAGAATCTAACTATAAGATTTTGAACAGGTGGTACTATACATCTCAGTTATTACACAAGTACTTTCCCAACCACTTCAGACAAATGCTGGAGATGCCAGATGGACAAGGGGACGCTTCTCCATATCTTTTGATCTTGCCCTCTGCTGGAACATTTCTGGATGAAAGTTAGGAGGGTTACTCAGAAATTTACAGATCATACGATTCATAATGATCCAGATTTTCTTCTGCTCCATGCTACCACGATCCTGGCGCAGAGCTACAAAAAAAACAATAGTGCGACATTTATTGAATGCAGCATTTCCTTTATGTAGAAAAAAGCACACCTCTGTCTATTGGGTTGTGGTTGCGCAGAGTAGAGGAAATGAAAAAATTAGAAGACCTAGTCCTCACGGCACAAAATAAACAGGAAAAAAATTCTAAGGCATGGAGGCTCTGAAATATGTTTATTCAATCCGATGAAGGTGTGTCCTGTTTAACTCTTGGAAAGCAAATCGATACAGGCCCGACAGATGCTTAAAGTGGCGACGCGCCCACAGCTTCCGGTTTAACACCCCCCTTTTTTTCTCTCTCCCCCCTCCTAACTCTCTTTCTCTGTACTTTCTCTGGTACTTATGTGTTTGCCCTACTTTATCTTTTCTGATTCTTCCGATTTAATAGTGTTTGGGGATCGGACAGTTCAACTGGATCTCTGATTAAGGAGACAATGGGACATTTCTCACTCAATAACTCATGATACTAGTGTCGTGTGTGTAACGCTGTCGCTGAAAATGTTGTCACAAGCCTTATTGATATTACTGTCATGTGTTTAAAATGCCGGACAGATAGCCGGCTTTTATCAAAGTAACTACCCATGTACATTTTCTGTTATGGTTGTCATTGCACTGTACCCTCCCTGACTTTTTTCTAAAAACAATAAAAATGTATATTTGGGGGAAAATTTTTTTTCAAAGTCTAAGGGAAATAAATACTTACTCAAGCCACAGTATCTTTCTCCATGCGATCACCACAAAAGAAAAACGACTGTGAAAAACTCTGGTATATTTTGTACATATTTTTATTTGCATCTAAGTGCAATAAAAATTAAAAACAAACCTGATCAACAGGCCTAGATTAATCTCTCAAAGCAAGGCAGGGGTGCAGCCTAGGATTCATACCTTCCTCTAGAGTGGGTCCTTCAGAACTCAGGTCAATAATGAGACTTTTAGATTCTGATCTTTATAGAATTGTATATAATTGACCCAAACAAGTATTAGTTGTTGTTTCCTGTAATACAATATCAATTATTTTATTTTAAATCCCCCTTCACAAACTGACTGCACAAAATTAAGAGTGCAACCATTGTAGTAATGGATTTTGTCTGAAATCCAGGATGCAATAACCAAGTCAATTTTGTATGTGTTGCAATTCCGAGAGATGTGATCAATAATGTGTCTCTGATGAGTGCCAGTGTCCTACACTTAAAAGTCCTTAATAATTCATATCTTATTAAAAATGTAATATACACTTTTAACACAGGAAATTTAGTCATCGAGATACTTATACATTTTGCTGTAGATCTTGTTATTGTACAAAGTGCTTGAGAGCTGGTTTTTATGAGGATAAAATGATTATGAGTGGAATCTTCTTGTAGAATGATCTAGCTTTTTCTCTTTCTTTTTTCAAGGTATACTTATTCCCATTTTTGTAGACTTAAAACATATGTTAAATTCTTGAGGCTAAAGTTGCATCCAGATATTAAAGAATGTCCCCCTGATCCCACCATTTGTGGTCAGATCAGAGAGCATTCATATTTGCTTGTTCTTTCATAATTCTGGTTGAAGCCTTCTTGGGGACAGTTGATTAGCACAGATTGAATTCCCCTGCCAGTCACTATTCTGTCCCCTGAATGGTAATTTTCAACAGTGCTCCCCCTCTTTCCTCAGCAAACACAAACATGCATGTTGGGAAAAAAAGATGATTTATCTGGAAGACCGATTTTGCATGCATGGCTAGTTTGTTGCCAGAATGAGAAAATTAAAACTGACCAACAATGTTTTATGTATGCCTATGTGTTACACACCCTCGTGGCCACAAATCAGACCACCACACCAGGCCTCAGAAGGAGCATGTTGTCTTCCTGCCAGAAAAACCTGTTGCAACTTTGACTCCAGAGACATTTTGAGGATGTGCAGAACACAAAATATCCTACACCAGTTTCCACATACTTGTTTCAACCCAAGGACATGGACATGGAGGGAAGCCACCGAAGACTTCGCAAGGCCTCACACATACGTAGTCAAGGCCGGATCCTTGGGAAGATCCATTCCTCAGTGGGCTCTAAGATAGGGTCCCAAACGCTGAGGAGAGCATATCAACTGGATATAAATCCACTCCTCTGACAGAACCTCCATCATTGGCCACCACCACTCCCTCTCCTGAACTGGCTACTCTACTACCTTTTTTATGCAGATATCCCATTCTATTGCTTCCTTATTATCATTATGGTTTTACCCATTCCCCATTAGCATTTAGGCTCCATGCAAACTCTTTCTGGACGTCGGATTGCTGGCAAGAAAATGCTGCTTGAAAAAAATGTCGGTGACAGTGTCCACTCCAGGCAGGCAGGCTCCAAAACCACCCCAACCCTGGCTCAGGGACAGACAGGAGGGCAACAAATTAGAATGGACAGGCAGACCTCACCAGACCAACACAAGTGACACACACGTCCCTTCCTCCAGTGACACTGTGACAGTCTCTCTCCTACAGATGGATTACACAGAGTGGAGCAATTTGGAGTATTCAGTATAGCATACAGCAGAGTTATAGCATGGAGCATTAAAGTATATATGGTAAAGCTCAGTGTTCAAAGTGTAGTGGTTAGCAGTAAATGATGTGCAGCATAATGTACAGGATTAAGAGTATACAGTATAATACACAATATGCAGAATGGAGCAGTGTGGAGTGCAAAACATCCAGTTATGTATACTGAATAAAGTATCTGTGCAGTAGAAAATATAAGCACTGTGTGAGTGGTGGTGTTCTGTATACATATGTATACATATGTACAGTACAGTATAAAGTAGTGGTGTGGCATATCCAATGTACATTGTATAGTTATAGTGGAGGGGTCATAAAACAGACCTTACAGCATAATCTGCAGAGTGGAGCCATCCTGAGTATTGAATGCACAGAACACTATATAGTAGCCAAGCCATGTGGGGTATAGAACAGACAGGTCATTATCTAGAGCAGAGTGAGTAGTAGAGAATAATCATTCCTTTTAGTGTGGCATTCATCAGGGTTATGGGACAAGAACAAATCCCCACAACATGGGTCAACTGCCAATTATGTAGATCTCAGGCACTAATACTATTTGTACAAAGGTATATTGGCATGATGAATAAATTATATCTAAATGTGAAAGACAATTCCACTATAACTCTCTGCCATCTCCGGAAGTCTTAATGCCATACCTTGCTTGTATCATCCCTGGGTAAATCCAGTCCAGTCTCCCATGACAGGACAGGTGGTCACTTGTCCCTCCAAACAGAGTCAACACTCCAGTCCAGAACAGCACTGCCAGTCTGCCACTGAGTTACTGACTGACACAGTCCTGCTCTGCCATCCCATCGTGCCTTGCTGAGCTCCATAAACCCGACTCGCATCTGGTCCGGTCTGTCCCGCACTCATGAGGCCATGCCCCGCTTGGCTCCTGAGTCCTGTTTTTTTTTGTGGCTGGCCGGCGGTGGTGGCGGGAAATGCACCATAATGATAACATCACGCTTGCTCAGGCACCCGCCTTGCCTCTGCCAGACCCGCCAGCACCGAACACACAGACACTCAGATGGTCTTGGACTCTAGGATGGCTCCTGGCCGAGCTGTCACAATAATTTTTCACTGGCACATTTTTCCTGTTATGGGCATTTTAGGGCAGGAAAAAAAGTGCCAGGTTTTTACTGGCTGCCCGTAAAAACACGGGAAGTTGGCAACACTGGTTCCTTTAAATAGCAACCAGGCTTTGTTGAATAACTGAACTTGTTTACTGAAGTTAGATCTTGTCACATAAGTGACAGGTACCATACAGTTCAATTGTTTTTTTTATTAGCAATGGTTAACACATCTTAATGAAACCAAAGAAATACGGCTCTAGGTGAGTGACTGACTCTCACATGTTGTGAACTGGAATCCAGGGTGCTGCACAGCTCATCTGTGAGACTCATTAACATGCAAAATCCGGAATATTGCTGCACTCCTTGGTATCTTTATTGAAGCATTAAAATCACATCACAGGTATGACACGAACAAAAAAGGTAACGAGTTTGGCGCTAAAGTCAGCGATTACTCAAACCACACTTTAATAAAATATAAGCTGTGGCAGCGGTGTGCATACCTGTATCTCTGACACTTCCCATATGAATGGCTAGTTGTCTCTCCTTTTCCCATGCTGGGGTCCCATAAGTTTGGATAATTATCCTTCATTTAGCAGCGACTTCTGTGTCCTTCCTCCCAACTCCCTTGCAAAGAAAGGGAAGTGACCCAACCTCAAGCTGACACACCGCCAACCACAGTAAACCCCAAAGTAACCAGGAATCAACCCATGCAGTACAACACTGTAGGCAGCATTAGATTTCTAAGCCCCCGTACACATGGTCGAACATTCCGATGGCCAAATCCGTCGGATTTTGTCCGAAGCTGGTGTTGCGTACACACGGTCGGACAAAGTTGTCAGAATTTACGGTCGTCAAGAATGCCGTGACGAAAGCCGCGTACGACGGGACTAGAAAAGGGTAGTTCAGCACCATGTCCGACACCCTTTGGGCTCCTTCTGCTAATTTCGTGTTTATCGCGTGTTAGTAGAAGTTTGGTTAGAGACGATTCACGCTCTTCAGACTTCTGCTTCAGATCGTTACTGCTCTACAGTTTGTGCTTGTCGGCGTGTATCTGCTTATCAGTGCGTGTAGTCAGTTCACATTTGTTTGTCATTGCGGCCTATATCTTGATATAGTACGCTTTTATTTTCAGTGCTTATTGTCCGCTCGTTTCTGGTTTTCAGTTCGTTCTTTCTGGCCTTGCTGTTTATCGGTGCTTTCTGTTAGTCCGTTCTGACCGGGCGACCGTTTTGAAGCCATGTTTCGTGTACGTACTCGTCGTAGAGTTCGTGCTGTGCAGGGGCTTGGTGTTGGGCTTTTAGCTTTGACACAAGCCCAGTCCATGAACAGGGTGAGGAGGAGTTCACGGACCAAGAATTGGTTGCTCCAGCGTGACCAATTCTCGTACATGCCTTTGCTTTGTGAGATCCAGGAGAATAATCCTGATGATTTCAGGAATTATCTCAGGATGACGGACCCCGTTTTTCACCGTATGTTGGCTTTGCTGACCCCTTATATCAGCAGGAAGAATACCTGCATGAGGCAAGCCATCACTGCGGAGCAGAGGCTAGTTGCCACGTTCTGGTACTTGGCGACAGGGAGAAGCCTTCAGGACCTCAAGTTCTCCACAGGCATCTCCCCCCAGGCTCTGGGGATCATTATTCCAGAGACCCGTTCTGCCACCATACAGGTCCTGCAGAAGGACTATATGAAGGTAAGATTTCTCCTTTAACATCACATTCTATGTATTTACTGTTTGCTGATGTATTGTATTTTTTTCCTCGTTCCCTAATTACCAGGATCGCAATATGCTGTAATTGATATGCTGTGCCCCTTTGTCCTCATGCATGCTGGAAGCTTTTAATGTATTTTTATGTCCATCATGCATATTTGCCTTCACTTACCTCCCCAGCATGCTCTCCTGGGCCCATACACCTATAGCCTAGTCACTTAGCAATGTTTTTTGTCAGCTCCATAGTATTGGTTTCCCCTAAACACCCCCTAAAATCTCTACAAATGTTATGTGTGTGTTTAAATTCATGCAGAGTCCCCAAGGTTTTTTTTTTGGTGGTCCAAACGCATTAGAAACCCCCCTCCCCCAACTGCTAGGTCAGCTGATACCAATCCTCTCTGCTGACTTTGCCAAACCCAATACACACTATACCTACCTCTTTAGTGGTCATATTTATGGATGAATTCACCAAAGCATGTAGTGCAAGGGCCTGCCTCAATACTTTCAATACTTTTCAATACTTTCAAATGCTACTGTTTTTTTACTCCTATTATTATCTTGATAGGTTTTTTTTCTTGTTTGACTCCACAGTTTCCTTCAATGCCACAGGAATGGCAGACTGTGGCCTCCCAATTTGCCAGCCATTGGGACTTTCCCAACTGTGGAGGGGCAATTGATGGGAAACACGTCCGCATCGTCCCACCCCCCAACTCGGGGTCCCACTATTATAAGTACAAGCGGTATAATAGTATTGTGATGTTGGCGGTGGTGTCAGTGACATATGACTTCCTGTATGTGGACGTGGGGAAAAATGGCCGGATCTCGGATGGCCCTGTTCATCGACAAGTTCAGGGAGATGCCCTGTTTGTGGCAAGCCAAACATCCCCACTACAGCAACAAAATAAAGAGGCAGGCAGTGATGGAGAAACTGGTGTAGTTTGTGAAGCCGGTGGTCCCCAGGTCAAACATCAACTATTTAAAAATGAAAATTGGTGGCCTGAGGAGTACTTATCTGAGGGAGCGCAAGAAGGTGCAGGAATCCCAGAGATCTGGAGCTGGAACAGATGAAGTTTATGTCCCCAGGTTGTGGTACTATGAGAGGCTTCATTTTCTGGCAGACCAGACTGAGGTCAGGGAATCCTCTCTACTCTTCCTTCCACGCTTCCTTCTACACTTCATTCCACCCCTGCTGAGGCTTCCGACGCCCAACCTGGGCCTTCCAGTCAGGAAGGTGTGGAGGAGCCCAGCTTGAGCCAGGTATAGTATTGTTCTACATATTTTTGGAGTAAAAATGAATGATGTTAACTTGATTTTTGCTCACTAATTGCGGATTTAATAAAGTGTTTTACATATCAATAGACAGTAGTGTTCGAAATATTTGGGCCAAGAATGAAAAATGATGGGCTCAGAATGATAGTCTTTTCTATTTGTTAACAATTTGCAAAAGTCAAAAGCTAAAAATTGTGTGTGTTTGATGAACCAAAAACTAAAACTATGTCCCTTTTTCATACACAGGAAGACCTCAGCCAAGAGGAGGGCGTGGAATGTGGCAGCCAGGAGGAGGTAGGGGTAAGTGGCAGCCAAGATGTGGGCAGACCTAGGAGCCTGACTCAATCTCAAGTCCCTCCCCTCCGCCTTCCACACAAAAGGGCCAGAAAGGGGGGGAATGTGGATGAGTCAGCGCTCAGGCTGATTGGGGAGGCTTCTGCGGCCCTCAAAGCCAACCTCACCTCCAACCTCCAACCTCCTCCTTCTGCCACATCTCCAGCACCACAGCCACAGCCTGGAAGGAAGCGTGGAAGGAAGACCAGAGAGTGATGACCTGGGTTCAGTCTGGTCTGACAGAAGATGCAGCCTCTTGTATGACCACAGCCTGGGGATAGAGAGGTCATCTGCTGCAGTTCCTGGTCTCTTGGACTTCTGGACCAGATTGTACTCCCTTAGATATGTACTCCTCAGGCCACCAATGTTTGAGTTAAAATAATTGATGTCTGCCCTGGGGGGCCAAAGGCTTCGCCAATTTCCCCAGTTTCTCCAGCGTTGCCTCCCTCTTTATTTGTTTCTAAAACCTAATACATTTTTTTTTGGGTTCAAGAAATATTTGCATTATTGTGTTTTTTAATTCAAAAAGGACAGTTTATTTGTGAGTAGGCAGGTACATTTCAAAAATAGAAAGTCAAATTAACAAG
Organism: Lithobates sylvaticus; assembly: GCA_028564925.1. NCBI lineage: Eukaryota > Metazoa > Chordata > Amphibia > Anura > Ranidae > Lithobates > Lithobates sylvaticus. Next base: position 387,985,906 of record CM053026.1, read on the forward strand.
GGGCACCAACACCAAACAACATCGTAGAGATTTCAAAAATAAACAAATAAAATATAAAGATAATAATGGTGTTGGGGTAAGTTGAGACACACAAAACACACCAAAAAAATTACGAACATGAGCAAAATGTCAAATAAAGGAGATCCTAAAAAATACAACCACAAAATTTACAAAGAAAAAAATAAAATGATTCTGGAGATCTGACAAATAAAAATATTCTAGTCATGAAATCAGGAAAAAGAATAAAGAAATACGTTTTGGAGAAGTCTGTGTGAATATGAGCAGCAAACTAACTTCATTCTTCTAGCATTCTAAAGAAAAAGAGAATGCACTGCATTAAACAATTTTTAACATTGCAGCGTGACGAATGTGCTATATCGATTACGAACGCTAGTTTTACCTGACCGATGGGGCTTCCGGAATTGCCGTGATCGGATTTTGTTGTCGGAAAATTTGAGATCCAGGAAAAAGTCAGATGGAGCCCACACATGGTCGGATTTTCCAACAACATGGTCCGATCGCACATTTTCCGTCTGAATTTCCGACCATGTGTATGGGGGCTTAGATCTATCCAATGTGATAGTGGGCCTAACCTCAAAAAATAAAGATTTGCTATTTTATAGGGAACTTTTAGAAATGTTAATTAAGCATTGCACTAAAAGCCCTCCTGAAAATACAGTGCATTTCCTGTGCATTGAGCCTTATAGCTGTGTTTCTGCAGTGTGAAATCATCTAAGGCACTGCTGCCTCCGATTGCTAGTTTCACAATACTCTGAGTGTTCTGGGCAGATAAAAAAATGTACTCGAGGACCTGCAGCGCAAGGAGTTTCTACTTCATCCATCCTTTGGATCTGTGCCTTCGGCACCTTTGCTGCTAATTCCTGGTTATTCCCCTACTAGTCATCAAATCATCAGTCGTTAGGGGAGCAGTTGTGATGTGAGGAAGCGAAGCCTTGCCTCCACAAAGAAACACAGTGTGGAACAAAACATGTCACTAAAGAGGAAAAGTTAAGCTGCAGGAAGCCTACAGGCAATAATAGTGACTAGTCCCCTTCCTTCCCTCTGCTTGCCTTTTTTGGGCACAACTTTCACACTACAGGTCCTTTTTTAAGGACCATTTTCTGATAAACTACAAAAAAATTAAGGTATTAGAATTTAATTAGATAAATAACTGGAGATTGCAGAAACACAAACCTTGATAACCTAGGACCTACATTAATCATTATATGTAACTTCAGACAGACAGTTTTAGAGCTTTGCTGGTCCTTTCAAAGAAAATTATTTTACAGCAAAATCTAAAAAACTTAAATGAGATCCTTTCTTATTGATGCCTCATTTTATTGATGTGTCATTGCGGGCATAAGCTAAGAAAACTTCTTACTTCCCAAAACACAGGTTAAATCCAACATTATATATATATATATATATATATATATATATATATATATATATATATATATATATATATATATATATATATATATATATATATATATAATTTGAGGCTTTTTGAAAAACAACAAAGTCATAATTGCATCTATCTTAGAGAGCTCTATAAAAAAAATTCAGTCTCAAATGTATGAAAGACCAAGTATTGTATAAAGGGAGAAAAAAGATTAGATTTACAAAGAGGAGGAAATATGGGATTGTCAGAAAGTGAAGATAAATTACTAGATAACACCAGAAGATTAAAAGTAAATACAACTATTGTTCTGCCAAACAAGAAGGTATGAGAATAAATATTGTATTTGTGAAAAGAAATGAAAATGTATAAAATGTTGGACAGTAATGAAAAATACAAACCTCTACGTTATAGTACTCCAGGATGGAAAAGTCAGATAGACCTGGGAGGTCTGTATTTCAACATGAAGATATGCTCATGTACAGTACTGTGCAAAAGTTTTAGGCAGGTGTGAAGAAATGCTGTAAAGTAAGAATGCTTTCAAAAATATATATGGCATTCTCCCAGCTGCACAACCAGTCACCTGAAGCTGATTCTCTTTGCCAATCCATTGGTCCAAGACACATAAAATGCAGGAACAGCAGCCCAACATTGTAAGTAAGGATGTCAACAACACAAATAGGCACAGTAACCTGAACAGTCTACACAGACAGGAATTCTGATTGAACTGTCCCTGTATCTTCTGCAGTACAACACATGTGATCCATCACAGACAACCACACATGTGAATACGCCATTATGCTACTTTAAAAAAAATAAGCTTCTCAGGTAAATTACACAGTATTAACCACTTCAAGAATTTAAACATATGAGAAATTTTACAAAAACCTTCAACAAAGGTTCTAAGACATATCTCCCACATTTAGCTCCTCTCCTCCTGCCACTGCTCTACCCACTGCTATTGCTGGCAATTACCAGCTGTCAAAATTACATCCAGAAATTGCTATGTGTTACATAGCAGAAGAAGCTGTCAAAATACAACTGAGCCTGAGTAAAATGAAATTTGCAGATTTCCTGCAAGTGTCTGTAAAGAGGACCTTCAGGCTCGGCCTCCATTTTTTTTTAATATACCCCCTCTTACCTGTAGGTGATGTCTGCACAATTTGAATACTCACCCAGCCATCGTATTCAGCGTTGTCCTGTTGACATCAGTCTGTCAACAGACACCGCTCGGTCCCACGCCGCCATCTTACTTCTGACGTCATCGAGAGGCCCATCAGCTGTTCTGGGTTCAGCCGGCAGGGCCTCATGATGATGCTCCGGTAAGTCTGCCCCCTTCATTTGCTGAATGAAAAACTAAAGGTCTCCTGGGATATGTAATGTGCATATCCCAGGTGGCCCAGTGAGCACTATGTATGTAATTTGCTTGGCAAATGACATGCTTGGAGAGGCAGGGTGGCAGGATCTGTTTGAAACAAAAGGTAAAAAAAAAAAGCACTTCCCTATTGCTATAGGGGAGGAGGGGTCGAGAGCAGGGAAGTTACCACAGAGGGTGAAGATCCGCTTTACATAATACAGAGTAACAATATATACAGTGGTGTGAAAAAGTGTTTGCCCCCTTCCTCATTTCCTGTTCCTTTGCATGTTTGTCACACTTAAGTGTTTCGGAACATCAAACCAATTTAAACAATAGTCAAGGACAACACAAGTAAACACAAAATGCAATTTGTAAATGAAGGTGTTTATTATTAAAGGTGAAAAAAAATCCAAACCATCATGGCCCTGTGTGAAAAAGTGATTGCCCCCTAAACCTAATAACTGGTTGGGCCACCCTTAGCAGCAACAACTGCAACCAAGCGTTTGCGATAACGTGCAATGAGGCTTTTACAGCGTCCTGGAGGAATTTTGGCCCACTCATCTTTGCAGAATTGTCCTAATTCAGTTACATTAGAGGGTTTTCGAGCATGAACGGCCTTTTTAAGGTCATACCACAACATCTCAATAGGATTCAGGTCAGGACTTTGGCTAGGCCACTCCAAAGTCTTCATTTTGTTTTTATTCAGCCATTCGGTGGTGGACTTGCTGGTGTGTTTAGGATCATTGTCCTGCTGCAGAACCCAAGTTCGTTTCAGCTTGAGTACACGAACAGATGGTCGGACATTCTCCTTCAGGATCTCTTGGTAGACAGCAGAATTCATAGTTCCTTTTATCACGGCAAGTCTTCCAGGTCCTGAAGCAGCAAAACAGCCCCAGACCATCACACTACCACCACCATATTTTACTGTTGGTATAATGTTCTTTTTCTGAAATGCAGTGTTCCTTCTACGCCAGATATACTTGGACACACACCTTCCAAAGAGTTCCACTTTTGTCTCATCGGTCCACAGAATGTTGTCCCAAAAGTCTTGGGGATCATCAAGATGTGTTGTGGAGAAATTGAGACGAGCTTTGGTGTTCTTTTTGCTCAGCAGTGGTTTTCTCCTTGGAACTCTGCCATGCAGGCCATTTTTGCCCAGTCTTTTCCTGATGGTGGAGGCATGAACGCTGACCTTAACTGAGGCAAGTGAGGCCTGCAGTTCCTTGGACGTTGTTGTGGGGTCTTTTGTGACCTCTTGGATGAGTCGTCGCTGCGCTCTTGGGGTAATTTTGGGCGGCCGGCCACTCCTGGGAAGGTTCACCACTGTTCCATGTCTTCGCCATTTGTGGATAATGGCTCTCACTGTGGTTCGCTGGATTCCCAAAGCTTTGGAAATGGCTTTATAACCCTTTCCAGACTGATAGATCTCAATTACTTTCTTTCTCAATTGTTCCTGAATTTCTTTGGGTCTCGGCATGATGTGTAGCTTTTAAGGATCTTCTGGTGGACCTTACTGTGTCAAGCAGCTCCTATTTAAGTGATGCCTTGATTGTGAACAGGTGTGGCAATAATCAGGCCTGGGTGTGGCTAGAGAAATTGAACTCAGGTGTGGACAACCACAGTTATAGTATGTTTTCACAAGGGGGGCAATCACTTTTTCACACAGGGCCATGATGGTTTGGATTTTTTTTCACCTTTAATAATAAACACCTTCATTTACAAATTGCATTTTGTGTTTACTTGTGTTGTCCTTGACTATTGTTTAAATTGGTTTGATGTTCCGAAACACTTAAGTGTGACAAACATGCAAAGGAACAGGAAATGAGGAAGGGGGCAAACACTTTTTCACACCACTGTAGTTACACTGTGTGTATTTACTTTTTAATTCGTATGCAGATCAAGGGTGGGACCTTTGATCCACATATTATATCAGTTAAAGTGGTTGTAAAGTAACTTGTTTAGGAAATTACAATCCCCTCTGTTTAATAACAATATGTGCCCCAGTGTTTGTGCTGTATAAAAAAAAAATGCAGATTTCTACCTTATTTCACAGAGTCTCCCAGCGCTCACGTGACTGCTTGCCTCTCTCCTCTCCTGGGCTGACAACTACAGCGGGAGGGGCCGAGAACTCTTGCTGACTTCAGCCGGACAGGAGAGGAGGAGAGAGGCGAGTAGTCACGTGAGCGCTGGGAGGCACTGTGAAGTAAGGTAGAAACCAACATCTTTTCTATACAGAAAAGACACTGGGGCATATATTGTTATTTAACAGATGGGATGGTATAAATATATAACAACTATGATAGCAGCAGGAGGGGAAGGGGTGGGCACTGTTGCGAGCTGACAGGCAGGGAGGGGAGGGAGAGGAGGACAGAGGAGAGCTGCGGATGAGGGAGGCACATAAACTGACCATGGTGTCAGGGCTCAGCAGCCATGATAAACCATGGTCAGTTTACAAGGGGGAGAGCAGAACCAGGCAGGATCACCCAGGTATTTTAGATGATACCGGGGACCAAATTACATAGCACAAGCACTGTGCTGTATAACATGCTTTAACCACTTGAATACCCTGCACTGTCATATGACGTCCACAAGGTGGATCTCCCATCCTGGGTGGACGTCATATGACGTCCTCTCATTCCCGGCCGTCTAGGGGGCGCACGCATCGCTCGGGACCCGGTGCGCATGCCCGGCGGCCGCGATGTCCGCCGGGCACCCGCGATTGCCCGGGAACACAGCAGGACCGTGGATCTGTAAACACACAGATCCACGTCCTGTCAGTGGAGAGGAGATGGATGGTGTGTTCCCAGTACAGAGGAACACCGATCGGTCTCCTCCCCTTGTGAGTCCCCTCCCCCCACAGTTAGAATCACTACCATATGAAACATAATAACCCCTGCAGCGCCCCCTAGTGTTAACCCCTTCCCTGCCAGTCACATTTACACAGTAATTTTATAGCAAAGATCGCTGTGTAAATGTGAATGGTCCCAAAAATGTGTCAAAAGTGTCTGAAGTGTCCGCCGCAATGTCGCAGTCACGAAAAAAATCGCAGATCACCACCATTACTAGTAAAAAAAAAAAAAAAAAAAAAATGCAATAAATTTATCCCCTATTTTGTAGACGCTATAACCTTTGCGCAAACCGATCAATATACGCTTATTGCGATTTTTTTTACCAAAAATATGTAGAAGAATACATATCGGCCTAAACTAAGTAAAACATTTTATTTATTTTTTTAAATTGGATATTTATTTTAGCAAAAAGTAAAAAATATTGTGTTTTTTTCAAAATTGTCGCTCTTCTTTTGTTTATAGCGCAAAAAATAAAAACCGCAGAGGTGATCAAATACCACTAAAAGAAAGCTCTATTTGTGTGAAAAAAATTACATCAATTTTGTTTGGGTGCAACGTCGCATGACCGCGCAATTGTCAGTTAAAGCGACGCAGTGCCGAATCGCAAAAAGTGCTCTGGTAAGGAAGGGGGTAAAATTCTCCGGGGCTGAAGTGATTAAGTGAAATGATCAATTTTTTTTTAGGGTAACAAACGCTTTAAATGTATTCCTATTTAACCCCTATAATGTAATCTCTTAACCATTAGTTAACCCTAATCAGTCCAATTGAACGCCTTCCTCCTCTTCTCCCCTTAGCTCAGTGTTTCTCAACTCCAGTCCTCCAGGCGTCCCAACAGGTCATGTTTTCAGGATTTCCCTCAGATGAAAGCTGTGGTAATTACTAGGGTAGTGAAACTGATAAAATATCCTGTGCAAAATAATGGGAGGCCTGAAAACATGACCTGTTGGGGCTCCTTGAGGACTGGAGTTGAGAAACACTGCCTTAGCTATTATTTTAGATTCGCCCTCCCCCACCTGTACCTTTTCCTCAGCAGAGAACACTCCTCCACATCTTTTCCATCCTGGACCTAGGATGGAGAAGATGTGGAGGAGTGTTCTATACTGAGGAGAAGGTACTGGTGCTGGATATGACAAGAAGAACTCTCTGCTCACCATTCCAGGGTGATCGAAAGGAAAATACACTTTATACCGCATGCACGGAAACATACAGCTGACAAAGTGGAAATAAGATCTCATGATTGCTGCACAGATACTGTGAAAGCGAAATACCCCTGCGTGGGGTTAGGGGTTTGGGTGAGTGCAATTCCTATAGGGGATCTAAAAGGAGCATGGAGCACACATTTGAAGAGCACCTGTCACCTTTACACTTTTTTCATTTATATTTTTATTTTTATTTTTGAATGATTCTTTGAAATGACATATGGGGGTTGATTTACTAAAGGAAAATCCACTTTTCACTACAAGTGCACTGCAAGTGCACTTGGAAGTGCAGTCGCTTTAGATCTGAGGGGAAGATCTGAAATGAGGGGAAGCTATGCTGATTTTATCATCCAGTCATGTGCAAGCAAAAATGCTGTTTTTTATTTTCCTTGCATGTCACCCTCGGATCTACAGTGACTTTACTTCCAAGTGCACTTGCAGTGCACTTGTAGTGCAACGTGGATTTGCCTTTAGTAAATAAACCCCATGGACTATTTATGATTATAGTGTTTATATATGTATCTCTTTGCATGAATTTGATGCATATGAGCATCACTAAGGCACATGGATATGGATCATTTTTGAATACAGTACATATATACACATATATTTATTTTTGGATAAAATTGATGCATATGAGTAAGGCATACATGAATCGAATTTCTAAAGAATTTCTTTCAAAAATCTTATCTAAGAATATCTGAGAATATTTTGCACCATTAGAGGGCTGCAGCAACAGCCGATTTTCGTGCGGCCATCGAATTTGAGTAATTGGACATGTTGGAAATTGTTTAAAAAAACTAAAGATTTTCTAATCAGTGATGGGAGAATCATGTGAGAAATGTAGTCGATAAAGAAATGCACATGTGCAAGAGAAAAAAATTCCCGGAAAGAAAAGAAGATTCCCAGCCACGAAAATTATTTTCTGTAGTAACATGAGGTGAAATTGAAGGCTTGGTTGGTCGAATTTCGAAATCAATGGTGGCACCATCGGATCATAAAACGCACACATTTTCTGATTTTCAAAAGAAAATTCTTTCGAAATTCGAATATGTATGGCCAGCCTAACACTGAGGTACAATTTAGAAGAGCACTTGTTATTATGATCATACACATTTTTTCTTGTTAGGCCCCATGCACACGAGACGCATTTAAACGCGCGTTCAGAGGCAGTTGGACACTTTTTTTCAACTGCCCCTGAACGCATGCAATGTTATCCTATGTGTCCATGTACACAGTCTCGTTTTTTCCCGTTTTTATGCAGTTGCGTTTAACCTCGTTTTTCCAGAAGCAAAAAAATGGATTCAGACACTTTGCTTTTCCACATTTCAGACGCAAAACGTGGCTAAACACGGCACCCGCATTTAGCCGCGTTTGCGTTTATAAGCGTTTTTAAAGGAACCCAATTTTTGGGACCAGAAAACTCAGAAATATGATGGTAAACCATAAAAAATACTAAAGAAATTGGTTTAAAATGTCATAATTACGTTAGATAATATATTCACTGATGCAATGCCATAAAAAAACTATTTTTTTAGGTGGCTTAGACAATGAGGAATGCCTCCACTTCTTTGCCCCAACCCTTCATCCAATTTCTAATCTAATCAGTGACTCCACCTAGTCTGACTAAAGCATAGCAATGTCTTTTTTCACAGAGAAAAACCTGCATACCAATGTCTAGTCCCAACCCCCCACCATGTTTGTGAAAAATCCAACGGACATTCGCTGTGCCATCAACAGATGGGTCCAATATTGTCGAGCTCTGACTCTGGACCTCTCACGCAATTTGCGACGGTGTTGCTGCCTCATCAAGAGCAACATCAGGAGCATTTCCTGACATATATTCAATATGGGATCCATTTCCAAAAAAAAAAAAAAACAGAAAGAGAGGCAAATGCAAGTGTACAACTGCCCTCTCTGCTGCTGTTGCTCACTCTGATAAAAATGGCAGAAATAGTTAATAATACATGCTTTCTGAGCTTGGGGAGGGTCTATATGATGTTATCTTTACAAACGCTTATAGACGCAAACACAGCATTAATACGCAGCAAAACGCGCGTTTTTAAACGCGGGTTTCTGCTTTTTAACACATGCGTTCAGCAGAGTTTGCATCTGCGTCTTGTGTGCATGGGGCCTTATGTGCATTGCCAGCACTTGCACACTTTTGGATTTGAACTAAGCACAAGACACTTTAATTTTGTTTTTTGTTTAACATAACAGTAGGATATATAGAAGGTCACATAGGGGCATGTAATTTTGCACCCCAGAACAGCACCACACCTACCTCCCCTCATTTAACATTTGTATTTACATTCCACTCAGGTGGGTGTACCAGTAGGGGAAGCAGTTCTCTTTTTCCATTTAAATCCGTAAGTGCAGGGCCACTAACAAATTTTTACAACTCATGGATGTTGCCTATTAGGAAACGCTGTCAGCAGTCACTGGCTGTATCTGTCAAGGTTGAGTGTCTGTGAGTCTCACAGGGCCCAGCCAGCACACTCCCCCCCTTTCCCTGCACGGACAGGAATGGAGAGAGCAATCAATGTGCCCCTTTCCTCATGTGTCTGCCCTGCCCACACTCCAGTTCTTGGCCAGTACTGTGCCTGAGATGATGTGTGGGCGGTAAATTTGAAACACTACAGCCGGAAACTACACGGTGGCTGCAGGATTGATGGCTCTGCCTGAGCCACCAAATCCTAGTCTGGGGTGACTGACCTGAGAAATGCACTATGGCTGAATTCTTCCCATCTCCTTCCCTTCACTCCCCCATCTATCTCCCTCCCCCTCTCTCATCATGTCCAGCTAGCACTAATGTAATACTATTGGAGGATGGCTGAAACTCTGCTAGTTTTATAAACAGATGGGTTTTATACTCACAAGTTTGTGATGCTTCTGTTTTAACTCCTTCCTGCCCAGTCCTTCTTTCCTGCCCAGCACCACATGTGCTTTGGTCTCTGAAGAGCTACCTGCATTCAGATGACTCTTCAGGGGCATGTGGCCTGGTAACCTCTCTTGCCTCCCCTTCTTGCCTCCTGCATACAACAGGGAAAGAGAGGGACTTCAGCCAGAACAGAGAGCAGACTTAGCAGTGGGTAGAGGCCCCCACAGCTGGGACCATGTCTGGAGACTGTGAGTCTCTTCCTTCTCTGCACTAGGACTAGGGACTATTATATGTGTACGGCTTTGGATGTGTCTGCTCACTCCATTCACCTTCTCCAGTGATGGAAGGAGGGCAGTTGCCTGCAGGGGTCTGCTACTGGAGAGGGTGGGTAGAGGGGGTCTGTACTTGGGTCTCCTCTAATCACCCCGCTACATTCCTTCTGATCGGGGGTCTTCATTAACTGGAAGGTATTTCCTGTATTCCTGGATGGGGGTCCTCTCTGATCACCCCCTATACTCCTCCTAGATAGGTGTCTCCTTCTGGAGGGAGGGAGGGAAGTTCCTGTATTCCTGCATGAGGGTCTCCTGGTATTAGTCTGTATTCTTGGATGGGGGGTTCCACTTTGATCACCCCCAGCACTTCTTGGTGGTGGGAGATCTCTTAATATTTCCCCTGTACAGCTGGAAGTGTCTTTCAGCTTAGCGCTACGTGCATTGTTTTTAGCCGTACCCACTACTCCAGTTTGACATTTTTTGCCCTAGGCGACAGATGATCTTGTCCTGGCACTGATGACGTCATCTTGTACATTTGCTTGGAAATCAGCCATTCTGGCACAGCCTGAGTGTGCTAGCAATGCATGCTAAGCTCAATTCAAAAGAAGATTGTAAGCAGGCAAGCAATTGTTTGTTATTGCAGAGGAGGCATAGCATGTCTCTTCTGTAATAAAAAGCTGCCTGCTTGTAATTTTTCTCTAGTTAGGTTTAGTCCCACCTTAAATAGAGGCTAAGTTGACACTATCTTCAGCTGTAAAGTATAGAAGGATATAGCTTCACTTTAAACTGAAATGATAAATTTCCCGTTTAAAGTACCAGGTTCACTTTATATTAGAGAGCATGCCATACTTACATTCCCTGTGCTCCACCCCACCATTCTGATCCACTACCAAAACATTCACTTCCTGAGAAAGATGAAACTTAGGCTGGCCGTAGACGGAGCAAATTTCTTTCCTGCAATCACAGACAGTGTTGACAGGGGAATCCTTCCTGTCGATCCATTGTGTTCTCCCCATGGGGGAACAGCCACTACCAATAATCACATATAAAATCGGACAGGCTGGTTGTGTCCAAGTTAATCGAGCAATCAACTTGGGTACATTCCGCTTGTCCATACATTCTTTGAATCTTCATCTAGAGCCGGCCATTGGTGGTTTGAAAGTCAACAGGTTCAGCAGGAACTGGTTGACTTTCGAACCGTCAAAGGTCAGCTTTACATGGGCTTGTCTATGTGTTTTCCTGACCTCTGGTGCTAGGTTCCCCTATACATGGATGTCCTGGGTAGTTACCAGGCCTCTGGTGATTGAGGTAGCAGGAGAATTTAGGAACAGTAAATATAGCATGCTTACTCTGCTTGCCATATGGAGAACCTGTTAATTTGCATATTATGGACAAAGTACAGGCGCACATGAAGAAATATTGTACCAGTTGGGCTGTTTGACATGTTTAAATTACATAATATATCTTGCATATCAAATGTATAACCATGGCCGCTTGCAGTGTTTACAGGGCTGGAGGTTCCAGGACCCCTGTGGGTAGTGATGCCAACTTAGGGTGGACCGCCTATACATCTCCTCCAGCTCTGTGAGCACTGAAAGCAGCCGTGGTTTTGGATTTGCCATGCAAGATATATTGTGTACTTTTAACATGTGAGTTGTGATAAAAAAATATAATAAACTGTTTGTTTGCCCATTGCTGCATTTCCTGATGACATAGCCGTGTTGCTTAACACACCAGACTGGCGTTGCTGTGTGAAAAAGCTGTGTAAATCTCAGAAATTGATTGACAGTAAGAAAAAAAGTATAAGAGAATCAGTAGTCGCAAAAGTTGAAATTATGATTAAGGTTACTAGGACAAGGTCAAGAAACTCACAATACTGTAACAAGCTTATCATCAATTGGCAGACTCTATGGTTTTACTTCTTTGCTGCAATTAGTACTTCATGATACTATGGAAGCCTACTGTTTTTGTAATGCCGTTTTCCCTCAATAAAGAATTTATAATAAAAAAAGAAAGAGTTGGACAGAAATACAAATCCTTTGGTAGTGAAGACAACTCCCAAATATGCTTTCCAAATGCATAAATACCTCTTGTCTGAAGTTCATCTTTAAATTAAAAAAATATTTAAAAAAAAGGTTTTACAAAATAAATGTGAGATATTAAAGTACCCTAGACATGTTAACTTTCTAGATGCCAGACATATATTTTTTTTTAATAAGGAAAATAACGTGCCTATTAAATACATTGAGTGATTTTTTTTTCCCCTTTTTATTGATTGAACCAGATAGTATTTTTTCAACCAGACTAACTATGTAACTATGACTAAAGAGTGAATAACATTAAAAAATATCTAATTATACAATATAAAATGAGAGTGTTCTGTTCATGAGAGTTGTCCTTTAAGGAAATAATGAAATAGTCATCAGCTTTCCTTAAATGTTCAGTTAGTGTAAATGTAACAGGACGTTCTTCCCTCAGATTAATTACAGATGTTGGCTGAAATATCACTTCATGACGGTATGATGGAGACCAGATAACAATGCTGCCAGAGCACATTTTCCGCCAACAGTTCATTGTGAGGAACAGTTTAGCAGCTTGAATGTTTGTGTTAGCAAAAATCCAGTCTTGCATGACGTTTTTACCTCAGGAGCAGAATCATTTTTCTTTAGTGTTGTGTGAAGTAATTTGTTTTCATTAAGTGGCTTTGACTTTCAGCTAACATTAAAATAAAACCCCAAGTTATAATATTTTCATATCTTCCTATGAACAAAGTTTCATTATGTAAAAAAAAATTCTATGCTTTAAAAGTCACATTAAATCATTATTTTCACTGCACTGGGTCTTAGATCTATTTTCAGATTCTATGCATAGATTGTATAGACAGTATGCATTATCATATGATTGTCAAAATTGCTTTATTTATAAGGTACATTTTGGTCTTAGACCTGGAACTGTGGATAAATGATGAATGGTAAAGATGGCTGAGCTTTGATCGTTTACTTCTGTGCTCTCCAAGATGTCAAGTCTTTTGAATGCAGCAGCCTATATTATAATAACTGGTATTAAAATTGTTTTTCCATTGACAGGCTCATGTTTTTTAGCTCATTTTTAATAGGACATATGATAGCCTGAAGTCAGAAATTAAAAATCAGCATTGTTCCAGGTAAGGATTAGCTAGGTTCACACCAAACCCATATTCAACCAAAAAAACCAGAAGAAACCTGTCAGTGCCTGCCCAATCAGCTGTGGCTGGGGCATTCCCACCCTGCAAAGGGGTGGGGATGCTGGTGACATTAATTTAATATGATTTATTATGGCAATGTGGCCATATTAGGTCAATGATCTCATTAACATCCTCGCCCCTGAGGAATGCTGCAGCTGGTTGGGCTGGCACTGACAAATTTCTTCCAGGTTTGACCGAATGTGGTTTCGACCGGACCCAAGCCTATACCTAGTTAAAAGAAAAATCTAGAAATGTTATTCGACCTAAGCAGTATCTAGAGAGATTAACTTTTTCCTTTGAATTCTTTCTAAAAAAGAGCAGTCCACTTTCTGTTCGTAGGACCTCTTGTGCCTTCAGACTCATAGTTGTATATATGCAATGCAAGCTCTGACTGCAAGATTTGGAGTGAAATTGGATGACATCACTATTGCACTGCTCACTGTTCTCCTTGCTGGAGAGGAAGCTGTGCCTGGGGACTTCTAAGGCAGGCAGTTCCCTGCTTCTTCTTTCTGGAACTTAAGACACAGAGGTTACTGGAATATTCCCTGCTCCTCTACTAAGACAACCACCTGCACCCAGGGACAAAGTGCGGTAGAGGGCATGTTAAGTCAGTAGAAAATATCAGCTGCAGGGAGGCCACAGGCAGTTCTAGCAGCTAGGCCTCTCGTCTCTGCTTGCCTTTTTAATTAGACACAGCTTTTACAGTATAGTTCCTCTTTAAATAAGAAAAACTAGCAAATTTTCACAGAACATTCTTGGAGTGCATGGCACAGGTTTAATAACATACTGTATATAACCTACTATCCTATATCAAGCTATAAACAATATCACACACCAATCAACTAAAGGAAAACCTGTGATTTGCTCATGCAAGGAAAATTGACAGATTTGTTCAAATCCCCATTCCCCGGAAGTACATCCTTGCTTTTTCTTAAGTTTCCAGGTGCAAAGAAAATACCAGGTAATTCTGGGCATGGAGAATGACTCACTGTATATGACAGCACCGAAAAAATCATTAAGCACCAACATTGTCATATCGAGCGAGACCACTGCCTTGTTTAAGTTGTGAGTTAAGTGATTTGTATCTTAAACCTGCCATACACAGCTCCAATTTTTGTCTGAATCCTGCTAAATTGTCTTTTGTTGAAGGAGATAGGTGGAAATATGTCAGCTGAACAATGACTGCATCCAATCAGTTGTTTTTTTTACAGCTGTGGGTGCCGGTTATTAGAATACAATAGCCTGCAGGGGAGATTCCTTGATTCACACTGTTTAGTATGGATGGAGAAAACGATATGTGTATGGTTAGACTTACACAGGGTGACCCTACTTTATAATCTATACGTGTATGGCTAGTCTTACACGGGATGGCCTCACCCATTCCCAGAAGCTGAATTGATCATCAGCAAATGGAAGAATGGAGTTAAAGTTAACTTGCTGCAGTTTTATTATAGTGATTAAAAAGTTATTAAACTGTTGATTAACTGCAACTGCAATTAATTCCTGCCAGGTGCCACTGCACTAACTTGCAACTACCCCAAAAAAAAATTATAACAAAAAATTTTCATAAACAAAAAAACAATAATAAAAGAAAAACCTAACAGACTTGGTTTAGTAAATACATACATTTTATAACTAAAATGCTTATGCTGGTGTTGAACATGAAACCATACCAATTAGCAGTCTGGTCAAGTTCATCCGGAAACAGATTGAAGTAATCCAAGCATCTCAAGAAAAAACAAGAGACTACCTGAAAATCTTGATCTTTTGTTCATAGATAAAAAAAACAAAAAAACAACTAATAGTATGGGCAATGAAATAAAAATAAAATGTGCAACTGAACAAGGAGGATGGGATGGCAGCCAACTGTACACAACAGCAACCAGATGGTAAGTGCAAAATGCGGAAATGAATGGAATGTCTAAAACTGCTGCTAATCCGCACCTCTACCTTCCTCACAGTGTGGCCAGCAGCAGGCGGAATAAAGTAATGATTAGTCCAGAGCATGGTGTAATGGTACATCATAGACAATCTCTCCTCCTCTGGGCCCTGTGAATACCTGCTTACAGGTTTTTGAAAATTGTCCCCTTCAACAGAGGGGTGTTCAAATGAGAAGACAGACAGAAGCTTTAACTGACCTGCACTATACAGCCACAACAGTTTCATGTATGGCTTATTAAATCTAGAATCTGGTTAATTTCTCATTAAAAAATAAAAATAATAACAAACATGTTATACTTACCTCTTCTGTGGAGTTGGTTTTGCACAGAGCAGCCCAGGTCCTCCTCTTCTCGGGTGCCTCATCAGCATTCCTGGCCCCTCCCTCCTGCCCCCACAGCAAGTAGCTTGCTATGAAGACACCTGAGCCGAGTTACAGCTCCCTGTGTCCATTCAGACATGGAGCCCGGCCCCGCCCCCTCTCTCCCCTGTTTGGCTAACTGACTTTGATTAACCTCCCTGGCGGTATGATTATGTCTGGAATTTTGTACCAAAAGCGGTACAATTATTTTGCATGGAAATTTGGCGTTTTATAATGTGGGCATGCAATTCTTATGAATAACTCACTTAAATCTGTCCAAACCAGAGTCTAGTAGACATCCCGGATATGATAAAGTTTGAAACACAAAATCATAAATTATAATATAATAAATAACTATAAAAATTATTCAATAATGTAATCTAATCAAAAACACTGAAATTTGCTCAGTTGCAGAATTGTTGCTGTCATTAAATTTAGTGTTTGATGATGAATTGTGATTCTAATTTATTATCGCTGTTTTCTAGCTGGTCTAAAACCACTTTTGACATAAAGGGACACTTTTTGGTTGCTATGGACAATCTCCAGTTTCCAGGCAGAATTTTATTTATTTATTATATAAAACGACATGCAGGGCACTGGACAGACCACTAGGGACAAAGGGGATGTGTATTTTTTTTATACAGTACTGTAATCTGTAATCTGTAAGCCTTGTATGTAATGGGAAGTATAAGGCAACGTATGTCATGGATAAGCATGAAAGTTCTTCCTTTAGTAAAGAGGTGTGATACACTGCATGTAATATAGAGAAATTCTGGGTAATTAACTAAGCTTTCTGTGCCAGAAGACTGGTGTAGGAGACCATCTAAGCAGATAGATTTGTTTTAGGTTTATCAGCACCACCCACACCAGTATCAGAGTGAAATAAAAACAAAACTGGAGTGGCTTTTGCAACTAATGTAACAAAGAGACTTTGGCAGTTTTCTGTATAGAAAACTGCCACAGATCTCCATCAGCTCTGAAGCTGGCGTATGGTGCCCTCTCTCTGCTCATAGAAGCAGAGCTTTCAGGGCCCTCCTTCTCTCTCCCACACCCAGCTGAGCAGGGGGGGATAAGGGCGGGTATGGTCATAGAAATCTGGAGCATGCAACTCCAACTACTGTCCTGTGTTATGACAAACACACCATAGAACACAGAGCAGTACAGTCCTAATTAACTTAGGACGTGTGCCCCTTTTGTTTATTAGAAACAGCATTTGTTCCATTTTGTCAGTTTAACTTAGACTTGTACCCCTTTTGTTTATTAGGAGCAGTGTTTGTTCCATTTTGTCAGTTTAGATGAGTGATGCAAGCTTGCGCTTGCACCGCTCTTTGTTAATTCCAACATTATGTACTGGGTTTTATATGGAGGCATGAGGGCTTGAGTTACAAAAGGCATATTGGATGTTCACTTTTCAAGTGAAGTTGCACTCTGCAGGGGAATTTTCCCCCGAGCTTAGTTAATGTGGTGACGTTTCACTTTGCAAGAAATACCCGATGGTGTGCAAGAAAAAAAAAAAACAGCATTTTAGCTTGCACGTGATTGGACGAATGAAGTAAGCAGAGCTTCACCTAATTCACTAAGCTTTTGGGAAAATTCTCTTGCAAAGTGAATGATCTATTTGCCTTTATTAAATCAACCCCCACATATGTTATAGAGCGATATGAGGCACTGTCTGCAGTAAAAATAGAGGAGGCACGGGGGAGTTATTTGCTAAAACTGAAGCACGCAGAATATGGTACAGCTGTTCATAGTGACCAATCAGCTCTTATGCCGCGTACACACAGTCCGACTTTCCGGCGGGAAATGTTCGATGTGAGCTTGTTGGTGGAAAGTCCGAACGTGTGTATGCCGTATCGAAAATTTGCTGTCGGAATTTCCACACACAAATGTCTGAGAGCAGGTTCTCAAACAACAAAACTTGTTGTCGGAAAGTGCGATTGTGTGTACACAAGTCCGTCGCACAAAAGTTCACGCATGCTCTCAATCAAGCAGAAGGAACCGCAATGGCTATTGAACTTCCTTTTTCTCGGCTTGCCGTACATCTTGTACGTCACCGTGTTCGGAATTTTGGGCCAACATTTGTGTGACCGTGTGTATGCAAGACAAGTTTGAGCCAACATCCTTCGGAAAAAAAGTTTTTTTTGGGCGGAAAGTCCGATCTTGTATACGCAGCATTAGATTTTATTGTCAAAGCTTATCTGAACAAGCTGATGTTAGAAACTGTTTGGTTACTATGCACAGCTGCACTAGATTCTGTGTGCTCCAGTTTTAGTGAATTCCCCACACCATGTGTGTAGGACAGAGGTCTGAGGCACTGCGTATATCAGAGAGGAATGTAGCACTCAGGGCCGGACTTACTATTGGGCTTGACTGGGCTCAAGCCCATGGGCCCAGCCCAATAGGGGGCCCCGCCGAGATACATAGCTGACAGGGCTGGACTGGCCTACCAGGCACGGTGAGGTTACGAATATGGGCGCGGTAAGGCTGCGATTATGGGCGGGGTGAGGCTGTGATTATGGGCACGGTGAGGCTGCGATTATGGCCACGGTAAGGCTGCGATTATGGGCACTGTGAGGATGCGATTATGGGCACGGTGAGGCTGCAATTATGGGCACGGTGAGACAGCATTATGGGCACGGGGAGGCTGCGATTATGGGCACGGTGAAGCTGCGATTATGGGCAAATGACAAGGCTGCAAATAACACTGACAAGGCTGCAATGACACTGGACAAAGCTGCAGATGGATGGGCAAGGCTGCAGATGGACACTGATAAGGCTGCATTGATGGGCATTTAAATGTAATTTTTTTCCTTAAACTTCCCTCCTAAAAGTTTTTTTCCTTAAAATTCCCTCCTAAACTTGGGGTGCGTGTTATACACCGATAAATACAGTAATGTATAGAAGGTAGGGCCCGAAAGTGACTCAAGCCCAGGGGTCCCCACCACCCTAAGTCCTGCCCTGGTAGCACTGCATGTAGTATAGAGGAATAGGGCACTGCAGGTCATATAAGCTTTAGGGACTGTGTATAACATAGAGGATAGAGGATAGAAGCAATAATTATAGTACCGAGGCGTGATACACTGTGAAATGGAGAGGTGTGGGACATTGCATTCAATAAAGAGGCACAAGACACTTTATTAGAGAAGCACAAGGCATTGTAATCCAGAGATAAAGGGGGTCAATACTTGTAATAGAGACATGCGGGAGGCTGCCAGTAGTAAAGACGGTAGAGAGCCATATCTATGTACAAGACAATTTCTTAGTTTGTGTGCAGTCCGTCTTTATGTATTTTGCTTTCTTTTTGTGTACAAAATGAATTCCTGTGTGTGCGGTTTCCTTTCTTGTACTTCACTTTTTGCAGAAAGAGAGCACCTTTTGAAAACTGAAGTACCAAGGTTAGATGTGAATGAAAATATGATGTAATGATCCTTATACAGTATGTACATTAATAGAACAGAGGTGTTATATATATATATACTCAGACAATAATTATTTTATTCTTTTTCATGTGCCCTGTGGAGAAAAAAAATATGCCTTCTTCCATATACTCGAGATTGAGACAATGGGCTCACAGTTCAATAGATGTTTGCTGATATAGTAGCTAAAGTAACCAATGTCTCCATTATCTTGTGCTGTGTTTTAAAGGCATTTGTGTTAGTAAAGATGTTTTATTTTTTTAAAGACTAAAGTGAGCAGTCAGCTTTTTCAAGCATTTGGGCAAAAGAGTAAAGTATAGCATGGCTCGTGTATTAATGAGGTTTGGAAAACAACACCTGAAATAATTTAAAATAGAAGCAATAAATCGTTATGGTGGAAACAACCAAGGATATATTTTGCAAGTGCCATAGATGGTGATTTCTCTCTACTGCATGCTCACATATATGTAATTTATTGTGACATGCAGAGTTAATTTATTAATCCCCGGTGTCATAACCATTAAACTCACATTTTGCATCTTGGATCAGTGACTTCCATTCAATATTTTGAGACATGCATGTCCATCACCAAAACATGAAGGGTGTAAAACAATACTATACTTTTTGCCAGTATGAACAAGCAGAATTCTGTGTCCCTTGTATTTAAATCACATTTGTTTGCTTATGCACCTATCTAGTCTGGACAGTGTCCTAGGTCTCAGCCTGTGGCCACTAGCCTCAACTCAGCCACGAGTACACTAACCTGCCTAAGTACTAGTGGTATCCATAGAACCTTAAAATACTTTATTAACAGTATAGCACTGTGGACAGTTTCACTTTTTAGTAGTACCACCATCTGATTGGTAGACTGCTGTCATTCAAGGGGTGGAACCTACAACAGATTCCCCAACATTAGGGGCTAAAGTAAAAGCATAGCCATCCATTACAGCACAAGGTAAATTGGATTGTTTTTTTAATCCATATTGTATATTAAAATCCATAGATTTTATCAAATATTCATGTTTGGTGTCAATAAAGAATATCTTCACCTAAGTGTAATGACATGGCTTGTTAACTAGAATAACAATACTTTTTAGATAAATAGAAATAGATTTTTTTATTAGCACAGTTGCAATATATCTTGTATAACTTTTGCACTGATTGATTTTACCATAACTTACAGGTTTGACTAACTTTAACTTAAAGATTTCGATTTTAGTAGTTGTTATTATTAATGAAGTTCTGCATCTCTGATTCACACATAAAAGATATATGTAGAAACACAGAAGAACT
The DNA here is from genome assembly GCA_028564925.1 of Lithobates sylvaticus. Classification (NCBI taxonomy): domain Eukaryota; kingdom Metazoa; phylum Chordata; class Amphibia; order Anura; family Ranidae; genus Lithobates; species Lithobates sylvaticus. The sequence continues at coordinate 388,006,097 of CM053026.1, forward strand.
TGTAGCATAGAAATCGAGGCAGCTTGTCTGAGTACAATGTTATAGAGAATGGGTACTGAAATTTATATAATATAAGGTATACATGTATCAAAATTCGGTTCAGCAGGAATTCGATGTGTGTTTACCCATCTCTGTTTAACTGAAGGACCGGCTTCTGTTGAACAGTCCTGCTTGAAAACAAGCATTTGATTTGCACATGCAGCCAATGGCTGCAGTGCTGATCTGTGTATTCTGACGTGGTGTGAAGTGTGACAGGGGAGATTCCCGCATCCTCATCACTTGTGTGGATGTGGGAATCTGTCAGTTTTTCTCTTTCCGTGCATGCCCAACTTTAGAAGGCCAGTCCTTAATTGTGTGCCCTTAGCAGGTATAATAGGCACAGAGAATATTTGGGCAAGATTTGGTAAAGATACAAATGGTCTATCGCATCCCAAAATTGAATATAATAAGTTTTGATAGGCTGAAGTGTGCATAAACACTGGCCAGTACCCCTAGGGGATGCTTAGGGTAAAGATAGACACTAAAAGAGTATATGCATTTGAAAAGGTATATATTTATTCAAAATATATTTTTGAATAAATATATACCTTTTCAAATGCATATACTCTTTTAGTGTCTATCTTTACCCTAAGCATCCCCTAGGGGTACTGGCCAGTGTTTATGCACACTTCAGCCTATCAAAACTTAAGGTATAATAGGCATCTGCTTTCAATCTTTAAGAATGCCCTAATTAAAATCTAATACTTAATAGACAAAAGCGAACTCCAGGTTTGGGTCAAATGTGAGTTTGACCCAAACCCAGCCCGGTGGAAGTATGGCTAGCCACTTAACAAACTGGCCAAATTTGTCTAGTTCACTTGCATGAATTTCTGTGTGTAAACAAATCAGTCTAGAATCATTTTGCTCAGGTAGAACTACTGATCCCTGGCCAGCCCTGCCAGTGGTCCTGAGCAGTGTTGGTCATCTTACTTTAAAAAAGTAATTAGTTAAGTTACAAATTACTTCTCCCAAAAAGTAATTGCGTTAGTAACTCAGTTACTACATTGGAAAAGTAATTAGTTACTCAGCAAAGTAACTGGCTTTTTTTTTTTATATTTTATACGTGTAACTAAGGGGCGGGTCTAGTATTACTGTAACCAAGGGGCGCATTTATTATTATTGTTATATATCGTGTAACCAAGGGGCGCATTTATTATTATTGTTATATATTGTGTAACCAAGGGGCTGCTCTATTATTACTCTAACCAAGGGGCAGATCTGTTATAGCGTGTAAGCAAGTGGCGGGTCTATTATTATTATATCGTTTAAGGGGCGGATGGCTACAGAAGAGGGCGAATGTTTAATTAATGGGCAGAGCTCGATATATAACAATAATAATAAATGCGCCCCTTGGTTACAGTAATACTAGACCCGCCACTTAGTTACACGATAGACGCCCCTTGCAGAGTAGCATGAGCATCAGGAGCGTGCGGCATCGCCTCGTACAATTACATGTTAACTGCACCTGCGCGGTGTAGAGTTCACTCAGAGCTGTTTAGGTTCGGCAATTTTCGGAAGCTCCGTAGTCCTTCGTACTGCGCAAGCCTTGCGCCTGCGCAGTACAGGGGGTCCTTATCCGGTGTCGGAACTTTTTCGGCAGGACACCGTAATTACACTACTGCCATCTAGTGGTGGTAGATGTAATTGGGGTAACTAAGCCAAAGTAATGGGAACTGAGTTACCATGAGGGGAAAAGTAATCAGTTAGATTACTCGTTACCCTCTAAAGTAACTGCGTTAGGTAACTCAGTTTATTTTAACTCAGTTACTTACATCACTGGTCCTGAGTGATATCATTGACCAAATATGGACCATATTTGGTCAATGACGCCACCAGTATCTCCAGGAAGGAATCTGTCATTTTGTGGAAGTGATGTGGCCAGTCAACATACTTCGGATGGAGGATCATCATGATGGTGGAGAAACATTATTAGCAGGTTGTCATGGCAATGGGTGCTTGTGATTAATGCTGAATCTAAATCACTGGATGACATTATTGTTGATGGATTTACATTGTGGGATATTGTTTACCATTTTTCATATACCTGTTAAAATCAGCGATTTTTGGTAGTACATTACTTAGAACCCCCGAACATTATATATTTTCTGAAAGCAGATATCCTGGAAAATAGGGTGGCCGTTGTTGTTTTTTTCTGTTGCATGATATTTGCGCAACCATTTATTAACCAGTTCAGCCCGTAAGGTTTTACCCCCTTAATGACCAGGCCATTTTTTTTACGATACGGCACTGCATTACTTTAACTGACAATTGCATGGTCGTGCGACGCTGTGCCCAAATAATAAATAAATAAAATAAAATTTTGAAAAAAACAAAACAATATTTTTAACTTTTGCTATAAAATACATCAAATAAAAATATGTTAAAAATATTATTTCTTCCTCAATTTAGGACAATATGTATTCTGCTGCATATTTTTAGTAAAAAAAATCCCAATTAGCGTTTATTGATTGGTTTGTGCAAAAGTTATCATGTTTACAAATTATGGGATATTTTTATGGCATTTTTATTTTTACTAGTAATAGCGGTGATCAGCGACCTACCTGACACCTGCACTCACCTACTTGACCATTACACTCACCTACCTGACACATGCACTCACCTACCTTACACATGCACTCACCTACCTGACCATTACACTCACCTAACTGACCATTACACTCACCTACCTGACACGTGCACTCACCTACCTGACCATTACACTCACCTGCCTGATACATGCACTCACCTACCTGACCATTACACTCACCTAACTGACCATTACACTCACCTACCTGACACATGCACTCACCTACCTGACCATTACACTCACCTACCTGACACGTGCACTCACCTACCTGACACATACTTCCTGCACTACTCACATCCCCATCCCCCCACACACAGTACAATGTAGATCGGAGGATCCAGCATCCTTACCTTTCTATGGCCTCATCGTCCAGCTCTCCCCGGGCAGTATTGTAGGAATCCCCACCATCCAGCCGCTCCTCGCTATCCCCACCGCCAGGAGGTCAGCTAGCAGCCACTCCACCTCTCCCCATGGCCATGGATAATCTGCTCCGAGCACTGCCCCCCCCCCACCGCTTTTTCACAGGCTGCACCAGAGGGACAGACTGAACCAAAGTCATCCTGGAGCAGGGAGAGCTGGAATAGGGTGCCTGCAGAAAGGAATGCCTGAATGCCTTACCGGGGGTGTAGGGGTCCGGGGGAGGCAATAAGCTGCAGAACAGAGTCGGGACAGTGGAGGAAGAATTTTACACCCCCCTAAACATCGTAACAAGATGACTAGCTGCCCACCACCCTGCCAACGTCACTGGCACTGATGCAAGGAAGGGAGCCGGCTCCTCCGTGCCTGCACCGTCAGTGCAAGTGACTGCCTGGCTGGGGGATTCCCCTGGCGTGCCGACAGAAAGGGTTTGCTGTGCCAGCTGTGGCACGCGTCGCATAGGTTCGCCATCACTGTGATTGGGTATTTCTTTGCAAAGTACATTTTTACCACATTCACTAAGCTAAGGGAAAATTCACTTGCAAAGTAAAAATTCCATTGTAACGTGAGCAGCCTATTTGCCTTTAGTAAATCAACCCATAAGTGTCAGCTGTTGTGAAATACAAATTTTTCCACTCAAAGAATATAACACAAATCAAGAGCCTTATTCTGCTTGAAGACCTGCAAAACATTACTAAATGTATACAAGCTTTGTGCTTTGTATGCACCAGAAAAAGACTTGTAAACATTACATATAGGGTAAAAGTCTGTGTACTACTTACAAATGCACTCCACTATTCTAACATTATTTTAGTCATTTACACCCATCACTGGCTGCCAATAAGATGGAGAATTCCATTAAATTCTTATCTGCTGACTTACAAGGCACTGAAAAACCATGACCATATATATTTTAAGGCTCAACCTTCTTTCTTCATTCCTTAGACCAGGGGTCTCCAAACTTTCTAAACAAAGGGCCAGTTTACTGTCCTTCAGACTTTAGGGGGGCCGGACTGTGGCCATTGGGAGTAGAAATGGTCCTGACATCAGTAGGAAAAAAATAATGTCCCATCGTTTGTTTCAGTCTGAGTAATTGTGCTTCATCATTGGTGTCAGTGGGAGGAATTGTACCCCATTGTTGGTGTCATTGGGCCCCATGGTTGGTCTCATTGAAAGGAATGGTGCCCCATCATTGGGCCCCATTGTTGGTCCCATTAGGAGGAACAGTGCCCCCTCATTTGGTGTCATTGGGCCCGTTTTTGGTCTCATAGGGAGAAACAGTTCCCCATCATTGGGTGTCATTGGGCCCCATTGTCAGTGTCTCACGGGAGAAAGTGTGCCCTATTATTGGTATTAGTAGAAGGAATTGTGCCTCTTCATTTGTGGCCAATTATGGCCCCAAGGGCCGAATAAAAGCAAGCAAAGGGCCACATCTGCCCCCCAGGTAACAGTTTGGAGACCACTGCCTTAGACCTAAGAAACCTGGACTTTCCAGAATCTTTACTAAAATCATATGGTGTATGGCAATTACTCATGAGGGTCCAACACTGTGGATCTCTCTCTTCTGTGGCCATCAATAGATATTAAAAACAAAACAAAAAAAAGAATGCACTTGTTTATTCAATCTTATTTCATTTATAATAATATTGTTACATTCACCACTTTTTGTAATGTGCATTGAGTGCAAAAATGCTGTTATTATTACTAACAACGATGGTAATTGTTAAATAAGTAAAGTAATAACACATTGCTTTACTTATTAATTAATATGAAATTTGAGAAGGTGATACTTATTAATGTTTTATTTTATTGTATATAGACTCATTTCTTAACATAAAAAGACTTTACTAGTAACAGTAATTAGGAAACCTGTAAAATAACATTTAATTGAAACGTAAAAATGATTTAACTGATTTAAAAAACCCTGTTCCTTTGAGACAAACAGACGTGCGCTTGTTATGGCAAGACAGATACAAACATGGGAACGTGTGCTCAGCTTCAACAAATTCATGAGCCCATAGTCCCAAGCCAAAAACAGGCTTGCAATTTGTACTGCAGTTAATTTTATTAAACTGCAGTATCCCTGAAGCATCACCTGAAACTGGTGGCCTTTAAACTTTATTGAATCAGACCCATAATCATGAAATTGATCCAGGATTTGCACAGGTTTATTACTGTACTGCTCATACCACAAATATTGCTAGAAAGTAACAACAATCAGGGCCACCGATAGGAAGGGGACCACCGGTCTTCCTGTAGGGGGTCCGGCACACAGGGCGCTCAAACAGAAATGAGATCAGTGTGGCAGGACAATTGTAGGAACTATGCACAGTGCTGCTTTTTCTTGCACCAACTGAAAACAGGTTTATCCCCTTCTCCCTCCTGCTGGCTTTTTTCAGCTGCTGGAGGGAGAGACACAGTGCATAGTTCCTGTAATTAACCCGCAGAGGTGTTGGCTTTTCTCTACACAAGGGGGATGTGTCAGGACTGAGAGCGGGGGAAGAGGCCGGTAAATATGTAATTTACCGGCCCCTTCCTTTTCTTAATGGACACAGTAAGCTATCAGTACTATAAGATAGTGATTATAATCAAACTAGTAATGACAAGTGAAAAATATAATCAAATGGCGCTTAAACAAGGAAAAAAACAAAAACAAAATAAAAACTATAAAAATATATAAATATATATAACACCACGTGAAATAGTGTCCGTATGATGATACAGAAAACAATCTTCATTAATATTTGTGCAAATTCAAAGAAAATGTGAATCAATCTTCCAAAGAAAAATAAGTCCACCAAAAAATCTTCAATAGAATGATCAAATAAATCTTCCACCACACCAACTTGTGTTCCCTCTCCCAATGAGACCGCACTCACCGAATGGTATTGCCTCGCACTCGCGTGGTTGGCAAATATAGCGATTGAACCCCACCTGGGTTACTTGTGCGATCACTCCAAACTTGAAAACTCCATATGTGAAAACAAATAAAAAATGTGCCTCCACATAGGGTGATACTGTGATAAAACTTATTTATTCAAATTCAACCTCACTCACACTTCAATGTTTCAACTTACAAAAACACAAATGTGGTCAACATGTGGTCAACCTCTCTTGTTTGTGTTTTTTTCCTTGTTGCCAGAGGTTTTTTGTGTCATAACTGGTGATCCACCATTGTATGTTTTTTTGGTCCCTATCCGGTCATGATTAACCAGTAGTGGTACATGATCGGGTTGTAAAAAAGATCACATATATTATAGACTCTTTGATTCTATCTAGTTTTTTATTATGCTTTTTATCTATTTTAAAGTTGGTGTCAGATGAATATTCTTACGCCTATTTTATCATTATATCCATGTATAGATATACACAAGAGTATGGTGTTCTAGCCGCATACTCCTGTGTTTCTACTTACATCATAAGTATTGATCATTACCAACCGTTTTTTTCTGGGTCAGAGATTGGTGTATATTCATCTACACTAACCTATTTCTCCCTTATGGTCAGACAGGTGCTGTAGGACCAATCCGGGTTTTTAATATTTATGTCATTTTATGGGTCACACATATATAGTTGCACCATGCAGATAATATCTACATTGAGGACTGAATTTATATGTGTGTGACGGTTTAGATTTTTTAATGCTGACTCTCTATTTTGTATGTTTGTAAATAACACATGTGAATCATGTAAGATTGCTGTAAACAGTGATGAGCCATGGTAGTTCAAATATGTAATGTACATGGATGGAGTGGCTGAACGCACTAAGATCACAATTGGGGGTCACTTAAAAGCAGACATAGATTGAACCTAGGGTGGATGGAGATATGGGACTATATCTGTTCAGTACTCCGTCTGCGCAGGCGTGATCGGCGGACTAATTACCGTTATGTCACGCCGATATGCAGGTGTAGATCTTCGGCCCATGGAAAATGCGCACGCATCATTGCACGCCAGCGTCCCCCTACTGCGCATGCGCGGGCGTGTGTTAGAGTGGCGCGCGCAGGAGAGGCGCGCGCACTCTGTTTACTTTGTATGGCGCATTGAAGATGCGCTCGTATCATTGCACGCCAGCGTCCCTTTACTGCGCATGCGCGGGCGTGTGATAGAGAGGCGCGCGCAGGAGAGGCGCGCGCAGGATATGCGCGCGCACTCTGTTTATGCTGTACGGCGCATGCGCAAATGCAAATTACGGGTGTGTACAGTGTACAGTCGTGCCACCCGGAAGCAACACCCTAGGCCCTGTTTTTTTCCCTATGGGATGGACGAACGGGACACAGCTGGCTCTATGGGAAGAGCTAGTGGACTTGATCGAGCGAATCACCCGCACCTGAGGTCTTACAGGTAATTGGCCCATTGCGATCATGTGATCGCTCTCAACATCATTTAGGGAAGCGTTTGGTGTCCGTGTAGCCAACCCCCTTTTTGGAGAAGTCATACCGACGAAACATGTCAAGGGCGTGGCTACACGGACACTGAGATACTCAACATTTCAATTTTTGTGTATGATTATTTGAATCTGTGTGCGGACTCCTCTACTACTATTTTTTGAGATCACTGCCCGGCAACCTCACTGAAGTGACTCCTGGAGAAAGAACCCACACCAGGAGCAGAGCTGCGAGGGGTGGTGAGATCACGTGTTATCCAGTTTCCAACCCAGTTGTTTTACCCATTGGTGATCATATGTGCGCTCTGTCGGCCCATCTGTTATCCAAAAGTTGCAGTGGATTGTGTGCTGTATTTGGCTTTTTTACATTTGTGTTTTTGTAAGTTGAAACATTGAAGTGTGAGTGAGGTTGAATTTGAATAAATAAGTTTTATCACAGTATCACGCTATGTGGAGGCACATTTTTTATTTGTTTTCACATATGGAGTTTTCAAGTTTGGAGTGATCGCACAAGTAACCCAGGTGGGGTTCAATCGCTATATTTGCCAACCACGCGAGTGCGAGGCAATACCATTCGGTGAGTGCGGTCTCATTGGGAGAGGGAACACAAGTTGGTGTGGTGGAAGATTTATTTGATCATTCTATTGAAGATTTTTTGGTGGACTTATTTTTCTTTGGAAGATTGATTCACATTTTCTTTGAATTTGCACAAATATTAATGAAGATTGTTTTCTGTATCATCATACGGACACTATTTCACGTGGTGTTATATATATTTATATATTTTTATAGTTTTTATTTTGTTTTTGTTTTTTTCCTTGTTTAAGCGCCATTTGATTATATTTTTCACTTGTCATTACTAGTTTGATTATAATCACTATCTTATGGTTACACATTTTTAAAGTGGCTGCTAGGTGTTTATTCACATTTAGAATTTGAGTAGGTGGTGTTTATCACACACACATCTATCCACACATTGTTTGGTACTATTGGCGCAAGGGTGGTCAGTTATTCTAGGAGCGGCATTATAGAGTATCTACCAATCAGACTACATACATATTTTTTACCCAGTGCGGCCATGGAAGCCATAAATTATTTGTCTAGCCGACAAATGAACCCAGAGAGCATCTTCTCCACCAATCAAGTCATGGTTGACTATGAAGAAGATATTTCAGGTTCTTTAAAAACCCTTGAAAATCTTTTAGAAAAACAACTAAAAACATGGTGGGACATCTTCACTTTCGAACACTATGAAAAGGAAGGCTTAATTTTTAGGAGTCTGAGATGGGAAGTTTCCCCTCAGGATGGTCTTACTGACCAGAAATACATGGATGAATGGCTGGAATTTTTTAACAAAGCTGGAAAGGAATTACAGTCATTAGTTTTAAAACGTAAACGCATTAAGCTAGACATTATAAAACAAAAAATTAGTGCTTTACAATCTATTTTAGAACCTGTCAATGAGTCAAATCAAGTTAAGGATTTTAATGTGAACATGAAGAAAAAACTAGATAAGGTGGATCAAGATACCCAAAAAAAGAAAGTAAAAAAATATATCAGGGATGTAAATGATTTTCAATCCCACAAAATCTATGTATGGCAAGGACAATGTATAGGGGGTGAGGAGGTACCTAGGGAGGTTATAAACATGGCTGGTCCAAGCATCCAGAAAAATTACCAATCAAAAAATAGACCGGCACAAAATTTAGTGAGAGAAGGAGGGAAAATCACCAATCAGAGTGGTCCAGGAGGAAACCGTCATGGGAAGATCACCCATCCTGTACCCTTTCAGGGTGATTACAATCAATTGGACAGGAATAGTCGAACTGATCATCCCCAACCACTAAATAGACCTCACCTTTCGGAGAATGGTTATCACCCATATCAACAGTATTCGTCCCCACAAACCTTTAGAGAAAGTCCTATCCGCCAATTCCATTCCCCTAGATGGAACAGGGACCATACGCCTCAATGGAATGCCCACTATCCAGGTTATTATCAACCTCAGTGGCAACATCATTATGCCCCCAATAACTATTTCGAGTCTAGGAACAATACTAATGATAATGGGTATTGGAGGGGATCGGAAGATCCACATTGTAATAACTATTGGAACCAACACCCCCCACCGCCACCTTTTTTAGGACAGAGGGGATGGGGAGGAAGGGGGGGACACCAAAAAAGAACCCCCAAATGCAGAAACAGAAGGGAGGGGACAAACCCCCACCCTCACAACACGGAAGCTCAACAACCCAAAAAGGGTCAGGGGATGTAGGGCCGGTCGACGGAAACAGCTCCAGAAAACGAGCAAGGGACAACTAGACCAGGGGATCTATAATTTGAGTAAAGTAATACTTGATCCAAATGAGATTAATATTCTCAACCTGGGTCTCAAATGTGCCCCTAAAAAAGGCTTGAATAAATTTGATGTTTATATCGATACCCACAAGTTCGTAAGAACTTTGAATATGAAAAAGTACTTTTTAAGCCAACCGGTAGTCAATCGCCCTACTACTACATATAGATCTGAAATGATTGATAGTGGACTTAGAAATAAGTCCATTTTTAATCTCCTTAACCCAAGCAACCATTACATTGAGGTTTTTAAAAATTTGGTGTTGAAAGACATTGAAGCCCTGGTTCCAAAGAAAAACATCAATCCTGGTTATATTAAGGACGGGATTAAATCCCTGGAAAAACGAAAGGACATCATTGTCCGTCCAGCGGATAAGGGCGGGGGAGTTGTACTGATGGACAGATCCTTTTACATTGAACAGCTTGACAATTTAGTGGGAGATACCAACACATACCACAAATTGGCGGCAGACCCCACTGATCCTTATAGGACTCAGTTAGATCATTTGGTTGAATGGGGCTATGCTATTAAGGCTTTAAATCTTAAGGAAAAAAGGTACTTAGTACCTAGCTCATCAAGAATACCTGTAATATACACTCTGCCCAAAATCCATAAGAATAGCCAAGTACCACCTGCTCGACCGATCGTTAACGGTATAGGTTCCGTTACGGCGAGATTAGGTGAGTACTTGGACAAGTTCTTGCAACCCAGTGTTAAAAGTACGCAAGCTTATCTGAAGGACACTTCAGATCTTCTATCTCTGCTGAAGGACATCAAAATCAGTACAACAGCTGATACATATTTAGTAACAGCTGATGTACGTTCTTTATATACCGTCATTCAGCATGACGATGCTGCACTGGCACTTAATTGGCCCCTCAGCAAGAGGGATGATATTCCATATGTTCAGAAGAGGTTTTTGGGTCATGTGCTTGATTTTTGCATGACCCATAATTACTTCTGGTGGAACGGTCACTTCTATTCTCAACAGGTTGGCGTGGCAATGGGAGCGAAGTTCGCTCCCAGCCTAGCCAACCTGTTTATGGCTGAATGGGAGGACAGGTACGTGTTCAGAGATCAACATCCTCAATTAAAATTCTACAAACGGTACATAGATGATTTAATTTTCATCTGGGAGGGGTCCCAGGAATCCGTTTTGGAGTTTTTGGAGGGGTTGAATCTTAATAATAATAACATCCAATTGGACCATCACGTTGATGATCATACTATCAACTTTTTAGATTTAGTTATCTTCAAAGACAAGGATGAGCTGAACACAAAGGTTTACTTTAAACCGACAGATCGGAATAGCTACCTGTCCATTAGAAGTGGCCATCATCCATCCTGGATCAGGAATATCCCTAAGGGCCAAATTTTAAGAGTAAGGCGTAATTGTAGTAACATCATGGACTATTACGATCAAGCAGAGATATTGAAAAGCAAATTTGTACAAAAAGGGTATGAAGAGGAGTCCTTGAAACAAATTATCCAGGATGTGTCAGAGATACCTAGAGATGAGTGCTTAAAAAAGAAAGAGCCTAGCGTGGTTAACAGCGCAGGTGACATGAACCAACACCAATTAGGGTTCATTTCTAATTTTCATGCACAGTATAAGGAGGTAGAGGGCATTTTCAAAAGACATTGGCACATTCTGCGCCAGGATAGGCATTTAGGAGGGTTATTATATGAACATCCTAGGTTCATTTATAGGCGAGCCCCGAGTTTTGGGGACCAAATTGTTAAGAAAATTTTGGACCCCCCAGATAAACAAGGTCCAAAAATTGATCTCAAGGGGTTTTATGCCTGCAGAAAGTGCATTTGCTGTAGGACCGTTAACATCAGTAACAGAGGGAAACTTAATTTTTCCAACAGAGATGGCGAGGCCTTCGACATTAATGAGTTTATCACATGCAACACAACACATGTTGTTTATCTCATGTGGTGTCCGTGTGGACTCTTTTATGTCGGTAGGACCAAAAGGCTTCTCAGAATACGGATAGCGGAACATTTAGCTAACATCAGAAAAGGGTTCCGCTAGCACATTTTAGAGAGAAGCACAACCGTGATCCATCTCTGATTCAATTCTGTGGAATAGACACAGTAAAACCATCTTGGAGGGGCTCCAATAGGGTGAGAGATTTATCACAGAGGGAGACCCGCTGGATTTTCTCCATGAAATGTATGAGCCCTAGGGGGTTGAATATTGAGGTGGACCTCAACTGCTTCATTAACAATTTTTGAAGTCAGAGCATTGGCTTAATGCGGTCAGTCGATCATGACAGGCCTCTTGCCAAAGCGCGATGTGGTCAACCTCTCTTGTTTGTGTTTTTTTCCTTGTTGCCAGAGGTTTTTTGTGTCATAACTGGTGATCCACCATTGTATGTTTTTTTGGTCCCTATCCGGTCATGATTAACCAGTAGTGGTACATGATCGGGTTGTAAAAAAGATCACATATATTATAGACTCTTTGATTCTATCTAGTTTTTTATTATGCTTTTTATCTATTTTAAAGTTGGTGTCAGATGAATATTCTTACGCCTATTTTATCATTATATCCATGTATAGATATACACAAGAGTATGGTGTTCTAGCCGCATACTCCTGTGTTTCTACTTACATCATAAGTATTGATCATTACCAACCGTTTTTTTCTGGGTCAGAGATTGGTGTATATTCATCTACACTAACCTATTTCTCCCTTATGGTCAGACAGGTGCTGTAGGACCAATCCGGGTTTTTAATATTTATGTCATTTTATGGGTCACACATATATAGTTGCACCATGCAGATAATATCTACATTGAGGACTGAATTTATATGTGTGTGACGGTTTAGATTTTTTAATGCTGACTCTCTATTTTGTATGTTTGTAAATAACACATGTGAATCATGTAAGATTGCTGTAAACAGTGATGAGCCATGGTAGTTCAAATATGTAATGTACATGGATGGAGTGGCTGAACGCACTAAGATCACAATTGGGGGTCACTTAAAAGCAGACATAGATTGAACCTAGGGTGGATGGAGATATGGGACTATATCTGTTCAGTACTCCGTCTGCGCAGGCGTGATCGGCGGACTAATTACCGTTATGTCACGCCGATATGCAGGTGGAGATCTTCGGCCCATGGAAAATGCGCACGCATCATTGCACGCCAGCGTCCCCCTACTGCGCATGCGCGGGCGTGTGTTAGAGTGGCGCGCGCAGGAGAGGCGCGCGCACTCTGTTTACTTTGTATGGCGCATTGAAGATGCGCTCATATCATTGCACGCCAGCGTCCCTTTACTGCGCATGCGCGGGCGTGTGATAGAGAGGCGCGCGCAGGATATGCGCGCACACTCTGTTTATGCTGTACGGCGCATGCGCAAATGCAAATTACGGGTGTGTACAGTGTACAGTCGTGCCACCCGGAAGCAACACCCTAGGCCCTGTTTTTTTCCCTATGGGATGGACGAACGGGACACAGCTGGCTCTATGGGAAGAGCTAGTGGACTTGATCGAGCGAATCACCCGCACCTGAGGTCTTACAGGTAATTGGCCCATTGCGATCATGTGATCGCTCTCAACATCATTTAGGGAAGCGTTTGGTGTCCGTGTAGCCAACCCCCTTTTTGAAGAAGTCATACCGACGAAACATGTCAAGGGCGTGGCTACACGGACACTGAGATACTCAACATTTCAATTTTTGTGTATGATTATTTGAATCTGTGTGCGGACTCCTCTACTACTATTTTTTGAGATCACTGCCCGGCAACCTCACTGAAGTGACTCCTGGAGAAAGAACCCACACCAGGAGCAGAGCTGCGAGGGGTGGTGAGATCACGTGTTATCCAGTTTCCAACCCAGTTGTTTTACCCATTGGTGATCATATGTGCGCTCTGTCGGCCCATCTGTTATCCAAAAGTTGCAGTGGATTGTGTGCTGTATTTGGCTTTTTTACATTTGTGTTTTTGTAAGTTGAAACATTGAAGTGTGAGTGAGGTTGAATTTGAATAAATAAGTTTTATCACAGTATCACGCTATGTGGAGGCACATTTTTTATTTGTTTTCACATATGGAGTTTTCAAGTTTGGAGTGATCGCACAAGTAACCCAGGTGGGGTTCAATCGCTATATTTGCCAACCACGCGAGTGCGAGGCAATACCATTCGGTGAGTGCGGTCTCATTGGGAGAGGGAACACAAGTTGGTGTGGTGGAAGATTTATTTGATCATTCTATTGAAGATTTTTTGGTGGACTTATTTTTCTTTGGAAGATTGATTCACATTTTCTTTGAATTTGCACAAATATTAATGAAGATTGTTTTCTGTATCATCATACGGACACTATTTCACGTGGTGTTATATATATTTATATATTTTTATAGTTTTTATTTTGTTTTTGTTTTTTTCCTTGTTTAAGCGCCATTTGATTATATTTTTCACTTGTCATTACTAGTTTGATTATAATCACTATCTTATGGTTACACATTTTTAAAGTGGCTGCTAGGTGTTTATTCACATTTAGAATTTGAGTAGGTGGTGTTTATCACACACACATCTATCCACACATTGTTTGGTACTATTGGCGCAAGGGTGGTCAGTTATTCTAGGAGCGGCATTATAGAGTATCTACCAATCAGACTACAAGCTATCAGTACTGATCATTCCTGTGTCCATTGATAACTGAGCATAGTCAGGGAATTTTTGTGTATTTATAGTGAAAATAGTGAAATTATTGTTTTGTTATTTTGGGGGGGGGGTCCTTGTCAGGTAGGCTGTTTGGGGCCCTGTTATTTCTAACAGCGGCCCTGACAGCAAACCAATTTAAAGCATGGCACCCCCAAGAATATGATCTATATTTGCTGTGCTATAGTTAAAACACAATTTAACCAGTTCCATACCGCGTCATAGTAATATGACGGTGGCAGGAACCCTTCCTCCCTCCGGGTGGACGGCATATGACCGTGTGCGCTTCTCGCTGCTACTGGGGCCCGCAGAAGCCCCCCAGGGGCCCGCAGCATGGCGATCAAGGATGAGGCGTGTACCTCGGATACAGCCCATCCCCGATCATGGTAAAGAGCCAATGAAATTGGCTCTTTACCATGTGAGTGGCTGTGTCCAATCACAGCAGGTCACAAGTGTAAACAAACCCGAGTGTAATGGCTGCTGCTGGGTTCTCCTCCTCACACACCGATCCAGTGAGAGAAGGAGAAATCGGAACAGTGAGTTACAGTGTTACAGTGTTACTGTTCATTAATACTGTGCCCAGATTGCCCCCCTCGAATAAAGAATACCTGTCACGCCCATCAAGAGTACCTGTCTCCCCCATCAAGAGTACCTGAGTACCTGTCACCCCCATCAAGAGTACCTGAGTACCTGTCACCCCCATCAAGAGTACCTGAGTGCCTGTCACCCCCATCAGGAGTACCTGAGTACCTGTCACCCCCATCAGGAGTACCTGTCATCCCCATCAGGAGTACCTGAGTACTGTCACCCCCATCAGGAGTACCTGTCACCCCCATCAGGAGTACCGGAGTACCTGTCACCCCCATCAAGAGTACCGGAGTACCTGTCACCCCAATCAGGAGTATCTGTCACCCCTTCTGAGTACCTGTCACCCCCATCAAGAGTACCGGAGTACCTGTCACCCCGATCAGGAGTATCTGTAACCCCTTCTGAGTACCTGTCATCCCGTCTGAGTACCTGTCACCCCATCTGAGTACCTGTCCCGTGAGCCCAGCAGTGCTTGACGTGCAGCCAATTTCTAGCTGATATACAGCCCATTAGTCCCCATCATGCAGCCCTGTCATACAGCCACCATGTCCAGAAGCATATACACTCCAGAAGAGGCATACCAAATGCTAAGCCTGACCGATGAGAGCAGCGGGGAGCTCTCACCGCCCCAGTACAGTTCTGATTATAGTTCCGATTTTATTTCGCAATATGAGCCCCCCGAAGGCAGTACATCCGAATCAGAGGAGGAAGTAGTCCATCCAAAAAGACAACAGTCTGAACACCAGGCGGCTACCAGCAGCGCCAGACACCCCAAAGGCCAATCAGCAAATGCCAACTGCGCTAGACTCCAGAAGGAGAGGCCCAGTACAAGCGCTGCTAGACCCCAGGAGGAAAGGCCCAGTACAAGCGCTGGAATTCCACACCAAAGAAGTAGGGCCCATACCCATTTTCCGGATGCCTTGGAAAACACATTGTGGCTGCCTTCTAGCACAGGGTCAGCCACAATCCCCCCTTTCACAGCGCTGCCAGGTGTGCAGGCCAACACCGAAGGTTTCTCTGAAATCGATTTTTTTAATGTATTTTTCCCTGATGAGTAACTTCAAAGCATCGTTTGCCAAACAAATCTTTTTGCCCGTCAGTACATAGAAAACAACCCCAACTCATGCTATGCCCGCCCTTTTGAATGGAGACCCCTAACAGTGGAGGAGCTTAGATTGTTTTTAGGCCTTACGCTAAACATGGGGCTTACAAAAAAAAAAAAAAACGAACTGCATGCCAATTGTTTCAGCTGTGATGTCCAGGTCCCGTTATGACATGATCATTCAGTTCCTGCATTTCAGTGATAACTCGCAGTGCCCCCCCCCCCCCCAAATTATTCCGACTTTGATAAATTGTATAAAATTCGCCCCCTAATTGATTTTTTTAATAAGAGGTTTGCCAAACTTTACATCCCTGACCAGAACATCTCTGTGGACGAATCCCTGGTCCATTTCACAGGCCGGCTGGGAATCAAGCAGTATATCCCCTGTAAGAGGGAGAGGTGCGGATTGAAGCTCAACAAACTCTGTGAAAGCTCTTCCAGATATGTGAATGCCTTTTGTGTGTACGAAGGCAAAGACTTCCAGCTCCAGCCCCCTGAGTGTCCAACGTACATGAGAATAAGTGGGAAAATTGTCTGGGAGTTGGCATTCCCACTCCTCCAAAAGGGGTATCACATTTACATGGACAATTACTACACCAGGGTGCCCCTTTTTTGCCACCTATACCTGAAGAAAACTTTGGCCTGTGGTACAGCAAGAAAAAACAGGAAAGGCTTCCCACAGAGTCTAGTCACCACAAGGCTACAAAGGGGGGAATCCGCAAGCCTGAGGAACGAGGAAGTGTTGGCCGTGAAGTGGAGGGATAAGAAAGATGTTTACATCATGTCCACCATCCACGATGACACCTCGTGGAACTTCTCAGAAGACGCAGTCCCATTCAAAAGCCTTGCTGTATCAACGAATACAATAAGTTCATGGGGGGTGGATTTAAACGATCAAATGCTGCAGCCCTATCTTTCAACACGAAAGTCCCAATATACTTCTTCCATTTTATCATTTATAATGCATACATCACTTCTCAAAAATCAACGGAAATGCCCTACCCCTTTATTAAATGTATCGAAAATATTGTCAATGCCCTGATCTATCAGCAAGGATCCCCCCCAGAAAGCGTTCACTTTATTCGCCATGTTTTTGCCTTTCACGTGAACTGACCCTGGACTATCGACTATGCCTCTGCCTACTGTCTATTTATGCCTTTTACCTGTACTGACCTCGGCTTGTTGACCACGTTTTTGCCTGCTCCTTGGACTGATCTTTCACCCTGCTACACAGGGGTCTCACATATGTGAGGGGCTCCAGAATAGTTTTCCGAGTTGAAAAAAAATGTTTTTGTTTTTCTCTTTGTTTTTTAATTCCCAGAACAGGGTCTGGTTGTCCGGAGGCTTCAAAGTGAGAGAAGCCTCTACCCCTGTTCCCATTCTTCCCTGACCGAGGCCCTAAAATTGATTGTCCTGTCTGCTGCCTGGACCAATACTTTGGCTGTGCTGACAATAACTCTACCTGCACTGACCCAGGACTTTTCATGGACCATGTGCCTGTTGCCTGGACCAATACTTTGGCTGCACTGACCATATCTCTGCCTGCTGCCTGTACTATGGACAGTATTCCTGCCTGCTGCATGGACGATCCTTTTGCTGCTGCTGACTGCTCTCCTCTGTGGACCACTGCACTACTAAAACCACAGGTAATCTTTTCTTTACTCTTTGCTCTGAAGAATGTGTTTTGGTTTGTAATTGGTATGTACAGTACATGCTATGGGTTAGAAATATGAAGGGCCTTCAACAATGTGATAGGTTGCCAGGAATTTGTGTGTGTAATTTATGCTCCTAGAACACCTGGAGGTGTTACTTGGATGTTGGGCCTCTGTATGTGGCCAGGCTATGTAAAAGTCTCACACATGTGGTATTGCCATGTATTTTGGGGTGTCATTTTTGCTATGTACATGCTGTGTGTTGGAAATATCTTATAAATGGACAACTTTGTGTATAAAAATAGAATTTAGATTTTTTCCCACATTTTGCAAAAGACTCATTATGCCTCACAGATTACACATTGGGGTGTTAGCTTTCCAAAATGTGGTCATTTTGTGGACGTTTCCATTGTCCTGGTGCTCCAGGGTCTTGAAAATTATAATAGGTGGTTGAGAAATGAGATGTGTAATTTATGCTTGTAGAACGCCTGAAGGTGCTTCTTCAATGTTGGGCCTCTGTATGTGGCCAGGCTATGTAAAAGTCTCACACATGTGGTATCGGCATACTCAGGAGTAGCAGAATGTATTTTGGGGTGTCATTTTTGCTATGTACATGCTGTGTGTTAGAAATATCTTATAAATGGACAACTTTGTGTAAAAAAAATGCGTTTTCATTTTTTTTCCACATATTCCAAAAACTTCTGGAAAAAAATGAACTGTTCAAAAGACTTATTATGCCTCATAGATTATACGTTGGGGTGTTAGCTTTCCAAAATGGGGTCATTTTGTGGTTGTTTCTATTGTCCTGGTGCTCCAGGGCCTTCAAAAGTGTGATAGGTTGTCATCAAATGAGATGTGTAATTTCTGCTCCTAGAACGCCTGGAGGTGCTACTTGCATGTTAGGCCTCTGTATGTGGGCCAGGCTGTGTAAAAGTCTTACACATGAGGTATCGCTATACTCAGGAGGAGTAGCAGAATGTATTTTGGGGTGTCATTGTAAGTATGCATGTGCTGTGTGAGAGAACTAACTTGTTATTATGACAATTTTGTGTAAAAAAAAAAAAATCCAAATTTTTTATAAATGCCCTATATTGAAGTGGTTAATAACATGTAAAAACAATAAAAATGTAGTGATCATTGCACTAGAAAAAAAAAGTTGACCTTTTTGACCTTTTAAAATTACGTTTTTTCACCCATGCCCCCATGCCAAAATGCTTTGGTAAAAAAAAAGCCTTTGTTTGGAAAAATGAAAAAATTGGAAAAATGAATAGATTTACCTTTCCTCTGAACACCTCTGGTTTCCAGCTGCAATATTTAGTGAACAATGCAGTCATCATCCTTTGGTGAGATCCCAGGGATTGCGTTTTTATGATATTTGTGGTACCTGGCATTCCCTGGGATCTTGTTTAAATTTGCTAACTTTTTTGCTCCACAGGTTTTTTTTTTTGTTGCACTAAATTAGCACACTAACACAAAATGATGCGCTTTTTAATTGCAATAAAACATTGTAGTTCATAGAAAAAAAAAACTAAAAAACAAACCTTCGCTAGGTAGTGGTAGGTAGGAAGTTAATTGTAACACTTTATCATAATTTGTAGTCTTTTTCAGAAATTAAAACAATTATGTTTTTATCCTACATTTTCAAGTGTTGTTTTCTTGAACTAAAACTGTCCTCCAAAGCTAACAGAAAAAAATAGAGGACTTATAGATTCCCTATGAGTTAATCTATGTATGATTTTTAAAAACCCCACACAATTACATGCATATTTAATGAAGTCACTAATAGAATCTCTAAGGAAATGTGCCTCTTTTTGTATGGCTTAAAAATGACATTGATCTGCTTCGGTAATGGAAGAGAACAGATGTAAGTGAGCCAATTAACTCTAATGCATTCTTCAAAAATACAAAAGTATGAAGGACAGCAGAATAACCACTCACGGACTAAAAATATACACAGGTGATTTTTAAAACTAGAATCATCCAAGCTTGTCTGGTTCAAAGTATATAAGCTAAAGATAAATTCAGATACAGTAGATAGATAGATAGATAGATAGATAGATAGATAGATAGATAGATAGATAGATAGATAGATAGATAGATAGATAGATAGATAGATAGATAGATAGAGATGGAGAATTTCTGAGGCAGAAGCTATCCAATTATTGTGCACTTCAGATGAAAAAAAGATGACGGGTGCATGCAAATAGCGCAGATATGTCCAAGCTTGAATTACAAAAACAAGAACAGAGGTCACACCAGCCTTACGCACTCCCTAATAATACATTTTATTAGAATAGTAAAACAGATGTATATTTACAAAAACAGTAAAAAGTCAAGCTCACCAGTATCCAACTGTCCTACACCACATGGTCCATTAAGTGAATCACAACCATGAGAAGACCCTCAGCGATGGCTGACGGCTTCCTCATTGAGGGGGGGAGAGGATCCCCTCCCCATCGCTGAGGGTCTTCTCATGGTTGTGATTTGCATACCATGTGGTCTAGGACAGTTGCTGATGAGCTTGACCTTTTACTGTTTTTGTGAGTATTCTAATAAATGTATTAATTAACCACTAATAAATGTATTATTAACCACTTGCCGACAGGGCCAAAAAACATCTACAGCACGGTCGGATAACTCTGGAAGGGCGTACTATAAAGTCCTCCCAGAATCGTGCTCCCGATCACCCCCCTGGGGCGTGAACCCAGGAATGTCCATGACCGTCTGGTCTCACAGATCAGGCATGTCACGGATCGGGGTAAAGGGCCAATGACAGCTGCTCTTTATCACGTGATCACTCTGTCCAATGACGGAGTGATCACTTGTAAACAAACCGGAGCATATGCGGTTTGGCTCCTCCCCTCTACTCACGCCGATCGGTACATCATGTGAGGAGAGGAGGGAGCCAGTGCAGCAGCGCTGTGGGCTGGATCTGAAGTGCCCACAGCGCTGATCTGTGCCCATCCCTGGCTCATCTATCCATCCATCCCTGGTTTATCTATCCACATTCATGCTCAGCCATGCTTCATCCCTGGCTCATCCATTTTCATTCATGCTCCATCCCTGGCTCATCAATCCACATTCATGCTCCATCCCTGGCTCATTCATGTTCCTTCCCTGGATCATCCATCCTCATTCATGCTCCATCCCTGGCTCATCCATCCACATTCATGCTCCATCCCTTGCTCATCCATCCACAGTCATGCTCATCCATGCTCCATCCCTGGCTCATCAATCCATCCCTGGCTCATCCATCCACATTCATGCTCCATCCCTGGCTCATCTATCCACACTCATGCTCAATCCCTGGCTCATCCACCCACATTCATACTCCATCGCTGGTTCATCTATCCACGTTCATGCTCATCCATGGTCCATCCCTGGCTCACCCTTTCTCCATTCTTGGCTCATCCATGCTCCATCCCTGGCTCATTCATGCTCATCCATGCTCCATCCCTGGCTCATCCATGCTCATCCATGCTCCACTCATGCTCATCCATGCTCCATCCCTGGCTCATCCATGCTCATCCATGCTCCATTCCTGACTCATCCATGCTCATGCATCCCCATTAATGGCTCATCCATGGCTCATCCATGCCACATCAGTGCTCATCCGTGCCACATCAGTGATCATCCGTGCCACATCCATGATCATCTGTGCCACATCCATGCCACATCAGTGCTCATCCATGCCACATCAGTGCTCATTCGTGCCTCATCCATGCCACATCAGTATTCATCTGTGCCACATCCATGCCACATCAGTGCTCATCTGCGCCACATCCATGCCACATCAGTTCTCATCCATGCTACATCAGTGCTCATCCATGCCACATCCATGCCACATCTGTGCTCACCCATGCCACATCAGTTCTCATCCATGCCACATCAGTTCTCATCAGTGCCACATCAGTGCTCATCCATGCCACATCAGTTCTCATCCATGCCACATCAGTGCTTATCCATGCCACATCCGTTCTCATCAGTGCCACATCAGTGGACATCCATATCACATCAGTGCTCATCCCTGGCACATCCATGCCACTACAGTGCCCATCAGTGCCTCACAAAAGTGTAATAGGTAGTCAAATTAGATTTGAAATGTATGTCCATAGAACCCCAGATGGTGCTCCCTGCATGTTGGGCCTCTGTATGTGGCCAGGCTGTGTAAAAGTCTCACACATGTGGTATCACCATACTCAGTAGGAGTAGCAGAATATATTTCGGGGTGTAATTTTTGCTATGTACATGCTATGTGTTAGAAATATCATATAAATGGACAACTTTGTGTAAAAAAAAAAACTGCGTTTTCATTTTTTTTTTACACATTTTCCAAAAACTTGTGGAAAAAAGTAGCATGTTCAAAAGACTCATTATGCCTCATAGAATATATGTTGGGGTGTTTACTTTCCAAAGTGGGGTAATTTTTTGGGCGTTTCCATTTTCCTGGTGCTCCAGGGACTCAAAAGTGTAAGAGGTAGTCTAGAAATTATATGTGTGATTTATGTCCTACTCCCTAGAATGCTCCTTGCATGTTGAGCCTCTGTATGTGACCAGGCTGTGTAAAGGTCTCACACAAGTGTTATCGCCATATTTAGGAGGAGTAGTAGAATGTATTTTAAGTGTAATTTGTGGTATGCTTATGCTGTATGTGAGAAAAAAATAAAATAAAACCTTCATATTGCAAAGAATTGTGGGAAAAAATGAAAACTTCAAAAAACTCACCATGCCTCTTACTAAATACCTTGGACTGTCCACTTTCTAAAAATGTGTCATTTGGGGGGTATTTGTACTGTCCTGGTTTGTTAGAGTCTCAAGAACTGAGATAGGCCATCAGTACATCAGGTGTGATCAATTTTTAATGATTGGCACCATAGCTTGTAGACTCTAAACTTTCACAAAGACCAAATAATATGCACTTATTTGGGTTATTTTTACCAAAGATATGTATAGCAGTATAAATTTTGGGCAAAACTTATGAAGAAAAATTACTAATTTGCTAAATTTTATAGCAGAAATGAAGAAAGATGCATTTTTTTTTACAAAATTTTCGGTATTTTTTTGATTTAAAGCGCAAAAAAAAAAATTAAGTGATTAAATAGCACCAAAAGAAAACTCTATTTGTGTTAAAAATAAGGACAACAATTTCATATGGGTATTGTACCCATATGAAATTGTTGTCCTTTTTTTTAACACAAATAGAGTTTTCATTTGCATGACTGAGTAATTGTCATTCAAAATGTGCCCAGTGGGTAGGTTAATGGTTAAGGTAATGCGCAAGGCTGGTATAACCCCCGTTCTTGTTTTTGTAGTGCAGCCTCTGGATGGGGGGGGGGGGGCTGCATATTCTTGCCAAGATTTGAGTGACTGAAGATCTGTGTTGCCTGAACACCCCTTTTGAGCGCAGGAGAGTATTCTTTTTGTCTGTCTAGGCTTGAACACTTGTCCTTAACCTGCAAGTAAATGAATGGTGTACGGCTACATCACGGTGAACAGTGATGGCTGCTGTCATCCTGTCATACTTTGTGCAGGCTGAGCATCCACATAATGAGTTGTCGTTAGGAGCACCTTCTTAAATTGACAGGACTAATCTGTGTATCACATGGGCACACACTGTAGCCATTCTGTGGGAGACAGAATTATTGTTGGTTGGGAGGTGATCAAATACTTATTTTACTCACTGAACTGCAACTCAATTTATAACATTTGTTTTATGTGTTTCTTCTGGATTTTTGGTTGATATTCTGTCTCATTTAAAATACACCTATGATAAAAATGATAGATCCTTAATTTCTTTTTAAGTGGGCAAACTTTATAAAAAAGTTTTTCCCACTGTAATGATGGTGGTACCTATATGTAATGTTGTATAGTGAACTTTCCAAAAAATCTATTTAACAGTCATGGGCGTCCGCAGAACTTTTTTCAGGGGGGGGCATCATTTTAAGGTCACCTATGCTCTGACCTTTTCGACAATGTCATTATCACATTATCACGGTCAGAGACTACAGACCTAGTACAGGTGATGGTCAGAGAGTGCAGACATGGCCGTAGAAACTGTCAAAGACTGCGGATATGGCCCAAGAGACTGTCAGAGACTGCGGACATGGCCCAAGAGACTGTCAGAGACTGCGGACATGGCCCAAGAGACTGTCAGAGACTGCATACATGGCCCAAGAGACTGTCAGAGACTGCGGACATGGCCCAAGAGACTGTCAGAGACTGCGGACATGGCCAAAGAGACTGTCAGAGACTGCATACATGGCCCAAGAGACTGTCAGAGACTGCATACATGGCTCAAGAGACTGTAAGAGACTGCGGACATGGCACAAGAGATGACCAGAGACTGCATACATGGCCAAAGAGACTGTCAGAAACTGCATACATGTGGGGGTGACAGAGAGAGACGGGGGTGACAGAGAGAAAGGGGGGTGACAGAGAGAGACAGAGAGGGTGAGAGAGAGAGGGGGGTGACAGAAAGAGACAGAGGGGGTGACACAGAGAGAGGAGTGTGACAGAAAGAGACAGAGGGGGTGACAGAGAGAGACAGAGGGGGGTGACACAGAGAGAGGAGTGTGACAGAGAGAGACAGAGGGGGGTGATATAGAGAGAGAGGGGGTGAAAAAGACAGAGGGGTGAGAGAGAGAGTGGGGGTGACAGAGAGGGGTGATCAGGGCCGGACTGGGAATAAAATTCAACCCTAGAAAAAATTTCATACCAGCCCCACAGCGTTATTATACCAGCGCAACAGCATAACATCATTATTTTCTGGTTCATGAAAGGGAAAACCATACATTATTACATTATATATATATATATATATATATATATATATATATATATATATATACACGGTGGGGGTGGAGAGCATTGGGGTGGGGGCTGGAGACTGATGGGGAGAGCTGGAGAGCACCAGGGGCAGAAAGAACAGGGGTGGGGAGCACGAGGCGCTGGACAGCACTGTGGGTGGTGGGAAGCACTGGGGTGGGAGCTGGAGACTGATGGGGAGAGCTGGAGAGCACCGGGGGCAGAAAGAACGGGTGGGGAGCACGGGGAGGCTGAACAGCACTGTGGGGGGGCTGGAGAGCACCGGGGGCAGAAAGAACAGGGGTGGGGAGCACGGGGGGCTGGGGAGCATGGGGGGCTGAAGAGCACTGTCGGGGGTGGAGAGCACTGGGGTGGGGGCTGGAGACTGATGGGGAGAGCTGGAGAGCACCGGGGGCAGAAAGAACAGGGCTGGACAGCACGGGGGGCTGGACAGCACTGTGGGGGTGGGGAGCATGGGGGCTGGAGAGCACTGTGGGGGGTGGGGAGCACGGGGGCGAGCTGGAGAGCACCGGGGGCAGAAAGAACAGGGGTGGGGAGCACGGGGGGCTGGACAGCACTGTGGGGGTGGGGAGCACAGGGGGGCTGGACAGCACTGTGGGGGTGGGGAGAATTCAGCACTGTGGGGGGTGGGGAGCATGGGGGGGCTGGAGAGCACTGTGGGGGTGGGGAGCATGGGGGGGGGCTGGACAGCACTGTAGGGGGTGGGGAGCATGGGGGGGCTGGACAGCACTGTGGGGGTGGGGAGCACGGGGGGGGCAGAGAGCACTGGGGTGGGGGCTAGAGAAGGATGGGGAGAGCTGGAGAGCAGGGGGGCAGAAAGAACATGGGTTGAGAGGGGGGGGCTGGAGAGTGTGGTGGGGGAGGAGAGCACTGGGGGGAGCACAAGGAGAACTGGAGGGGGGCTGGAGAGCCTGGTGGGGGAGGAGAGCACTGGGGGGGGGGGCAGAAAAAGAATTTGGATAGGGGGATCAGCAGGGGGGGCGGCATATAGAGGAAATGAGATTTCTATATTCCTCCATGCAGCCGCTGAATGCTTGATTCTCCTCTTCTCCCTCCTCCAAGCATTCAGCTGCTGCATGGAGGAATATAGAAAGCTAATCTCCTCTATATGCCGCCCCCCCCCCCGCTGATCCCCCTATTCAGGCACACCGTTAGGGCTGTACTGAGTACTCACATCTCTCCTCCTCCTGTGATTACGGAGCTGGCCGGGTCTGTGTTCTGCGGCCGGGCACCGCGCTGTAACATGGTCCCGCCCCCCTAGACCGGCTCGTGTGATAGGTGGAAGACTGATTCTATCTACTATCACACGAGCCGGTCTAGGGGGGCGGGACCATGTTACAGCACGGTGCGCGGCCGCAGAACACAGACCCGGCCAGCTCCGTGATCACAGGAGCAGGAGAGGGGGGACTCAGGGGAGCACTGCAGCCGCAAACCGGGGGTGATGGGGGTCCTCACTCCTGATCCGATCCCTAATTCCAGGGGGGGGGGCACTTGCCTCCCCTTGCCCCTACCTGCGGACGCCCATGTTAACAGTGACAGAGTTGCTTACAATGATCAGGTTTTATTAACTTATATAAAACCTTTGTCTCAAAAGGAAAAAGGCTGTTGCTGTAACTGAATGAAGGGAAGGGAAAAAAGTCTGGAAAAAATAAATAAATGCAGTCACAGGGGTTGATTTACTAAAAGTGGAGGGCAAAATCTGGGCAGAATCTGCTGCAGCTCTGCATAGAAACCAATCAGCTTTCAGTTTTTTTTTTTTTTTTGTCAAAGCCTAATTGAACACACTGAAAGTAAAAGCTGATTGGCTACCATGCACAGCTGCACCAGATTTTGCACTCTCCACTTTTAGTAAATCAGCCCCACAATATGTAAGGATTGGCAAAGTGCAATATTTTACATTTTTGTTTTTAGATTTATTACCACTTGAAGTAACTCAGTAAAGTATGGAAAAGTGTGGGCAGAGGACAGAACAATAATTATTCATTGCACACTAGTATGCATTTTTTTTTTTACCAGAAACCTAAAGAACTCAGTTGAGGTTTATATCTGCTTATTCAGCAGAGAATAAAATTAAGATTATCTAAACTGGCTTATTAACATCCCCTTGATTGTATTGATTTGTTGAAGAGACATTGGGGTATTTTTACTATAACTGGAGAGTGCAAAATCTGATGCAGCTGTGCATTGTAGCCAATCAGTTTATAACGCCGTCCATAGACGGTTCGAATCTTGGCCAGTTCAGCAGATTGAAGCTTAGTGTACTGCTAACATAGTAGTATTTGTATGCTTTATAATTACAGATGAACTGTGCATATGTAGTGCTTACCCCTGAAGGAGTCAGTGTATTTCTGATCCCCGTTCCTGTGCCCATGACTGCAAAAAGCATGAGACACGCTGACACACCTAATTGGGTGGGGGATATTTAATATTTAATGTGGATGTATAGGCAACAACACCTCAGTGGTAAAATAAATGCAAAACAATCGCAATAATACAGTAACCAATAACACCATAGTAAAGAATATATATATATATATATATATATATATATATATATATATATCAAACAGTTGAATGATAAGAAAGAAGGGAATGTACCATATATACAGTAAACACTCAATTGGTTTAGATATTAATCCCTATCAAACTCTATACTGGGCGAGTCCTATCTAGGGAATACTACACCACCACGACAGTCCAGAAGTCTGTAATATAGTCCTGTCTTCCCATTCCTCTGCTGGCGAGCTTGTTGAGGCCCAAACTTTTATGACAGTGCACTCAGGTTAGTGTCCCTTCAAGAACTGATGCAGGTGCTAACAATGTGTTACTTGCACATAACTCTCTTTTTGTTAAAAACGTTCTGTGGTTCTGGCCAGCAGCCTCTGCAATGATCACCCTCTGCTCACTGTGTAAAGTGAAGCCAGTCAGTGTCCACAGTGTCCTTCCACTTGGTTAAGCAGCAGAAGCAGACTCCACCAACATCCGTGGATCTCTCCTAGGTCCCAAGCTGCCTGTCATTGTGCTTCTATCCCTATATCGTGGTCAGTGTACAGAGGGGAGGGCAGAAACTGTCAGGATCAGCAAGGTATTTCAGGTGATATGCTGGGCCAAATTACACAGCACAAGCACTTTGTTTTATATAATGCTTTAAAGGAACAGTATATTTTTCATTTTTTGGGGTTAACAAACACTTTAATTTATTGCATATATTGTAATAGTTCCGCGCTTAGGTGTAGATTAGGCTGCAGCCTCCCCTGGGGCCCTAATTAAGGAACTCCAATTGCAATATTAAAATGTGCGAGTTAGGGGTGAGTGGCACAGCCTTTAAGTTAAGAAGTGATCTTGGTGAATCACTCTTCTCATAGAGAGTGCACTCAAGTGAATTAACACCAGGAGTGAGAATTGGATGTGCTCAAATACTCCACCTCCTAAGGAAAATAGAGCCTTGTGTAAAAAAAAAAAAAAAAAAAAAAGTGCATTTATCAAAATCCCATTATATTGACAACAAAATTCAATATTTCTAGAGTCTCCTCTTAGACATAAATTGTAAACTGATAGAAAACAACACATACAGGTGTTGTTAGCTACACACAAAGTGGTAAGTGTGACCTTTTTAAAAAACTTACACTAAACACAGTGCAAAAACAAAACCAAAAAAGAAGAAAGTCAATGTATATATCAAATATTAAAAGGCAGTCCAATCGTATATGATCGCTGATAACACAATTTTCAAGTGCAATATTCATAGTAACTTGTGCTGGAATTCGTTTCCAATCCTTGAGCAGAGTGATGAGTGACTTTTGTGCTCCCCTTTTGAATCCCTACTCACCAGATCTTAGCACCCCTGCAGGGGTAAACCGCATGTAGTGAGTATGTGGTGGTTGCCGGACCGATCACTCCCACCTTCCACACGTACTGGGAAATCCAAGGCTTCCAGCCCTCCAAAGGATTGTTGGAACGTTCTTTTAATCCTGGGTCAGAGTGTGGTTGTCTCCTGCTCTGTACCCCTGATATTGTATCCTCATACAGAAAAGAGATGGGCTCTCATAGTGTAAATCCGAAAAGTTGTTTTTATTTAAAAAAATTGATTTTAAAACAAGAATCTTCTTTAAAACAAAAAATGTGTGGTAGTCTCTAGCCCAATACAGCTTTACCGGTTCCCGACCAGCGCACGACGATGTACGTCGTCTGAATGGCATGGACAGGCATAAGGGCGTACGGGTACATCCCTTTATAAATGCCCCCATGCCATCGCATGCGCGCGCCAGTCGGGACCCCCGTGAGTCCGGTCGCAGGTTCCGCGGACTTGATCGCCGCGGGGATACCCACGATCGTCTCGCGGGAAGGCTGAATGGGGAGATGCGGAAGTAAACAGCATCTCCCCGTTCTGCCTAGCAACAAGTGACACTGATCTCTGCTCCCTGTGATTGGAGCAGAGATCAGTGTTCCATAACACACAGCCACGCCCCCCCACAGTTAGTAACACGCCCCTAGGACACACTTAACCCCTACACTGCCACCCCCTGGTTAACCCCTTCACTGCCAGTGTCATTTACACAGGCATTTGTATAGCACTGATTGCTGTATAAATGACAATGGTCCCAAAAATGTGTAAAAAATGTCCGATGTGTCCACCATAATGTCGCAGTCACAATAAAAATCGCTGATCACTGCCATTACTAGTAAAAAATAAATATTAATAAAAATGCCATAAAACTATCCCCTATTTTGTAGACGCTATAACTTTTGCGCAAACCAATCAATATACACTTATTGCGATTTTTTTTACCAAAAATATGTAGAAGAATACATATTGGCCTAAACTGAGGAAAAAAAAAGTTTTTTTATATATTTTTGGGGGATATTTATTATAGTAAAAAGTAAAAAACCCTTAATTTTTTTTTCAAAATTGTCGCTATTTTTTTTTTAAAGTGCAAAAAATTAAAATTGCTGAGGTGATCAAATACCACCAAAAGAAAGCTCTATTTGTGGGAAAAAGGACGTCAATTTTGTTTGGGAGCCACGTCGCATAACCGCGCAATTGCCAGTTAAAGCGACGCAGTGCCGAATCGCAAAAAGTGGTCTGGTCTTAACCACTTCAATACCCGCGTATAGTCATATGACGCCCACAAGGTGGATCTACCATCCTGGGTGGGCGTCATATGACGTCCTCGGATTCCCGACCGCCCGCGGCGCGCGCGCGCGCCCGCGGCATCGCTCGGGACCCGGTGCGAGTGCCCGGCGGCCGCGATGTCCGCCAGGCACCCGCGATTGCCCGTTAAAACAACGGGACCGGGCGGGACCGTGGAGCTGTGTGTAACACACAGCTCCACGTCCTGTCAGCGGGGAGGAGACCGATCATGTGATCCCAGTACAGAGGAACACATGATCGGTCTCCTCCCCTTGAGTCCCCTCCCCCCCCACAGTTAGAATCACTCCTATCAGGGAACACATTAACCCCTCCAGCGCCCTCTAGTGTTAACCCCTTCCCTGCCAGTCACATTTACACAGTAATCATTGCAATTTTATAGCAACGATCGCTGTGTAAATGTGAATGGTTCCAAAAATGTGTCAAAAGTGTCCGAAGTGTCCGCCGCAATGTCGCAGTCACGAAAAAAAAATCGCAAATCGCCGCCATTACTAGTAAAAAAAAAAAAAAAAAATTCAATAAATCTATCCCCTATTTTGTAGACGCTATAACTTTTGCGCAAACCAATCAATATACACTTATTGCGATTTTTTTTACCAAAAATATGTAGAAGAATACATATTGGCCTAAACTGAGGAAAAAAAAAGTTTTTTTATATATTTTTGGGGGATATTTATTATAGTAAAAAGTAAAAAACCCTTAATTTTTTTTCAAAATTGTCGCTATTTTTTTGTTTATAGTGCAAAAAATAAAAATTGCTGAGGTGATCAAATACCACCAAAAGAAAGCTCTATTTGTGGGAAAAAGGACGTCAATTTTGTTTGGGAGCCACGTCGCATAACCGCGCAATTGCCAGTTAAAGCGACGCAGTGCCGAATCGCAAAAAGTGGTCTGGTCTTAAGCAAGCAAAATGGTCCGGTCTGAAAGTGGTTAAAAAGCAACAACAAGCGATCTAGGTTAGCATACGTTCCACAGACCGAACTTTCGCCAAACCAAAATAAATGAAGTGTGTGCATAAAGTTAACACTTTAACTTATTGCTCCATTAAAAAAATAATACAGCAATGTTAGGAATCCCTGCCTTTTTTTAATTATTGACCTGCACTATGGGTGTTCAGGTCATAAAAAGCTTCCATTTACACAATACACAACATGAGATACTAAAGAGGTGTAACCACTTATTAACCCTTACACATTCTTAGCAAACTCTTGCTTAACAAAGGGTATTTGTTTGCATATATTGCAATACGTGTGCAAGCTGGCTGACTGTGTCAAAATGATCCCTGTTTCTCTGAAGTTTAGCAAGAGACCTTCACACTTACAAACTTTGTAAACTGTTGGGGAACTTCAAGGCAGAAAGACCACATTGCTAACTACTAAGAAACTGTGCAAAGAAAGGCAAAAAACACTGTTTTCACTTAGCATTTTGTAGTTCACATTTGCTTTTGACTTCTTTTGATAGTAATCTTTGTAAAATGCATAGTGATTGTGATGGTCATATCTGATGATATTAAAATAATTGCAAACAATCCTTCAGAATCCATTAAACCTTTCCAGGTTCAGGTTTAGATGGTTTCAACATTGTATTCAGAAAGTAATTTTCTGAATACAATAAAAATAAATAAAATAAATCTTTCAGAAATGCCCAGAAATGCAGCGATTCTGGTTTCATATTCTCTTAGTGATTTATCAACTCACTAACATTAAACTCAATGACAACCCGGCAGCATGTTTGCTTCGTCTTACCCCAACCCCCTGTATAATTATTAGGAATTTGTATTGTTCTTAAAAGATGTCTAAGATTTCACATGGATAACTAAGGATTGCTTCATGTGCATTAATTGTTACATGCATTCTGCATTTATTTCTGCACTTTCATTTGACAACTTCATCTATATATACCTGAGGGACAGCTATATAAATTTACAGTATGTACCATTGCTTTACATAATAATCCCAATCTAATGAGGGTTTTATATGACTAGAAACTTTGTAGGTTTGTTATTCCTAAATAATGTTCTTAATTTTGTGGGTTTAAACTTCACCGCTGCTTTAAAATGTGCTGTTTCAAATTACTCCTTCTTGCAAAACTTGGAGATGACTGTTACCTATCTGCTGGGGTTTCATCTGGCCGGGCAGTCAGAGCTTGTTATCAACACGGTTGGCTGCTCGAGACTGTACAGTCATTGTTATAATAAACAATGCATGATGAAGCAATGTGCTACCACTAGTCATCAACCCTTGGCACTGCTATTCTGATCCACCACTGAGAACCATTGAATAATAATTGCCAACTTTTTGTCAATTTAATTCACAGTTTTGTTTAGTTCCAGGTGTAATATAATTGTTTTGGATGCTCGTTTCAACAAACATGTAAATCTTTTCAAAAATCCCACCATAGCAATCTGTATCTAAGGTTGCCAAGTGATGAAATCTACATCTTTTTTTTATGCTCTATAAATTACACTAAGTACCAGAACTGCTTGGACTGTACAAATAAGAAAGTATGGAGTCTTTTAAAGTTTAATGACAGCAGTCATTTAAGCATTATTGTATTAACTTACACTTATATAGCTCAAGGGAATAGAGTGAACTGTTCCTTCCTGATCTTGGCAGGGGGTCCTTGCAAAATTCTATGATTTTAGGAGCTTGTCCATAGGTCCACAATATGTGTAGTATGTCTCCAAATGGTGTGTAACCTCTGAAACATTTGTTTCAATGATTTGAATGAACAGTCAGGTCCATAAATATTGGTACATCAACACAATTCTAATCTTTTTGGCTCTATACACTACCACAATGGGTTTGAAATTAAATAAAGATGTGCATTAACTGCAGACTTCCAGCTTTAATTTGAGGGTATTTATATCCAAATCAGGTGAACGGTGTAGGAATTACAACAGTTTGTATATGTGCCTCCCACCTTTTAAGGGACCAAAAGTAATGGGACAGAATAACAATCATCCATCAAACTTTCACTTTTTAATACTTGGTTGCAAATTCTTTGCAGTCAATTACAGTCTGAAGTCTGGAACGCATAGACATCACCAGACGCTGGGTTTCATCCCTAGTGATGCTCTACTAGGCCTCTACTGCAACTGTCTTCAGTTCCTGCTTGTTCTTGGGGCATTTTCCCTTCAGTTTTGTCTTCAGCAAGTGAAATGCATGCTCAATTGGATTCAGGTCAGGTGATTGACTTGGCCATTGCATAACATTCCACTTCTTTTCCTTAAAAAAGTCTTTGGTTGCTTTCGCAGTATGCTTCGGGTCATTGTCCATCTGCACTGTGAAGCACCGTCCAATGAGTTCTGAAGCATTTTGCTGAATGTGAGCAGATAATATTGCCCGAAACACTTCAGAATTCATCCTGCTGCTTTTGTCAGCAGTCACATAATCAATAAATACAAGAGAACCAGTTCCATTGGCAGCCATACATGCCCACGCCATGACACTACCACCCCCATGCTTCACTGATGAGGTGGTATGCTTTGGATCATGAGCAGTTCCTTTCCTTCTCCATACTCTTCTCTTCCCATCACTCTGGTACAAGTTGATCTTGGTCTCATCTGTCCATAGGATGTTGTTGCAGAACTATGAAGGCTTTTTTAGATGTTGTTTGGCAAACTCTAATCTGGCCTTCCTGTTTTTGAGGCTCACCAATGGTTTACATCTTGTGGTGAACCCTCTGATGAAGTCTTCTCTTGATTGTTGACTTTGACACACATACACCCAGTGTTGGTCATCTTACTTTAAAAAAGTAATTAGTTAAGTTACAAATTACTTCTCCCAAAAAGTAATTGCGTCAGTAACTCAATTACTACATTGGAAAAGTAATTAGTTACGCAGCAAAGTAACTGACTTTTTTTTAAAATATTCTATACGTGTAACTAAGGGTCGGGTCTAGTATTACTGTAACCAAGGGGCACATTTATTATTATTGTTATATATCGTGTAACCAAGGGGCTGCTCTATTATTACTCTAAGCAAGGGGCAGATCTGTTATAGCGTGTAAGCAAGTGGCGGGTCTATTATTATTATATCGTGTAAGGGGCGGATGGCTACAGAAGAGGGCGAATGTTAAATTAATGGGCAGAGCTCGATATATAATAATAAATGCGTCCCTTGGTTACAGTAATACTAGACCCGCCCCTTACTTACACGATAGACGCCCCTTGCAGAGTAGCACGAGCATCAGGAGCGTACGGCATCGCCTCGTACAATTACATGTTAACTGCACCTGCGCGGTGTAGAGTTCACTCAGAGCTGTTTAGGTTCGGCAATTTTCGAAAGCTCCGTAGTCCTTCGTACTGCGCAAGCCCTGCGCCAGCGCAGTACAGGGGGTCCTTATCCGGCGGGGGAACTTTTTCGGCAGGACACCGGAATTACACTACTGCCATCTAGTGGCGGTAGATGTAATTGGGGTAACTAAGCCAAAGTAATGGGAACTGAGTTACCATGAGGGGAAAAGTAATCAGTTAGATTACTCGTTACCCTCTAAAGTAACTGCGTTAGGTAACTCAGTTTATTTTAACTCAGTTACTTACATCACTGCATACACCTACCTCCTGGAGAGTATTTTTGATCTGGCCAACTGTTGTGAAGGGTGTTTTCTTCACCAGGCAAAGAATTCTTCGGTCATCCACCACAGTTGTTTTCCGTGGTCTTCTGGGTCTTTTGGTGTTGCTGAGCTCACCGGTGCGTTCTTTCTTTTTAAGGATGTTCCAAACAGTTGATTTGGCCACACCTAATGTTTTTGCTATCTCTCTGATGGATTTGTTTTGTTTTTTTCAGCCTAATGATGGCTTGCTTCACTGATAGTGACAGCTCTTTGGATCTCATATTGAGAGTTGACAGCAACAGATTCCAAATGCAAATAGCACACTGGAAATGAACTCTGGACCTTTTATCTGCTCCTTGTAAATGGGATAATGAGGGAATAACACACACCTGGCCATGGAACAGCTGAGCAGCCAACTGTCCCATTACATTTGGTCCCTTAAAAATTAGGAGGCACATATACAAACTGTTGTAATTCCTACACCGTTCACCTGATTTGGATGTAAATACCCTCAAATTAACTGAAAGTCTGCAGTTAAATCACATCTTGTTCGTTTCATTTCAAATCTATTGTGGTGGTGTATAGAGCCAAAAAGATTAGAATTGTGTCGATGTACCAATATTTATGGACCTGACTGTATGTGGGAAAGCCTGACAGAGACTATATACCAGGGATATGCATTTAGCGAACCTTCAGCTGTTGCAAAACTACAAGTCCCATCATGCCTCTGCCTCTGGGTGTCATGCTTGTGGCTGTCAGAGTCTTGCTATGCCTCATGGGACTTGTAGTTCTGCAACAGCTGGAGGTCCGCTAATTGCATATCCCTGCTATATACCACACATTCGTGGAGCCAATTGCCGGAACTTGTTCAAGCACTGAGCTCTGGGATTCAGCCTGGATTCACAGGACCCCGGGGTTTCGTTTAAATCTTGGGACACCCCCTCTGAATCTGTGATGGTTGGGAGGTATGCTGCTGTTCCCTATTTATTTATCTTTTTTTGTTTATTTACTGGGGTGTTTTTTAGTTTAAAGAGGGAATGTACCTGAAATTTTTTTTTTAAAAGCCAGCAGCTACAAATACTGCAGCTGCTGACTTTTAATAAATAGACACTTACCTGTCACAGGTTCCAGCGATGTCGGCAGCAGAGGCCGATCAATCGCTCGGCTCTCTGCTGCTGCCGACGCCATTCTTGGTGAGGGAATCAAGAAGTGAAGCGTTGTGGCTTCACTTCCCGGTTCCCTACTGTGCATGCGCGAGTCGCGCAGCGCAATGATAATCGTTCGCGCTGTCTGCTGGAACCCGTGTGTGTCCCGGCAGACAGCGCGCCTGGACAGCGTCCGTGGGAGTTTATGCCCGGAAGTGGGTGTAAATACCTGTCTTATGCCAAATGTGACACCGGAGGGGGGGGGGTTCCGATGAGCAGTAGTTCCTTTTTATTTTGCTTTTTAATTTTGTAATTCTGCATTTCTGTGTTTTTTTAGGTATTTTGGTGCACTCTGTGTTGACACAGTACAATGTTTTACTGAAAAGAAGGTTTACAGGCTATGCTATGCTATTGCCACTGTTTGCCAATTTGTAGTTTTTAGTTCGGTTGTGTCCGCTGCTTCCACCACTCAATAATGACCTATTGCTTCTACAAAAAAAAACAATTATCTTTGCTAAATCTACCTCTTAAACACATTTTCTATTGGAAATTAACCATAATGGGCTGCTGCTGTTGTATATAAGCCAAGGAATAATATAAGAGTAAACTAAATTATTGCACATGCAATTTATGTGAAGCCAAAATACGGAGTCGCTGATGTTGTTTTACAGAATCATAATGTTCTGTAAAACCATATACAGTTTGAAGCATCCCTCATGCATGCTATATGAAGGTTTTTTTAATTTTAATTCATATGTTGCCCTTTAGTGAAAAGTGGAAATACACTTTAAAGGGTAACATGCTGGGTGTAAAAAACAATAATTAGACATATGCATAATGGAAAAATTTGTTTAGTTACGGATAGATTCGTTATGTTACTAATTTCGTTTCCTTATTGAAATTTGTTTAGTTTAGTGTTGGAATCCGTTTAGTTTCGTCCTGTATGTGTTAAATTTTATTTAGTTTTGCTTTTGGTTAAACATTGTTTAATTTATTATTTTTCTAAAGATTTTCAACTTTTCAGAACTATTAGAATTCTGTGTGAAGAAATAGCTGGTTGTTAAGCAGAGGGCAGGGAAGCCGGCTGCCTGTGTCCTTAACAACCACGAGTCATCATCTGTCAGTGGGCTTTCCCACTGACAGATGAATGTAAAGATAAAGAATGTCGGCAATTGCCTGGCAATAGAAAAATGGGCGTGGGGTCCCCCCAAAATATATATCAGACCCCTATCTGAGCATGCAGCCCAGTCAGCAAGGGGGGATGAGCGAGCGCCCCCAAACCATACCAGGCTACATGTCCTTAACATGATGGTCTGATGAAGAAGCTGTAGCTTCGAAATGCATTACCATTCCTTGCCACTGTGAATAATCACATTTCCTGTTCCTGTGAAGTCACGACCATCTGCTTTTTGTTTCCTGCCTCCTGGTTCCCAGCATTCTCTGGACCCCTGTAAGATCACACCAGTGCCCCAGGCTGCAAAGGGAAGACATTTATGAGACTCCAGGACTGACGATTTTCACCACATACTGAACTTATCTAATGTAACCTGTGAGTTACTACTTGTTTTTATTAAATATATGATTTATACTGCACTCAGTCTGGTGCCCCTCTCTTCCCACCTCAACATGTCCCCATGTTGATGTGGACTAGGGCCTTTTCTCGACAACCCTGGGCTGTGATTGTCAGGGTCTGCAGGTGGGGGGCTTATCAAAATCGTACCGGTACCCATTCACCAAAAAAGTGTCAAAAAGTGAAAACCACAGGAAACTGTTTTTGACAATTCCTTTATTAAAAAAAAAGTAGTGTCCCTCAATGTAGATCCATCATCAATCGAAAAATAGAAAAATTGCAAAGAACGCTTCGCCTCCTACGTGGCTACTGCCCTCTCTTCGCTTTGACAGCTCTTATATAGGCAAGGGGCAGGGCCACCTGGCTATCTCACCCGGTGACACCGCCCCCTTCTGACATCATGTGACGTCACGTGATGCCACATGATGCCATGTGATGTCAGAAGGGGGTGGTGCCACCGGGTGACGTACCTTCGGGTCTGGTATGGACTAGGGGGACCCCATGCCGTTTAAAAAAAAAAAATTGTTATTGCCGGCCAATTGTCGTCATTCTTTAACTCTACATTCATCTGTCAGTGGGGAAACCCTTTTTGCGATTCGGCACTGCGTCGCTTTAACTGACAATTGCACGGTCGTGTGACGTTGCACTCAAACAAAATTGACGTCCTTTTTTTCCCACAAATAGAGCTTTCTTTTGGTGGTATTTGAGCACCTCTGCGGTTTTTATTTTTTGCGCTATAAACAAAAAAAGAGAGACAATTTTGAAATAAACACAATATTTTGTACTTTTTGCTATAATAAAAGAAGGCAAGAATTTGGCATTGTTGTCAAATTTTTACGATATGCACCTGTCAAACAGGTGCGGAAAAATTGTTCTATAGGTGTCCGTGGCGCCTTCACCCCGTAACTCTATAGAGGTACTCTTGATGAAAGCAAGAATTGGCCTTGCTGTAAAAAATTGTAATGATATGCACCTGTCAAACAGGTGCGGAAAAATTGTTCTATGAGTGTCCGTGACACCTTCACCCCATAACTCTATAGAGGTACTCTTGATGAAAGCAAGAATTGGCCTTGCTGTCAAAAATTGTAATGATATGCACCTGTCAAACAGGTGCGGAAAAATTGTTCTTTGGGTGTCATGGCACCTTCACACTGTAACCCTATATAGATACTCTTGATGAAAGCAAGAATTGGCCTTGCTGTCAAAAATTGCTATGATATGCACCTGTCAAAGATTATTCTTTGGGTGTCGGTTGCGCCTTCACGCCGTAACCCTTGTGACAGTAGGAGATGCTGTAACGGTAAAATTGATAGTTTGGGGGACACAGAGTGTGCACATTTGCTTGGTGCAAGACTGCAGAGCATAGATGTGGACTGGAGAAAACTTTTGCAGCTTTCTCCAGGTATTCCGACATGGGGCTCTGTAGTTTGGAGATTCCATAGTGTCTTGGGTGGGATGGGATCTCCAACCCTGTGTCTAGACTTTGTAGATTACCAGCAGGGTGTGTGCTCAGGTGAGCATAGCATTTATAATGAGGGTATGGTTGGAGACTGCTCCACACCCAGAGAGACAGGAGGTCTCCAGGAGTCAGAGGAGCTGCAGTCAGGGTTTGTGTGGCCAGGATAAAGGGCAGAGGTACTGCTAACGAGAGCCAGGTGGGCTAGCATTTTCTGTTGTGTTTATTTGCTGGAGAAGAACCCCTGCATGGGAAACCTTTATGTTACCGACTTTTATTTGCCTTTTTAATAAAAATAGGTTTCCATGCCCTTAAACATAGTTCCTGACTGTCTTGAATCACTGACAAACGCATCTGCAATGAGATCTAATGGTCCCCGATATTATACCCTATAGAGGTACTCTTGATGAATGCAAGAATTGGCCTTGCTTTCAAAAATTGTAATAATATGCACCTGTCAAACAGGTGCAGAAAAATTGGTCTTTGAGTGTTAATTGTGCCCATGAAACCTACACCAAAAACATTCTTCCAGATGAAATCAACACCCACAACACTAAGCAGCCTAGAAGTCTTGCAGAGATTCCACATCCCAAAAACACCTAATCGGCGACATCAGCATCAGGGACTTCATAGCTGCTGGTAATCCAGGACTGATTCATTTTGATAAAGCACTGAATTCCCATTTGGAAAGCAGGCTGGATGCAGGGCAGCCCAGCAGCTCAATAGCATACTGGCAAGTTCTGGCCAGTGGTCTATTCTCATGACCCAGTAAGCCAGTGGACCGTTGACTGGAAAGATCCCCATCTCTGTTTCCACCCCTAGATAAATGTCCACCATGTGATGCAGACGCGGCCGATGGGATGTGGAAGCTGACAGCCCTGGGCGGTGAGGACTAAAAAAATTCTGAAATGCATCACTCTTTTGACCAACATAAGCCTGTCTGGAAAATTGTTCGATAAACTTCTCTTTAAAGTGTCCTCAAGAGATTTTGTCTTCTGCACTCTCTGTGGGGATGGGATGACTTCTGAGACTTTCCCCTTATAACGGTGGTCAAGGAGGGTTGCCAACCAATAGTGATCCTTTTCCTTTACACCACATATTCTTGGGTCCTTTCGTAGGCTTTGAAGCATGAGGGAGCCCATGCACCACAAATTTGTGGAGGCATGAGAAGCAGACTCTCCTGAGTCTGCTTCTGAGGATTATAGATTCTGGAACTTCATCCTCCCAGCCACGTACTACTCCCAAGGGTTCTGCGGATGGAAAACCTCTTACTGTTTGACGTATGTCTTCCTCTGCTTCAATGCCTCCGAAACTGCCAGAATCTTGTGTGTTCTGTGGCATAGGAACAATGGTATCTGCATAAAGTGGGCCTTGAGAGGAAAGGAAGTCCTCCTCTTCATCCCGCTGCTCTGCCTCGAGTGCCCTGTACATAATGCCATGCAGAGTCTTCTCCAGTAGGAACACAACAGGGATTGTGTCACTGATGCATGCATTGTCATGGCTCACCATCCTTGTGGCCTCCTCAAATGGTGACAGTACAGTGCATGTATCCTTTATGAGCAGCCATTGGCATGGGGAAAAAAAGCCGAGCCGGCCTGAGCCTGTTGTTATGCCATACTCGCACAGGTACTTGTTGACAGTCCTCTGCTGAATGTGCAGCTGATGCAGCAGTGCCAAAGACGAGTTCCACCTGGTGGGCATGTCACAAATCAGGCGGTGGAATTCCTCCTGAACTGAGCACTGGCTGTGTATGACAGCCTAAAATGGCTACACACTCTTCTGACTTGCTTTAGTAGATCTTCCAACCCTGGGTACCTATTTAGGAAACACTGCACTACCAAATTGAGGACATGTGCCAGGCATGGCACATATGTCAAATTTTCCTGTCTAAGGGTGGACACACACCACCATTCCTGGCTCCAGCTGGCGTGGCATGAACCACCTGTGGGCCTGTCCCTGCAGAGCTGCAAGAATCTCTGCTCCGGTGTGGTTCCTGTCCCCTAGACACACCAGCTGAAGCACTGCATGGCACCTTTTAGCCGGACTCATTGAATAGCCCTTTGAACACTTAGGGGGTAATTGAGGTTCATAGGACAATTCAGAAGAGGAGGTCATGGAGGAGGATGGGGTAGAGCTGATGAATCTGACATCATCACCAGCTATATGGAGACATGGGGGCACAATAAGCTGCAGCACTGAGCCCTGTCCTGCATCCTTCCGAGTTGCAAGCAGAGTTACCCAGTGTGCTGTGAACTAAATATATCGTCCCTGCCCATGCTTGCTGGACCATGTGTCAGCAGTAACGTGGACTTTGTGGCTGACTGCCTGCCCAACGATGCCACAACATTGCCTTCCATGTGATGGTAGAGAGTCAGAATGGCCTTACGTGAAAAGAAATAGCAACTGGGAACCTGCAATTGTGATACAGCACATTCTTCAAATTCCACGGAAGGGGGAAAAGTCCACCAGGCGGAAAAGCACAAGCTTGCATTTAGACGCTGAGTATGTGGGTGGCAGGGACTGTATTTTTTTTTCCACTGCAGCAGATGGGGCAGAGAAATTTACCGGCTATAGTCCACAGTTGGTGGTCTGCTGCTGGTAGATGTGCTGCAAGGACCTGGGACACCCTGCACTATACCATCATCCCTGTCAGTGGAGACTGATGAGAGGTTATGAGGTAGAGCAAAGACAGACTGAGGTGAGTAAGGAGGAGGGACAGATTTGTACTTTTGTGTGGCTTTTAGGTGCTCTTGCCAACGGGCTGAGTGGTGGGAGGTTGGCAGGAAAGGCTTGCTGGGACTAGCAGTTCAACACAACTGGGTGCGAGCTTGCGGGTGCCTGTGCGTGCACGCAGGTGCGAATGCACACCTATGGGCATGCACATGCGCAGGCGCACGACTATGCGCGTGCACGGGAGTGCGCAAGCACGGGGGGAACGGCGCCAGGCGCGCTAATTAAACTGTGACTAGAAAACCCTGCTGTCTGATCTACAGCGTTACTTGAGGGATACCCGTGTGTTCTGATCTGTTCCTGTGAAATCCAGCTTGCCTTGTGACTACTCTTTGCCATCTGCCTGCACCTGATCCCAGCTTGTCCACAACCTTACTCCTGTCTGATCCTCTGGCTCATCCGCACCAGTCTGTTACCTACCCAGCTTGTTCTGTGACTCTCCTTCAGCCTCCTGTATCTGCTCCAGTACCGCCCGCCTGTGTATGACCCGGCCTGCCTGACCTTCCTGTTAGACATGTGCATTCGTTTTCGTCCGAATGCATTTTCGTCCGAATTTCAGGTATTTTCGTTATCGTTTTAATAAACGATAATGAAAGTGCAGAATCCGAAAAACGAAAGATCTGACATAAACAAATGCTTTATTTTCGTTGTGACAACAGTTTGATATAGATAGGAGATTCGACGCTGACAATAACAATCTGTGTCCTTTGAACCTGTGGTCGAATGTGCCTAACCTTAACTCTATTAGTCCAAGATTATTCTACATAGAAAGAAAAGATTTGACGTAGAGAGGAAAGATTCGACGTAGAGAGGAAAGATTCGACGTAGAGAGGAAAGATTCGACATAGAGAGTAAAGATTCGACATAGAGAGAAAAGATTGCTGCTGGAATTGGGTGGAATTGCAGCTAAACTTTACAGAGTCACACAGTTTAGCTGCTCCGTTGAATCTTCTTTGAACATTCAACAGACACCATAAAGTGGCCCCTGTTGAAGTCTTGTAAGACGAAACGCGTAGGGCGGATACGCTATACCCACTACCACTGCGTTTTGCCTTATACATTTCTTGATTTGTCTTTGTTTTTATCTTGACCATTTTTACTTGACAAACAAGATTTTTTAAATAAATTTATTCCGTTACCGGATTGATTTACACTATGAGGAGGTTCTCCTTATCTCTTTTATTCCTATGATCCTGACCCACTGGGGTGTTTCGGGGTAAACAACCGTGTTCCAGTGCAACCCTCCAAAGTGTGGTCCCCACATTGTGATCGGAGATTTGGTGAGTATAGACTGTGGTGCCGGCCCAGTCTCGCCTTTCCAACTTCCTGATCCGGACTCACCATCCTGCAAACATCACCTACCGGCACACTCAAGCCTTGTCCGACCCCTCACCAAAGGTCAGTGGGTCCACCCTTGACGGTAAGCGTACCAGATCCCATTCTTACACCATAGAGCTCTAGACGCCGTCCAAATTGTATGAGGATGTTACGTTGATGAACATTATACAACATTTTGGGAATATCAGTACACCATCACATATGAGTTTTACCACCTGGGACTCTTGAATTCATATATCAAGCTAATCCAATACGTGTTTCAACAGCACTTGCTTGATTCTAATTTTCATTATTTGTACATGTCACAATTGAATTTATTATTTTATTATTTTCATGAAGGACATTTCCTCCTACCACACAGATATATCGGATTATGATCACATTATGTGGAAATTGCTACTATAAAGTAAGAATAAACGTACAGTACCTTCGTCCTAAATTTTAATGAAAAAATGGGGATGGCAGAACAATTGAGGCAACTATGGACTTTTATGGTACGGGTAAGGACTCACAAAACAGTGTGTATAGAAAAATATATAAAAATTTATTACAACAACAGAATAATGCAAATTTATACAATGAATGAAAAGAGAGGGCAATTAAAATCGAGAGACAATATTACAATACAGAATTTTTCCTTATAATTGCACAGTATAGCACATAATTATTGATCCCTGTTATTGGAAGCAATGTGGTGAATTTCAAACTGTCGCAAGATGGCACTCAACATGTTTCGCGGACTAGCCGCTTCTTCAGGAGTATGCAATAAGGGGAGATATATCTGTGTGATTGTCTCTAAAAAAAGGGGGAATGGGATGATTAGTAACATATAAATTGTGGAAGACAAGCAATGTACCTGGAGACAGCTAGAGAACGCCATCCTGATTCTGCCAGCAGGAAAGGCGGGAATATGCTGACTCACTATGGTACAAGTCAACAAAAGAGGGTGGTAATATAAAGGTATAGAAAAAAGGTTGCATCCAATTGTACGTCCATATGAACAAAGAGCATATCATGACTCACCAGCTCAAAGGTGCACGGGGACAGGCGAAGCTAGGGGCCCCAAATGATGGGGGCAAATTTCACAGGCTGATATGGGAGCCAGAGTAGGGTAAAGTTAGTATTCAAGGGTATAGCATAAAGCTGTAGAAAAAAACATACATGATAATGAATGTAACCAACATGATAAGGACATAAAATCCTACACAGGGGCACCTATAGGATAGATACCGAGTGCACCTAGAAGTCAGACATGTGTACGATAAGAAAGATCCAAAAGTCGGTATACAGAGGTAAAATATTAATAGGGAAAGTATATATACATACCCAAAATTAAACGTAAGATGGCCTAGGATAAGCAGGGGTCACAACTTGGGGAGGGAGTGTCAGACGGTTAGCGGGCTGCAAAAGATTATACATACACAACTAAACACGTATGCACATACACACACACATTGTACATACATATATATATATATATATATATATATATATATATATATATATATACCCATATATACACATACCCATAAATCCCCATGCACACCTGTACAAATATACAGGTGGGTGTACATGAACTCCATGGTTAAATATGCATATTGTCTGTATATAGAAGAGGGAAAAATCTATTTGTTTACCTGGGCCGAAGCATATATGCTAATCTAATAAAAAATCAGCACATTAAGTTCCAATTAGCTCACAGCAGGGAGGTGTATGATGTATCAATAAACCACCAAAAAGGCTGTAGGTTGAGAGATATCGAATTCAAAGACTAAGACCTGTGGACAAACAGGTGAATTTCAGACACAGCTCAAGCACTGAACATAAAGTGAAGCAACTGCTGTTAAATGTGCACAAAAAGGGAACAGTGTTTCATCCATATTAGTGCGTCCTGTGCTATGAGCTCTTTTGACCCGTCATCTCTCTAATTACATCTGTGCCCTTGGTCTGCGTTAGCTTCATTTTCCAGGCTGATATGC
Organism: Lithobates sylvaticus; assembly: GCA_028564925.1. Taxonomy (NCBI): domain Eukaryota; kingdom Metazoa; phylum Chordata; class Amphibia; order Anura; family Ranidae; genus Lithobates; species Lithobates sylvaticus. Next base: position 388,050,641 of record CM053026.1, read on the forward strand.
GATCTCCCCTTATGAGTGATCCTTTATTTGCCCACCAGGTGGCGGTGCAGATTTTTTGGGTCCACTCTTTAGGGACTTCAACGGCCGGTCAAAAGGTTGGGCAGCGTCGTTCCGGGTCTCCCCCGTGTGTGGCGCTGCGTTTGCGCAGTGTCCGCGCCCTCGGCTGGCCCCTGGATGGCTCTCTGCCCTTCCTGACACTATGTGCCGTTTTTGCTCTACTGCGCATGCGCGATGCGCATGCGCAGTTGAGGATCGGGTCCGATGACGCTGTTTGTATGGCGCCGGCGGCGCACGCATTCAGCGTCATCAGGACTGGCGCCAGAGGACATTATTTAAACGGGCTCATTTGCCCAGTGGATGTAGGCGTCTGTGGGGGTTTGCGGAGTGTTCGGTGCTGCTGGCTGGTGCTGTGCCTGTACTTCTTCCCATGTGCAGGTATGTTTTACATCTTCTCTGGAAGATCCTTCCCTTTTGTGGACTTGCCAGCAAAAATCCTCATATACATTTTCTATGTATTTTGTACTTGCATATGGATTCCAGCGATCTGCCTATTGATGGGAGTTCCTACAAATGCACACAAACCAAACCATCTACTTTGCAGGTGTGTGTCGTTTCCCTTATTTAAAGAGAAACACTGTTCCCTTTTTGTGCACATTTAACAGCAGTTGCTTCACTTTATGTTCAGTGCTTGAGCTGTGTCTGAAATTCACCTGTTTGTCCACAGGTCTCAGTCTTTGAATTCGATATCTCTCAACCTACAGCCTTTTTGGTGGTTTATTGATACATCATACACCTCCCTGCTGTGAGCTAATTGGAACTTAATGTGCTGATTTTTTATTAGATTAGCATATATTTCTATATTTCTATATTAGCAGGTAAACAAATAGATTTTTCCCTCTTCTATATACAGACAATATGCATATTTAACCATGGAGTTCATGTACACCCACCTGTATATTTGTACAGGTGTGCATGGGGATTTATGGGTATGTGTATATATGGGTATATATATATATATATATATATATATATATATATATATATATATGTATGTACAATGTGTGTGTGTATGTGCATACGTGTTTAGTTGTGTATGTATAATCTTTTGCAGCCCGCTAACCGTCTGACACTCCCTCCCCAAGTTGTGACCCCTGCTTATCCTAGGCCATCTTACGTTTAATTTTGGGTATGTATATATACTTTCCCTATTAATATTTTACCTCTGTATACCGACTTTTGGATCTTTCTTATCGTACACATGTCTGACTTCTAGGTGCACTCGGTATCTATCCTATAGGTGCCCCTGTGTAGGATTTTATGTCCTTATCATGTTGGTTACATTCATTATCATGTATGTTTTTTTCTACAGCTTTATGCTATACCCTTGAATACTAACTTTACCCTACTCTGGCTCCCATATCAGCCTGTGAAATTTGCCCCCATCATTTGGGGCCCCTAGCTTCGCCTGTCCCCGTGCACCTTTGAGCTGGTGAGTCATGATATGCTCTTTGTTCATATGGACGTACAATTGGATGCAACCTTTTTTCTATACCTTTATATTACCACCCTCTTTTGTTGACTTGTACCATAGTGAGTCAGCATATTCCCGCCTTTCCTGCTGGCAGAATCAGGATGGCGTTCTCTAGCTGTCTCCAGGTACATTGCTTGTCTTCCACAATTTATATGTTACTAATCATCCCATTCCCCCTTTTTTTAGAGACAATCACACAGATATATCTCCCCTTATTGCATACTCCTGAAGAAGCGGCTAGTCCGCGAAACATGTTGAGTGCCATCTTGCGACAGTTTGAAATTCACCACATTGCTTCCAATAACAGGGATCAATAATTATGTGCTATACTGTGCAATTATAAGGAAAAATTCTGTATTGTAATATTGTCTCTCGATTTTAATTGCCCTCTCTTTTCATTCATTGTATAAATTTGCATTATTCTGTTGTTGTAATAAATTTTTATATATTTTTCTATACACACTGTTTTGTGAGTCCTTACCCGTACCATAAAAGTCCATAGTTGCCTCAATTGTTCTGCCATCCCCATTTTTTCATATGATCACATTATGCTCATTTAAACTGAGGTTATAATTACAGTGTTAAATAGTAATTGTAATACATTGTATGATATCAATTCTCTGAATATCACGATACCTCAGTGTTTTCACACATTTTTGTATCACTTTTCCTTTTATGTTAAATTATGAGGAACATAAACGTTTTTCCATTTTATAAACAGTTCTGACGTGGACTGCTTATACCCACACTTTTTTCACCATTTTTTTATGTATGGTGGTTAGTCACTAAAAATCTGGATGATGGCAGTGTAATAGGGATTTGATTCTCATTTACAGCTACCGATCAGATACAAAGTCTTTTTAGCGCCACACTTTCTCACTTTCATACCCTTTGCACAATCTGTCATATTGTTGTGTCGGCAGCTTTTCACAGGGGAAGCGCAGCTGCATCCACATTTATATAACAGACACCATAAGCCTTCAATGACAGATTCGACCTTAATTGATTTGGATTTTCGAACGAATGCAATTTTTAACGAAAAACGAAATAAATAAAAAACGAATTTCGGGAGTAACTAAATAAATACATTTTTCGGGACGAAAACTAAATTCCGAAATGAAATATTTCAGTGTGCACATGTCTACTTCCTGTGTCTCAATCTCTGGGACCATCTTCCTGCATCCTGCAAATGTCTCCCTGCTTTGCCTACTTCAGCCTAAGTCTGCTGCATCCCACCTGCTGTTCCAGTTGTCTCAGCATCATCCGGAACTCCAGACCAGCCATCCAGCTGTTGATCCTGCCAGGCACTCGTGCTGTCCTGTACTCCTGTGCTTCCTGTCTACTCTACCAGGAGCCGCAAGTCAGGGACATAAGAGAGGCCTCCCTCTGCATATCGGGCTCAATGACCAGGTACGTGACAGAGGTTAAATGCCTTGTCCAGCATGTGGTACCCAAATGGTTGGTATTTTTGCCATGCTTTACTGCGATTGAGACAAAGTTTGCAAATAGCAACAGTGCGATGGGCTGCACATGTACTAAAAAAAGGCCCAGACAGCTGAGGTGTGGGAAGTGGGCCAGGAGATAACAGCTCCACAATGTGATGGAATAGGGTGGCTGCTTTCTACTCTTCCATGATGGCTGCCTTTTTGGGGTTGTGCCTTACCCCCACTTTCCTCCTCTGCTCTATCTGGCACCCAAGTCGAGCCAGTGACCTCATTATCATCATCTCCTCCATCCTTATAAAAACTGGTGACAAATTGGCAATATGGTGTGGCTGGGGGAACTTGACTGCCAATTTGTGTACTAGTGTTCTCCCCTCTCTGTAGGCTCATGTTCCTGCCTTTCTCAACCTCAGAGTCAGAACCAACACCTGGATCGAGTAATGGCTGTGAATCGTCAAGGGGCAAGTGGCTGACGCTGTGTTCAAATAACTCTGCTGACTCCTCTATGCCTGATGTTGGGGCCATGGCAGAAATAGCTGTGGACAAGAAGGCAGGTTTTGCCACTCTGGCAGCTGCAGGGGATTGCTCACTAGTCTCTGCTTGGGTGAAGGAGGATGAGGACTGTTTAGTAAGCCAGTCGACCATCTCCTCTGCATGCTGTGGCTGGATAGCACGGGCGACATCACTAAACAGAGGAAATGATGCTCTGCCTGAGGACTGACCACGTCCACCTTTGCCTATGAACAGAGAAAACTATTATCTGTTGCATCATTTGTTGCTAGGTATTTCAGTTTTTTGAGCTTTTCTATTGGCTTTTATTTCTTCTTTTATTTTTATTATTAATTTATTATAATGTTTTTTTCGTTAGGGTAAGGGATTTGAGTTCAGTTTAAGTTAGGGTTAGGATTAGGAGTTGGGGATAGGGTTATTTATTATTATTTTATTTATTTTTTATTTTATTTATTATTATACAAATAATAATAAATTAATAAATAAATGTAAAATAAATACACAAATAAATAAAAATCATAAATAAAAATAAATAAATTCAATAAATTAATACTAAGTAACAATAAATAAATAAATAATTAACCCTTAACCTTAACCATTAAAAATAAATAACTAAACACCCTAACGCTAAAACAAAATACATTATTATTATTATTTTTAATAATAGAGTTTGGGTGTTTGTTGTTATTTTATTATTCTTATTCTTATTAATAAGAATAATAATAATGAGACTGTATTTAATATTGTTTTAAAGTTAGAGGTTAATTATTATTTATTAATGTATTATTACATATTATACATTTATTATTTATGATGATGTTTAGTTATTTGTGTATTTATTTTACATTTATTTATTCATATATTATTACTATGTTTTTTCAACTTTTTTTTTCATTCGAGCAGAAAATCACAACGAAACGTGAGAATGTGCACAAAAACACGCAAATGGCGTTTCCAATAATTTCTATTAGAATAAAAACACAAAAAACACTCAAATCTGCCCGATTCAAGCTACAAAAAAGCTTCAGAACTTTTTTTTTTTTTATAGATGAGCTGAGTTGCTGAAAGCTAAAATATAGCGCCTCATCCCTTGAAGTAAAGTCAAAATTTTGCTCAATGAACAGATATGGGACTTTTAGGGCGCAATAATACAGAAAATTAAATATGGAAATAATTTATTGAAAATCACAACATAACTTAATATAACATTTTTGACATCATATGTCTATGAAAACATTTTAAAAACAATACATCACTGAACAGAGATGAAGTGTTCAATGTTTGATTGTATTTTTCTATTTCAGTAAATATTGTATGACATTATCTAACTCTCCTGAGGAAGCCCAAATTTGGGTGAAACATGTTGAGATAAAAAGGAAAAAATGAAAACTTCATCTCTGTTCAGTGATGTATTGTTTTTAAAATGTTTTCATAGACATATGATGTCAAAAATGTTATATTAAGTTATGTTGTGATTTTCAATAAATTATTTCCATATTTAATATTCTGTATTATTGCGCCCTAAAAGTCCCATATCTGTTCATTGAACAAAATTTTGACATGGAGTAGAGATGTGAACCATCTCCAAAGAATAATAGATTTTTCCCCCTCCAGCGTTTTGGAGCTTCAAGCTTCAAGCTACAAAACGCTCAGGTGTGAATGCAGCCTTACAGTGCCATGGGAATGTCTGCATCTTCTTGCTGTCCTCCCAGACATGAGGGGAGTGGGGGGTGCTTATTAAAAAAGTGTAATAAAGATGTGTAAATGTGTACGTGGATGCACTTTAATCAATGGAAAGTGATGTTTGGTGCAGTTTAATTTGAGTATTCACAACACAGACACACTCCAGGGATACACTATAATATACTGCGTCAAACTATATGTCAGAACTATATGGTGTTAAAGTTGCAGTAATGCAATGAAATATACAGCATTAAACTTGCAGTAACACACAGAACTATATGGCGTTAAATTTCCAGTAACGCAATGAAAAATATGGCGTTAAACTTGCAGTAACGCACAGAACTATATGGTGTTAAACTTGCAGTAACGCACAGAACTATATGGTGTTAAACTTGCAGTAAGGCGTAGAACTATAAGGCGTTAAACTTGCAGTAACGCAATGAAATATATGGCGTTAAACTTGCAGTAATGCAATGAAATATACAGCGTTAAACTTGCAGTAACACAATAAAATATACAGCATTAAACTTGCAGTAATGCACAGAACTATATGGCGTTAAACTTGCAGTAACGCAATTAAATATATGGCATTAAACTTGCAGTAACGCACAGAACTATATGGAGTTAAACTTGCAGTAACGCAATGAAATATACGTTGTTAAACTTGCAGCGCTCCCGTGTGTAGTGTTGCTGGCGTGGACAGAGAGATAGCGGGAGTTAGAGTAAGCAGGCAGGGTATTCAGTTAGTGGCAATGTATTTGATATACAGTCAGTCTAGTATATATATATATATATATATATATATATATATATATATATATATATATATTTGTAGCGCCAATAACCCCTGCGGGTGGCTATGTTTTTCTGGGCTTACTGATTACCTCCTCCTTGTAGCTCGTCGTTCTTGTCTTCTTGTCTAGGGGTTCCCAGGGTTGATACCCAGTAATTGCAGAGACTGACACCTGAATTCCCGTTTAGGATTTTTATTTGCGTAAAATGATAAAACAGAACACAGTCTCTCAGTTGGGAATAGAGGGTATGGGTGATAAAGCTCAGGCACTTTAGAACTGCTGACATTCAGTAAATGTCTCTCTCTAAATGATCCAGGGAGTAGCCACTCGCAACTGGACAACTCGACTGTTGGATAAATCCTTGCTTGTAGATTTAGCAGCCAACAAGTGATTCGGAATTAGCAAAGTCTCTGCCACAGACTTGGTTGTGAAACTTAAATGAATACGCAAAAGTCTTTCTCAGAAACTTTAGTTGTAACTAAAGGATAGGTTAGGAACTTTTTTTTTTTTTTTTTTTTAATTCTTTATTTGCGTTACAACAAGGTACAAACATCAAACATAAGGTGTACATGAAACACAGTGAGTGATATATATGTTGCAGATACAGTTAAATTATGCATAACCAAACAAGCTGTTGGTGTCATATTATTATGGGTGTCTATCCCATAACCATGGTCACACTACTAAAACTTTATAATAGATAACGCACTGTGTGCTGTGTCAGTCTAGGTTGTAAATATATATTTTACTCTTTTACTGTATTCCTCCCCACCCCCTCCTGTGCTGCCTTTCTCAAAGATGAGCAGGCGTCGTGGGAGGGTGACCACTGGGCCAACCTCCCCCTGCCTTAATTCAAGCGCACTCCTCGTGCTTGCTGATATCAGGAAGGGGCGGTTAGAATCTGGAAATAGGTGAGGGAAACACTACTGAGGGGAGCGGGAAGAGGACAAAGGGAAGAGAGAAGAAAGAAAGAAGGGAAGAAAAAGAGAAAGGAAAAAGGAAAAGAGAAAAGAGAAAAAAAAAAGGGGGGAGGGAAGGAGGGAACCCCCTCCTCCAAACCCAACCTCGAAATCTATGTGTTGTATTCCAGGATGCCTAGACACTAGGCACTGACATGGTCAGCCCTGCATTTTCCTCAGAGTAAAAGAATTCGAGCCAGAAGAACCACTTTTTGAGAAATTGTTCTCGGAGTCCCCTTTCTGTTGCCACAAGATCCTCCATTCTGTGAATATCCGCTACCCTCTTAAGCCATACTGCTACACTCGGAGGCTCTGACTGCTTCCAGAACAAGGATATGCAACTCTTTGCTGCCGTGGATAACAAGGGCAGGATAGATTTCCTGTATGTCTTGTTTGGGATTTCGTGATGATGTAACAAGAAAAACTCGGGGGTCAGAGGCAGCACCCGGTCCGTGAACTTCTGTGTTATACGATGGACCTCGGTCCAAAAGGGTGTCAAGAGCCTACAGGACCAGAAGACGTGTAGGAGAGAGCCCACCTCTTCCCCACATCTCCAGCAAAGGTCTGAGCTCTGGGGGAACATCCTGTGCAATTTGGCTGGTGTGTAGTACCATTGAGTCAGAACTTTAAAAGCTCTGGAGGGGGCTGTGATCGGATGAAGTGGGCAAGTTGGATTTTTTGCCAAAAGGAGAGGTTGGCTAGGAGAGGATCATCCATGATATGTTCCCTCGACATCCATGCTCCCCTACTGGTGAAATGGCGGAGTTGGCATCGTTCACTCCCCTTCAATTCCTGGAATCTGGGATCTGCCAGACCCGGGTTAAAATTGGGGTTCCCAATTATCGAGTGGTGATGGTGTGGGGGCAATGGGATGCTCACGTAATATTTTTTGGCTCATTCGCCACGTTTCCCCTACCGTTGGGTGTGTCAATACACCGCGTGGCTGGTTCTTCTGGCACCAAATTAAGCCCTCTAAGTCTGCCCGGAGAGAAACCTTTCTATTTGAATCCATTGTTTCAATGGGCCATGGCGACACCAATCGATGACTCTCGTCAGATGGCACGCCGCATGGTAATGTGACACATCTGGTAAGGCCATGCCCCCGAACGCCTTAGGAAGACGTAGAATTGACTGCGCAAGCCGCGGGGGCTTCTGAGCCCAGATAAACCCAACCAGCGCGCGATTTGCCGCTCTAAGAAAAGCATTCGGGATCCGGATCGGGAGGGCTTGAAGGTGGTATAGAAGTCTGGGCATAATGTTCATTTTCACTATACTGCACCTTCCAAACCACGAGAACATCCCCGTCTGCCACTTCTGAAGATCCTTCTTGATGTCCGACAGCAGGGGGGGGGGAAATTGAGAGAGAAAATCTCCTCTGTCCTACTAGGCAGGCGAATGCCTAGATATTTGATGTGGGAGCTTGCCCATTTAAAGGGGAAGTCTGAGCATAACAGGTTATGTAAGGAAGCCGGCATGGAGATATTTAGGGCCTCCGACTTTTGGAAATTAATCTTAAAGAAGGACAACGTTCCGTATTTCTGCAATTCCCCCAAAAGGTTAGGTATGGAAACCAGGGGGTTGGAAATAAAGAAAAGCAGGTCGTCCGCGAATGCTGCTATTTTTGGGGCCAGGGAATCCCCGAGGCGGATTCCTGATATGTTGGGGTTTTCTCTCACCGTAGGGAGGAAGGGTTCCAGGGATAGGATGAATATCAACGGGGAGAGGGGGCAGCCCTGTCTTGTCCCATTAGTTATGTCCAGGGGGGGGGAGAGCTGACCGTTAACTTTTACTTGGGCTGAGGGCTTGGAATAGATGGCATGTATCCAATTCATCATTTGTTGACCTGAGCCTATGTGCCGTAGGGTTTCTGTCAGGAAGGGCCAGTGTACCCTGTCGAACGCCTTTTCGGGGTCGGTTGACAGGAGTAACAACGGGGTTCTCTGTGTCCTGGCCGCGTGGATAAGGTTAATGGCCTTTGTGGTATTGTCCCTCGCCTCTCTCGAGGGTACAAAACCCACCTGGTCAGAGTGGATGAGAGAGGGAATCCATTCTTCTAACCTCATTGATAGAATTTTCGTGAAAATCTACAGATCCACATTGAGGAGGGAAATCGGCCTATAATTTTGGCACAGTAAAGGGTCCTTATCCTCCTTGGGTATGACAGAAATGAAGGCTCGTAACGCATCAACTGGTCGGGCCGTCCCCTCCCCGGCCTCATTATAGGCCTTTAGGAAGTGAGGAGTTAGAATGTCCCCGAACACCCTGTAATAGGTCAGTGAATACCCATCAGGACCCGGTGCCTTGCCCTGTTGCATACGGGCTATCGCTATCGCCACCTCCTCACCCCTCAGCGGCTCCTCCAAGGACGCTATAGCCTCCTCCGATAATCGGGGAAGGCCCGATCCCTGAATATAGTCTCGGATGGCTGCCTGCTCTAGAGATTGCTCTCCTGCCGAAGTCTTACGTGGCAAGTTGTAGAGAGCCTCGTAGTACTTGTGGAACTGGCGTGCAATCCCTTCGGTGGTGAGTATCCTGGCGCCCCCCTCCCCCTCAGCTCAGGGATAAAGGCCTGCTCTCGTTGAACTCTCAATCCTCTCGCTAACAATTTGCCGCATTTGTTGCTGTGCTCATAAAAGGTACGCTTGCATTTAGCGATCACTTCCTTAGCCCTGACCAAGGCCAGGGATCTCAATTGATTTCTCAGGGTCGTTAGGTCCTGTAACACACTGGTCGCCAAGGATTGTTTGTGAGGGGACTCCAATGTACTAATCTTCTCCAGAAGGTCTTGGGTTTGCTGGGCCCTAGCCCTCTTGAGACGGGTGCCTATCTTTATGAGGAGCCCTCTTATAGTACATTTGTGCGCTTCCCAGACCATCTGAGGAGAGCATTCCGGGCCTGCATTAACGGAAAAGAAGTTCCGCAGTTCCCTAGACACCTCCTCCACAACTTCTGGAGCCTGGACCAATGTGTCATTAAGCTTCCACTGCCATTGTTTTGGTGTCGGGGCCAGTAAGTCTATGTCTATGAAAACCGGAGCGTGGTCCGAGAGAGTAATAGACCCTATTGAAGCCGATCTAACCCTGGATAGCAGGGATTGTGGCACTAGGAAAAGATCGATCCTGGTATAAGAATCGTGAGGGTTCGAGTAGAACGTGTAGTCCCTCTGAGTCGGGTTCAATACCCGCCAAACATCCACCAGGTGGAAGGCGTAAAGCAGTGGTCAGCAACCCTGTCCTCAGGGTCCACTAACAGGCCAGGTTTGAAAGATAACTGAAATACATCACAGGTGATATCATTTGCTGCTCAGTGATTGCTGTATTCTAGTCTGCATCTCCCCAAGGTAATACATAAAACCTGGCCTGTTGGTGGGCCCTGAGGACAGGAGTTGATTACCACTGGCGTAAAGAGTCCTCTTTAGGCGTTTGAGTGCTGCGTATGAGATCTGTGAGGATTGCCTAGATGTGTCTAAGGAAGGATCCATGGCAAAGTTAAAATCACCTCCCAGAATCACTGCTCCTCAGCAAACTCTTGTAACTTTGTCATGGTGGATTCAAGAAATCCAACCTGTCCAGTATTGGGTAGGTATAGGTTCACCAGGGTTACCCGCGAGCTGCCCAACGTCCCCTTAACAAACAAGGCCCGTTCCTCTTTATCGCTCCATTGGTCATTGTACTTCCACGGTGTAGTGGAACGGATCAGTATGCTAACCCCCTTGGACTCGGAGGAGCACCCATGATAAGCAGCAGGAAAGCATCTATTCTGGAGTTTAGGTATTCTATCGGCTCGAAAGTGGGACTCCTGAAGGAAGCATATGTGGGCTTTCGCATGTCTCAAGTTGGACAACACCATGGACCGTTTCTCCGGTGTGTTAAGTCCCTTCACATTGAAAGACATTAGCCTGGAAACTACCAGAGGAACCCTTAACAATAAGAAAAGATACAGAAGTTATAGGATAAAAGAATTATTGGGTTTTTTCAGATTAGAGAGCAGATTATAACAGCGAAAAGTTATATTAAGTTACGAAAAAGGAAGGTACGAACTATTTGTTTTCAGGGCTGCACTGCATTGATTGTATCCTGCATATCTGTACTTCCCCTGTTTTGTTTGTAAAGAAAATAAATAAAAATATAAATGTGGAAAAAAAGAAAGACATTAGCCTGAGGGATTCCGACTGGTTCATGTTTGCGTCCAGTTTGGAGGAAGGGGAGCAGGGGGGTAAGAGAAGGGAGTGAGGAAGGACAGAAGCAAGGAAGGGGGTGAAGAGAGGGTGGGGAAAAGCCGTGTACTGGTAGACCAGAAAGAGAGAGAGAAAGAAAAAAACAAAAAAAGTGTGAAAAAACAATGTAAGAGAGAACAGGAAGAAAATGGGGGGAGGGTAGAGGTTGAGCAACAGGTCACTGATATGTAGTGCAACTAACACACCAACGGTGTAGGAGAGATTTAGTCTCAGAACACCCTTAGGGCTCTGAGTCTAGGAACTTTTTTTTACAGCACCTGTATCTTGCAGCCGACCCGGCGATACCATAAGAAATGCGGATTCAAATTAGTGTCCATACAGCTCAGCTTCCAGGCTCTTACCGAGCAGCCATAACTCTCAGGAGTCAAGTTCAACTAAGCACACCCCCTTGCCTGCATGCCTGAGCTAAGGGCAGATTGATTCCAGGAAGTACATTTTTCAGTGATTTATCAACAAATTAATCATAGGGACATGGATGGATAACAAATTTGCTTTGAATATTAAAAATGAATAAAAAAAGCGTTTTCAGTTTGTGTTGCTCAGATACAGTTTTGAATAGACGATCGAGACCATGGCGGCCGGCGACTCCTGCAGTGCACTAGTCATAAGCGGAGGAGCCAAGCAGGGGTGAGGAGGAGGAGAGTGAAACTGTGGGGGGATATCATAGCAAAAAGGGGACAGAGTGAGATTAGGACATTACTGGGAGCTGGGAGGCTGAAGCAGTGCCAGGCAGGGGACAGAGACTGATGTGCTCTGTCCACCACCATATTACTTCTCCACATCATCAGTGTGCTGTGTCCTCCTCCTGTGCCCCTTTCACCTCTCCACAGGTCAGGGCAGCACTGTGCTGCCCTGACCTGTGGAGAGGTGAAAGGGACACAGGAGGAGGACAAAGCACACTGATGATGTGGAGAAGTAATATGATGGTGGACAGAGGAGGAGGCTACTGTGAGGGGGTAAGGAGGACACTAATATGTTTGCAGCCTCTGTACACCTCCTGTAGTATGTCTGCAGTCTCTATCCACCTCCTGTAGTATGTTCGCAGCCTCTGTCAACCTCCTGTATCATGTCCGCAGCCTCTGTCCACCTGCTGTATCATGTCCGCAGCCTCTGTCCACCTCCTGTAGTATGTCCGCAGCCTCTGTCCACCTCCTGTATCATATCCGCAGCCTCTGTCCGCCTCCTGTATCATCTCCGCAGCCTCTGTCCACCTCCTGTATCATCTCTGCAGCCTCTGAACATCTCTTGTCTTTTGTCTTTTATCATGTCTGCAGTCTCTGAGGGGGAACTTAGAAAGGAGTCAACAGTGGGAGCGCCGCCGGGATGGGGGTTACGGGAAGAGACAGACATGTGTGGACTGTGGAGAGGAGACTATAGAATAAAACCAGAGCCGCTAAGCTGGAGCCGTCTGACTGAGCCCAGCACGGTGCACCTGAGAGGAGGTCAGTGACAGCGCCGCCAGGCCAGTCTGAGAGGGGTCACTGATGTAAGAGGGAGTGAATACAATAATGTAGCACTGATATAAAGGTTCCCCCCTATATTAGTAATCCCCCCTTACCTTAGTGTATTCACTCTGCAGAAGGTGGTCTCTGGTCACCATCCTGCAGACTCTGATGTAAGGGAGAATTCTGTGCTGGCTGAGTTATAGCATCCTGACCTTCCTGTAAATTGAGAAATACGTTTTTTGACTTTTGTTTAACTTAAACACATTGCTAATAGCACTAGCTATGTGTTTATAGTTCAGATATTGATATTTGCACTGTTTAGCACTAAAAACAGTAATTTTAGGTACTTTTTTTGAAGTGCCAGTAAAGAATGTGGATCTGTCAGTAAATTTCATGTTTTTTTGCCATAAAAAAAATTGGTGCCGTTTGTAAATTTTGGCTTTCTGACAGTAAATTTCACTTTGGGGGGGGTTGGCAACACTGGTATTTGCATTCAAATGGCCTTCTCTTATTCAAATGATTTAATAAATATTTATGGCAACAGTCCATATTTTCTATACATTTTCTGTTTCCCTATACTTATAATACAAACATGTATTGTTTTTTGCACATTATACTTTGAAATATGAGAAGGAGCTGCCATAAAACTATCTTCCCAAATGTACAATAAAACATAAGTTTTAGGTATTAATAAAAAAGATCACAGAATAAATTGTCTAACAGAATTTTCCAATGCATTATCAAGAGGCTCTCTAACAAGAAAGGCTAGAATTACTATAATACTTCATATCTTCTCTGCAGATTTGTCTGTCAGGGCATGACACGGTATAGTAGTTCTAGATAATGATATTCATATTGTAAGTATACCCTACTATGTGCAGATTCTGAACATTCCAGTAACCAATGAAGAAAGCACCAACACCACCAAATAACTATGTGTAAGCAATGCTGTTATTGTAGTGTAAGTTATGATTATGACATCTGCTTGATTTAAAAATTGATGCTGCTGTATTTGTTCTTTATTATCAAGAATTTGGAGCGCAAGGATCTCCCATTGGAGAGAAGTGGTCTTTGCCCTGGTTCACATTGGAGCGATTTGGCATGTGATTTGACATAATAAATCGCATGCCAAATCGGCGGCAATTGTTGGCAATGGCACAGTCCGAATCGGTGCGACGCCGCATTTGCGGCGCCGCACCGATTCTCAAAAGTAGTTTCTGTACTACTTTGGCCGACTTTGAGGTGCGATTGACATCTGTGCAGCAACCCACACAGATGTCTCTGAAATTGTCACTGAAGTCGGGACTGACAAGCAGGAATGAAATCATGCGAGTTTAGCTGAACTCGCACAATTTCATTCCCGCTGTCAGTGTGAACCTGGGCTTTGCGTTTTCTTAAGCCATTGACAAGGTAAATACAGCCTGGCCTAGGAACTATCCCAGCTTTTGTCTTTTATGCATACTTCCTGAGTGCAATGGAGCTCATATGGTTACCGCTATCTCTCTTAGTACTTCTGACACTGTTAGTACTTGTTAAAAATAAATTATATTTTGAATTATATACAAAGCAAATGGAAGCTGTATTTTCATAATATCCACATTTGCTTCAGTGGTAGTATCTCTACCTTTATATTTTATGCCAGGAAAAAAAAGCCAACTAATAGTCCATGCTTTTCTTGTAATTACATATAGTGGGGCGGATTTACTAAAGAATTTGAGAATGTCCACATAATAAAAGTAAATTTTATTGTGTGGACATTCTCAAATCATTTAGTAAATCAGCCTCAATGTGTATAATCAATCCAGATCAATATACATGAGCATATGTTGAAAGACATTTGTTATGACAATTTGGGTCTGCAGATTGGTATCCATACAGTTTAAGCTTACTCAGGCCCTGTTCACACCTATGCAAATTAGATGCGGCTTACACTGCATCCAATTCGCAGCACATTTTAAAATACATTCAAATTAATGTATCTTGTTCACATATGTGCGTTGCATTCGCACTGCGCATTGCACAAAAAATGTGTGAGTTTTCTGGGCATTGCAGTGCGAATTACAAGCACATTATCCTCTATGGAAACGCATCTGATTCGCAGATGCATTCCGTTCTGAACAAGAAATCTCTCCTTCTTCTCACTACACCTCCCCCTCCTCTCCCCCCTCTCCCTGCTCAGCTGATGCGTTGATAGAATGGAGCGGCACCACTGAACAGCTACTTTTTCTCTTCACAGAGAAAATGTAGCTGGAATTCACAGCGCACTGGTGTGAACCCAGCCTCAGTGAGATTTCCCCTTGTTTAAGTAATTTTGTCCAACATGATGCAAGATTACAGTTGTGTGTAGCGAAGGAGCCACTGCAAATTAGAGTGGTAGTAAAGTCATCTTAAAAAAAAAAAAATCTGGTCACCTGCAAGTTAATGGCATAATGTGCTAGTATGCATCACATACTAGCACATTATGAGAGACGGAAGGAAGACCACGTGAAGATGGAAGCCCTGTCAGCAGTGACAATGCGCCGCTGGAGGGCTTTGTTTTTCAGGTAAGTCTTTTTTTTTTTTAAGATGACTTTACTACCACTCTGATTTGCAGTGGCTCCTTCGCTACACACAACTGTAATCTTGCATCATGTTGGACAGAATTA
This sequence comes from Lithobates sylvaticus, assembly GCA_028564925.1. Lineage (NCBI taxonomy): Eukaryota > Metazoa > Chordata > Amphibia > Anura > Ranidae > Lithobates > Lithobates sylvaticus. The sequence continues at coordinate 388,065,887 of CM053026.1, forward strand.
CTTAAACAAGGGGAAATCTCTCTGAGTGAGCATCCTCAAAAATATACTGAGAGGAGACAGCCACGTTAACCCAGGTCAATGTACATCTTTGCCAGCACAACGCAGATCAACAAGTACCATCTGAAAGTTTTATTGTAGAATGATCACATCACAGTGGACAAAGTGCAATGTTTCAGAGCCACTCAGGACCCCTTTGTCAGGCATGTGGTTATCACATGTCTGACTAAGGGGTCCTGCTCAGCTCTGAAACGTTGCTGTTTATCCACTGTGATGTGATCGTTCTACAATAAAACATTCAGACAGTACCAGAGAGGGACCAAAATTTGGATGGTTCCTGCTGCTATACTTGCTCTAAATTAAGAGATGCTAGTCCGTCTCATTGTGTGGAGCTGTCCAGGGTAGCTCTTTTGGGGAAATGCAGAGCACTATCAAACTCTAGCATGGTGTGATATGACCAAGTGAGGGGTCGCATGTAGAAAAATGAGTGCACTGCAAATGACTCCACCACTCAATGAACTGCCAGTTAAGACAGAGGTAATAGGTCAGTTAAATGGGTATTGGTGTCATGAGTCAAGTGGGGGTTCAAGTTAGGAGTTCGGTTTTTAAGGAAATTTTTAGTTCAAGGGCTATATTTAGTGGGCTAGGGTTAATAGATAGGTTAAGCTTAGTTTTATAGAATTATTGGAATGGTTGTGATAAATTAGGTGGCACTAAACCTATTGTGACCAGAACTACTACATTAACTTTATTTGAAAAAATCTATTGTGCCACTTAACAGAACAGATGTAAATCATGATGTATTAGAAAAGCCTTTCTCAAAACTGTTTTAGCCATGGCACCCTTTAAAAGCAAAATCTCCAAAATCTCAATGCACATCTAAAATATAAAAAAAGCAAATTATTCCTTAATAATATTTATTCTGAGCCTAGGACAATGCACACAACCACCTTGTTGAAATTACCTTCATATCAAAGACCCCCTTTGATTAGAGGTCTCCACCATGTCCTCTCATCACAATCAAAAATTGAAATTGAAGTGCCACACTACTGCTAAGAGGTCCATATATAATTTATTTCTAATAAAAATCAGAATTGCCAGTACATATCTAAGTTACATTCTGCAGGCGACAAACATCCCCAGATGTACTGAATAGAATGCGCCTGTACAATCTTATGATCACTTTCAAGGAGGCCCTCACAGAATTCAATCTGATTGTACAGTCTCCTTTGGATTCACCATTAATGGATCTGGTTGTTTGGGTTTATCCTCACATTGGATGAGGTTGGTAAGGGGGGGATTGTTCAGCAATTGTATAATGAGATTGTACAGTGTATGACTCATATCAGTTTTTTGGATATATTTTTTCTCATTAGATTCATATATGTACCAGCAGGGCTTTTTTTCAGCAGGAACGTGGGGGAAGGCAGTTCCGGCACCTCCAGTACTAAAAGTACTGTATGCAATGACGAGGGGTGGTGGCGTGTGCTGGGGGGTCTATTGATGATGGAGGGGATCTTTTTTGCATGGTGATCTATTGTAGCAGGGGATGTCTTTTCTTATTGTTTTTGCTGGAGAGGTGATTATGTTGCTGGGGCGGGGGGGGGGGGTTCAATTGTTGCTGGAATGGATCTGCTGTTGGGGGAGGGGTCTATTGATGCTGGCTGGTTGGAAATCTGTTCTTGCTGCTCAAGGTCTTTTATTGCTGGGGTGATATTTTTGTGCAGGGGTCCATTGTTCTGAGATCTGTTGTTCCTGGGGACGGTTTATTGCTGCTGGCTGCAGGGCATCTATTGTTCTGCTTTTCTTGTTACCATTAACACATTTCATACAAATTACTTAGCACCAAAAAATGATACTTGGCTCTATAGTCTCTAAAAGGGGCGATACTGAGAGGTGGGTGGGGAGTGGAATCAAGAAGCGGTGCTCGGAGATGGGTAGGGGGCGGAGACAAGAACTGACTCAGAAAGGGGGAGTTCCTGCACTGAGAAAAAAAGCCCTGTGTACCAAAATGTATTATTTATAATAATCATAATGGTACTAATATTTTTTTTGCCCAATTGATGAACTGAAACGGTATGGTTTGGTATTCATGTTCTCACATTTGTCTGAAACTTTAGTATATTTATTTTGACGTTTCCAATACATTTGGCTATTTGGGGTTATTGTATTGAGATGGAGATTCTTATGTTATTTTTATCGCTGATAAGGGGGGGGGGGGGCATTCTTGGATCCCCTAAAATGCATTGACTAACTTTTTTGGATTGTACCCCTGACTTTTATCACAATGGACCTCTAGCAGTGGTGTGGTGTTTCAATTTCGATTTCACTTTGTGTTACATTACACTACAAGCCAAGGAGACCGTGGAGATCCTTTGGTGTGTAGAAGCTGCCTGCCCAGGAACCAGATCATTTACATCATACTTTAACCCCTTGAGCTCTGGAAGATTTTACCCCCTTCATGGCCATGCCATTTTTTTGCTATTCGACACTGCGCTACTTTAACTGGTAATTGTGCGGGCATGCAAAGCTGTACCCAAACAAAATTTATATCATGTTTTCACACAAATAAAGCTTTCTTTTGGTGGTATTTGATCACCACTGGCTTTTTTATTTTTTGTGGTATAAACGAAAAAATTACCAAATATTTTGAAAAAAAAAACAATATTTTTTACTTTCTGCTTTAAAACTAAAAATTAAAAAATCTAAATTCTTCACAAACTTTTCTAAAATGTATTCTGCTACATGAAAAAAAAAAAAAAAAAAAAAAACAATAAGTGTATATTGATTGGTTTGTGTGAAAGTTATAGCTTCTACAATTATGGGATATATACTGGAATTTTTTATTTTTTTATACTACTAACCAGCGACCTACAATGGGACTGCAATAGTGCGGCAGACAATCTGACAAATTGACAGGGGGAACTGACTAACTGCCACTGACATCATCAGTGACATTAATTTAGTGATCAGTGATAATACTATACACAGTCACTGTACTAATGACTGTACTAATGACTGTGTCTGGAAAGGGGCTAACATATAGGGCGATCAAGGGTTTAAATGTGTGCCTAACTATGTGTAATATGTGTGTAAAGTGTGCTGCTTTTACTACTAGATCTCTCAGTTTCTGAGAAACTGACAGGTCGCTCCCTCTGTACAGAGCTACTGTATAAACTAGAATGCTGATACAGCTAATACTGCAGAACACTGTCTCCATATTGGTGGCAGAAACAATAACTATAATCTGCTGGATTGCATACATTGATCTAATACAAATGTTTACATCTGTGTGTGTCCAGAATAAAAACTATGTCATTTAAATTATGCCTTGGGCTAAAGACAGGATTTGTTAAAGTCAGGGGATACATTTAATTTTCCAATACAGTTTAAGACCCGTCAAAACACTCTATTTAAAACAAAAAGGTTAATGGGCTAAAAGGTATACATAGCATAAATAAATAATATATCTTGTTAGCAGACATTCTACTAACCATTGAATAAACATGATTATGACTTGTTATCTAAAATACTGTTTTAATTAGTTGGTTAAATATAGAGCTGAGCGAATGAGTCTGGTTATTGGTTTGCATGGCATTTCTCAAATCCATTGGGGGGTCTGAGAATTGTGAATTGGGGGCCTAATCTTGAAAATCCGTTCTGGCTATTTTCAAGGATAATATGCAAGGGATTGTCAAAAAGGGCATGGGGAGCTGGACATTGCCAAGGGGTAATATATTAATGTTAAAAAAAATTGAAAATACAATCCAGCAAGGAGAGGGTCCACCTGTGAATTAAAGGGTTACATGGGAAAACACCAATCCTTTTAATGACATGATTGTAAGATGCATGTGGTGTTACAGAACAATAGGATTCTCAGAGACAGCATCAGCAATGCAATATTCTGCCATCACATATTTTGCATCTATATATTTTTTTTTTTTTTACATTTACATTATTGCTTGGTCTGAATACAGCAGCACCCAACTAAAAAATATATACTTTTTTCTTTAGCTGTGAATCTTGATTTTTTTTATCCAGTGTAATAGGCTCACATTTAATAGCAGAAGTAGATGCCACAACAAATCTAAACGATATAGGAAAGTTTGATTCTAAAAAAAGTTAAAGCCTTTAACTTCATACAAACTGGCCAATGGCACAACAGTTTAATATTACAGTTTTTGGACTTTTTTTCACAGAATTTATTAAAATGTCAAAACAGAGTGCCCAAAAGCATTTCAAAACCACAAACCAATATTCCCTGAGCCCTCTTTCTACTACAATTATTTTACTATTTTATTTTATTATTAAAATGATGTTATTATTTACATATTTATTTACATTTAAATCATTAATACATAAATTATTTACATCCCATTTTCAAACAAAGTGGAATGGGCAGAGCCATCCCTGCCAGGAGAGCACAATGATTATTGTAGCCGCTGGCAATAATTGCATGCTAGGTATACGACATGCTGGTTGTACCCAAATCGATCAATGGATCAACTTGGGTCCAATCAGCCTGCCCATAGATGGATCGAATCTCGGCCAGTCCCTGCAAGATTCAAACCATCTGTGGCCGGCTTTGGACTTTATAGAGTTTTTGTCATTTTTCCCCTTTCAGGGCAAAAGAAAAAAACTAGAAAGTGACTGCTACACTTAAATCCACCTGAAACTAAAACAAATTAAAGAAAAAAAACTGTTAAATGTTAGCAGCAAGTGATGGGAAAACACATTTTTTAAAATAATAAACATGTCATACTTAAGGGGTTGTAAACCCTTGTTTTAAAAAAAATAAAAAACAAACAAACATGTCATACTTCATACCTCCACTGTGATGTTTGTCCCTCATCGGCGCTGGTGGCTCCTCCCCGCATCGAGTGTCCACCTTGGAGAAGCGCTTTCCTTGGTGGACACCTGCGCGGGCGAGCTCCCGAGTCCCGCATCTGTGTCCATTCACACAGAATGCAGGACTTGGCCACGCCCCCCGGAGCCAATGGCTGTGCTGCTATCAATCTAATCTAATCTCCAGCCAGGACATGAGACTCCAGGTAGAGCTGGTGTGCTCGTTCCCGGCCAGAGAAAGATCGGGGTCAGGTAAGTAAAATGGGGGCTGGGGCTGCAGCACCACAGAAGGTTATAGAATGCATTACAGTGAAAAACCATGTCTTTACAACCCCTTTAACTGCTCTGTGCAATAGCTTTCCACAAAGTAGCTTCAAACCTCCTCTTCTGGGGCTCCCCGCTCTTCCCCCCCGGCAGGTGCCCTCAAAGCAAGCATCTTCCTATGAGGGCACTCATATGGGCTCAATCCTGAGCCACTCTCTGCATGTTCATAGACACACAGAGCAATGCTTGGCCCTGAGCCCTGCTCTCTCCTCACAGGCTGTGATTGACAGCAGCAGGCTGTCAATCACAGCCTGCCTCTGATCACAGCCACAGCCAATCACAGCCTGCCACAGCCTGACTCTGTTGCTGCCTCCATGTCCAGTGAGGAGAGGGAGAACGAAAAGAGAAACTGCTCCCAGGCACATTGCTGGATCGAGATCAGGCTCAGGTAAGGATTTACAATAACTTTAAAGGTATATGAATTTATGAATATGGGGGGGCACAAATAAAAGTGTACCCCATTGTTACAATACTCAGAATCGCCCTCCGTGTCTTGGCCCTATTGCCAGCTCCAATGCATGATCTCTGAAAAAACAGCCAATTCAAATTACTATTTTTTTCTAGAAAAAAATGAATAATTAACATATTTGTCACACTTTATAGACTTTATGAATAAATGAATGTACAAATAGGATCTGATTTCATGGGTAAAATCAAAACTGACTTTTTGACCTCTATCTTTGCTAAATACAAGGAAATTTGATTGCTTGCTACTAAAAAGAAAACTGTATATATATATATATATAGAGACCACAATATTTCCCTAAGATTAAAGTATAATATTTACAGTATCTTTATTAAAGGAGACCTTGTAGCTAAAACTAACTAACACCTATTTGCCTCTAACTCCACCCATGCCAATTTTCTAGGTCTAAATTAACTACTTCAGCCCCGGAGGATTTGACCTCCTTCCTGACTAGAGCACTTTTTACAACTTGGCACTGACAATTGCGTGGTCATGCAATGCTGTACCCAAACAAATTTGTAGTAAGGTATTCCTGCGCTACCGTGGAGAGGGGAAGGGAGGGGGATAGAGGTGGAATGTGGGGGGGGGGCTGCTGCAAGCACCGGGTGTAGGTCAAACCGTACCTACCAGAAAGAATATGTAAGAATGGGGGTGGTGCTGCGCTGTCCCCCAGGGAAGTGGGTGCATCTACTGCTGACTAGCAGTGTCGGGGTGAATGGAGACCCCCTATATTAAATGGTTGTAGAGAAGACAGCTGTGTAAAAGCTATCTTATGGGCCAATGTCCTTATTGGATTGGGTACCTCCCAAAGAATATATAATAAAAAATATATAACGACCAATAAATATACAATAAAAACACTAGTAAATATCAATAAAATAGGTAATCAGGTACGAGAGTGTTATAAATAACTAATAGCACCTAAAATAGCTATAATAGCTTAAAATAACATAAATATATAAAACTCAATGTACATAAAAAGTAGTCTAAGTGAACATATAAAATGTGGATGAAAATATCCAGGAGTGCATATAAAGTGCATATAAATATTATCCTCAGCGTGCTAGTGCAAGTGTGCACAGCATATGAATAAAACTGCATGATCAAGTGAGGAAATAAACGATTGTTGCAATCACACTTCAAATGAGCATACTGGAAAACCAGCAGCCAACCGTCTCACGGAGTGTTCTGGTGGGGGGGCCGCCCCCCTGTCAGAACACGAGGGGTGATCGCTGTATTAATGTCAGATTGTTAGTACAGTGGCTCCGACCGGAGCTGATTTTTTTTTTTTTTCAACCCACTGAACTAAAAAAAAATTGTGGTGTGTGCCAGGCTTTAAGGTAGACTTGTCCTGGAAAACATGAGGATAATTACTTTTGCTCCCTATTTTACTTCTAGTCATCTCTCAAGATAAAGACATAAAGGAGTTGATTTACTAAAGGCAAAAAGGCGGTTTACTTTACAAGGAAAGTTGCATTTTGCAAGGTAATTTTCCTTGGATCTTAGTGAACATGGTGTAAATAATATATAATCACGCAAAGGAAAATAAAGAATCTGAATTTTCACTTGCACAAGTTTGGATGATGGAAGTCAGCAGAGCTTTACTTCATTCGCAGCTTTGGGGAAATTTCCCTTGTAAAGTGCAACTTTCCTTGCAACGTGAACAGCCTGCCTTTAGTAAATCAACTCTATTGCATACTTTTTCTAGCAATTGAAAGAAAAAAGGGCATCCAGTGCTTTGCAAAATAGTTGACCCTGGGAGGGATAGGGGATAAAAAACCTTCTGGAAAATACCTGTCTAAATATAAATGTATTCATAAAAGAGTACTCTTTCCTGTTTAATAAAGTAGGACACCAAGTAAAACATTTTATTTGGTTTACATAGTTTTCCCACAACTTCCTGTGCCAGTGACACAACAGGGTGTAAAGATATCTCAACAGTGGCAATGGCAGCAATAAAACCTGACTAATGTTCTAATAACGTTTCCAATAAAACTGTATATACTGCTGTTTGTGTCCCAGTTAAAGACATCCTACTCCTTGCCCTGGTGATACAAAAGGAGTCAACAGATATTTCCCAATCAGGACAAACACAGCATTATACAGCTCTACAGGCTATAACCCTTTCCTTTTATATCCAGAACTAAAAAATAAAAAAAACAGCCATTTTTTTGTTGGATTTCACTGTTTGAATAGTGCCTTCTATGGAAATACATTTTTCTCCAGGCTTGTGTAGCAAAAAATTGGATTCTATGACGTCTGCAAAGCTGTTAATTATCAAATGATGACTGCATGAAAACAAATTCAATAATTTCACTAAGAGCTAGAGTTTCTTTGAAAATCTCACAATGTATTGAATTTATCAAGCAGCAAAATTGAGCTGAGTCAAGTCAATCTGAAAATAGACTCTTTGTTTTATCAAAAGCCTTTTTCAGAAGGCAGAAATAAGCTGACTTGGCTTTTAACATTGCAAATGAAACCTCTAAACTGGTATTGCAGCCTCACATATACATCGATTTGTCATAATCAGAAACTTGAGTAGCCTAATAGTAGACTGCTGTGATTTTCCTTTAGCTCTTTTTATGCTCAATAGGCTTTTAGTAAATGAGACCGAACAAAAGGAAGTTTTTTTGTAAAGTGTGCTGAACGTTGTATAGAAAAGGACCCTTGTTGCCCAAACACACCCTTTACCTTCCAAAGCCCAAAGGGGACTAGGGTTTCCTAATTTTCCCACCTATTACCATGCAGCTCAATTAGCCCATATCCCTAAATATCACACAAAACTTGAAATTCTGCTTTGGGTTGCGCTGGAATCAATAGATTGCGACCCACTTTCAATAACCAACCTCGTATGGTCTAATTCCTCTGACCGTAAAAAAAATCAATAATCTTATAACTAAACATACACTAGCCATTTGGGGTAAATTTAAGTTAGTAAATGGACTACAATCTCCCCATATACCTCTTTTATAATTTCTTAAAAATCTATTTTTCTATCCTGCTTGGTCTTCCCCTAAATCTTTTAAAGCATGGACCTCCGCCATGGATAGCCTTAATCCAACGAGATCACAGCCGGCCTTAAGCAGGGAAGGACGATGATCGAAAAGCCTAATTGACCCTGCACACCGTAACGTTGCCTAGGCGGTGTTTCTTTCTAATGTACTAGATGCAGGGTATAGGCTCAGTTAAAATGAGTAAATGTCGTTTAAGCACTGCTATATAGTTCGACTTCCTGACTTAGCACATATGTTGTAATACGTTGGATATGCTTGTTGTTATGCAATTTTTTTTTAAAATAAAGGAATTTAAAAAAAGCATGGACCTCCACTAATTTAACTCAACTCTGTGAACCAGCATTCTCTACTTCATTCAAAACTTTCCCTGACTTATGTGAAAGTCACAACCTTCCTAATTCAATTCAGAGCTCTTTCGATATCTTCAGATTAAATTTTTTTTTATGCCCTTTATACAAGGAAGAATTCATTTAGATAAATTAACGTGCTTTGAAAATATATTTAAACGTGACCCACACACTAAGGCCCCTTTCACACTGGGCGGTGTTTTAGCACCGCTTTACCGTTGTTTTAGAGTCGGCTATACCGACGGCAAAGCGATTTGCAGGCGGTTTTAACCCTTTTTTGGCTGCTAGCGGGGGTCAAAACCGGTATAGCCGTTTAGGAGCGGTGAATACACAGCTCCTTCACTGCTCCAAAGATGCTGCTAGCAGGACTTTTTTTCCCGTCCAGCTAGCGCACCGGCTTTCACACTGGAGTGAAAGGAGACGCTTTTTTTAGGCGCTATACAGGCGCTATTTTTAGCGCTGTAGCGCCTGAAAAACGCCTCAGTGTGAAAGGGGCCTAAGGGACTTATTTCAACTCTTTACACTCATCTTATTACTAAACCCAACTCAAACCCACCATCATATGCGGCTAAGTGGGAGATGGATCTTGGGTTTTCATTGGAAGCAGCCGATTGGGATAAGATTTGGATCACAACTAATGCCACGTACACACGACCAGACTTTCCGGCAGACTAGGTCCGACGGAATCAGTCCGTCGGACAATCCGATCGTGTGTGGGCTAATCCGTTTTTCGTTTAAAAAATCAGACGGACCTAGAAATAGAACATGTTTCAAATCTGTCCGATGGACTCAATTCCTATCGGGAAAACCATTTGTCTGTATGCTGCTCTGATGGACCAAATACGAAGCAAGGGATGCTATTGGCTACTGGATATTGAACTTCCTTTTTTTAGTCCCGTTTACGTCATCACGTTCAAAACTAACGGACTTAGTCCGTTCGTGTGTGGCCAAGTCCGTTCGTTCGGAAAGTCCGTTAGAACTCTGCCGAAAGTCCGTTGGGAAGACTGTCGGACCTAGTCTGCCGGAAAGTCCGGTCGTGTGTATGCGGCATAAGTCATCTTCACAAAACATAGCTGCCTTAAAAACAAATTACAAAGTGCTCACACGGTGGTATTTGGTCTCTGTCAGAATTGCAAAATATGCTCCAAATTATTTCCTATCTTGTTTTTGTGGCTGTGGTGATCTAGGATCACATCTTCATACTTGGTGGGATTGCCGGTAGCAAAAAAATTCTGGAAAGATGTATTTCTTATGATTTCAATATTGTTTGAAATCCCTATCAATCCTGAACCTACAATAGCACTTTTAAACTTAAAACCGGCCACTCTCTCTCACCACCAATTCAAACTCCTATTAAAAATCACTACAGCCGCAAAACAAACAATTGCCAAAGCTTGGAAATCCTCGTCCTTAATAATGGCTGAAACTAAAAATAGAGTCAATCAAGCAATGATCCATGCTAAAACAGAGGCTATAACTCAAGATAAAATATCCCTACTAAGACCTTGGTGATCTCAATTTATACTTCTATACTCTGTATTCATGCTATGTGTTTACTACCATGCACTACCCCGTGGACCCCTACTACCTCTCATTTCTTTCTTCCCTATCTATTTTTTCTCCTAAGATTACTTTTTCTTTTATCTTCTTTCTCTCTTCTACTTTTTCCCCCAATTCTCTCGCTCTCCTATTTCAAGTTACTCTTTATATAGTTCAGGTAACATAACTTTTATTTCCTTGGTTATCATTATACCAATTGTACATAGTTCCAATATGTAGTATATGTAGTATAAGATTTTAGATTCTATAATAAATTATTTATTTATTTTTATTTAAAAACTATACTCTAATAATTAATACCTTTTTATTTATTTTTTATCTAAGGTCATCTTATATTAACCTGTCTAAGTGGGTTTTATTCTCTCTTATACAATGTATGACAAAATCTTTAGAGTAGTTAGATCCATGCTAAAATTGTTTTAGTTAAACTACTTATTATTATTACCATATATTAGACATGTGCACAACAAAAAAATTTGTTTATTTTCGTTTCGTTTTTTTAGTTTCCGAAAAAAATGTGTTTTTTTTTCGTTTTGTTTTTTTCGTTTCCGTTGATTCGTAACGATTCGTACATTCATAAGTCGTCGGTGTTCGGATTCGTAACGATTCGTACATTCGTAAGAGTTATTTTTTCGTTGATTCGTTTTTTCGTTTTTCGTATTTTCGGACGCATTCGTATTTATTCGTACATACGTAACATTCGTAACATTCGTAGATTCGTAATCGGAGCATAATTCATAATTTTATGTAATGTGTATGCTATTATTACATTTTAATAATTTACGAATAGAAAAAAAAAGTTATGAATCGAAAAAAAAAGTTACGAATCGAAAAAAAAGTTACGAATGTACAAATTTTTTTGTTCAATAGAGATACGAAAATTACAAATCGAAAAAAAAAAAAAAAGTTACGAATCGAAAAAAAAAAAGTTACGAATCAAAAAAAAAAGTTACGAATCGAAAAAAAAGTTACGAATGTACGAATTTTTTTGTTCAATCCATTCGAGGCACGTTTAGCAGCACCATTGTAAGGGACACGGAAAATTACCAATTCAACAAAAAAAAAGGTTGCGAATGTACGAATTTTTTCGTTCGTTTTCGTTTTTCGGATTTTCTTCATTAGTACATTTGTTGTTTCTAATTAGTTTTTTTCGGATTTTCGTTGTTTTTCGGATTCGTTCGATTCGAATGATTCGTTAATCGGATTCGTACGATTTGAACGATTCGTTATTCGGATTCGTACGATTCGAACGATTCGTTCATTCGTGCGAAAACGAACGAACTAAAAAAACGAAAAAAAACGAAAAACGAAAAAAAAACTAAACGAATTGCACATGTCTACCATATATGTGATCTTTTCTTTTGCTGCCACCATATGTACTTATGTATACTAATTGTTAAAATTAAATAAACAAATTTGACAAGAAAAGGACCCTTGTACACAGATAACGAAGAAACCCACACTATTAATCTGCCTGTTTCACATTCATTTAAAGTCACCCTGTCATGTGAGTATTACTACTGAGATTTTGAGTTTTTTTAAACATTAAAGCAACCTTGTCATTATATAAGCATTTCAGAAACAAGTGTCCCTGCAAAATAGGAATGCAATGCAAATAATTACCTTTCCTGCTGCTTGTGCCACCAGAACATTGTTAGAAACTGTTCGGTAGAAATTGTTCTCTCAATTCCGCAGGGAAACTAACACTTCCAAGAGGGTTGATCTCCTGGGTCCCCCGCAACTTTCAGGAGGGCTAAGAAGATCAAAGCTTCTGAAAGTACTAAATCCTCTGTGGACTTCAGAGGACAATTTCTATTGAATGGTGAGGCAGGGGTTTTTCCCCTTATTTTGCCTCCACACTTGTTTCTAAAACTTTTATGTAATGACAAAACTTTTGCTCAATTGGCTGTTTATCTGGAATTGGACCGAACAAAAACACTGTCTTCTTTACCTTTATTTAGAGAGAGTGTTTTTTGGGTGTGTAGGGTCGTTTCCCATGTCAATCACTCTCTCTGAACTTCCTCTCCCCAGGGCAGAGTGAACAGAAAAAGGAGCTGCTTTTGTTTGGCTCAGGCAACCTGGCAGAATGATCAAAAGTTTCAGAGCACCAGGTACACAGGGCAATATTTCTAGCAGGGGCGACCTATTCATAAGGGACCCCCCCCCCTAATCTCTATGCGCCGACCCCTAATCTCCATGCGGGGTGCCAGACGCATAGAGTTCTATGTTTTTTTTAGTAAAGCACATGATTAGCTATATTTATATAGCTATATGATATTTATGCTTTAATTGGCTTCAAAAAGGGCACTGCGCTCTGAGCCCACCCACTTGTGACAATAGCGAATCAACATTCAGTGTTTCTCCGGCTTACAATTTCCACCGGTGCACCCGAAAAATGATCAGATGGTGCAGCTGGCTGGTCACAGAGGAGATAAAAGACTAGATCACCTGTGATCACCTCTATGGCCTTTGAGGACCGGAGCAACGTCATGGGTGGAAGTAAACAACTTTTTTTTTTTTAAAGCAAAAGATCACAATTTTATTTTGTTTTGATCTTTTGATTTTAAAGGTAAAGGGGAGATTTGGGGTCTTTTTGACCCCAGATCTCTCCATAAAGAGGACCTGTCATCTTTATTTCAACATAATAGAAGTGAGTACAAGGGGGACAATTAAATCCCTCAGAAAGGTCTCGGTACTCACTAGGTATGCAGTTGGAAGTAAAGGGCTGGTGGAGATAGGCCATCCGGGAACAATGCAACCGGGAGCTGGGGCGGGCAAACCCACCACGGCGACCAAACACAGGCGTGCACTGGGGAAACACAGGAACACGAGGCACTCCAGAGAGATGAATGGCAAGTGGATGTAAAAATAGGATGTCTGTAGACGGAGTGAATGGATATAAAGAGGAAAATGAGAGGGAGAAGGGAAGATTGGACCTCAAAGATCCGAAAAAATTGTGAGAGTGACCAAAATAAGATAACTGTAGAGGTGAGGGAGTGGTGGGTGATGAAAGTAAAACATACGTGAGAGGTAGGGGTGAGATCACTCCCCAATAGCATAGCAAACGTGGGAAAACAAGGTGAAATCAAAGGGGCTAGTGTAGTGCAAAAATACCTGATGTGGCGTCACAGGAAGTGTAGTGCAATGAAACAATCCATCTCCCACAATAGAGTGTCCCGAGTGCCACATCCCCCCAGCATAACAAGGACGCCCGTAAATAGGCGCCGCCGCGGGAATGCCCGCCCACGTCACACGCGCCGAGACTAGGAGCGGGGGAGGAGCCCTGGCCGGGTATCGGCATCACGACGGCAACGGTCTGAGCCACCCCCGCAATGCCCGTGAGTGTGGAAACAGCAAACGTCGTGGGCGTGACCGCGCCAAACAAGGCGTGACGTCGATGCGCAATAGCGGAGCCCCCCCTAACCCCTCAATCGCCGCAACAGAGGGGGGAGGAGCCCACCAGTGCACATCGCAACCCCCGAGTAATGCAAAGACCGGACTAACCCAAAAACAAACCAGACCTAAGGAACATGTGAATTGAAGTAAGACAATACAATGAGACCATATTAAACAGAAATATAGCGTGTCATCATTGACTAATGGAAAAAGATAAAATGATAACAAAACAGGCAAGGCTAACAGTTGATCAATAGGGGCAGGAAAATTGTCAGAATAATCTGAAGTAAACTAGTAGAGCGAACCATGAGCTTCCATCCCTGTTCAATATGAAATAGAGGGGGGAAGGGAATTTTGGGACTTTTTTTTTTTTGAACTTTATATTTTTATTGGTTATTTTTCAGCTTTATAAACAAACATCACATTCTTACATTTAGCCTTTTTTTTAAATTCACGTCTCCCAGGAAAGTAGACAAATATTACATAGTACATTTTTTAGACGCTCCCCCCTTCTTAACCACTACAATACTGTGCACTTAAACACCCTTCCTGCCCAGACCAATTTTCAGCTTTCAGTGCTCTCGCACTTTCAGTGACAATTGCGCGGTCATGCAATGCTGTAACCAAATTAATTTTTTATCATTTTGTTTGCACAAATAGAGCTTTAGTTTGGTGGTATTTATTCGCGACTCCGTTTTTTATTTTTTGCGATATAAGCGAAAACATAGCGGAAATTTTGAAAAAAAACAATATTTTCTTCTTTCTTTTTTTAAAAGAAATCCAATAAAATCAAATTTTGTCATAAATTTAAGCCAAAATGTATTCTGCTACATGTTTTTTGTAAAAAAAATTCCGTTAAGTGTATAATAATTGGTTCGCGTGGTCACGGACATATGTACGCAAATGATCATGTAAAAGGGGTGTGCAGGTGATCACGGACATATGTGTGCAGATAATCATTGGCACATGTTATTTTACTGGGTTATATGTGAGGGACATGTGTTTTTATTATTTGGGGACATGTGTGTTTTGGGGACATGTGTGTTTTACTGTGGGGACATGTGTGTTTTACTGTGGGGACATGTGTGTTTTACTGTGGGGACACTACACTGGTGATCAGTGAGTAAAAAACTAAAAAAAACAGCTAATACTCACTGATCACCAGCCGGCTGCAGCGACCCGCTCTCCTCTCCTCACCGACGACTTCCGTGTGAGGAGAGGAGGGCCAATTGCCTAGCAACCGGCTGTTTGTTTACATCACATGATGGCTGTGATTCGACACGGCCATCATGTGATCAGGAGGGCCAATCACCGAGCCCTCCTGCCGATCCAAGATGCGCCGTGTCCGGGTGACACGGCCGCATCGGGATCGCGCCGCTGCGCAGGCACGCGTGCGCGCGGTCCCTCTACTTCTGAAGGACGTTCCGGAACGTCCATTCAGAAGTAGACGGCTCCCACCCGGCCGTATATGTACATTGGCCGGGTGGGAAGTGGTTAAATAGCCTATCTATTCCTCCTAATCTACAAGTAACCCTTCCAGATTTACCATAGTTCACACATCCATTCACTCTCACACCCTTACCATTCACATCCCCATTCTTTTTTCCGCTTGTCTGCTTGTTTCAGTTCATCTCATTTGTAATCTCTACTATAGTAAATCAGTTTTCTTTTTCTCACACCACATTTTCCAAATTCTTTCATAGCACAACCCTGCCTAATATATAACGTTTTTTCCTTTAAGATCGTAATATTCATATTTTGTTCCCATTCCCTACTGGATGGAGGAGTGGAGGACTGCCATCTCTGGGCAACGAGTTTCCTAGCTTGGAATAGGCATCTAAGAATTGCCAAATTAATATCCTTTGGTCTACCTTTACCACCTGTCCACCCCAATACACAGACCATGGGTTCTATCTCTATAGGGACTTCAAAGACCTGTACAATTATTTCCACTACCTCCATCCAGTAGCGAAATAGCTTAGGGCATCTCCAGAACATATGGATCATATCCCCCTCTGTCCTTCCGCATCTAGGGCAAGAGGCATCTGGTCTCTGTCCAAAAAGAAAAAGTTTTTTTTGGGGTAAAATAAGCTCTATAGAGGAGAAACAAGTGTGACATCTTTTGGGGTGGAGAAGGAGAAACCCATGGTGCTAACTCAAGGATCCTATCCCATTGGGTAGCTGTTATATTGCCAACATCTGTTTCCCATTCATCTCTGGAGGGAGAAGTATATTGATTGCCCTGACTATATTTCTGGAATTTTGGGACTTTGAGTGAAATTACGGCCTGGTAGGGTCATGTATTTCCATCCCTATCAACGTGATTTGTGAATGAGCACGCCGGCGAAAGCCAGCGGGCAACAAAGGAGGGGCTTTGGGACTTTAAATGAAGCTCATGGTTTGCAACACAGCAGTAGGTGGATTAATAAGATGTTTAATAATTCATATATAACAATGATAACAAAGATATTCATGGTAGCGCTTGACATTGTTCCCGGATGGCCTATCTCCACCAGCCCTTTACTTCCAACTACATACCTAGTGAGTACCGAGACCTTTCTGAGGGATTTAATTGTCCCCCTTGTACTCACTTCTATTATGTTGACTTACACATATATATCTATTTAATTTTAGAAATATAGCGTGTCTTCTCCTGATGAGTGATCTTGAACCACGAAACGCGTCGAGCTACTTGAATGAACCCCCAACTACATACTTCACTTTTTATATATGGATTATTCCTTAGTTCAGGAACTTTTAGGCCAGAGATCATGCAGGCATTACTGTGCAATACTTGTTTACCTATTCAGCAAATGTTGTTTTTATCAATGTTATTACCCATTTACTTGTCTTGTCACATGACACTAGCAATTAGTACGTTGACTACTGAACCCAGTGTTACTACTTAGTCCAAGTGTTTGGTCAAGTGCTACCATGAATATCTTTGTTACCATTGTTATATATGAATTATTAAACATCTTATTAATCCACCTACTGCTGTGTTTCAAACCCTAAGCTTCATTTAAAGTCCCAAAGCCCCTCCTTTGTTGCCCGCTTATTCCCTAGGGTGTCTGCTAAAAAACTATATATAATGTTTGGGGGCTATAAGTAATTTTCTAGCAAAAAATACTGATTTAAACTTGTAAACCAAAAGTGCCAAAAAGGCTTGGTCTTCATGTGGCAGGAGGCACGCAACCTGGGCATTCTCACGGCTGTTCCACAGGTTAATCTTCTTCTCCCTGTGAGTGGTGGACAGGCCTGTGGGTGGGAGCAGAGAGGAAGGGAGAAATGTGATTGACTCTGTTATTGGACTCAGACTTAATCCTCAACCACCAGGTGGGGGAAGGATGTATGTGCATATGTAGCCAGGACATTTAGTTTCTGGGGAGAACAGGAAAGAAAGGGCAGAGAGAGGTGGGAAGAGTCCGAGTAGAGAACCCAGGGGGCAATAGTGAGGAAGCAAAAGTGTCTGCCAGAGTGGAGCAGCAGAATCCCATGAAGCCACTAGGGAAGGCACTGGTCCATTAGGAAAGATGGTGAAAAAAGAAGGGGAGACAAGGGCAGTATGGCCTTCCCCTCAATTGATTTTTCTCCTTTAAGTAAAGCAATGCAGGGGCACTAGTCACCAGGGAAGGTGCGGCCTACCTCTTACTTGCCCTCACCCAGCCAGGACCTAACCTGCTTGAGCTGCATTAGGAGGACATTTGTTGGAGTGGTAAGCAGCCTTTTAGCAACCCTCTGTTGAACTTTGCTTGTACATTTTTAGTGACAGTGATCCTGTTCACCTGTTGATCACTAATATGGGAGAGACGTTATCTATTTTTTTATCTTTTTTCCTCTTTATTTTTTTATTTTTTGCTAAGTTGCTGCTGCAACAGCTGCAATGTATTATTTTTCAAGGCACTTTATAATAATTTTTCAGGACAGTTATATATTGTTGCTTACACCTGTATGGGGACACTACTGCCATTGGCAGAGCTTTCTTAAAGGTCTGTACCCTTTCACTGTAGATAAATGGGACCCTTTGTGAAGAAGCCCTCATGCTTCTGCCGATTACAAATTTCCTTCTTTGAAGGTTGAGAGTTTCACCATTAAATTTAAAGAACCTACTGCTGGCAGATATTGTGCAGATTTACCCAGAGGCGTAACTAGAACCTTCAGGGCCCGGGTGCAAGAAACCATGAAGGGCCCCCCTGACCCCCGGGGCGACCCAACCCTATGCTTCAGGGGCCCATGTGTCACCCTTGTTCACCTGGATAGGAGGAGCAGCGGGGGCGGCATATAGAGGAACCAATCCCCTCCATTTTCTTTCTGCAGCCTATGAATATCGGTGGGAGGGAGAGGAGAAGTAGGCTTTCAGTAACTGCAGGAGGAGAATGGGGGGTCTTGGATCTTCTATATGCCGCCCCTTCCGCCCCTCCTATCCAGGTGTACCAGGGTGAGGCATGGGCCCCCTGGAGCATGGGGCTCGGATGAGTGGCAGCTAGCGGTGGTGGCAGTGATGGGGAATGGGATGGGATGAGTGGCAGCGGTGGTGGTGGGGTGGATGGGATGGGATAAGCGGCAGCAGTGGTGGAGGGATGTGATCAGTGGTGCTGTTGAGGGGGTTATAGCAGTGGCAGTGGTGAGGGGGGGTAGGATCAGAGGTGGCGGGGAGGGGGGGTGGTATCAGTGGCGGTGGTGGGATCAGTTGCGGCAGTGGGGGTGGAGAGGGGGGTGGGACCAGTGGCGGTGGCATTGGTGAGGAAGAGTGGGATCAGTGGTGAGGGGGGTGGGATCAGTGGCAGTGGCAGTGGTGGTGGTGAGGGGGGTGGGATCAGTGGCGGTGGTGGAGGTGAGGGGGGTGGGATCAGTGGCGGTGGAGAGGGAGGGTGGGATCAGTGGCGGTGGAGAGGGAGGGTGGGATCAGTGGCGGTGGTGAAGGGGATGGGATCAGTGGCAGTGGTGGTGGTGAGGGGGGTGGGATCAGTGGCGGTGGTGAGGGGGTGGGATCATTGGCGGTAGTAGAGGTGAGGGGGGTGGGATCAGTGGTGGTGGCATTGGTGAGGAAGGGTGGGATCAGTGGTGAGGGGGGTGGGATCAGTGGCAGTGGTGGTGGTGATGGGGGATGGGATCAGTGGCGGCGGTGGAGGTGAGGGGGTGGGATCAGTGGCGGTGGTGGTGAGGGGGGGTGGGATCAGTGGCATCGGCAGTGGTGGTGGTGAGAAGGGGTGGAATCAGTGGCAGTGCCATCCTCCCCCACCACCACCTCTGCCTCTTACTGACCCCATCCCACCACCACCACCACAGATCTCATCCCTATCCCTTGGGGGGATAGGGATGAGATCTGTGGTGGTGGTCAGTAAGAGGCAGAGGTTGGGATCAGTTGCACTGAAAATGTGTCACTTACTTTGTCAGTTAGTCAGTCGATTCCTTCCCCTTCATCATTACTTCCTTCTGCCTGGGATGCTCCTATGTCATGGGGTCTTGTGCAGAGGGGAGAGCTACTTCCCCTTCACTCCAGCGTCTGGACAGCCAAAACGGTGGAGGGCAGGCGGACCCCTGACAGTGGAGACAGCGGAGAACGGGTTGGCGGCCCCTAAGAGTGGAGAGCGGGCGGGCGCCCCCTGAGAGCGGGCGGGCATCACCTAAGAGTGAAGAGCGGGCGGCCCCTGAGAGCGGGCGGGCGGCCCCTGAGAGCGGGTGAGCGGCGAGCGGCACCTAAGAGTGAAGAGCGGGCGGGCGGCCCCTGAGAGCGGGCGTGCGCAACCTAAGAGCGGGCGGGCGGTGGGCGGCCCCTGAGAGCGGGCGGGCGGCAGGCGGCCCCTTAGAGCGGGCGGGCGGCAGGCGTCCCCTGAGAGCGGGCGGGCGGCACCTAAGAGTGAAGAGCGGGCGGGCGGCACCTAACAGTGGAGAACGGGCAGGCGGGGGCCCCCACCCACAGCGGCGAGCTCCAGGGCCCAGTCGCAAGTGCGACTGCTGCGACCCTGGTAGTTCCGCCACTGGATTTACCCACTGGCCAGTATTTGGTCAGGGTTTGAAGGGGGTTGACCAAAACAGTTAGCCTTATTTTATTCTCTTATTATCTGCAGTGTCACTCTCAACTTGCCTAGTGAGTTTTAGGCATGGCCTTTCATTGGTGGTATAGAAAGTGAACCCCTGTCCTATTTATCTCATCTATTGTTGTATAATTCTGCTGTTATTGAAGTGTGGCTTTTATTCTCACCCAGTCCACTTAAGCAAAACTATTACTTAGGGCTTGTCTGTGCTTTAATAAAGGACAGTTATTCCATATTGATACATTGGTGCATTGTTGGGTCCAGTTGCTGGGTGGGTCGACCCTGGAAATTGTAGGAGAGTCTAACATTTCCAGCAGCTCTTGCGGGATCATTGTTGCACATGGTTTTGAAGGTTTTTCATTATGCCTCAAGTGTCTAAGAAAATAATCTCCTTGTGTTATTGATTGTAGGTGGCCTACCATTTATTATAGCTATCTCTTCCTCCTTGAGCACAGAAAGAATTGAGGAAAAAGGGGTTAATAAATTATGTTATGATGTAACTAAGATCCATCCTCTTGATTGCTTATGCTTCCAAATGGTCACACTTTTCCTAAAGAAACAGAATTTGGATGAATGTCCCCTAGTTTAATGGTACTAACATTAAATGCCTTCCAATATACTGGATATAGCCAGGAGCTGGATACCTACCTATTCCTGCAATCAGAAGATTCTGTGTGGTATTATTTCCATCTAGTGTTCCAGTGTGGGGTGTCCTGTTACTTTCTTAACTATAGACAAGACAGAGCAAAGCATCTTGGGACATGTAGTCCATACAAATAGGATTCGCTTTCTGACTATGTGTTATGTGAAACTACAACTACCAGCTGACTGATGGAGAAGAATAGACCACTGGGAGGAACTAAAAGAGGGAAGGCTTAAGGCCTGGTGCGCTCTCTTGGGACCGGCGTGGATCTGCAGGGATTCTGTTACAGAGTGAGCTGCAGCTGAGTTGCTGCCTGCTCTGGCGGAGTTACCCAGTGGATATCTGGAAGGACACCTGCGGACACCTCACTGTCCGCCGGCAGCCCGGAGTCCGTTCCTGTTCCATCCACCTTGTAGGGATATCAGATTCGTGTGAGCCGCGGTGCAGTGCGGAAGAGGCCGGATGTCATCCCTTGAGCCACATTCCTGAGAGGTCATCATCCTCATCATCATCTTCATCTGTTCCCGTATGGTCAGCGGGCGATAGCCCAGTCTTAGCCCCCGTACACACGGTCAGACATTCTGATCACCAAATCTGTCGGATAATTTCCGACGGATTTTGTCCAGAACTGGTGTTGCACACACACGGTCGGACAAGGTTGTCGGAAAATCTGTTCATTCCGAACGAGGTGACATACAAAACATACGACGGGACTACGTTCAGGGCAGTAGCCAATAGCTTTCGTCTCCAAATTTCTTCTGAGCATGCGTGGCACTTTGTGCGTCGGAATTCTCTACACACGATCGGAAAAAGTCCAATCGGATTTTGTTGTCTGAAAATTTTAGATCCGCACATTTTTCCGCTCAAAAGTCCGCTAGAGCCCACACATGATCGGATTTTCGGACAACATAATCCGATCAGACTTTTTCCATCGGACTATCCAACCGTGTGTATGGGGCATAATAGACACTGTAAATAGACATCATTGTCTCTTGCACTCATTGCCATCTTTAGTTCAAGGATCCTTTCCAGCATTTTATAGACACTATATACAGATATTTTTGCCATCCATTGTTCTGCTGTTGCTTGTAGTTCCACAGAATTTTAACATCTTTCAGTGATCACTGTGGATCCAATTACAGTTCTGATTTGCACATGAATATTGTTTGTTGGCTAAACACCATCGGTCAGATCAGCTATTTTGCCTTACCATTCAATATTCCTTGCATGCAATTAAATACCTAAGAGCTAGCTGAAGATTAACTGGATTGCCTCACAGCAATACAGGACTACTTTCACCTCCCTCCTCACTTCAGGGATTTGTTTTTCTGAAGCTTGTTAAGCTGCAATTCACCAAGAACTCTCTGTAAGAGCAGGTTGAATTGTAATACAGTCCCTGTTTGCTAAAGTTGTACTTATATATCTGCAGTTTTTTTCCATTTATGTGTGAAGGAGCAGTAGAGAGGGGTCTGACACCCATAAGACCCATTCCTCTGCTCTCCTGTAGCCTATTCACATAAACATTATATGCACTTATTTGCGCATAAAAACTATAATGCTCACTGTTGAATGTTTGAATCTTAGAGGTGATAATTATTTTGCTATCAATAACATTCTTTGGGAGACAACATTCTGAGGTGTAAGCTCAAGTTGACTCTTTGATTGCTTTTCCATTCATCCCATTGATTAAACTATTTCTGATTTAACAAATTCTGATGTATTTCCTTATTGTTGCTGTTAAGTAAAAAAAGTTTGAACCCAGGGTGTCAGAGGTGGCAGAGGTGGCAGAGGACTCACAGGGTCAGGGCAACCAGAGGGGTACTGATTTATCTTGATACCGTCAAACGGGTAGTGCTACACTGTATATCAAACAAGTGTATAAAGTTTCAAAGTTCCTATTTTCACTTTTTACTTTTCCAGTTTTGACAGTTTCTACTTTGAGAATTCAGTGTGTAGAGCCCATATTCAAGTGAGATATACAGACATTGGGCTGTAGCATTTTCTGATTAATCCATTAGGAGCAGCTATAATTTTAGAAGATTGTCTTTTTACCTAGCACATGCTGATTAATTGGTCATAAACTCAATCAACAAAAATATGCAGAAACCTTCTATATTGACCTAGCAAAACTATGATCCTTAGAAGACAAACCACTCCATATGGTTGGTCACATGTTTGCATTGGAATATCTGTAAAGTTTAGTAAGAGTAAGTCAATGCAGATTGCTCTTATCATTTCATCCAGTCAAGGTGCAGGCATAAAAAACTTTTTGCACTTTGAGCGAAACCTTAAAGGGTTTGTGAACCCTATGCCAGACCCTCTATTAGAGCCTGGCCTAGCACACTGTGTAAAGCATTTTAAAAAAACGAGCAGTGTAAATATCGATTTTCAGCTGTCTTCAGGCCGGTCACGTGACTCGTGGATGCTTTCCAGCTCCGATGGCTTGCTTCTGCGGGAGGGGACGTGATCTCCCTCTAACATCAGCCGGGGAGATCATGTGGCCACTTGGCTCCACCCTCTAAAGCTCTGTCTCGTATCTGTAAAGCGGCAACGAGTCACGTGACCGGCCTGAAGACAGCTGAAAATCGATATTTACACTGCTCATTTTTTAAAATGCTTTACACAGTGTGGTATGTCAGCCTCTAATAGAGGGGCTGGCAGTGACAATTGTAGTTTTTTTCAATAAAAGCGGCGGAGGGGGCGGGGCTGATCGGAGACAGGCAGAGAGAGCGAGCTGAGAGGCAGGAAGTAGGGGGTGAGGGGAGGAGAGAGGAGAGGTGAGAACATGGCTCAGCAGCCATGATTTCCTGGTCAGTATAGAGAGGGCATACAGGAAGTGGCAGGTTTAGGAAAGTTTTTTTTACAGTTTAGAGGGGGGCAAATTGCACAGCACAAGCACTGTACTGTTTAATCTGCTTTAAGGAACCAGGATATACATTTTTTTTTTTTTTGGGTTAACTTTTTTGTGGTTAACAAAGGCTTTAATTTGACCGTATTGATATATTTTTCAAAAGCTGTTTTGCATGGCCTCTGCACCCTGATGATATTTTTAAACATGTTTTTTTCTTACTGCATTTTTTTTCACATCTTGTGGTTTTATATGAAAAAGTATTGTTATTTTTCCATTGTAGTGTTTTGCGACAATCTTCATTTCAGCCCAGTCTGTAAGGGAAGAATAGTTTGAGGGTGTAGTGCTTTTTATTCTAGTTAGATGGATTTAGACAAGATGACAGCAGAAGCTGTACCTTACTGAAATGTAATCATGAGCCTAAACTATAATACAGGCTTGTCATGATGTGTCACAAAAGGCAGCTCCCTCTAGGAAAAATCTTTGCTGTTCACATACTTTCCCAGAGGCTGTAATTTTAATGTCTGTAAAAAATCTGTTCTTATCAAGTGAAGACTGGCAAACACATTCCAAAACGCCAGACTGGATACAAGCCAGGTATTGCCAGAAAGTACAAACCAAATACAGTTGCTCAGGAAAGTAGCATTACAATTTAAATTTTTTTGTCCTCAAGTTAACACTGCGATCAGCAAAGCTTATGCTCCCTGCTGAATGAAGCGCTCTGGGTCTCATCATTTGGGACCTTTGCAGAGGGACCACTGCTTCAACACAAAGATCAAGGGTCCTTCTATTATTAATACTATACAGGATTTATATAGCGTCAACAGCCTTTACAACATAAGACCAGACAGTACAGTTTCAGTACAACTCAATACAGGAGGAATTAGCGGGCCCGGCTTGTTAGAGCTTACATTCTAGGAGGGAGGGTCAAGCACTACTAGGGGAGTACTCGATCGCAGGGGAAGCCAGGGGTGCTAGCATGGGAGGAACAGGGCTGTTCAGTACACTGTATACTCTCCCCACCTCCCGCTGTGCTTTCATCCATGGGTGATGACCTGTTAGTGCCCATGTAGCGGGTGTAGCAGAGCATCACTCTGATCTGTCCCAGAAGCACTGCTGAAAGAATGGTTAGACGAGATTGGTTTAAAATCCCTGGATCTCTACACCAGCTGCATGGGTACTGACAGGTCTTCACCCATGGAAGTAACTGCAGTGGTTACCAGGGGGGTGTGGAGGGTGTATAGTGTTAGTTAAACTAACCATTTAAACCCAATAAAGCTAAAATCGAATTTAAAGTGGTTGTAAACCCATTACAACCACTTTAAACTACAGGTAAGTCTAGATTAAGAAATATCTCCCAAACCTAAAAGGTTTAGGAGATATTTGCAGGAATAGCGGCACCGATGCCTACGACGCATGCACCGTAGACATCGGGCGCAGGCTCACTGAGCGTGCCGTTTCTCAGCGGGGGGGCATTGTGTGTGTCAATCGATGCACACAGTGCTGCTTTCTTGCGGAGCACTCAAAGTCAGGAGGAGCGCTGGCATGGGACCCCAGAAGAGGAAGAACCGGGCTGCTCTGTGCACTGTACACTCTCCCCACCTCCTGCTGTACTTTCAACAATGGGTGATGAGCTGTTAGTGCCCATGTAGTGGGTGTAGCAGTTCAGGATTTAAAAAACCCACTCTTCTCCCTCTTCTTTCTGCAGCATTTCCTTGGTTTCAAATCCCTGGACCTCTGCACCAGCTGCATGGGTACTGACAGGTCATCACCAATGGAAGTAAGTGCAGTGGGGACCAGGGGTGTGTGGAGGGTGTAGAGTGTTAGTTAATTTTTTCTGAAAAGACAAACTAACCTAAACCCAATACCTAAAATCTAATTTAAGCTGTAACATGTTCATGTAATTTTAATAGAAATTTTACAGCTTTCAATAAAGCTGAAGATTAGGTATGATTTTTATGGTATAGTTACATCGGTCCAGCTTAGATAAATGTAAGTATGCATATTTCATACCTGACTGATCCATGTGTAAGGCTGGGCTCGGTCTTGCCCCCACTCCCTCGCCACTGGCTGTGATTAACAGCAGTGGGAGTCAATGGCTCCTGCTGCTGTATCTGAGCCAATAAGGAGCAAGGGAGCCGAGAGCCTCCGCTCTCGTGCACATCAATGGATCAAGATTGGGCTCAGGTAAATGTATTTAGGGGGGTTAGGGGGGAGCAAGCTGCATGCAGATGTTTTTTACCTTACTGCATGCAATGCAGTAAGGTAAAAAAAAAAAACTTCTGCCTTTACAGTCACTTTAAGTTGTTAAATAGTCAGAGTCTTCCTACCAGGTCCGCCTCCTGTGTGATTCCTGTCATTACCTATTTTTGGGCATTGCCTTATTTGCATAATGATGCCAGACAGAATCCCTCACTTCTTTGTTTACATTCAGCTGTCAACCAGGGGAACTCTTGGCTAGCAGCTGAATGGGGCTTGTTATCCCTGCTGTTTGCTGGTCTAATCTACAATATATAGTTGTATAAAAAAATGCACTTTCAATCTTTCAAAAAGTGTTTCCCAGTGCTAAACCTTTTATCCAATGTCTAAATTCTGCATTTGTAAATGTCAAAGGCCAGTATAAAGGAATAGTAGTGGTAAAAATAGGCACTTGTGGGTTTAACTATTATTGTTTAACTTTAACAATTTTTTTTTATAAAGGGGGTGTGGCAGGGGGATGTGTCTTATAGCTACATACTTTTGCTAATAGTTGTCCCTCGTTCCCATCTCAAAAAGTTGGAAGGTATGAAGGAGAGGTATAGGACAGGCTATTAATTAACAAATATTATATAATGCTTAAGCTGTTATTTCTTTCCTCTCTCCTTTTGTTTTATTAGCAGGGGCACATCTATCATGTAGGTCCCTAGAACACTCCATTTGCTGTTTGAAAATTTAGAGAGGGTGGTTACAACCTCAGCAATCCACACCCTTTTTCTGTTCTTCCTCCACTGGGAGATGTGGCTGCACTTACTAAACAGGCACACACTTTAACAGTAAAAAAGTTCAGACACTGTACTATTCCTGTTCTTAGTGAAAAAAACATAAGTGGTATAGACATGGTTGGATCTAGAAGGAGGTGTTGGGGGAGGCTGTTCCCCCCCCCCCCCACAGATTTCCGTGGATCATGGATGCTGTGCCCATTGGGCTCCTTCTCACATTCCTGTACTGAGCACAGGCAGCACAGCTCCTCTCCCCTCCTCCCTCCTCCTTTTACACAGCTCAGATAAATTCTCTTACAAACAGCCTCTATCTGTACACTGTGTAGCTGCCTGCTATGCTGCACAGCCGTTTTTAGCTGGGAACTTCATAGGTCAGAACTGCAGCATAGCAGGCAGCTACACAGTGTACAGATAGAGGTTATCTGTAATAGAATCAATCCGAGCTGTGGTAAAGGAGGAGGGATGTGGAGAGCAGACAGCCCAGAGCCTACATCAATCAGAGTAGAAAGAAAGGAGGTGGATCTGACAAGATTGTCAACATAAGAATCCAGAGATCAGAGGTCTGCAAAGATTTTTATGTATTAGCAGCTCACAGGGAATAGGATGAAGCTAAAAAAGGAAACCCATACTTCCCTTATTCAAATCAAACGCCCTCATACATTCATGTCTTCATGCTTTATTTTTGCCGAGAAATTCCTTTGAAAAAACACCCCCTAGCATTTCTGGCCATGGCCAATTTGAGTAAGGGCAGATGATTCACGTAGAATTTACTTCCTGGAATTCATCTACCCTTACACCAGGGTGTGCTTAGCTGAGAAAACCCCTCCTCCCCTCTTGAAGACTCCTGGGATGTATGACATCATTTGCCTAGGCCTGGAATCCAGGAAGTAACTAAAGAAATTTAAAAAAAAGTTTAAAACAAGTAAATATGATATACATTCCTATCTATTTACTAATCCTAGCATCATAATATTTAAAAATAGTTAATGTTGATTGAAAGTTCCGCTTTCTTTCTCTCTGTCACCTTGAAAAGGAAGGCCACCCTGCTCTTGAAATCTTGTTGTTACTTTTTTGCTGATATGGGACTTCAGTAAACCCTGCTTCAGAATCTGCTTCTCAGTGTGCTGGTTTTCTCTTATATATCGTATATAAATCTGTTGCAGGCACCGACAATTGTGACAGAATTTTAAAAAGTTTGTACAACATTTTCATGAATTCCAGGGATTATGTCCACACATTCCTGTGTCTATGCACAGCTACTGAAGTGAAACACTTTAAGCCCCATGCACAAACATCCCAAGTCTCCTGCGAGGTGTGGAAGTCTCCCGCATTTTGGCTGCGGCTCCCTGACACCCACAAGTGCCTCGTGATATCCCCTTTGAGACAGAGAAAAGGGCTGAGGACAAAGATTCCCTAGTCCCTTTCTCAGCACTGAAGATGGATGGACAGGAGACAGCGGCTCCTCTCCATTCATAAGCTGAAGCACAGTTTACTCTGCTCAGTTTTCACAGGACACAGGAGTGATCGGTAGCAATCGATAACTGTGTCCAATTTAGAAATGGAAGGGGCCGATAAAAGACATATTTACCGGTCCCTTCCTCCACTCTCCATCCTGACACATCCCCCCAGCAGCCGATGGGAGAGGAGAGGAGGAAAGCCGGCTGCGGGGGATGGGGGGGCGGAGAAGGAGGACAGGGAGCTGGAGGAGAACAGGGGGGGTGAGAAAGGACACTTCTCCTCCTCTCCCTCCCGTGACTGTCGGCTAAAATGCTATAAAGGGAGATCAGTGTTCACAGCTGTCCCTCCAACCGCACGATCATTCCCGGCTGTTTCCTGTGTGCTCCTCTAGCCCCCTGTCCTCCTTCTCTGGCCACCCTCAGTGTCCTTTCTCCCCCCCATTCTCCTCTGGCTCCCTGCCCCCCCCCCCCCGTCCCCCAAAGCCTGCTTTCCTCCTCTCCCACAGGCTGTTGGGGGGATGTGTCAAGATAGAGAGCAGAGGAAGAGACCGGTAAATATGTCATTTATCGGCCCCTTCCTTTCCTAAATTGGACACAGTGATCGATTGCTACCGATCACTCCTGTGTCCTGTGAAAACTGAGCAGAGTAAACTGTGCTTCAGTTTATGAATGGAGAGGAGCCGCTGTCTCCTGTTCATCCATCTTCAGTGCTGAGAAAGGGACCATGGAATCTTTGTCCTCAGCCCTTTCTTTTCCCTTTCTCTCTGTCTTAAAGGGGAGATGTCAGGGGTCTGTTTAGACCCCTGATATCTCACCAAGGCTCACCAACAGGGCTGATGGAAAAAACATTTAATTCTAAAAAAAAATCTAAAAAATTTAATCGTAAAAGAAAATATAAAATAAAAAACTATTGACACCACTCCCCCTGCCCTACCAACACTGTCCACTGCCCTAACCCCCTCCCCCCAAAAAGCATGGTGAAAAAAATGTAAAACACATAAAAAACACCATCCACTGCCTTACTGACACTGTCCACTGCCCTACTGACACTGTCCACTGCCATATTTTTATTTATTTATTCATTACAGGATTTATATAGCGCTAACAGTTTACGCAACGCTTTACAATGAAAAAATATATATTATAAATATAGTTATAATACAATAAAATATAAGAGGATTAAGGGGGCCCTGCTCAGAAGAGCTTACAATCTAATAGGGTGGGGGAGGTGATACAAAAGGTTGTAACTGTGGGGAATGAGCTGATGGAAGTGGTAGAAGATTAGTTGGAGACATGATAGGCTTCCCTGAAGAGATGAGTTTTCAGGGATTGCCTGAAGGTAGCTAGAGTAGGGGATAGCCGGACAGGTTGAGGCAGCGAGTTCCAGAGGATGGGAGAGGCTCTGGAGAAATCCTGGACACGAGCATGGGAGGAGGAAACAAGAGAGCTTGACAGGAGGAGATCTTGAGAAGAGCGGAGAGGACGGTTTGGGATATGTTTGGAGACAAGATTGGCGATGTAGCTTGGGGCAGAGTTGTGGATGGCTTTGTAAGTTGTGGTTAGTAGTTTGAATTTAATTCGCTGGGTGATTGGGAGCCAGTGTAGGGATTGGCGGAGAGGGTTGGCAGACACTGAACGGTTGGTAAGGTGGATAAGTCTGGCAGCAGCATTCATGATAGACTGAAGAGGGTAGAGCCTATGGAGAGGCAGGCCAATGAGAAGGGAGTTGCAATAGTCAAGGCGAGAGATAACAAGGGAGTGAATGAGGAGCTTGGTGGTGTCATTTGTTAAAAAGGGGCGAATTTTAGAGATGTTACGGAGGTGAAGTCTACAAACTTTTGACAGCGATTGGACTTGAGGCTGAAATGACAAGTCCGAGTCTAGGATTACACCGAGTACCCTGGCGTGAGGGGAGGGACTGATGGTTGCATTGTTGATTTTGATGGAAAAGTCATGGAGGGGGGCACGGGCGGGGGGGGAATATTAATAGCTCAGTTTACCCATATAACCCCCACCCCCTTTCCCAGAAGCACTGTGAAAAAAATATTCAAAACAATTATTAAAAAAAAGAATAAACAGCAAAATTGTAAAAAATAATAGATAAAATATTAAAAACAAAAAACTACTGACACCGTCCACTGCCCCCCACCACGAATCTTTGTGAAAAACAAAAGATACAAACATAAATTGTAAAAAATCATTTAAAAAATAAAATTGTAAAAAAATAAAAATAAAATAAAAAAATTCTGACACTGACCATTGCTCTACTGACACTGTCTACTGCCCTACTGACACTATCCACTGGCCCCCAAAAAGCATTTTGAAAAAATGAAAAGAAAAAAAAATACAAAAAAAACATAATTGTAAAAAAAGAATAATAAAAAAATAAAGAACTACTGACACCATCCACTACCCTACTGACACCTTCCTGCACATACTACGCACCACTGTACACTCCACACTGCTCATGTGCACATTATACCCACCTTCATACACTCCGCACTCCTCTCCTGCACATACTACCCAGCTCCATACACTCCGCACTCCTTTTCTGCACATAATACCCACCACCATACACTCCATACTCCTCTTCTGCACATAATACCCACCACCGTACACCCAACACTCCTCTTCTGTACATACTACCCACCGCCATACACTCCACACTGTACATTCTCTATTTAACATTACTGCATTCTGCACTATGTAAGTCATCTCAGACTCCATTAAACAACACCTTTTTTAAGCCACGCCCAATATGGAGCACCACTTCCCTGAAATGAGTTTGCCACTTCCCTGAAATTAGTTTTTGCAGGTTGGGATGTCTGAATGCACACAGAACATTTTGCTAACTCTCCTTTTCTCCTGGTAGCAGCGTTATGGAAAAAAATAACTTGGTGTGTAAAAGCATTTAGGCACGTCTAGGGCTGTGGCGTTAATTAATTTAATTGGCCAGAATAATAATTAACTCATGTAGCGTTAGTATGCGTTTAGACAAGTTTAAACACGTTTACAACAGGAAAAGTTGTTGCCCTGGGATGAGGTAACAGTGGGTTTTTTTCCTGTACATGGACACATAGGTTAACACGGAGGGGTGTTTCGAGAAAAAAAATCCACCAGATTCCTCTAAAATCAGCGTTGTTAATGCTCAGTGTGCATAAGCCCTTAGTCCTAATGCTCCTCTGAGCTACTGCAGCTATCCACCTCAGTTCCTGCAGCCAAGCACCCATAGGAACCAGAGCCAAGCTGCACAGCATCAAAAGCCTCCTTACATCTTCATTGCATCTCTGCTACCTCCCTAGTCTCTGCTGTATATCTGTTGCGCAAACAGCCCTCAGCTACACCCACAGACTCTGCTGCATCTTCACTGCACCCCAACAGCATCTCAGCTAATTCCACACCAACACCTGATGCCCAAGCTAAATCTCCACTTCACCCGCAGCTCCAAAACACATCCGCTACAAATTCTGCAGACCGTGCTGCATCTTTGCTGCACCTTCAGCTGATTCTATGGTCTGAGCTTTTGCAGTGTCCTCTCTACACTTGCAGCCTGTAGTCTAATGCGGTGTGCACACGATCTGACTTTCCGGCAGACTAAGTCCGGGGGACCGGAATCCGTCACATAATTCGATCATGTGTGGGCTCCAGCGGACTTTTTTTTCCCAAACGTCAGACGGACTTAGAAAAAAAACATGTTTCAAATCTTTCCGACGGACTCGAGTCCGGTAGAAAAATCTGTTCGTCTGTGTGCTAGTCCGATGGACGAAAACCGATGCTAGGGCAGATATTGGCTACTGGCTATGAACTTCCTTATTCTAGTCCGGTCGTACGTCATCACCTTCGAATCCGTCGGACTTTGGTGTGCTTGTGTGTGGCCAAGTCCGTTCGGAAAGTATGTCAGAACTCCACCGAAAGTCCGTCGGGAAGACCGTCGGACCTAATCCGTCGAAAAGTCCGCTCGTCTGTACGCGGCATAACTCCAGCTGCCAAGTGCCTTAAGCCTCTCACACACTGCAGTTCCTTGTTGCTCGGCACGACTCTCCTCTGTGTCTGCAAGAACCTGTTGAATGACTTGGGGTAGCCAGCAGCCAAGTCAAACACCTGTGTGGGCTTTCCTACCAGAAGACCAGCTACCCATGAGATTCCTCTTGCAGAGAAGGGTGCCACACAGAGAAGCAGGAACCACATCTCGATCCTTGACAATCATGTACATGCATCATATCTTTTTTTTTCAGATACCTTTGTCAATCAACATTTCTGCTTCACATTAGTTAATTATAACCCACATCTAAAAGCCTCCTCAGCATATACAGTACAACTATTTAAATAAATATACTTGTAGCGATACCCCCAGTTAAGAGGGCCGCTGATTTGTTTTGGGTCCCTGAGTACAGCTCCACCAACCCCAGTTAGTCAAGGGGTATGTGTCCATGCACATATAAACATCACTTATACTCTAAGTGTAATGGGTATGAACTCACAAGCAGACTGCTGAAATAAGAATAACTGGCTTTACTTTGTCAGTAAGGAAAAGAAATAGCAACATGCATTTAAACATATGACTTACAATACTTTAGCAGGTCCCTGCAATATGCACTTTAACATGTACACACATATGTATCCAACTAGCAATGGGGAACGGAGCGCCAATGTAGCGGCCGTCTGCTATGCACCCCTGAGGTGCAATAAATCTATCTGCGCCTACCTAACGGACCAGGCCTGATCCCTAGCAATAGAGCTCAGTCCTTGAATAAGTACAGTATTCTTCACCGGCAATAGATCTGTAGAGGTGGTGCACATGTAGCTTTAAATGGTGTACTTGTAATCCACAAAAAGTAACATCTGCTGCTCTGAGGTAAATTGTGCCTTGGCAGTTCAGTAGGCATGAAAGTGTGTGTATCAATGCAGGATGAGCCTTTCAGCTCTCTCACCAATCCTGGGGTACCGTCCTCAGCTCCGGTCCCTCCAATGGCGGCTCCGGCCTCCTCAGTCACAGCCCCTGCGCTCCGGTCCTCAGCTCCGGCCGACCGACTGTAGGGAAGAGTCTCCGCTCCGCTCCGCTGCTGCTGACTCTGAGGGATGAGAGTCTCACTCCATCTGCTGCAAGGCCCAGGCTTCAGGCCTTCAGCAGTCCCAGTCCGCACGGGTGTCTCCTCAGGAACAAGTCTCCGCGTCACACGCTCCGTCAGGAGAGGGAGACCAGTCAGGTGAGGTCTCAGAAGAGGAAGTGTCAGAAGAGGAAGAGGCGGTCTCTCCTCCTCCTTTTTATAACCTCCCCCAGCAGCCTCTCGGGCGGAAACAAGCAGCCCGGGAGCCTGGGGAATCATGGGGGATGTAGTCTCTTGCTCTAAAAGGGGTACGACCCCGCTACACACTCCCCCCACTTTGAATCTTTGGTCCCCAAAGACAGTGTTCAAACTACAAACTTTCTCAGGAACAATACTTTCACATAATTTGAACAGGGGAGCTTCCCACCAATTGACATAAGATGGGGAGCTGTCCTGTCTACAGGTCACTTCAGTGTGGGCGACCTGTTTAACTGTGCCAGAGAGTGAGCTGGGGTTGCCCTCCACCAAATGGACAGTGGATGGGTCAGGGCTTTCAGCACTTCTCCTTGCTGTGGTAACAGAGTCCTCTGAACTTTCTCCCATCTTGGGGTAAGTTAACTTCTTGGGAGGCTTCACAACTCTGCGAGCTCTCTGTTCTCTTGGGACTTCTTCAGGAACACATTCCGGCAACACCTCTGGTTCTGGAACATCTACTTCTTCCTCTGAGTAGAGACCAGGGATATCTTCCCAGCACTCAGGCACAACACTGAATGGCACAAACTCTGTGGCTTCTGGGTTCAATGTTCCATCTTCCACATCTCCAGTAGGTGGAAGATCTATGGCAGAATTTCCTGGGGTTGAGGAAGGCCATAGCCATTCAAGTTCTCCTCTTTCTTCCTCTGGCTGGGGGTCCTGTCCACCCCTAACTTGGGATGTCTGAGACCTAGTATTAGGCCTGGGGGTATCCAGAATGGAGACAGATTCAGGTACGTCTCTTGCTGGAGGTATTCTGACTGCTTCAGTGAGTGGGAGCAAGTGATTCCTATGCCAGGTCTTCAAAGGCCCCACTCTCCCTTCTGGCTTCAACTTGTAGACAGGCAATCCTGGAAGTTTCCTACAGATGATATATGGCTCTGATCTCCATCTATCAGCAATCTTGTGTTTTCCAGGGATCCCTAGATTGCGTAACAGTACACGGTCCCCAGGCTTCAGGTCCTGTACTCTAACTTTCAAATCAAAGTTCCTCTTATTTCGGGCCCCCCTCTGGTCGGAGGCCGCTTGAGCTTTCTCGTAAGCTATCTTCAAACTGTGCCTCAGTCTGTCCACATATCCTTTGTGGGAGGCAGCAGAGGTATGGTCCAAAGAAATGCCGAAGGCCAAATCCACTGGCAATCTTGCTTCTCTCCCAAACATAAGTCGGTAAGGGGAGAAACCTGTCACATCACTTGTGGTGCAATTGTAGGCATGCACCAGAGCTGATATGTGTTGACTCCAATGTTGCTTCTTCTCTGTTTCCAAAGTTCCCAACATGTTCAATAGGGTCCTGTTGAACCTTTCAGGCTGGGCATCACCTTGAGGGTGATATGGTGTGGTTCTAGTCTTCTCTACTCCCAGAGAATCTAGTAACTTCCTGATCAGGCGACTCTCAAAGTCCCTTCCTTGGTCTGAATGGATTCTCTGTGGCAGTCCATAGTGAACAAAGTACTTCTCCAGAAGTACCTTGGCTACTGTAGAGGCCTTCTGGTCCCTGGTTGGGAAAGCCTGAGCATAACGAGTGAAATGGTCGGTTACCACCAGAACATTTCCCAATCCACTCAAATCGGGTTCGAGGCAGAGAAAATCAATGCATACCAGATCCATTGGGCCTTGACTCTGTAGGTGGCCCATTGGGGCAGCTTGATGGGGTAAAGTCTTCCTCTGAATGCATCTTGCACAGGAATGGCAATACTCCTCCACTTCGGCCCTCATGCAGGGCCAATAAAACTGGTCTCTGACAAGTTGGAAGGTTCTCTCTGCTCCCAAGTGACCATGCTGGTCATGTAAGGCAATCAGCACAGTCTCTCGATGCTTTTCGGGGAGAAACAACTGCCACTTGTCTTCTGGGCCATCAGAGGGGCCCCTTCGGTAGACTACCCCCTGATGCACCTGTAATTTGTCCAACTCTCTCCTCAGTAGGCGAGCTTCTTTAGAAGGGTGAAGGCGAAGTCCCTCTGGACTCTTGTCTTCCAGGGCTTCCAGGACCAATTTCCCCATGGGGTCTTCCAATTGGTCACACCTTAGCTCTTTCTTGGACAGCTTCGGTAGGCACTCTTCCTCTAGTTGAGTTACCCCACAGTAACACCTTGGGACTCCCACTGTGGTAACTCCTACCTCTTCAGCTCTGGATCCTCCTCTTGCTTGGAGTTCAGCCCCCTGACAAAGGGCTCGCACTCCATCTGGTGCCACTTGAGTCCAGTCTTCCCAGTCATCAGCTATGACATGGGATCTTCGGGACAGGGCATCTGCATCCCTATTTCCAGCCCCTGGCCTGTACTTGAGGCTGAAATTGAATCCAGACAACGCCGCCAACCATCTGTGTCCAGTTGCATCCAGCTTGGCGGTGGTGAATAGATAGGTCAAGGGGTTGTTATCTGTCTTTACAGTAAACTCGGCCCCATACAGGTAGTCTCTCAACTTGTCAACAACTGCCCATTTGAGGGCTAAGAACTCCAACTTGTGGGTGGGATAGTTCTTCTCGGAGGGGGTCAGGCTCCGGCTCACATAAGCCACTGGTCGTAGCTGGTCTTCGTACTCCTGGTAGAGTACTCCACCTAGGCCCTCATGGCTGGCATCAACATGTAGCTCATATGGTCTAGTGGGGTCAGCGTAGGCCAAAACTGGGGCTGTGGTGAGACTTCTCTTCAAGGTTCTGAAAGCCTCTTCACACCTTGAGTTCCACTGGTCTTTGACCGACTCACCGGGCCTCCTAGGCCCCAATCCATCTTCCTCTCCTTCTGTCTTGAGCAGTTCGTTTAGGGGTTTTGCAATGCGGGCAAACCCATCCACAAACCTGCGGTAGTAGGAGCAGAACCCCAAGAAAGACCGGAGTTCTGTAACTGTTGTGGGTCTTGGCCACGAAGTAACTGCCTCCAACTTCTCAGGGTCTGTAGCCACTCCTTTTTCAGACACTATGTGTCCCAGATAGTTCACAGAAGACTGATAGAACCGACACTTCTCTGGAGAAAGTTTAAGTCCCTCTTCACTGAGCCTTTTCAGTACTTTCTCCAATCTGGCTTCATGTTCTTCCAAAGTCTTTCCAAAGACAATGACATCGTCCAGGTACACAAGGACTTCTATGAGGTTCATGTCTCCAACTGTCCTTTCCATAAGGCGTTGAAACGTAGCAGGAACTCCAGATAGGCCCTGAGGCATCCTGTTGAACTCAAAGAATCCCACTGGGGTTATGAAGGCAGTCTTTTCTCTGTCCTCTGGATGCATGGGGATTTGGTAATACCCACTCTTGAGGTCCATCACACTGAACCACTTAGCTCCAGACAAACTCTGCAAGGCATCCTCTATCCTTGGCGTGGTGTACTGGTCAGGAATGGTCCTCCTGTTGAGAGTTCTGTAGTCAATGCAGAGCCTCAATGACCCATTCTTCTTCCTGACTACCACAATTGGGGAGGCATAGGGGCTTCTGGACTCCCGAATCACTCCCGTCTTCTTCAGTTCCGCAAGCTGCTCCCTCAGATCCTCCAGATCTGCTAGCGGGACTCGCCTCACTCTCTCTCTGAATGGCTTGTCCTCTTGCATGCGGATTCGGTGGGTGGCACTCCTCGCACACCCCACATCAAACTCATCTTTAGAGAAAATCTTCTCCCATCTGGTCAGCTGGGCCTTGGCTCTCTCTTTCCAAGCTCCAGGTAGGTTAGGGTTTTCCATGGAGAGTTTCTTCCAAACATCTTCTCCTTCACCCGTCCCCTTCACTTCTGACCAGCCAACTGGGACAGCAGGACTCACCTGTCCCAGCAGCATCCTGGCAGGGATCTCCACGGGCCGCTCCGTGGGGTTCCTCACACTGACAGGAACTCTTCCTCTGGCCTTCTTCAGGTCCTTCAGTGAAATTACTTCTGGTATCACCTCCAGACCTGAGTGACCCTCCATTGGGTCGGGTTCCAGCATTACAAAGGGGCCAGGCTGCTCCCAAGTAAGTTTCACCGTGGCTCTCATGCAGGTCACCTCTCCAGGCTGTAACACTGCTCCTTCTTTTCCAAGCCTCCATACCCTTCCTATCCCCTCACTTGGGGTCTTCTGCTCTAGGACCAACCGCTGGTAGGCTGCCTTCAGCATGGGATGGATCTTGGGGGCTGAAAGATTCTCTTTCTTCACCAGGGGGGTCAGAAGCCTTCTGACTAGGTCCGTGTTCGTCCCTATGATCAGGGAAGTCTTGCTGGTTCCTGGTGGGCGGGGACACACCACTGCTAAGGTGTCAAACACTTCCGTCTTCCCAGCTACGGATGGGTCAAAGGTCAACCGTATGGGTAGGTATCCATCATAGGGAAAACTCTGGGTTCCCAATCCCTTTATTTCCAACTCTTCTATCTTCTGTATTGGCAGATGACTCAGGTATCTGTCATAGAAGTCCCTATACAATAGGGTCACTTGTGCTCCAGTGTCTAGGAGGGCCTTTGTGTACACTCCTTCCACCTGGATGGGTACAGAAGGGGATGGACCAACTAGCTTTTCTGGGTAAGGCCGAGTTGATGCTGTCCTCTTCTGCGGACTCTTTTCCTTTTTACTTGATCTGCACTTGCTCCTTTCTTGAGCCTGGTATGCATTAATTTTCTCCCTTTTAGTGGGAGTGTGAACCCGTTGAGGGACATCGTTATCTCTCACTTTTGGGGGTTCTCGTTTAGGAGTACTGCATTCCTCCCGAGGGGTCTTGCCCCCTTTCTCTGGAGTGTACCTTGGTTGAGGATCCCTGGGTTCCTTCCGAGGGGTCTGATCTCCTCTTCTCTTTCCGTTATTCTTCTTGGAGCTCACTGAAGGTGATGGGCACCCGGTTGACTCCTTCACCGGGGCCCTTTGGCGTTTCCCGCCGGCTGGCGGCTTTCTGTTTTCTTCTTCTTGGGACTGGAACATACAGCTGCAATATGACCAATTCCTCCACAATTAAAGCAGATCATCTCACCGTAGTCAGGTGGGGATGCTGGTGCTGAAACAGCTGGAAACAATTCCCTCCTGCTTGTTTCTTTCTTGGGACTGGGCGTCTCTTTCGCCACTAGAGACGTCAGTATCTCCATCATCTGGGACATCTGCAACTTCAGGGCATCTACCTCTGTCTCTCTCTCAGGGGTTAAGGCCGTCCTGACCGTGGCCACTGGAAGTTTTGTAGACCCCATCACCTGCTTTTCCCTTTTCTCTTCCAACATGGCCTCTTCTTCTCTGACCATTCGAATGAGATCAGGGTAGTCCAGGCTCTTCCCATCCTGCCGGGTGCGTAGAATTAGTGCGACAGGGTCCAGGGGTTGGGCTCCCCTCATCACCTGCTGGGCACGGGCTTCATCTACCTTCCCTGGATCTATCCCCTTCTTCAGGATAATCCTATGCAGGATCTTGTCTATACGTCCCATATACTCCGACAGCTTCTCCCCTGTCTTCTGGTAACAGTGTTCCAGTTGATAGGTAAGTTCTGTGATTTTTTCTGTCCCACCAAACACACTTTCCAGGATGTCTATGTAGTCCTGGGCAGTGCAATCCTTCTTGCTTGTCTTCAGATTGCGTATGGCCTCTAAGGCAGGTCCTTTTAGGCTCTCTACAATCCTTTGCTTCTTTCTGCCTTCTGAGACCTCCCATTCTTCTAAGGCCTGCGTGGCACCATCTAACCACTCTTCAAATCCCTCTTCTCCCGAGGGTACAGGTGTCCTCCCTGAGAACATCCGGAGTTTCCTGTACCCCGACATTGGGTAGTCCCCGGGGTCTCTTCTGCACTGAGCCACAATTTCCCCTAGGACAGCACACAGTTCTGCACTAAGAGTAGTCTGTGCGGGACTTTCCGCGCCCTTCTGCTCTTCCTGCTTGGGGGATAGCATGGCTTTCATAGGAGAGTAGTCTCCCTTCCGCGGCAGCGCATGCAGCACTTGGTAGGCCTGACCATTCGGTGCTTGTATGCTTTGGCTCCTGAACTGCTCTGGAGTCTCTTCCTTCCATTCTATTAAGGCGTACGTGTACCCAGCATCATTTCTCATGTCCATTATCCATGACTTGTGGCATGGGGATAGGGACATTATGAGCTGCTTGACTGCCTCTCTCTGCCATATCCCTGGCAGTTCAATGACCGCTGCTGCGGCTGGGTCGGTGGCCCATGTTGCGGACCACCATCCCACTTCTATCGGGTCCATGCCGGTACCTTCTGGCGGCTTTTCCCGCTGACTCAGGATCCCGGATTACGAGCCCCCACGTGTAGCGATACCCCCAGTTAAGAGGGCCGCTGATTTGTTTTGGGTCCCTGAGTACAGCTCCACCAACCCCCGGCAATTTGCTCTACCCGCTCTGGCACAGTTAGTCAAGGGGTATGTGTCCATGCACATATAAACATCACTTATACTCTAAGTGTAATGGGTATGAACTCACAAGCAGACTGCTGAAATAAGAATAACTGGCTTTACTTTGTCAGTAAGGAAAAGAAATAGCAACATGCATTTAAACATATGACTTACAATACTTTAGCAGGTCCCTGCAATATGCACTTTAACATGTACACACATATGTATCCAACTAGCAATGGGGAACGGAGCGCCAATGTAGCGACCGTCTGCTATGCACCCCTGAGGTGCAATAAATCTATCTGCGCCTACCTAACGGACCAGGCCTGATCCCTAGCAATAGAGCTCAGTCCTTGAATAAGTACAGTATTCTTCACCGGCAATAGATCTGTAGAGGTGGTGCACATGTAGCTTTAAATGGTGTACTTGTAATCCACAAAAAGTAACATCTGCTGCTCTGAGGTAAATTGTGCCTTGGCAGTTCAGTAGGCATGAAAGTGTGTGTATCAATGCAGGATGAGCCTTTCAGCTCTCTCACCAATCCTGGGGTACCGTCCTCAGCTCCGGTCCCTCCAATGGCGGCTCCGGCCTCCTCAGTCACAGCCCCTGCGCTCCGGTCCTCAGCTCCGGCCGACCGACTGTAGGGAAGAGTCTCCGCTCCGCTGCTGCTGACTCTGAGGGATGAGAGTCTCACTCCATCTGCTGCAAGGCCCAGGCTTCAGGCCTTCAGCAGTCCCAGTCCGCACGGGTGTCTCCTCAGGAACAAGTCTCCGCGTCACACGCTCCGTCAGGAGAGGGAGACCAGTCAGGTGAGGTCTCAGAAGAGGAAGTGTCAGAAGAGGAAGAGGCGGTCTCTCCTCCTCCTTTTTATAACCTCCCCCAGCAGCCTCTCGGGCGGAAACAAGCAGCCCGGGAGCCTGGGGAATCATGGGGGATGTAGTCTCTTGCTCTAAAAGGGGTACGACCCCGCTACATACTGACACTGTATTTTTGAGATGAACATTTAATTATAACTGTAACATAGCTTCATGTTTCTACAAAATTTTACCTCCCAACACCTTATAGTCAGATATTTAAAGACAAATTCCAGGTATGGATATTTTATACACAGTTATGTTGGACTAGCTAGGACCAATGTAACTATATCAATGATATTCCTGGCCGATGCCCCAGGAAGCTGGAAATGGCTAATGTAGACACCACTGAATCAATGATCTCCACTTGCTTTCAGGTCCGATGCTGATCGGCTACCGTGCTGCGTTGTGAACACATGGGCACCACTCTGAAAGCGCTTTGCATGTTCTGAATGAATGCAAAATGCTCTCTGATTGGAGAAGGTGGAAAGTGTGACATCACTGCCTCGCCTCTCCACCTTGTCCAATCAGAGAATGCTTTGCAATCATTCAGAAAATGTAACGCATTATCTGAATGGCACCCATCCCAAGCAGCCTACTGTTAAATTGCAGCAGGGCAGCCGCTCAGCACAGGACCTGGAAGCAAGTGGAGATCACTGGTGTAGCAGCAGTGACTACTTTAGTGATTTCCAGGTTCCAGGTGCATCAGCCAGGTATGATATATACATTGTTAAATTGGTCCAAGCTGGACTAATGTAACTATGAATGAAATATCCTGGAATTCTTCTTTAAAGCCATTCATTTGTTTGTAGTAAGCCTTATGCCTGGTACACACAATGAGATTATCAGACGAATGATTGTTAATTTTTTTTTGCATGCTAATCTCGTATCGAAAATGAAGAGGTTACAAAAGTCATGAAAATTCTCAAACAACAGAAAAAAAAATTGGAAGTGATGTAATGTGTTGCAGTGTATTTGTATTGTATTTTGAAACTGTACTGATTAAATGAAAATCATGTGATCTGGTATCGTATGAGAAAAATGTTTGTGCATGTCCCATTGAATAATATCAGATAAACTGTCGTGATCAGCTCTCAAACTACTAATAATAGTACTGTGTACTAACAATCAGATTATCGTACAATCGTTTCAAGAGCTGTATTTTTCTTACAATTTTCTGATTGTGCGTACGGGCCATTAGTTCACACCAGTACAGCTTTGGAGTCACGCTACTTCAGCACTATTCAGTGTTATTTCAATGCAGCTTGCTGACGCTCCGTGCAACTTAATTTAACAGATGCCAATGTAAGTCGCGATTAAGTCATACTGAAATAGTGCAGGAACCTTTTTCAAAATCGATGCGACTTGAGTCGCATTGATTTGAACGATTCCATTGCCACATATGGGGTGCGACTTGCAGTCATGCACTGGTGTGAACCAAGGCTGAATATATGCTTAGTCTAGTACACACAGACATTCTGAATTTACAGTTGTGATTAGCATAATAATAGCATTTATAAGAGCACCATTTCCATTTTACACTAGTGTTAAAGGCTGTTTATAGTGGCAATTATAGCTTAGCATCTTTATGATTTTACAGGAAGTTGTAATAAGCTATAAAATACCAAATGAACACTTATATAGACCAATAATATCAATTAGTCATGAAGACACACTTTACAGTTTGTATGAAATGCTCCTTTACTGCCCTCAGTGAAATCACTAACTTGCAAAATCAATAGTGTCTGGGGGAAGTAGTTGCTTCTGGCCATACATAGGTAATTTTTTTTTCCTTCAACCAGCAGGTTGAACTGCTGTGCTAATCGAGTGAAAATATACAGACAGTGAGGTTGAACAGAAGTTGATCAGTAGCCACACATGGATCGAAATTTGGCCCCTGCTGAACTGACTGAATTTCGATTCTATATATGGCCAGCTTAACCACTACAATGTGCATGACTTATAAATAAAGACAACAGCAAAAGATCTGAGACTTCATGATCATGCTGTTATGCAACCCGCATACCATGGCTCTTTGATGTAATTTTATATTTTTAATAAATATTTTCATCTACAACAATCCCATCTCTTTTCTATATTTTGGCCCTCTGGAAAGCAAGATTGCTTGCACTTTCTGCTGGGACCGACGTGCACCTCACCCCTTGAACTTATATATATATATATATATAAAACTGCCCCCTAGAGGACTGCTTGGAATTACCTGCTCATCTGCACTGCCATGACCTGATGAACATTCCAACCCACCTGGCACTCTGGGTTCAGACATCTTGGTACCGCTGCAAAGTAATGAATCAGACAACTCAGTGTATTTAGATTCTGATAGTATTTACTTGAATAGTAAAAGTAAAAGTAATACTTTCCCCCTATAGATGAATAAAACTGGAACGGACTAGGCTGGCTCACTAAAGGAGTTAACCTGGCGAAACTACAACGACTCTAGTAATGAGAGCTCAGGCCTAGGTGTGATGGGATAAGGGCCCTTGGGTGACTCTAGCATTAATGTCCTCCTTGCAAATCTGATGTTCTTCACTGGTACGTCGGAGCTAATACGTCGGTAATCCGATTGGGTGCAGTGAGATGTACCTTGTAGAGAGTAAAGTTAAAGCGTTTAAGCACTGTGTTCAGCTAAATTACGGAAAGTGTTCATAGAGTGGATGTGTCTGATGTAAAGTGTACCAGTGATACCGTGACAAGAGTGCAGAGAAAAATGGGCGATTGGGCCTCTCACCAACAACCAGGTAGATGTGAACAGCTTCTGGTGTAGCGATGCTTCTACAGCAAATCCGCCGCTTGGATCTTCCCTTTCGCACTTTGACACACCAACTGGCTAATCACTGGTCACTGTATTGGTGCGGTAAGAACGTCCGATGGCAACCCGCGGAGCTAGGCCCTTCTGGCGCAGGTGGGCAGATGTTAAACTGCGTGGTAAGCCGCCACCTCTCTCCCTGCACGGAGAGGTCTGTCTCATGTCAGGCCCAGGAGGAAGAGGGCGACGGGTGGGTCTCTGGCCTCTTTTATAGCTCCTCCCAGCAATCCACCCGAATGGCAGCAAAGATCTCTGGGATATGTGGTCCAGATGCATGAACAGGCAGAACAGTTATCAGTCTGATAAACTACCCATCCCATAGTTCCTTTGACTGGACTCACAAATATGATGTAATTCAATAGTACTGGGGGACATGCAATGCATAAAGACACCGTAACTGTAGTCTGCATTGCTATATATATATATATATACTCTATATATATATATATATATATATATATATATATATATATATATATATATATATATATATATATATATATACAGTGCCTTGAAAAAGTATTCTCAAGGTCTTGCCACAGATTCTCAATTGTATTTAGGTCAGGACTTTGATTGGGCCAGTCTAACACATGAATATGCTTTGATCTAAACCATTCCATTGTAGCTCTGGCTGTATGTTTAGGGTCGTTGTCCTGCTGGAAGGCGAACCTCCGCCCCAGTCTCAAGTCTTTTGCAGACTCTAACAGGTTTTCTGCTAAGATTGTCCTGTATTTGGCTCCATCCATCAACTCTGACCAGCTTCCCTGTCCCTGCTGAAGAAAAGCATCCCCACAACATGATGCTGCCACCATCATGTTTTATGGTGGGGATGGTGTGTTCAGGGTGATGTGCAGTGTTACTTTTCTGCCACACATAATGTTTTGCTTTAAGACCAAAAAAATTGAATTTTGGTCTCATCTGCCCAGAGCACCTTCTTCCACATGTTTGCTGTTTCCCCCACATGGCTTCTCGCAAACTGGCTTTCTTTCAACAATGGCTTTCTACTTGTCACTCTTCCATAAAGGCTAGATTTGTGGAGTGCACGACTAATAGTTGTCCTGTGGACAGATTCTCCCACCTGAGCTGTGGATCTCTGCAGCTCCTC
Organism: Lithobates sylvaticus; assembly: GCA_028564925.1. Lineage (NCBI taxonomy): Eukaryota > Metazoa > Chordata > Amphibia > Anura > Ranidae > Lithobates > Lithobates sylvaticus. The sequence goes on from CM053026.1 coordinate 388,110,158, forward strand.
CAGAGTTACCATGGGCCTCTTGGCTGCTTCAATGATTACTGCTCTCCTTGCCCGGCCTGTCAGTTTAGGTGGCCAGCCATGTCTTGGTAGGTTTGCAGTTGTGCCATACTCCATTTTCGGATGAGGGATTGAACAGTGCTCAGTGAGAGATTCAGTTCAAAGATTGGGATTTTTTTTTTTTAACCTAACCCTGCTTTAAACTTCTCTACAGCTTTATCCCTGACCTGTCTGGTGTGTTTCTTAACCTTCATGATGCTGTTTGTTCACTAAGGTTCTCTAACAAACCTCTGAGGGCTTCACAGAACAGATGTAGTTATACTGAGATTAAATTACACATAGGTGGACTCTATTTACTAATAAGGTGACTTCAGAAGGCAAATGGTTCAACTAGATTTTAGTTAGGGGTATCAGAGTAAAGGGGGCTGAATACAAATGCACACCACACTTTTCACATATTTATAAAAAAAATTGAAAACTATTTATCATTTTCCTTCCACTTTACAATTATGTACCACTTTGTGTTGGTCTAAAATGTCAAGGGGTATGAATACTTTTTCAAGGCACTGTGTGTGTATATATATATATACAGTATATATATATATATATATATATATATATATATATATATATATATATATAAACCTACCTACTGTTTTATTGACATGTGTATGAAATATTGCATATAAATATTTCATATTTACATTTCCAGCCAAGTAGCGTTCCATGCTCTTTTTCACATTTTCTAAGCTAACCTTGTTGAAAAAAATGGCGTTGTTTACAAAGATCAATAACTATAGCTGAAATTTACACATACATCTAAATAGGCCAGAGTAGTCCCAAACTGCTTGCTCTGTTTAAAGGGGTCATACAGTGTTTCAATTATAAAATGACAGCCTGAAATACAGTAGCTTCTGTAGCTGTATAGAAGAAAAGATAACAACAAATATAGAACATAAATTTGAAAATATATAATCATTAAAGGATAACTAAATCCCAGAATTAAAATACAATATATTGTAGCTTACAGTCCTTACAGCCACCAAGCATTTGTTTTCTTTTATTTGAAGCCAAAATCATTGTCAGCATTGACAGAAAAAAAACTGTTAATCTTGCCAGAAATGTTGCATCCTTGTCACTAGGGATGAGCTCAATGTTCAAGTCGAACATAAGTTTGACTCGGACATTGGGTATTCGCCCATTCGCAGAACAGCGAGCATTATGGGGCGTTTGCAGGACATTCGAGCGCTGTGGAACGCCCCATAATGCACTGTGATATCGCAGTACATTGCAGTATGATGATGGCCAAAGCATGCACCTGACCTGCATGCTTTGGCCAATCACAGTGTGCTCTGCCAATCATGGCTCAGGGGGACTAAGTCCATGCCGCATACTATATAAGGCTGCTTACACGGCGGTCATGTGTAGTGTTGTTGGCGTGGACAGAGAGCTTAAGTTAGATTAAGCAGGCAGGTTATTCACTTAATAGCAGTGTATTTTATATATATATATATATATATATATATATATATATATATATATATACACACACAGTCAGTCTAGTATATATATATATATATACACAGTATCTCACAAAAGTGAGTACACCCCTCACATTTTTGTAAATATTTTATTATATCTTTTCCTGTGTCAACACTGAAGAAATTACACTTTGCTACAATCTAAAGTAGTGAGTGTACAGCTTGTATAACAGTGTAAATTTGCTGTCCCCTCAAAATAACTCAATACACAGCCATTAATGTCTAAACCGCTGGCAACAAAAGTGAGTACACCCCTAAGTGAAAATGAAAATTGGGCCCAAAGTGTCAATATTTTGTGTGGCCACCATTATTTTCCAGCACTGCCTTAACCCTCTTGGGCATTGAGTTCACCAAAGCTTCACATGTTACTACTGGAGTCCTCTTCCACTCCTCCATGATGACATCACGGAGCTGGTGGATGTTAGAGACCTTGAGCTCCTCCACCTTCCAGTTGAGGATGCCCCACAGATGCTCAATAGGGTTTAGGTCTGGAGACATGCTTGGCCAGTCCATCACCTTTACCCTCAGCTTCTTTAGCAAGGCAGTGGTCTTGTGGCAGGTGTGTTTGGGGTTGTTATCACGTTGGAATACTTCCCTGCGGCCCAGCCCCTGAAGGGAGGAGATTGTGCTCTGCTTCAGTATGTCACAGTACATGTTGGCATTCATGGTTCCCTCAATGAACTGTAGCTCCCCAGTGCCAGCACTCATCAGACCACAGGACATGTTTCCAGTAATCCATGTCCTTAGTCTGCTTGTCTTCAGCAAACTCTTTGCGGGCTTTCCTGTGCATCATCTTTAGAAGAGGCTTCCTTCTGGAATGACAGCCATGGAGCCCAATTTGATGCAGTACGCATCTGTATGGTTTAAGCACTGACAGGCTGACCCCAAACCCCTTCAACCTCTGCAGCAATGCTGGCAGCACTCATACGACACTGGATATGACACTGAGCACATGCACTCAACTTCATTGGTCGAACATGGCGAGGCCTGTTCTGAGTGGAACCTGTCCTGTTAAACCGCTGTATGGTCTTGACCACTGTGCTGCAGCTCAGTTTCAGGGTCTTGGCAATCTTCTTATAGCCTAGGCCATCTTTATGTAGAGCAACAATTCTTTTTTTCAGATCCTCAGAGAGTCCTTTGCCATGAGGTGCCGTGTTGAACTTCCAGTGACCAGTATGAGAGAGTGAGAGCGATAACACCAAATTTAACACACCTGCTCCCTAGTCACACCTGAGACCTTGTCACTAATGAGTCAGATGACACCGGGGAGGGAAAATGGCTAATTGGGCCCAATTTGGAGATTTTCACTTAGGGGTGTACTCACTTTTGTTGCCAGCAGTTTGGACATTAATGGCTGTGTGTTGAGTTATTTTGAGGGGACAGCAAATTTAATTCCCTACACTGTTATACAAGCTGTACACTCACTACTTTACATTGTAGCAAAGTGTAATTTCTTCAGTGTTGTCACATGAAAAGATATAATAAAATATTTACAAAAATGTGAAGGGTGTACTCACTTTTGTGAGATACTGTATATATATATATAAAAATATATATATATAAAAAAGATATAAGCGAGAGCACCGCTCCCTCAAAAGGTGATGGGGTTTTAACGGGTGTGTTGTATACTGTCACTGAGGGCACAGTCACAAGAATTCATAACATTATTTAAGATTTTTTATAAAGATACAAATATAATAATTACAATTACAATTATAATTGATACTCAATGCAAAAGATGCGAAAAGATGCTTGTATATGCAGAGAAGGTGACGTGTTTCACCAACTGCTTCTTCAAGGCAGCTCAGCTATAACTTTATATAAGTTACAAAAAAATACCATTAGTATCAGCAACAATTAATTTCTTAATAATACATTTACAGATTGTATATACAAAAGGTATAAGTGCTTACCAAACTTGTGGCATATATATATCTAAGCGACTGCAACCCCAAGGAGAAAACGGTGAGTGGTCGTATAATCAGATACACCGGGCTGGTCTTTTGGACATCGGACCATGTCAAGGCTCGATATCATCTATAGGTACCAAATGTATTCATTTAGTTTCATTAGTCAGGTACTGGTTATTGCCAAGACTGCATCAAAAGGATACAATTATAATAGTAACATGTAATCATATTAGGTGCTGATGGCCAGGGTATGACACAAGGAAAGAAGAGGGGTAAATAATCCTAAAGATGGTAATAAAAATGGATATCTTGATAGAGCCCTCTCCCCTCTAACCAACCATCCCAAGGGTTAAACTGGTAGGTGCGTCCCCAAGAGTATGGAACGGAGGGGGGTGGATGGGGGGGGGGGGGGTTTGTGTATATATATAAATATATATATATATATATATATATACTAATACAAAGGGAACCCAAATAGTTAGTAATATACCCATAAATTTGACATATGTATTTAACTTATGGCATAGAACATGAAAGAGTTAACATTGCCATAGTAAGGTATGCAGTTAAAGATAACATTTTAGGCAATAAACGGATCCCATACGACAAAAATAGAAATAGAAAGAAACACCCAACTCATGAAGGCAGGGCACTTTACCTAAAAAGAGTCAGTTGGATAGTATAGACCGGCAGCTGCACAGGGATCTTAAAATCTCTCACGCCCTAGAAATGATCCAACATACTGTAAATATATATATATATATATATATATATATATTTACTCTGCATCCAGTGTAGCCTATAACTACAGTGCATTCGGTGGTGTACTATTTCTAATACACTTTAGGCGGTGTATTAATATATACCGTATTTATCTGTGTATAACACGCACTTTTACCCCCTGAAAATAGGGGGCAAATCACGGGTGCGTGTTATACGCCGATAGTGTACCTCGGAGGGGAAGGAGGGGGATGAGCAGCGCCGCCTTAATTCACTGAACCGCCATCTCCTGTATAATCGGCTCTCACTTGGCTCTGACGTCACAAACACAGTCCCGCCTCCACCACTGGCATTGGACCAGTGTTCTGTCAATCACAGGAGCTGGTCCAATGCCGATGGCGGAGGCGGGACTGTGTATATGACTGCTGACTGAGAGCCGAGTAAACAGAAGATGACGGCTCAGTGATTTCCTGCATGAGAGATGGTGAGGCTGCAGATGGACATCAGGCTGCATTGATGGGAGATGTGCGCAGATCAGGCTGCAGATGGGTGCATATGAGGCTGCATTAAGGTTGCAGATGGGCGCATATCAGGCTGCATTAACGTTACAGATGGGCACATATCAGGCTGCATTGAGGCTGCAGATGGGTGCATATTAGGCTGCATTAAGGTTGCAGATGGGCGCATATCAGGCTGTATTAAGGTTGCAAATGGGCACATATCAGGCTGCATTGAGGCTGCAGATGGGCGCATATCAGGCTGCATTAAGGCTGCAGATGAGCACAGATCAGGCTGAATAAGGCTGCAGATGGCACATATCAAGCTGCATTGAGGCTGCAGATGGGCACAGATCAGGCTGCATTGAGGCTGCAGATGGGCACATATCAGGCTGCATTGAGGCTGCAGATGGGCACAGATCAGGCTGCATTGATGCTGCAGATGGGCACAGATCAGGCTGCATTGAGGCTGCAGATGGATACAAATCAGGCTGCATTGAGCCTGCAGATGGGCACAGATCAGGCTGCATTGAGGCTGCGTCGATGGGCACTGACCATTATTTTGCTTCAAAGTGGTTTATTTTGAAATTTTTTCCTGTGCATGTTATACGCCAACAAATATGGTATATATATATATACATACTCAGCATTCTTTGTAGCCTATATCTACAGTGCGTTCGGTGGTGTACTGTTTCTACTACACTTCTGGTGGTGTACACAGTATACAATACAGTGCATCCATAGTACAGTTTCTAATACAATTCAGGCGGTGTACGCGGTATCTAATACAGTGTGTACAGTTTCTACTACTTTCCTGGTGGGGTACATGTGACAGACCTAGCCAGGACACGGGCTTTTTGAGAGGACTAACTACGAGCCTCCTGCCCACCGATCATGGGCCCTGGATTTTAAGGGGCACAGGGTGAAGGAGAACATTCAATGCTGTATATATGTGTATATATATAATGTGTGTGGTCTTATGCTGTTGGGACATACACTCTGATGCTAGTGTCATGAACTCAAGATGTTAATTGAGTTAGTTGATCCCATTGTCCTCTGCACAATGCAGGAGACGCTCCGTCTGTTACTGGTGGTCTCCTGCTATTGTGATGAGATGTCTTGTGGTGGTAATTATGATAATTTATAATCAACTGTGTTTAGCTCGGTGACCACAAGTCTGACTTGTAGTGAAATCCTGAGTCACATCAGCTGCTTAAAGGAATTAGCTAATTAGTTTATGTTCAGTTGTTACAAGTGTATTGTTAGAATAATATGAGCAGGAGGGGGGATCTCCTCTTCTACTGTATATAAATGTCATCTTTGTAATAAATCTTCAGTCCATGTTGGCACCAAGCAAGTGTTGTCTCGTTTGGTGCTTGGGAGTGGTTGGAATATCTTATACCTATATCCAGACTGAGAGGAAGTGATATATGACGAACGCACTCAAGAGGAGTGTAGGGACGTTCCGTCACAGTACACAGTATCTAACACAGTGTGTACAGTTTCTAATACACTTCAGGCGGTGTACACAGTATCTAATACAGTGTGTACAGTTTCTAATACACTTCAGACGGTGTACACAGTATCTAATACAGTGTGTACAGTTTCTACTACTTTTCTGGTGGTGTACACAGTATGTAATACAGTGTGTATAGTTTCTAATACACTTCAGGCGGTGTACACAGTATCTAATACAGTGTGTACAGTTTCTAATACACTGCAGGTGGTGTACACAGTATCTAATATAGTGTGTACAGTTTCTACTACATTTCTGGTGGTGTACACAGTATACAATACAGTGCAGCCATTGTACAGTTTCTAATACAGTGCAGGCAGTTGTACACCAGTATCTAATACAGTGTGTACAGTTTCTACTACACTTCTGGTGGTGTACGCAGTATACAATACAGTGCAGCCATTGTACAGTTTCTAATACAGTGCAGGTGGTGTACACAGTATCTAATACAGTGTGTACAGTTTCAAATGCACTTTAGGCGGTGTACACAGTATCTAATACAGTGTGTACAGTTTCTAATACACTTCAGGAGGTGTACACAGTATCTAATACAGTGTGTACAGTTTCTAATACACGTCAGGTGGTGTACACAGTATTTAATACAGTGTGTACAGTTTATACTACACTTCTGGTGGTGTACACAGTATACAATACAGTTCAGCCATTGTACCATTTCTAATACAGTGCAGGCGGTGTACATAGTATCTAATACAGTGTGTACAGTTTCTAATATACTTCAGGCAGTGTACGCAGTATCTAATACAGTGTGTACAGTTTGTAATACACTTCAGAAGGTGTACACAGTATCTAATAAAGTGTGTACATTTCCTAATACACTTTAGGCAGTGTACACAGTATCGAATACAGTGTGTACAGTTCCTACTACATTTCTGGTGGTGTACACAGTACACAATACAGTGCAGCCATAGTACAGTTTCTAATACAGTGCAGGCAGTGTACACATTATCTAATACAGTGTGTACAGTTTCTACTACTTTTCTGGTGGTGAACACAGTATCTAATACAGTGTGTACATTTTATAATTCACTTCAGGCAGTGTACACAGTATCTAATACAGTGTAGTGTGGTGTTGTACAACAAAAATACATCATGTCCGGAAGGCCACCAAGGATAGGCAGACACTCACAGGCCACTAAAAGAGGGCAAGCAGCCTCTGTGTCTACAGTCAACAGTGGTCGTCGTGGACATGGTGCATCCTCTGCAGGTGGCTGTGGGGCACGCTTGTCCCTTTTTTCTGCTGCTGGCCGTGTTATTCAGCCACAACATGCAGAAAAGTTGGTGGAGTGGATAACGAAGCCGTCCTCATCCTCTTCATCCTCTGTCACCCAGGCTCAGAGTAGTTTGCCTTCCAATGCAGCTGCCAAAGAGGCCTATTCCACCGGCTCCTTGTCCACAGTCACTCCTCCCATAGCCCCACCAACATGCCTGGAGGAGTCCCCAGAATTATTTGACCACAGTGTCGGGCACATGCTGCTGGAGGATGTTGCGATTTGAAGGCTCCGATGTTGGTTCCCAGGTTAAGGAAGGGAGTAATGTGAGCCTAGAGAGAGGGGGTGCCACAGAAGGACAAAAAAAATGTCAGTCATGTTACCCCAGCTGCAGCATACTGCCAAGTTTGCTCCAGTGATGAGGAGGGAGGGGATGATGAGGTCACTGACTGGACTTGGGTTCTTGAGAGAAGAGAGGAGGCACAACTCCAATGAGGCAGGATGTCCTCTAGGGGGCAGCTTAAGGGCAGCCATCCTATTGCATCACACCGCAGAGCTCAACAGGTGCAGGGCGCTGCTGACTCCTTGCTGGCTTTTAAAAGTTCCTTGGTGTGGGCCTTTTTTCGACACGTGTGCAGCAGATCTGTTTGCAACCTATGTCTGAAGCGGATCAAGCATGGCCAGAACAGCAGCTGCTTGGGCACCACATGCTTGACCAGACATATGATGACCTGCCATGCAGTCCTTTGGCAACAGCACTTGAAAGACCCACATCAAAGAAAAAGGCGGACTTCTCCTTGCTCCTCATCTGGGATCTCCAACCCTACTATACCTACAGTCCTCTCAAAAACCTGCACTGAGAGGAATGAAGGTATAGCAATAGGTGTCCCAAGTACTTGCAGCCAATCTGCTAGCAGTACACCACCAATTAATTTTAGCAGGCAAATTTCCCTACCCGAGTTGTTGAACCGTAAAAAGAAATTTGGTCCCAGCCATCCACATGCTCAGCATCTAAATGCCAGCTTGGCCAAATTGCTAGCACTGCAACTGCTGCCTTTTCAGCTGGTAGACTGGTAGCCTTTCGTGAATTTGTGGAATGTGCTGTACCTCAGTGGCAGGTTCCAAAACGCCATTTCTTTTCACAGAAGGCCATTCCGGCTCTCTACCGGCATGTGGAAGGCAATGTTTCGGCCTTGTTGGAAAGGATGGACAGTAGTAAGGTTAATATTACTGCTGACTCGTGGTCCAGCAGGCATGGGCAGGGATGTTACCTTTCCTTCACAGCGCACTGGTTAACTCTGCTGGCAGCTGGAAAGGATGCAGGACAGGGTTCAGTATTGGAGCTTGTTCAGCCACCACGCCTTCAAAATGCTAGTGGTGATTCTGCCACAGCTCTCTCCTCCACCCCCTCCTCTCCTTCTTCCTCTATGGAGTCTTCTACAGATTTGTCCTCTGAACCAGCGGTGCTCCGTAAGCGTTCAAGGGGCTACACAAGCAGTCAGGCTAAAAGATGCCATGTGGTGCTAAGGGACAGGAGCCACACTGAGGCAGAGATTCTGTTAGCTCTGCACGGGCAGGCTCAGAGGTGGTTGATGCCACGCCAGCTTCAGCCAGGAATGATTGTAAGCGACAATGGCACCGACATTCTTTCTGCCCTCTGACAGGGACACTTGACCTATGTTCCATGTTTGGCACATGTCCTGAATTTGGTGGTGCAGCGGTTCTTGAGCAGGTACCCAGGCTTACAAGATCTCCTGAGGCAGGCCAGAAAAGTCTGTGATCATTTCCGCCGGTCATACAATGCCAGTGCTCGGCTGGCTGACATTCAAAGGGAATGCAACCTGCCCACCAACCGCCTCATTTGTGACATGCCCACCAGGTGAAACTCAACGTTGGCAATGCTGCAACGGTTGCACACACAGCAATGGTCCATCAATGAGTACCTGTGCAAGTATGGCACCAGGACAGGTTATTTTCGCCATGCCAGGGGCTACTGATCAAGGATGCATGCACTGTCCTGTCCCCTTTTGAGGAGGTCACAAGGTAGGTGAGCAGTGACAATGCATGCATTAGTAACACTTTCTCTCTATTCTTCCTGCTGGAGCAAACACTTTGTGGGATCATGGACAGGGCACTTGAGGCAGAAGAGCAGGAGGAAGAGGACTTCCTTTCCTCTCAAGGCCCCCTTTATCCAGATAGCATTCCTGCGGGCCCGCCAAACACACAGGAAGAAAAGGAGGAGGAGAAGGAGTGTTTCAGCATGGATGTAGAGGATAGCATTTAGCAGCAGTCTTTAAGGGATGGTTTTCAGTCCCCAGAAACCCAAGGAGTTGTACGTGGCTGGGAGAAGGTAGTTATGGATAATGTGATTCTTAGTGACCCAGAGGACTCAGAATGAAATGCCTCTGCAAACATACGCTGCATGGCCTCCCTGATTCTATAAAGCCTGCAAAAGGACCCTAGGATTTGTGGTATTAAGGAGAGGGATCATTACTGGAGGCTGGCAACCCTTCTTGATCCACATTACAAGGGTAAGGTTGCAGAACTCATCCTGCCTTCACAGAGGGAGCAGATGATGAAACATCTTCAGGAAGCCTTGAAGAAAGGTTTGTGTAACGCATTTTCAGACCCTGGGAGGTTACCATTTCCTGGTGCTGGACAACATGTTGCTGAGGTTTCATTCAGTCAGGGAAGGAGTGGTGGAGAAGGTGGCCTTTATGAGCGATGCCTTTAAACAATTTTTTCAGTCCTCAGCGCCAAGGTCTGATCTGACCTTTAAACAAAGCATCCACTGGGTTACTGGGTCTTGAGGATGACCCACTGGCCAGAACTTGCTCAATATGCAATTGAGCTACTGGCCTGTCCTGCATTCATCGTGCTTTCTGAATGCACATTCAGTGCTACTAGAGGGTTTGTAATGGATCAAAGAGAGCGCCTGTCCACAGACTCCGTTGATAGGCTCACATTCATAAAAATGAATCAGTCTTGGATCAGCAGCTATCAATCACCTGATGCTGATGTAACTGATTGAATTTGCTATGGATATGGGATCCCTTAAAGAATGCTGACTGTCCTATTCCTCCCCAATCTTGATGATGCTAGCTTCCAACAATATTTTTGGTTTAGGGCACCACCACCCAAGGCCCAATTTTTCTGTTCCTGTTTACCAGGGGCATGTAATTAAAATTTTTGATATAATATTTCACAGCAGGGCCCGTTCCAGCGCCCAACAAGAGTAACTGTGAGGGCTTACAGTGTTCTGGCTCCACCAAATCCAAAGGCCCAATTTTTCTAACCTTGTTTAACAGGGGCATGTAATTACAATTGTTGATATAATATTTTACAACAGGGCCCATTCCTGTACCCAACAAGAGTAACTGTGAGGGCTTACAGTGTTTTGGCACCACCAAAACCAAAGGCCCAATTTTTCTGCCCCTGTTTAACAGGGGCATGTAAGTACAATTTTTATATAATATTTCACAGCAGGGCCCGTTCCTGCGCCCCAACAAGGGTATCTGTGAGGGGCTACAGTGTTGTGGCACCACCACCCAAGGTCCAATTTTTCTGCCCCTGTTTAACAGGACCATGTAATTACATTTTTTTATATAATATACAATGTTCTGATACGGTACAGGCATACTAGGGACACCCCCCAGGCACGATATATAAAGGAATATTTCATTTTTATTGTTTCACATTAAAATCCCTGCTCCTGAAAAACTGCAGTTTTTAAAACTTTTTTTTGTATTGATACATATCACCTGGGGCAGGACCCGGGTCCCCAAACACTTTTTATGGCAATAACTTGCATATAAGCTTTTAAAATGAGCACTTTTGATTTTTTGCATTCGTGTCCCATAGACTTTAACGGTGTTCACGTGTTCGCACAACTTTTTTGCCTGTTCACATGTTCTGCTGCGAACCGAACTGGGGGGTGTTCAGCTCATCCCTACTTGTCACTTCCTGTGAGCTGCACCAGAGAATATCTTCCCTCTTTGCTATCTATCTTCTGTAAACTACCAATTGCTCTGTCCCTCATGTAATGGAGATAAAGAGCTACAGACATTATTGTAGTCCATATCAAGAGAGCAGCCTAGGGTGATAACCATGGCTCCCTCCGTAGAGGGATTACCAGATGAAAAATAAAGCAAGATAAGATGGATAAAAGAGAATCAATGTAGCCACCACAAGAAGAACTATAAAGGTGCGATATTGTACATTTTGGCTTTAAATACATTTAAACATTTAATTGACTCAAAATCATTAAATCAGAAGTCTCCACCTTATTTATGAAGAAAGTTTGGTTAGAACAGTGTTTCTCAACATTTTTGCAGTCAAGGCACCCTTTAAAATAATGGACCATCTTGAGGCACACCTCCAAAATGATGGACAGTCATGAGGCGCCCCATTCTAAAATGTAAAAACTATTCTAAAAGTTGTAAATAATGCAGCGGCATCAATACACGTAGGACACCCAGAATTAGAGGTAATTTATTCTTCCAAAGCAAATACACTTTTGCAAACTGGTACTCATTAGTATTCCAGTGTTTCTCTTCTCCCTTAGTTTTTCTACATTACTTAGCTAATGAGACCCCAAAGCTAATGAAGAGAGGCAGGGCAAGGTCAAACAAGGATGATATTCAGGCAACTGACATTCTTCTTATCAACCAGAGTTGCCAATCTCCCGCAGCATTTTTTACTGGCAAAACATGTAAAATTTACTGGCGGAGCACATTTTTTACTGCCAACCTAAGAAATTACAGAACTCCTATTGAAAACTATCACAGTGAATATTTAAACAATATTAACATGATATGGAAACACTGACAATATCCATAACAAAGTCATTTGCTTGATTTACACTTAAAAAGTCAACACAACTTGAAATTATCAGCCCCTGATTTACTGGCAGTTGTAAAAAAATCACAGATTTTTACAAACTGTCAGTAAATTTACAGGCGGTTGGCAACCCTGTTATCAACTGATGATGAGTTGGTCGTTAGGAGGTTGGCAGCTAGAAGGTTGTAGTGGTGTACAATGAAAACATGTGGCTTTGTATAACTAAAAGGCAGCCTTTATCCACCCACTGGCTTGTACACAATTTTAGGGCAATTTTTAGGCATTTTGTCAAGGGACCCCTGAAGAAACCTTAAGGCACCCTGGTTGAAAAAGGCTGGGTTAGAAAGACCTAATTGCATGTTATTAACAATTACCTTATCTTTTTCAATTTGCAGCTCTGCAATTTTCTTAAAATGCAATGCAATATGACTACCTGGAGGTGTTCTGTACATCATTTCCTGCTTGTGTGATTGGCTCACCAATTTTCCCAGAAGTCTGCACAGATTTCCGGCATCTCCTGCAACAATAATAACATTTTTGGTGAGATACTTTTAATAGGAAATCACGGCTAAAGGGATGCTGATCCTGCAATTTTCATCATTAGAGGCCTGCAGCTGCACAGCTGGTTAATATTATGAAACCACTCCTATTAGACTCACTCAGAAGAGGGGCACACAGGAACAAACAATGATTTCTTCAGAATAACAAAAGGTAGGAATTTGTTTGTTAAAGTTTGTTAAAATCCTGGCAATGTACATTGATCACCCAAGGGGAATGATTTTTTCTCAACAAAAGTGGAGTTATGCTTTAAGGACTAAGATACTACTGTACAGAGTGCCGTAATGCCGATCTACAGGTGTCTGAAACGCCCAAAATCTGACTTTACTGTAGCTTTCAATCTGTGAAATTGAACCAACAGTGCCCAGGAAGTCATGAAAAAATTGTGTTCTGCCCAACTTTCATGTGTTAAACTGCATTAGGTTGTTGTTTTTGTAGTATGTTGACATCTAGTGAGAGTTTTCAGCTACTACAACTTGTTTACTAATGTGATTTTGGTATTTTCCTCTGTGTTCCCCTACTGTTTAGTGCTAGTTAGTTTAGTCCTAGCTAGACCCTCCCTACTTCCTCCATGTTCCCTCAGTCAGTGTTGGTTATTCATAGAGGCAGGGCCTAAGAAAGTCATTGTCTTATTACAATTCAAAAGCATGGGAAAACATCCTCTATACTGCAGTTTGCTAAAGAAAAATTGCATTGGAATCAACTTGTATGCCTGTGGATGTTGCCAAGTCAGCAAGTGATCATACTGTCTGGACAGACTGGGTCTAAAGAGGTATGTCAATGCATAAACATACTCTTGAATAGGACCAGTAAGCAAAGCAGTGATATCCTCAGCTAAAGCTGATGTGGATATCTTGTAAACAGTACAAGTTACTATATAGGTTTACCTGTAGTTATACATTTAAAAGTTTAATATTGCTTTAACCCTTTAGTGACCTGAAGTTATTGATGGCGAAGCCAATTTAGCAGTGTCATCAGTTAACGTAACGTTAATTCTATGACTAATCTGCATAAAAAATATAAATAAATAAATATGTATATACTGTATATCTATCTATCTATCTATCTATCTATCTATCTATCTATCTAGAGACAGATAGCTACATCTATATATCTATCTCTCTCTCTCTCTCTCTCTCTCTCTCTATATATATATATATATATATATATATATATATATATATAGATAGATAGATAGATAGAGATATATATATATATATATATATATATATATATATATACAGTATCTCACAAAAGTGAGTACACCCCTCACATTATTGTAAATATTTTATTCTATCTTTTCATGTGACAGCACTGAAGAAATTACACTTTGCTACAATGTAAAGTAGTGATGTACAGCTTGTATAACAGTGTAAATTTGCTGTCCCCTCAAAATAACTCAACACACAGCCATTAATGACTAAACCGATTGCAACAAAAGTGAGTACACCCCTAAGTGAAAATTTCCAAATTGGGCCCAACTAGCCATACTGGTCACTGGAAATTCAACAGGGCACCTCATGGCAAAGAACAATACATGGTGCACATCATTTGATGGAAATGAACATTATCAACCTACAGAGGTCTGGAAAGTGAAAAAATTATGCAGCAGGCTAGTCCATTTTGCTGAAATTTCATTGCAGCAACTCAAAATGGTACTCAGTAGTTTGTATGGCCCCCACATGCTTGAATGCATGCCTGACAACATCAGGGCATGCTCCTAATGAGAGGACGGATGGTGTCCTGGGGTATTTCCTCCCAGATCTAGACCAGGGCATCACTGAGCTCCAGAACAGACTTAGGTACAACCTGGTAGCATTGGATGGACTGAAATATAGTGTCCCAGAGGTGTTCTATTGGACTAAGGTCAGGCAAGCATGGGGGCCATTCAGTGGTATAAATTCCTTCATTCTCCAAAAACTGGCTGCATATTCTCGCCACATGAGGCCTGGCATTGTCGTGCCAGGCCTCATGGAACCCAGGACCCACTGCAACAGCGTAGGGTCTGACAATGGGTCCAAGGATTTTATCCCAATACCTAAAGGTAGTCAGGGTGCCATTGTCTAGCCTATAGAGGTCTGTGCGTCCCTCCGTGGATAGGCCTCCCCAGACCATCACTGACCCACCCTCCATGGCTTCTCCAGACCCTTTCACGTATGTCACATGAGCTCAGGGTGAACCTGCTCTCAACTGTGAAAAGAACAGGGCACCAGTGGTGGACCTGCCAATTCTGGTGTTCAATGGCAAATACCAACCGAGCTCCACTGTGCCGTGCAGTGAGCAGAGGGCCCACTAGTGGATGTCTGGCCCTCAGGTCACCCTCGTGAAGTCTGTTTCTGATTGTTTGGTCAGAGACATTTACACTAGGGTGCCCACGTGTCCCGGATTCCCACGTGTCCCGGACAATACAGTGACCTGGAATGAAAAAAAAAAACACTGCCAGTCCGCCACCCTGATAAAGAATTTGCCGAACTGGTTGCTAGGTCCGCCCCGCCTCGAGTCAAGCAACCAGTGATGTTGGCTGACCACGTGGGCACCCTATGGCGGAGCAGCACACCTCACTCCACCCACCTCCTCTCCTTCTCTGCCTCCGCCCGGAGCAGCAGAGAGAGAGCGAGAGAGCAGCCACACCAGTCCAGAGCGTCTTCATTTTGTATCTCCTCCTTCTGAGTCTCCAGACAGTGCCAGTTTGGAAATGTGGTCACCCTAATTCACACCAGTGGCCTGCTGGAGGTCATTTTGTAGGGCTCTGGCAGTGCTCACCCTGTTCCTCTTGCACAAAAGAGCAGATACCGCTCCTGTTGATGGGTTAAGGACCTTCTACAGCCCTGTCCAGCTCTTCTAGAGTAACTGTCTGTCTCCTGGAAGCTCCTCCATGCTCTTGAGACTGTACTGGTAGACAAGGCAAACCTTCTGGCAATGGCACGTATTGATGTGCCATCCTGGAGGAGTTGGACAGCCTGTGCAACCTCTATAGGGTCCAGGTATCACACTACCAGTAGTGCCACTGATCCTAGCCAAATGCAAAACTAGTGAAAAACAGTCCAAAAAGAGGGAACAAAAATTTCAGTGGCCTCCACCTGTAAAACCATTCCTGTTTTAGAGGTCATCTGATTGCTGCCCATCTGATGGAGCTGTTGTTAAAGGGGTTGTAAAGGTTCACATTTTTTAAATAAAAATAACAAACATCTCCCCTTTACTGGTGCCCCCACGGATCGGGTGTGTTCCCGAGTCCCACTGCTGCGTCCAATGACAGACAGCGGGACTCAGCCCCGCCCCCTCGCTTCCTTCTCTTTAGTGTCTGCCCCTATAGCAAGCGCTTGCTATGGGGGCAGATGTGCGGGATCACTCCCAAGCTGGACTCTGTGGGCTCTGTGTGTCTATAGACACATGTAGCACAGCTCAGCTCCACCCCCTGCTCCCTTCTCACTGGATTTGATTGACAGCAGCGGGAGCCAATGGCTGCTATTAATTTAGCCAGTGAAGACAAAGACAGCACATCGCTGGAATGATCGGGCTCAGGTAAGAAAAAGGGAGGGGGGGGGCGCTTCAGCAAAAAAGGTTTTTTACCTTAATGCATTATATGCATTAAGGTGAAAAACCTTGAGGCTTTACAATCCCTTTAATTTTATTAACACCAAAGCATCTGAAACTGATTAACAACCCCCTCTGCTACTTTACTGACCAGATCAATATCCCAGGAGTTTAATTGACTTGATGCTATATAAAAAAAGTGTTCCTTTAACTTTTTGGAGCAGTGTCTATACATGGTATTTACAGTAAAATAGGACTTTATTCTGTAAACTGTATTATTATAAAAAGCATACCCTGTTCTGTTTTATTGTAGGATGACAAATACGTAAAAATGTAAAATAAATAAAAAAAAGTTTTTTTTCCTATTTTATAAAATTGATGTATTATTATTTTTAAAAATGCAACCTTATCTGGCAGTTCTAATATTAAATATAGGGCACTGCATATGAACACTGCCGCCTGAAGGTGGCAGTGTTCCATCTGTAGGTTAAAGGCTATAATTTTTTCAGTGAAGCGTCCAGTCTGCATGTGATCACTGTGTCAGAGCTGACATAGTGGTCATCTGATCAGGAACTGCTCTGATTGTTTCCCAATCATCACTGGGGACCTCGGCTGTCAGTGACAGCTGAAATTGAGAGCTAAAATTAATAAGTAGGTTGTGGGTGAGAAGGATTTATTATAATGTATCACCCCGTTTAGTAGCAATGATGGCTTGCAATTTTGTGTAAGAGTTGTGAGTGAGGTCCTTTATTTTGTCATATGGTAAAGCTGCTTGTTCTTTTTGGCAAAAAGTCTCCAGGCCTATTCAGACCAGGTGTGGTAGGACTATGTGGGGGGACAACTTTTGCAAAATGCCTAGTCCCTTGCCAGGCCAGTTCACACCACCACATTGTGGTGGTATGTGTTGAAAAAAAAGTACAGCATGCGGTACTTTTTTTAGCGCGGTGCAGTGTGACGCAATCCACTGCATCACCAATGCCGCAACCAATAGAACGTCATAAAAAGTTACTGTGTAACATTTTATTAAAGTTAATTTAGAAAAAGGTACACAGTGCATTGTACCGCGATCAGCGCATCGGCACTGCTGTCATCCAACTGCACACCAGCTGTTAGAAAATTGTGACTTGGCCATGAAGTGTATGTCATCTATTGCAGCCAAATTTGAGAAATCTGCACTGTTTCTTATGCATTTACATTCACATAGCATGCCTAAAAATTATTTTACAACAATTCTTACCTTTCCAGTTGTTTCTTTGCAGCAGGATTATATAGTTGACTCTTTAGGCAGCTTGTATTGTTGAGAAAACTTGTAATGGCTGGCACACACAGGCTAAATATCGGTCGGTTCAACAGAAACCAGCCGAGATTTGGCTTGTGTGTACGGCAGCCTGTCCAATAGGAGTCGGTCTAATGACTGGTGTTTATCGAAAGAGGATACTGGAAAACCAGCATCTGATCAGCGCTTGCAGCCAATGGCTGTGAGCACTGATCATTGAATTCTGGCAGGGGGGGGGGGGGTCCCCTGTCAGAAGACAATAGCTCAGCGGCGGAGATTGTCGCACTAATGTCGCTTTAACCTCTCCGTTTTTTTTCGTTCTGGGTTGAAAAAAAAAAAAAACTCCTCGTGTATATCTGGCATAAGGAACCGATTTAGAGACTTTGAGATTTTGAGAAATTTGAGATTTTTACCTATTTAGTTAGGTCTGTTAGGACAAACGGGGTTGTTTACGAAAGGCAAATACACTTTGCACTACAAGTGCAAACTACAAGTGCAAAGTGCACTTGAAATTGCACTGAAAGTGCACTTGAAAGTGCAGTCATTGTAAATCTGAGGGGTAGATCTGAAATGAGGGGAAGCTCTGCTGATTTTATTATCCAATCATGTGCAAGCTAAAATGCTGTTTTTTATTTTCCTTGCATGTCCCCCTCGGATCTACCGCAACCGCACTTCCAAGTGCACTTTCCGTGCAATTTCAAGTGCACTTTCCGTGCAATTTCAAGTGCACTTTGCACTTGTAGTGCAAAGCGGATTTGCCTTTAGTAAATAACCCCCACAGTGTGCGCATCTAGTTTACAACTGATAATGAAGATCTACCAGCACAGTTCAGACAGGGTTAATTTTGATAAACATAACTCCCCTGCCCTTTTCTTAAAGCGGTAGTAAGCTCTGCTATCTTACTTTTACCTAGTGGCCATAATGCAGTAATGTTTTTTTTAAATACCTCAGTTGGGAAAAAAATTGGATTATGGCCACTGGATGGTGCTTACTATCATAGGAGATAATTATATTACACGCGATACTGCAAATTTAGTTGGAGCTGTGCGAATGTTTGTCACATTGGTTCTGCAGACTTTTTATACATAGACCGCTACGTTTTGGATCATTGTAAAATCAAGTTGTACCCCATGCACAGCTTTTGGGCTGATGAATGCAAATTCTCCTCAAATATTTTTGTATATTATGCTGCATTTATCTTGCCATCAATTTTGTCTCATTTTCTTGTGCCACTGTAGCTCACACAGAACAGGGACGATTCACCTCCATGCTTCATGGTAGGGAGGGTGTGCTTCTCTTGAGTGGCCTTGCTGACTTCTCTTCAAGCATAGTTTATGGTTGTAACTATAAATTTAAATGTTGTTCTTGTCACTTTAAATTATTTGGATCCAGAATTTATGGGGCTTCTCTAGGTGCTGTTTGGCATTTTGTATGTGGGCTGTTTTGTGGCATTGATACTGAAAAAATGCACAGTGTTTCACAAATTCTGTCAGTAATATGCAGGGTGGATTTGATTTAAATCACAATTTAAATCATGATTTAAATCACTTGTAAAAATACTTGATTTAGATCAACTCAATTTAAATCCAAATTTTTAAAGAGCAACTGTCATCTCTGTCCCACAGCGGCTCCTCCTCTGACCAGCTGTTGATTAACCGACCGTCCCATTCACTTTAATGGGACGACTAGCGATGCAGCAGTGACACAGCAAGGTGAGGGACGTGGCGGCAGCAGGCGAGTGGATGCCTGCTGACAGGCGCGGCCATGACGGATCTGAAAGGACAGGTGCTCTTTAAGTGTAAGGACTCATTCTTGCTGGTAGTTAGAATCTTTAATATTTGCAAACAAAATTAAAGTTTCCCATTTGGAATAATAAGCTGTCAGGTTAGTAAAAAAGCGATATCAGAACCGTTTCAATCATACAGTTTGTAGTGTACATAGATTTGCAAAACAACGAGATAAAGGAATATTCCTGAACTTTGTTTTGTCTCATGGTCACTGTGAAATTGTGTGAATGCATCAATGCAGGGCATGTTACCTCAGCTTGCAGAGCTTGGATTCATTGAATGAGTTTACCAAAAAAATTTATATTTCAGAATATACAGCCTCATGCTACATAATTAAGCTCCATTTCATGCTGAATAAACAAAATTATTAATGTATCTCAAATAGAAAACTATCTTAAGGCTGGATTCACACCTATGCATTTTTAGTGCTTTTGGCATTTTGCAGATTTGCACTACAGTCCATTTAACATGGTTTCCTATGGATGGTTATGTAGTGGAAATCTGCAAAATGAAAAAAGCCCTAAAAATGCATAGGTGTGAATCCAGCTTTAGATAGATTTTTACTGCAAATTTTTTATTAAAATAAATTTAATAAAAATGAAAAAAATCTATTTAATTAAAAAAAATCAGATTTAAATACATTTTTTTAATTTTTTTTGATTTTTAAAAAAAAAATCATTCATTAATATCTATCCTGTTAATATGTGTAGTGCTGACACTTTTTCAAAGTGGGTGCTATTCTTGTAAATTTAGTTTTCCCCCTAATTCTAATTGAATTTGGGGTTAATTGTTCTAGGTTGTGCTTTGGCATCAGTTTGTCTGGGCTGTACTAGAGTTCTGCCTGGTCATAAGTGAGGTGAGCACCTGTGACAGGCTGAGAACGCTGTCTGGTTGGACTCATTAGGTACCAATCTTTTCCCGGAGCCAATCAGTGGGCGCGTCTGGCCCCGCTGTGTATTCCGGGAAGGGGTACTTAAGGCGCTGAAGTCACGTGGGTTGAGTTGCTGTCGGTTGGTTCTGTTTCCGGTCTAAACCACCCCCGTGAGGGGTCTCGGTCCAGGAGTGTCTGCTGACCCGTAAGCCTGGTCATCATGACCAGCCCCAGAGGCCCTCATGGGGGTGGGGATCCATCTGTTTCCGAGCCTCGGAACTGGCTAGTTCGAGGCGCAGTAACTGAAGGAGGATTCTGAAGTGTCCCAGTGCCCTCTCAGGGTTGGAGAGGCCCAGCAACTCGACAAGCGACCAGGGGAGGACTCTTCGGAGGAGGGCCACGCGCAAAGCTGGCTGCTCGGTAGAGCCCGGAAGCTGAGATGTATGGACACTAGTTGAATCTGCATTTCCTAGGTATTGCCGGATCGGCTGAAAGATACTGGTACCATAGGAAAAGTTCCTAACCTATTCTTCAGTTGCAACCAAGTCTGTGGCAGAGACTTTTACATGTTCATTTAAAGTTCACAACCAAGTCTGTGGCAGAGACTTTTACATGTTCATTTAAAGTTCACAACCAAGTCTGTGGCAGAGACTTTGCTAATTCCGAATCACTTGTTGGCTGCTAGATCTACAAACAAGGATTTATCCAACAGTGAATCATCCAGTTGCGAGTGGCTACTCCCTGAATCATCTAGAGAGACATTTATCTGAATGTCAGCAGTTCTAAAGTGCCTGAGCTTTATCACCCATACCCTCTATTCCCAACTGAGAGACTGTGTTCTATTTCAACGTATTATGCAAATAAAAATCCTCAAAAGGACTTTGAGTGTCAGTCTCTGAAATTACTGGGTATCAACCCTGGGAACCCCTAGACAAGAATGACGAGCTACAAGGAGGAGGTAATCGGTAAGCCCAGAAATCCATAGCCACCCCGCAGGGGGTAATGTTACATAGAGTTACATATGTAAACTTATGAGCTCAGTTGTATAACAAGGGATAGTATGCCTATGCTCATTAAGGCCTGATTCACACCTATGCATTTTTAGTGCTCTTTGCATTTTGCAGATTTGCACTACAGAACGTGTTCCATAGGAAACCATGTTAAATGGACTGTAGTGTAATCTTCAAAATGCAAAAAGCACTAAAAATGCATAGGTGTGAATCCCGCCTAAGGGCCATGTCACACTGGTGATTTTGTAGCAATGTCAGAGACAAAACCATTCATCTTAACCTTTCTTGCTAGGATTAAATACATTGCAGTCAATAAAAGGTCTGTATAGTAGAATTTCCAAACAATTTGAATCTCAGCCTTTGAACAATTGACTTTTTGCAGCATTTGGAGCTAGCTACTGATTTGTCAGGTTCAGTAGTTAATCATGTTATCCAGCGAAGCTTCAAGAGATCATGGCACACAAGTGATTACGGTTCTTACTTAATGATATAGATCATTTTTGAACTTTCACAAGTATGTTAGCCTTTTACAGGGATGTCAACACCCTAAATATAGTATGACCAATTCACCCTTAACCCCTTCTCACTGTAATCTGAAGGGGAACACTAATCTATACTAGATGCCCCTTGCTGAGGGAATAATATTCTATGTCCTCCCTTTGATTGCTAGCAGCTGATACTGTGGGCGCTGGTCTCTGATCATGCAATCATTATGTAAACTACAACATATTGATCACATGCAAGCTGAAGACTAAAGCCTCGTACACATGATCAGATTTTCGGATAACCTTTCATCCATTTTTTGTGGCATGCTAGTCTCATGTCGAAAGTGAAGCGGTTACTCACAATCCGAAAATTCTCATACTACAGAATACAACTTCAGAAGTGACGTCATGTGTTGAATAGTTTTGCATGTATTCTTTTGTTTCTGAGCATGCGTATTCTTTTTCTTACGTTTTTTTTTTTCACAAAAAACACACTTATTAACCTCCTTGGCGGTAATCCCGAGTCTGGCTCGGGTTCAGTTTTTTCTGCTAGGAGCGGTAACCCCGAGCCAGACTCGGGCTGCATTGCAGGATACAGAGGGGGAAGTTACTTACCTTTTCCCCTGGATCCTGCGATGTCTCTCCGCTGTGTGTGCGAGCCGTCCGCTCGCTCGATTCACACAGTGCCGAGTGCCGCGTATCTCCGTTCCCTGCGACGTTCCGACGCACGGGAGCGGAGATCGGCGCCAAATTCAAAAAAGTTTAAAAACACAATACACATACAGTACTGTAATCTTACAGATTACAGTACTGTATACAAAAAATACACATCCCCTTTGTCCCTAGTGGTCTGCCCAGTGCCCTGCATGTCATTTTATATAATAAAAAGATTTTTTTTCTGCCTGGAAACTGGAGATTGTCCATAGCAACCAAAAAGTGTCCCTTTATGTCAAAAGTGGTTTTAGACCAGCTAGAAAACACCGATAAAAAATTAGAATCACAATTTATCATCAAACAATAAATTTAATGACAGCGACTATTCTGCAACTGAGCAAATTTCAGTGTTTTCGATTTGATTACATTATTGAATCATTTTTATATATATTTTTTATTATATTATAATTTACGATTTTGTGTTTCAAACTTTATCATACCCGGGATGTCTACTAGACTCTGGTTCGGACAGATTTAAGTGAGTTATTCATAAGAATTGCATGCCTACAATATAAAAATGCCAAATTTCCATGCAAAATAATTGTACCGCTTTCAGCACAAAATTCCAGCCAGAATCATACCGCCAGGGAGGTTAAACGAAAATCGGACATTGAGTTCACATCCGCCAAAAATGTTATAGTCTGTACATCCAGATTTTGTTGGAAGAAAAATCTGAATCAGCTTTTAAAAGCACCATATGCACAATCCAAAAATCAGCAGATTGTTCGTTGGATCAAATTTTACTTCCGATTTTCATATTGTGTATTGTTTCATATTGTGTTAAGGTCTGATTTAAACCTATACATTGTTAGTGCATTTTGCAGATTTGTACTACAGTCCATTTAACATGGTTTGGTATGGAACATGTTCTGTAGTGCAAATCTGCAAAATGCAAAAAACACTAAAAATGCATAAATGCATAGGTGTTAATCAGGCCTTAGGCTGGGTTCACACCTAAATCACATGTGGCTCACAGCAGTGATCCGGTGCATCCCTGTTCTCTGTTTCAGGGATGAATCCGGCCTGAATTTTTGCCTGAATTTGGATCTGAAATGGAGCCAAAGACGCACAGGACTCCTGTGCAATCCGCTCCGTGGCTGCTATGGAGATGTGTGAACTGGCTCCATTGGGAGCCGGTCACAGTCTTCTGACATGCGAATTGGATGTGGGGAAACCTGCATTCAATTCACACTAGTGTAATCCCAGCCTGAAAGGATAAGTTCACCTGCTGGAACATGGTACACGTCACACCTATATTTAAGGTGTAACATGATCTAGACCTGCCCCCTGCACCCCAGATCCCACCACCCTCTGACAGCAGATGGGGGAATCCTCTCCCTGCACTTGCTATCACATTTTGAATACAGCACGAATGGGCAGGACTCACACAGCCATGTCATTCACAGGAATCTGTATATAAACAACCAAAAACCTCTCATAAATACATAAATCCCATCATATTTAATTATAAATACAAATGAATAATGAACCATATAAAAAAATCATAAATCTGTAAAGGTAATCATTAATTAAGAAAGAACAGTCCCACAATCCTTATTTATTAAATAAAATATAAAGGAATATATATATAAATATATATATATATTCTCGGGTCCCTGGCTGGAGCTCTTGGCCCCTCCCTCCTGTTGAGTGACCCCACAGCAAGCAGCTCGCTATTGGGGGCACCCAGGCCGGAGCTCCGTGTATCCATTCGGACACGGAGCCGTGCCTAGGCCCCGCCTCCTTTCCCTCCTCATTGGCTAACTGAGTTTGATTGACATCAGTGGGAGCCAATGGTGCCACTGCTGTGTCTCAGCCAATCAGGAGGGAGAGTCCCGGACAGCCGAGGCATTCGTAGACATAGCTGGATTTAGATGGGGCTCAGGTAAGTATTAGTGGGGGCTGCTGTACACAGAATACTTTTTAACCTAATGCATAGAATGCATTGATTACTGTGTAAATGTGACTGGCAGTGAAGGGGTGTGAATGGTCCCAAAATCACGCCAAAAGTGGCCGATCTGTCCGCCATAATGTCGCAGTCACAATAAAAATTACTGATCGCCGCCATTACTAATAATAAAAATTATTAATAAAAATGCCATAAAACTATCCCCTATTTTGTAAACGCTATAACTTTTGCGCAAACCAATCAATAAACGCTTATCGGAATTTTTTTTAACCAAAAATATGTAGAAGAATACCTATCGGCCTAAACTTAGGGAAAAATATTTTTTTATATATATTTTTGGGGGATATTTATTATTGCAAAAAGTAAAAAATAATGCGTTTTTTTTCAAAATTGTCGCTATTTTTTTGTTTGTAGCGCAAAAAAATAAAAACCGCAGAGGTGATCAAATACCACCAAAAGAAAGCACTATTTGTGGGAAAAAAAGGGCGTCAATTTTGTTTTGGGAGCCACGTCGCACGACCGCGCAGTACCAAATCGCAAACAACACTCTGGTCTTTGGCCAGCCAAATGGTCTGGGGCTTAAGTGGTTAAGACACAGTCTTTGATAACTCTCATAGGTAGAATTATTTGAGAGTGCCCTCTATTTACAGTATCTCATGAGAAGGCAGAAAGAGTTATGACATGCAATCAACCATTTTGTATCATAAGGCTCCATTCACATCTGACGTTTCTGGAACATGTTACAAAGTGCACAGAAAACGCGCTGCAACGCCATTAACGCCTGCTAGCCGCCGATGACAGAGTGACGTACGGGTAAGTCGTTTTGAACACCTGTGCCACTTTGCCGACGTATATGGGTGTGAGCTGGTCATCAAGTGGTTAAAGTGTTGTCTGTTTACAATTCTGGGAATCACACTTTTCTGCTGTTTCATAACCATATATGATATAGATGTTAGACATATTTGGTATTTATTAAAAAAAGAGAGACATATGTTTTATATTTAATGGTAAGTTTAGAGGTTGTGTATTTTTTATATATATATATAGATATACTTTAACGAAAATATTGTGCACCGTATTTTTAAAATTGGGACTACAATCTATTTATTTAATAGGTTCTATGCTTTTAAAAAAACATTGTTTTGTGAGTTTTTAGGAAATCTGCAAGATTTGCTGTTTGAAAGGGTTTATTAAAAACTTCCTCAGTGGGATCTTTCTGCATAAAACATTGGAGAATTGTATTTAATAAAGTAATAATAGCTTTGCGCTCATGGATGGGTCCACCATATGTGCAACATTTTTCCTTGTTGGCAATGGTGGAAACAAAAGAGTTGTCGATAAACTTTTAAGTGTAGCTACCTAAACATATGCAGTGGCGGCTGGTGTTTTTTTTTTTTTGGGGGGGGTTGGCAAGCAACCGGCTACCCACCCCCCTGCTCAGCTCCAAGTCCTCCATGGCGGCTTCCAGCTCCTCCCCTCCTCCTCCTAGGCTTCCAATGGGATTGCCTGTCCTTTCAGCCAATCGGGTGGCCAGGAGGAGGAACAGTGTTACAACAGCTAATATTGATTCACTGTTGTAACACACCTGGGTGGGCTCGGGGCGCACTCTCTGCGATTCAAGCCCACCCTATATTGAAGCCTATTAGAACTTTTGACTCTAATCGCTGCTTCAAAAAAACAGCCCCTCCACACTGGAATCCATGCGCCGGTGTCTTGAAAGGGACCAGACGCATGGATAGGGGAGGTTGCGATGGACAGTGCGCCCTTAATTTATGGGCGCCGCGCCCCCTTTAATCCCTTATACAGTCCACTTCCTGTTTCTTTTCTGGTAAAAAGCCTAGGCTTATGACATCATGCACAGCTCTCTCTCTCACTCTCCTGAGAGTTTGCCAGGAAGGGAAGGGGGATGAATCATAAGAGGGCCAATGAGAGCTACAGGAGAGCAAAGCTGGAGGTGTGCCTTTGTGTGTCTGTGTAAATTCAGGAAGTGAACAGGCAGCAGCTTCAGCTGCCCACAGTTAAAATGGTTGCAGCCAGACTCATTGGAAGGAGATTTCTGTAGCATATTTGGCAAGTACAGAATCACAGTATATACAGTATCTCACAAAAGTGAGTACGCCCATCACGTTTTTGTAAATATTTGATTATAACTTTTTATGTGACAACACTGAAGAAATTACACTTTGCTACAATGTAAAGTAGTGAGTGTACAGCTTGTATAACAGTGTAAATTTGCTGTCCCCTCAAAACAACTCAACACACAGCCAATAATGTCTAAACCACTGGGAACAAAAGTGAGTACACCTAGGTAAAAATGTCCAAATTGGGCCCAAAGTGTATATTATTTGTGTGGCCACCATCAGGCCCGGATTTACTCCCTTTGCTGCCCCAAGGCCGGGTCCCCCCCCCCCCCCCCCCCCCACACACACACACACACCATTCTCGTCCTTTATCGTTGACTGTTACAATAGATCAATTAAAAACATATCTCCACACACGAGAACACTGAAAATAATTGGCTTTAATTGTACAGACTGAAAATCCTCTGTAATGCAGAAAATGCCTTTTAAAGATGCCTTTTAAAGATTATAGCAGGAAGAAACTTCCTACAATTTTTTAGTTCTAACTTTATTCTAAATTTTGTTTGGGTACAACATCACACAACTGCGCAATTGTCAGTTAAATCGACGCATTGCCGTATGGCAAAATAAATTATTGAAGCGCAATATTTCTATTATGACATTATACTATACTAAAATAAAATAGTTCAACTTACCATAAGCAGAATCAGTCGGAGCCTGAGCATGTCACTTGCCAACATCGCCTGCCTTCAGATGCGGATTGTCACTTGCCACGACGCCACCTGCCACACATTGCGGATTGTCACTTGCCACGTCACTTGTCAGCGGATGCAGGGTGTCACTTGCCACGTCACTTATCAGCGGATGTAGGGTGTCACTTGCCACGTCACTTGTCAGCGGATGCAGGGTGTTACTTGCCACGTCACTTGTCAACGGATGCAGGGTGTCACTTGCCACGTCAGTTGTCAGTGGATGCAGGGTGTTACTTGTCAGCAGATGCAGGGTCTCACTTGCCACGTCGTCTGCCACTGGGTTGAAGGGGGCTGTCAGGTAGGATGTACGGGGCCCCATGATTTCTAACAGCAGCCCTGATGCCCACTTTAGTGGCTGTCGTGTCTGGACCAAGAAGGGACTCTGTGGACAGGGGACATTCAGGGGCACATTCAGGGGGGCGGCAAACTCCCGCCCGCAAACAAGTCCGTTTCGCCAGCACTGCTACTTATTTCACTGGGACCGATCGGGTTTGTGTACTCCCACTTCCTGGTAGCGGTGGAACGCACGATAGGCCAGAAATGATGCAAGAGATGGGAGGCAATGCTGCCATCATTTCCAGCTGATGACATCGCGTCCGCACTATCGTGCGTTTCAGTCACCAAGGAAGAGGGAGTACACAAGCCCGATCGGTCCCCATGAAATAAGCAGCGGTGTCGACGAAACGGGCTGGCTAGCGGGTGGGAGTTTCCCACGAAAGCCGGGAAGTCGCCGCAGAAGTGGCGCCGCCCCTGCACCACTGCTGCCCTGAGGCCTGGCCTTGTGGGGAATCCGGCCCTGGCCACCATTATTTTCCAGAACTGCCTTAACCCTCTTGGGCATGGAGTTCACCAGAGCTTCACAGGTTGCCACTGGAGTCCTCTTCCACTCCTCCATGATGACATCATGGATATGGTGGATGTTAGAGACCTTGTGCTCCTCCACCTTTGAGGATGGCCCACAGATGCTCAATAGGGTTTAGGTCTGGCGACATGCTTGGCCAGTCCATCATCCTTACCCTCAGGTTCTTTACCAAGACAGTGGTCGTCTTGGAGTTGTGTTTGGGGTCCTTATCATGTTGGAATACTGCCCTGCGGCTCAGTCTCCGAAGGGAGGGAATCATGCTCTGCTTCAGTATGTCACAGTACATGTTGGCATTCATGGTTCCCTCAATGAACTGTAGCTCCCCAGTGCCGGCAGCACTCATGCAGCCCCAGACCATGACACTCCCACCACCATGCTTGACTGTAGGCAAAACACACTTGTCTTTGTACTCCTCACCTGGTTGCCGCCACACACACTTGACACCATCTGAACCAAATAAGTTTAATTTGGTCTCATCAGATCACAGGACATGGTTCCAGTAATCCATGTCCTTAGTCTGCTTGTCTTCAGCAAACTGTTTGAAGGATTTCTTGTGCATCATCTTTAGAAGAGGCTTCCTTCTGGAACGACAGCCATGCAGACCAATTTGATGCAGTGTGCGCCGTATGGTCTGAGCACTGACAGGCTGACCCCCCACCCCTTCAACCTCTGCAGCAATGCTGGCAGCACTCATATGTCTATTTCCCAAAGACAACCTCTAGATATGATGCTGACAACGTGCACTCAACTTCTTTGGTTGACCATGGCGAGGCCTGTTCTGGGTGGAACCTGTCCTGCTAAACCGCTGTATGGTCTTGGCCACCATGCTGTAGCTCAGTTTCAGGGTCTTGGCAATCTTCTTATAGCCTAGGCCATCTTTATGTAGAACAACAATTCTTTTTTTCAGATCCTCAGAGAGTTCTTTGCCATGAGGTGCCATGTAGAACTTCCGGTGACCAGTATTAGGGAGTGAGAGCGAGAACACCAAATTTAACACACCTGCTCCCTATTCACACCTGAGACCTTGTAACGCTAATGAGTCACATGACACCGGGGAGGGAAAATGGCTAATTGGGCCTAATTTGGACATTTTCACTTAGGGGTGTACTCACTTTTGTTGCCAGCGGTTTAAAAATGAATGGCTGTACGTTGAGTTATTTTGAGGGGACAGCAAATTTACACTGTTATACAAGCTGTACACTCACTACATTGTAGCAAAGTGTAATTTCTTCAGAGTTGTCACATGAAAAGATATAATAAAATATTCACAAAAATGTGAGGGGTGTACTCACTTTTGTGAGATACTGTATATAAAATAATATGCAAAGTGGTTGGAGGGAAGCTTCAGAATGGCAAATATATTTTTATTACAAATTATGTGAGCAGACTGCAGTTCCTCTTTAAGTAGTAAAAAATTATGAGCAGGCAGTTCTTTATTGTACTGCAATACCAAATACTTATCTGTCTTCTTCCAGTCTTCTATTGAATGTAGGCTGAGCTGCACATGTGCTGTACTGAAATGACTGACTCCCACCGGCCAATTAGGAGACCGAAAATCTGGGGCCTGGAAGTGGCTGGGGAGAAGATGACAGTGGTTGGCAAAAGATGTTCCTGCCACATCACTGGAAGAGGTAAGTATTTCAGGGGGTTTAGTTATGCTTTAAAGTGGAACTCAACTCACCCAAAACAGTTACAGTTACTAGGATGCTTATGTAAGCCCGAACTATCCAGCTATCAAATGGCTGATGTCACAGCTGATCACTTGCGCAGAACCATGGCAACTGCAGATTAAACATAGGCAATGATGGAAGCTTCCTTGGTTGTAAAGGATAGGAGGGTTTAATTCCTATTTGCGTATAGTTTCAGGAGGTAATTCATCATCAGCTAACTGTATCTCAGCAAATTTTGCTGAGAATTTGGAATTGTCAGGTCTTTGCAGATAACTCATTGGTGAGATCTCCTCTCACGACTTATTTGACAAGTGTTAGACAGAACAGAAAATAAGAGGAAATCTTCTCAATGAGGACAGAAACAGAAAATTCAAACATTATTGGGTGGGAAATAGTTGGAATCTCTATGATATTTTTTTGCTGCTGTCTGTGACTCCTTTGGGGAGAGTTCTCCAAACTTGAGGTCTAGATGATGGAAGCCAGAATAATGAGGGAAAATCTCCCCATATTGAGCAGAAAGCACAGATTTGACAGTTTAACCACTTCAGCCCTGGACCACTTGGCTGGCCAAAGACCAGAGCACTTTTTGCGATTCGGCACTTTGTCGCTTTAACTGACAATTGCGCCGTCGTGCGACTTGACTCCCTAACAAAATAGATGTCCTTTTTTCCCCACAAATAGAGCTTTCTTTTGGTGGTATTTGATCACCTCTGCGGTTTCTATTATTTGCGCTATAAACAAAAAAAGAGCGACAATTTTTGCTATAATAAATATCCCCAAAAAATATATAAAAAAAAAATTTTTTTTTCCTCAATTTAGGCCGATACGTATTCTTCTACATATTTTTGGTAAAAAAAAATAGCAATAAGCGTTTATTGATTGGTTTGGGCAAAAGTTATAGTGCCTACAAAATGGGGAATAGTTTTATGGCATTTTTATTAATAATTTTTTACTAGTAATGGCGGCGATCATTTTTATCATGAGTGCGACATTATAGCGGACACATCGGACACTTTTGGTGCTATTTTGGGACCATTCACATTTATACAGCGATCATTGTGATTAAAAATTCACTGATTACTGTGTAAATGTGAATGGCAGTGAAGGGGTTAACCAGGAGGGGGTGCTGCAGGGGTTAAGTGTGTCCTAGGGAGTGATTCTAACTGTGGCACGACACTGATCACCGCTCCCGATTACAGGGAGCTGTGATCAGTGTCCTGTCACTAGGCAGAATGGGGAAATGCTTGTTTACATCAGCATTTCCCCGTTCTTCCTCTCGTGAGACGATCGCGGGTATCCCCGCGGACATCGAGGCCACAGGGCCCGCGGTCGGACTCACAGAGCTCGCGTCTGCTATCCGGACTTCGCAAGATCACATACAATAACGTGATTTCGCGCAGCGGAGCCTACCTGCCTACTGCGGCGGCTGGTCCGCAAGCTGTTAATAACCAAAACATTTTTTTTTCTTAGTTTGGGTGGGGGAGACTTATAATGTTAAGTGTTTACTGATATCCAGAGGTCAGAAAGTTTTACTAGACAGGAAGTGAAGTTAACTCTCCGATAGCACCAACGATGGACATGAGAAATTTCTTTAGCAGAGTAAGGGAAGGCTAGATCCCCTGTAAGATTTTTATTTCTGTACGTCTTGCTGTTGCAGATTTTCCCTCATTTTATGCCTGGAGTAGGGCAGGAAACAGAGGGTAACCCTTTGTAATGGAGTCATAGATAGCATAAAAACCCAACAGGAGTTCTACTAAAACATTTTTTGGCATGGCAGACACTTTAATGTAAAAATTTGGATTTCCTACCAGTGGTCACCTTGACAAATGGCATCTGTTCTTACACTTGCACACTTTGTACAGTTGCACAAAGTCAGGGATTTTGTAGGATTAGAGACAAGTGTATGATTAACCAATTATACCAAGCAGGTGCTATGATCATCAATTTCATATGTAGGTTAAAACACAGTCATTAAATGAAACAGAAACAGCTGTGTAGGAGGCTTAAAACTAGGTGAGGAACATCCAAACTCTGCTATGGTGAGGTTGTGGAAGACAGTTTCATGTCATAGGTCATACACCATGGCAAGACTAGGATGGATAGCAACAAGACAGTTATACTGCATCAGCAAGGGCACTCCCAGGCAAAGATTCCAAAGCAGACTGGGGTTTTAAGATGTGCTGTTCAAGCTCTTTTGAAGAAGCACAAAGAAGGGAGCAACGTTTCAAGACCATAGATGCAGTGGTCGGCCATAGAAAATTAATGCAGCAGATGAAAGGCACATCAAACTTATTTGCCTTTGAAATTGGAAGATGTTTAGCACTGCCATCAGCACAGAACTGGCGGAAACCAGTGGGACCCAAGTACACCCATCTATTGTATGGAGAAGTTTGTCCCGAAGTGGTCTTCATTTAAGAATTGCAGCCAAAAAGGCATACCTCTGACGTGGAAACAAGGCGGGTTACTCAACTATGCACAAAAGCATAGGAACTGGGGTGCAGGTGGCCTCCTGAGTCAAAATTTGAAGTATTTGGCTGTAGCAGGAGGCAGTTTGTTTGGCGAAGGGCTGGATGGCAGTACAATAATGAGTGTCTGCAGGCAACAGTGAAGCATGGTGGAGGTTCCTTTCAAGTTCGGGGCTGCATTTCTGCAAATGGAGTTGGAGATTTGGTCAGAAATGGTGTCCTCAATGCTGAGAAATACAGACAGATACTTATCCATCATTCCCTACCATCAGGGAGGCTTGTGATTAGCCCTAAATGTATTCTGCAGTAGGAGAACGACCCTAGGTATACAGCCAATGTCATTAAGAACTATCATCAGCGTAAAGAAATACAAGGAGTCCTGGAAGTGATGGTTTGGCCCCCACCAGAGCTCTGATCCCAACATCATTATGTCTGTTTGGGATTGCCTGAAGAGACAGAAGTTTCTGAGGCAGCCTACATCCACAGAAGATCAGTGGTTAGTTCTCTAAAATGTTTGGAAGAACCTACCTGCCAAGTTCCATTAAAAACTGTGTGCAAGTGTACCTAGAGGATATTTTGCAGCAAAGGGTGGTCACATCAACTATTGATTTGATTTGGGTTTCTCCTCTTTTCATTTACTTTCTATTTTGCTGATGATTAAAAAAAAAAAAAAAAAAGATTAACATTTGTATTTCTGAAAGCATTCTCAAATTATCACACCTGCCTAAAACTTTTGCACAGTAATGTGTGTATAGATAGATAGATATCTTATATTTCATGTGTGTGTGTGTGTGTGTGTGTGTGTATATATATATATATATAAATACAGTATACATATACACCACACACTACAAACATGTATTATTCTGTTACAAAGGATTGTAAAAATCCTTATTATCCATCAAGGAATTCAGCAAGTGTCACAATTTTAGTACAGAATGTGCCCAAGGCCTGGAAACTTAGCATGCTGGCTGTGTTCAGGAAAATAGATTATTATGTAGTCACTCAGGAATACAAAAAGTTTGAGCAGCAGAATAAACATTCCATGCTGCAGTGCTATACACTAGAATTCGTTACACCCATTGTTCACAATGCTATACAAAACATTTACTAGCCACTTAAATGAGAGCCAGACAGAATGTGTTTCAGCGTGATTCGCTGCTGCATTTAATTGAAAAAGTATATGTGATCCTTGGAAGAAAATAGCAATTAACTCTTGAAATCTTTCATTGATGGGCAGAGATTTAAGGATACCGGTGACATATTCGATTCCTCTATTTCTGTGCTTTTGTCACAATGCAGTATCCGCACAATCAAGCAGCTTCTCTTCATACAACTAGTCTCTTGCACCATTAACCTCTTCCCTGCTTTGAAGATATGCAGGTTAAAGATAGCAATTCTGGGGGAGGGAACCAGCTCTGTGTGGGCTTTATGACATCAACTGCTAAGTGATTGTTTTTTTCCTCCTAGCCTAAAACGGACTGGTGTGCAGCAGAGCTGGCTGGTGTAAAGTCTGACAGGCTTTCTTGTCTATTCCTCCGCACATTGCCTGTATTCCCCCCTCTCTCACATCAATATTTAATCCTCTTCTAAGAGCAATGAGATAATGCAATGTGCAGAGGCTGGGAAGGTGCAGTGAGAGAGAGCGGTGCTGCTGTATGCCACTACAACTGCTGCTGCTGCTGCTGACTGGACTCGGAAAGCCAGGATCCTTGGGCTAAGCCCTAGTGCATGCAGCTCTACAGGCTCTCTCCCTAAAGCATGTCCTCCCCGGACCCCACCACCTCCTTCCTGGAAAGGGCAGCTGGGGAGGAGGATACAGGAGGATGAGGAAAGAGAGCCGGCCGGAGCACAGGAGGAGGAAGAGGAGAAGGAGAGGAGGGGGTGCTGAAAGAGGAGAGGTAGGCGCGGAGGATGAAGTGGGGTGTCCGGGGAGCCTGCGCTGCGCTCTCCAGCTGCTTCCTGCTTGCCTGCGCCCTAAGTGCGGCCGCCGTGGGCCTCAAGTGCTTCTCTCTGGGCTCTGAGCTGAAGGGTGAGCCATTTCGTTTGGGTACGGCTGCTGGCGCCTTCTACTCCGGGTTGCTGCTATCAGTGGGTCTCTCCCTCTTGGGATCTGCCCTGATCTGCTGCCGGGATGATGCGGCAGGGGAGAGTAAGCCCAGCAGTCAGAACTTCCTCCTCCTTGGAGTACTGGTGTTCATGTTGGGTGTGTTGAGCGCCTTTGCTGGGGCAGTGATAGATGGGGACACTGTGTCACTCGTGGAAAGGAAGTATTCACACTTTTGCCTGCAACAAACAACACCTGGTGCAGGTAGCAGTTCAACAAAGTGTCAGAAGCTGAAGGATTACCAGCGGGGTTTGGTCATATCAACCATTTTTAACTCCCTGGAATGTCTACTGGGTCTTATCAACCTGTTGCTGGTCAAAAACTACAAATCCTCCCAGCAGCGGCGGAGGAGAAGAAGGAGATATGGGGGAAGGCGCTATCAGCGACAGAACAGGGGTTCCATCTTCTCAAATGAGGAGCATGACTTCTCTCCTGGAGACTTCCCCTTCCAAAGTGTATCCTACATTAACGTTGGGGTATTTCACCTCTTTGACGAAGCAGGAGTGGAAGTGCACTGTGGGGGTCACCCGTCTCTGGAGCTACCTGGTTACTCGCCCATGGATCCTGATTTAAACCCTTCATACCCTTATTGTTACCCTCTTCCTAATGAGCAGCCTCCTCCATATGATGAAATATACCCTGCTACTGAGCTGTGCAGCAGTACAACCACCACCACCACATAACATCACCCAGACTTCTGTACAGAGACCATACTGCTTCATGATCTGCACTGACAATCACTGATGCCTGCAAATAGGACAGGGAGATATTACACAAGGACTACCACAATATATCTAAATGGTTGTTTACAGACAATGTTCATAACCAATGTATGGTAAGGGGTGAAAGCTTAACCATGTTGACTGGTGTGTTTGTATGTGTGTGAGTGTGTGTATTTGCTGGTCTCAAGGGATGCACTATATTCGCCTGACTCCAACCAAAATAATTTATTTTATATGTATGGAGTTAGTGGCAAATGGTATAGATCAATCAGTTTTTCCTCCTCTTCACATTTATTTTGTCATACCAGTGTAAATCTCAATTTTGGTATTCGTCACTATTGCCATGGTTACAGTGTCTAGCTACAAAATTATTATGTCAGTATAAATAGGCTTTTTATTTCATGTCTGATGAGATTACTCATCTATATCGAAGCTCAAGATTTTATCAGTAAATGCTTCTGGTAATGTCAATTCTTCCACAATTTATGCCCAATTTAATGAATCATGAAATAGTGTATTTTGTTTTAAGCTCAAAAAAGAAAAAGCAAATGCTTCAAAGTATGATTGATCTGCAAAGAAAGAAAAGAAAATATGCAAAAGCTTCTCTGGCCCTAAACAGGGCCCAGAGCTAGTAATGGTCCTGCTACACGGAGGTACCAGGGCCCCATGGCTGGATGGGATAAAGGTTCTGCAATTTGTGCTGATGCCTCTGTTTCATGTCTTTGCAGCACAAACAGAGTTAATAAAGGTCCGTGTCTTTGTTGGCTTGGCATCTGATCACATGCTATGTGGGTTGAACAATCAGACGTGTTGTTACAAAGAAGGGTGTTTGTTCTTCTCAGAATTAATGCTGGAGCCTAGGACTTAAAACACTTGTAGGAGTCACAGGTGTAAGGATGGAACTGTTTTCAAGCACAGATTTTAATGAAACAGCCCCGCTGTCAGTTAAAAATTCCTCAGAGTAGTCTCACATCACATCATACAAAGTGTATAAACGTAGCACGCAGCACAGAGATTTAGATGACACTTTAATAAACAAGTCTGGAGAAATGCAGATTGCATGATGGGCAGCTATCCAAAGTTCAGCATCTACTTAGATCGAGCATTCTGCATGGATATTTCAAGAATAAAGGTACACAGACACAAGAAAACTATTTGATACCATCATCTGGGTACCACTTGTATTTAAATATATGCAGCTACTAGGTTTCTTCCAAATTTTCATCTGCAGTAGCTTTTCATAAGAACTTAAACATACCTACTTTTTATTCCTGCAATCAGAATAAATAAATAGATGAGAAATATGTGCTCCTTAATAATTTAGGCTGCATGTCTTTCATCCTAAATAATAATAATATTAATTATTGTGTAGATTCACTGCAAAAAAAATTAAAAATCCACAAGGCTAATTTTTTGAACAAATAATAAAAGATTTTTTTTTCTAGGGTAACCCAGTATGTGATGTGTAACATAAAGATTATAGGGAATAGGGGCTTCTCATTAAAAAAAAAAAAGATGTCTCTGCTCATTACTGTTCTGCAATAACTCAGCATACACATGAACTAATAGTACTCTTGCTGTCATATGAGAGATGCAGGAAAGCTATCTATTAACCAAAAAAAAAAATACAGAATGTAGAATTTGTTGATCACTCTCCCCAAGTTCTTGTGATAGAAAGAGCCTTAAGCCCTTTTAATTTTAATGCTAAGCTAACACTACTCATGTATTGTTTAAAAAAGCTTTGGGTGTCCCATCTGCCATTGTCCTTAAAGTCAGTATCATAGAAGAGCTTTTGAATGCCTGTCAATTTTTGAATTGATAATTGCAGTCATGTAATTAGTGCAATGAAAAACTCTCAAGTGATCCTGTTCTTAGAAAAGCTAATTTATAATTATCACTCTTTTATAGAGTGATTAGCACCTGAACAAAACCAGGATGCTAGATCAGAAAGATCCATGGCTATATAAAAAGAGAAGGAGTAGGCATACACACATACACA
The DNA here is from genome assembly GCA_028564925.1 of Lithobates sylvaticus. Lineage (NCBI taxonomy): Eukaryota > Metazoa > Chordata > Amphibia > Anura > Ranidae > Lithobates > Lithobates sylvaticus. The sequence goes on from CM053026.1 coordinate 388,147,209, forward strand.
GTGCTGCCATGAAAGCAGAGGAAGGCAGACTATCAACAAAGAACTCTGTTCCTGCCTTGGGCACACAATCTGAGTAATATCAAGCAGGTGTTTTAGATTCCTTTACAATTTTTTACTTATTTCTACGGGTCCCGTATTAGCCTTATGTTAAGATGTTATTAAACCCAAAAGAAAACATTTATTATGTTGCAGCTTACCTATTCTTAGACGTGATGGCTGCATTAATTTTCTTTTTTAGGCTTTCATTCCTTTATTTTCACCTGGTGATCTGGCCAGTCTGTTAAAGGGTTAAGACAGAGGCTTACAATGATCAGATTTTATTTTAATTTATTTATGTAAAACCTTAATCCCAAAAGGAAAATAAAACTGTTGCTGTAAGACCCCTTTCACACTGCGGGCGTTTTTCAGGCTCTACTTTACTAAAAATAGCGCCTGAAAAAAGCAGCTCCATTCACTCCAGTGTGAAAGCCCAAGGGCTTTCACACTAGAGCGGTGCGCTGGCAGGGCGTCAGAAAAAGTCCTGCCAGCAGCTTCTTTGGAGCGGTGAAGGAGCAGTGAACTCACCGCTCCTCCACCACTGCTCCCCATTGAAATCAATGGGGCAGCGCTGCGATACCAGCAGCGTTTTAACCACTTTTCGGGTTTGGCTAAAACAACGGTAAAGCGGCGGCAAAAATAGCGCCACTTTAACGCTGACACCCTAGGCGGCTCGGTGTGAAAGGGGTCTAGCTGCTTAAAAAGTGTTAGCTTGAGTTTGGCTTCACATTATTAGTGTATCTAAATTTGCTAGTGCATGTAAAACCCGCCATCCCCCCATCAGATTGAAAATGCTGCTGTGCAAAGGTGTTTCTGTTGCTCCTCCATCCAGCGTGTAGGCACTCTGGATGGAATATACTGCAGCTTACCTATCGTTAGATATAGTTGCTGCATTGTTTCCTTTTTTAGGCTTTTTTTGCTTCTGTTTTCACCAGATAATCTGGCCAGTAACACAGTTCCAGGAATTGTTACTGACCAGATCACCAGGTGAAAACAGAGGGAAAAAAAGCCTAAAAAGGGAAACAATGCAGCAACTATACCTAATGATTGGTAAGCTGCAGTATTTGGTTTTTGATTTTGTGTTTAACACCACTTTAAGAACTATCTTTATTAGTATTAGTTAAAATATAGTGAATTATGTGTTTTGGGTCCCTGTACACTGGCTTAAAAAAATGCCAGTGCTCTCGGCAGAAAAAATACACTAATTTTGAGCATTTTTTGTACTAGCGTTTAGGGGCGTTTAGCGTTCTTTTTCTTCCAGAAAACTGCTCTCATAAACAAACAGAGGGTTTTTATTTATTTTTTTTCTAAACACTGAGCTTAAAATATGCCTTTAAACTACCTAATATGCATGGACATAACGACTTAATATGTAACTCCTCTAGGAGCAGCGTTTTTTAAGCCAGTTTGCATGGAACCTTAAAGTGCACCTGTGCCCAGACTATGCACAATAAAGTATTTATATATTCTTAGTAAGCAGTAAAATAGCTTTAAAACAAGCCCTTACTTACTTATCTAGTGGCATGTACCGTACAATGAAGTATTTTATTCTCAAAGATCCAAAATGATCACTACAAAGACTCTAAAGTCTCGTTATAGTCCGCTTCTAACAGCTTAGAAATCCCTGCTGGTGGGCAGATTGCCAAGATTCTGGTGCACCAGAAAGTAATAGGAAAAGAGAGCTACTGCTATTGAAGTCATTTTCCACAATACCTATTGCTAAAAAGGTTAATGAAGGCTTGTTTTAGGCCAGATTCATACTTCTGTGTCACAGTTAGCCTTAACACATAACTGCAACGTGCATTAATGCGTGTAATATACATACTGGTTGCAGTGATCTTTATTTTGAATGTCACCCCAACATTGTAGTAATCTGCAATGCAAGGATCATTTGTGAGGGAGTGCTGGCAGCTTTTTACTTTTGAATGGGCTGCCCTAGGGCAATTCACATTAACGCATGTGTATTAATGCACAGCAAACATGTAATGCAAATATGCAAACAGTGAGCATTGCAGACATTATCCAGATTGCAGGTGTCAATTTAGAAAAATGAAATCTAACATTTGATTGCATGCTGAAGACAACACGGATACTGAATGCCTGAGGTCCTATCTGTTCTTTGACAGTAAAGAACTGTACCTTGTGGCATTAACTTTGCAGCACTTATTTTCAATTATGACTTCACTTTGTTCTTTTATATAGGTCATTGCCCTATATGATTGTCATAAAATACCCTTGTGTTAAAAAAAAAGTGGCTTGTTTATACTACTGTGAGAATAGTTATGCTGCTTGATAAAGAATCAATATTTGATAATAATTTTATTGCTAGACAAAATTAAATTTTTTGGTTTCCATATGGCAAAATATTGCACTTTAAAAGGTACAAAAGCTCCTGTGTACTGTACTTGTGCCTGCCCAGAGCAGTCATGCTGGAAGCAAATAGATATTTATTAGTTCGTGCTATCATTTATGCTCATACCACTCCACATTTTTTTTTTTTTTTAGCTTTTTTTCTTTTCTTGAATCAGAAATAATATATACTGAATGTGATCCAGAGAAAAAAGACCAGTACTTGAGGCACTTTATGACTTACTAGAATATTTGTTTTGTAATTTAAAAACGAAGAAAATATTTTTGATGCCAAAAGATGTGGCATAGAATAATGTTTGGGTATACATTTTTATTTTCGAATTGAACAATTTCTAAGTGTTATTAGAGCACTGGTTTTATGTAGAGTCATAAAGCCAGCATTAGGGTATATTATTTATGCTGAATGTATAGATCAATCACACTGTTGCATGAGGACATCTGCAGTCTGTGTAGACATATTACCACATAATTAATACAAATTCATAAACTTACAGCCATTATGTCCATGTTGCATGCTTTTGTTCAGTGTTACAAACTGATCATAAGAACTACCTGCTGACTGTTTTATTTGATTGCTGTATTTGTTAAACGCTGATGCTTCAAACTGATCATGTTTTTGATGATGCATGTCATCGACTTGAAAGCTGATTCACCGTATGGCAGTGGGATGCTAAATATAACATGTTCATTGAAAATATAATTTTGGTGAAATCTGGAGACAAGCTTGGGCTTGCTACGGTTGTGACATCAGTCACTGATGTGGCACTTTTTATGGGTCTGTTTGTGTCTACCAAATATCCTGCTATAAAAATGTATCATCGCCTCATATACCATGCAAAAGCTGGGTTGCAAATTTTTAATTACATCGAGTACAGTCTGTTACAGCAAACTGATAAAACTTCAAGAGGATGTGAATTCTGTACATCAAAATGTAATACTAGCGCACAGCTAGTAAGTAAGAAGCAGTTTTGTTTGGGCACCATATGACTGCTGCATTATCTGCAACACCTGAAAGGAAGGCAAACTTGTGGATGAAATACACAGATTATATGCTCAATTCACAAAGCAAAACACACCAGGATAAGTATCCTTATTACAAAAAAGATAGTTATGTTTAGCCGAGTCCGATAAGATCTGAAAATTACATTCACATGTCTAAAATAAAGATCATTATCCTTGTGTAAAAGCTTTGTAAATTGATCCTTAGGTATGAAAATATTCTGAACTTAACACACAAAATCTAAGTATGCATGCATTTATCTATCTATTGATCTTTCTACACCAATGTTTCTCAACTCCTGCCATCAAGTACCCCCAACAGGTCATGTTTTCAGGCTTCCCATTATTTTGCACAGGTGATCTGATCAGTTTCACTGCCTTAGTAATTACCACAGCCATTTCATCTGAGAGAAATCCTGAAAGCATGACCTGATGGGGGTACTTGAGGACTAAAGTTGGCAAACATTGTTCTACACTATATGGCCAAAAGTATATTGCAAACTCCCCTTTACATTATTGCGTTCAGCCGTTTGCAGTGACGTGTACTGTTAATGTTACATAATAGAAAAATATTCAACAGGATGGAGAATGATGTTTTCTAGTCCAACAACATGAGTGTGCTCCTGTGCCAGGAACTCTAGTGGTCCACAAAAAGCCCTGACTTCAAACCCACTAAACAGTAGCTTTAAATTCTAATGCCCCGTACACACGGTCGGAAATTCCGACGGATTTTGTCCGACACTGGTGTTGCATACACACGGTCGGACAAAGTTGTCGGAAAATCCAATCATTCTGAACGTGGTGACGTTCGTTGCATACGACGTCACTACGTAGAGGCTATTAGCCAATAGCTTTGGTCTTGTAATTTGATCTGAGCATGCGTGGCACATTGTCCGTTGGAATTCTCTACGCACGATCGGAAAAAGTCTGATCGGATTTTGTTGTCGGAAAATTTGAGAGCAGGATCTCAAATTTTTTCCATCGGAAATTCAGACGGAAAAAGTCAGATGGAGCCCACACACGGGCGGATTTTCCGACAACATGGTCCGATCGGACATTTTCCATCGGAATTTCCGACCGCGTGTACGGGGCATAAGAGTTATTTTTTTACCTTAATGCATTCTATGCATTAAGGTAAAAAATGCCCCACTACCTTTCCCTCCACCCCGTCTCTAAACACTTACCTGTCTCCTCTCACGATCCAGTGCTGTCCCATTTGCAGCACTGCTCCACTAACTTCCTGGTCTCACAGGAGACACAGGCAAGCTGTGAGGGGTGTAGCCGAGCCGCGGTGTGTGTCTATGGATGCACAAACCTGGCTCGGAAGTGTGCCCATAGAGGTGCCCCCATAGCATACTTCTTATTATGGGGCCACCAGAAGGAAGAAGGATTGGACAGCGCTGGTAGGGAAATGCTGAAGAAGAGGCAATGGACCGTTTTTTATCGTTGCATGGAGCAGGTAAGCAAGTATAATCTTTTTTTTAGTCTAGTAAAAAAACTTTAGCCTTTAAAATCACTTCAACTGCAAAGGAGGAAAGGAGGTTTGGAACAATAATAATGCTCATAGCTTATGTAAGTGTGTTGGTTTGGTGTTGACAAACTTTTGGCCATATAGTCTATCTATCTATCTATCTATCTATCTATCTATCTATCTATCTATCTATCTCTCCACCTATCTAACAACACACATTCAAAGTTCAAATGTAACAGTTCTTTTAAATGTGTTTATTTTTTGTTCTAACTAATCCTGGCCATGAGCTGATCAATTTTGTCAGTCAATCCTGCAAAAGTCTGGATATCTGAGATTTGGACATTCTCCAAAAGATCACAAAGCACCATACAAAAACAGTAAAATATTTTCAGACAATTTTTATTGCATTGAGCATCATACAGGAATGTGTCTGAAAGAGACATTTTGCTTTCAAAGAAGAAAATGATCACTGTGGATAGTTATTTCAAAGTCATAGACTTGCAATCCATTCACCCACCCACAGACATGCTTGTTGACTAGAGGTGCCTTAAACATGCCCAGCTAGATGAATGGAAAAAGATGGGGAAATGGTGGTCGGGCAGGGTTTTTAAACCTGTCCTAAAAAACATTTTATGTGATTTGTTTTAGAAATCGTTCATAGCAACTTTTCCTCTCCTAGTGGGCAGTGGTGGGCTCAGAGCCAAGGGTGGTAGGGCTTGCCCAGCTAATGAAATTTTTAGCAGAGGAACAGAGAGTTTTTGCTCTACAGATTTACGGAAATGGTGAATCAATGAAGAAGTGAAGATTGTGAGTTATGTTGCACACCCCTGAGGTGCTTCTGATGTCACAAAAGCACATGAAGCAGGATCCCAGACACCTTTGGCTCTAAGCTCACCAGTACCTACAGCAAAGTCATAGTGAGGTTACTATATATGGTAACATAATATTTGCATTGTCAAGTATAGTGTCCCTATAAATCACTGCAGCTGTAACTGTGGAAATAAAATTCCAATGACTTTAGCTAGGTTAAATTTTATTAAAGCTATTTATTAAAACTGTTACTTTACATCTGTTTTTATTTACTTTTTATATACAAATAACATTCAGTACATGACAAAGGCTGTCAGTCTTTTGGCTCTGTTTGTCTGGCTTAAACTTCAGTACTAGTGGCTGAAGTTTACAAAAATCCACTTGAGCTACAGAGCTTGTGAACAAATTGATGTAATTAAATAGAGATACATATGTGAAAAAGAAACTTTTAAACTCCATCTTCCAACTCCAAAAAAAATACAAAATATTAATAACCAACAATAACAATATAAAGAATAAGGTGTTTTGTTGAATTTTTTCAATCCTGACCATAACCAAAGAGTCATTATAAACACCACTACGTATCCCATGCAAAAGTGTTTAGCAAGTAATTAGCTTTTAAATTCATTCTTTCATTTCAGTAGGGCCACCTTAGTTTAGAAGAGCACAGATGTAGGAGCTGAAGCAGGACGTTTAAAACACAACCCTTCACTTACACTGGAAAAAGACCTGTCTATGGCCACTATTAAAGTATCAGCATGGTGAGCAGCTGATGTGATCTGATTAATTACCTGCTCCCATCACATTATACAGCCATTAGTCTCTACAGCTAATACCAGTGATATCCAAAGCAGCACTTTTTAATATTTATATGGTAATTACCCATCTGCACAATGTAAACAACTGCACTGCAGCATTAGAGGTTCTTCAGCCATTACCAACCAAGGAAAATTATGCCTGGATAGCATTTGTACATTTAAATTCCCCAGTTACTGTCACAGTGATTGCTGAACATCTAAATTGGCTCATTTGAATTAAAGAAAGTAATGAAAAAAGGCAGGCCCATAGTCCAAATCTAAGGATATGCTGCTATTACCCAGTAATATCTTGTGATTAGATGTTATGAAAATACATTTCTTTAAAGGTGATCCATAGTGTATGTAAGTGAGCGCATATTTAAATAATGTATTAAAATGTTAATATCTAGAAATATGTGTAGCACTTATGCAAATTATTAATTCATTTTATTATATATGATGACAATGTGACCTCATGTTGACAGTCATAGGAGTAGTCTAAAAGTTGCAAAGAGGACAAATCATTATGGTAATTAAATTGAAAAAGTTTGGGGATCATTTTACAGCAGTTTGCAAAAGGGATAAGTAATCTTAGCAAATAGTTGACATGTTGCAACCTTCCCTGCTGTGCATGCCTGTTGCAGCTAGCAGGTCTCACCCTGTAATAATGAGATGAGCTACTGTATATTTTATGACTAGGCTTACAGCTTAATGTGATACTAAAATCTGGTTTTAAAAAATCTCTTCAAGTCTGTATTCTTAACTCAATAGTCCCTTCTGTTGCTCTCTGCCTCCTCCAAATCCCCAAATTCCTTTTGTGTACTGCTATGGTTGGAATTCCTGTTAGATGGTGGCTATGTTCCCTATCCATGGTCCCACTGTATGTAGGAATGTTGCCACCCTCTCTTGCTTGCTATGTTCGATTGTTTGTTCGATCATCTTCTGTTGAACAGACAACTTGGAAATCTTTTGTTGATTAGAGGTTGTAGCCAATCAGAACATGTTTTCTGGCAAGATGTGGGTGGACCAAGAGAGGTTGGGTTTCAGTACATCTCTCCAATAGATTACTATCACTGTAAGCACATACACTTTGTAACAATACCCCAATGCCAGCATCACCTCTTTTAAACAGATCATTTTGTTGATCCAAATCTATTTTGTACCAATGTATAAATTCAGTCAATATGAGATGACTGTATTTTTAGCGATGCTAGGGAAAAAAAGAAAAAAGAAAATTTGCATCTTTGCCTCTGCCTCCTATAGGCAGATGTCACTTGTGCCTGATGATAAATACAGCCCTGGTACACTTACAAGAACCTGTACTTGCTCCAGTTTGAACTTGGTTGTTTGTCTTCATCCTCCACATCCACATTTCATATACTACCATTTTTCATGATATGTTTGAAAATGATACATTTGAAAATGTGGACATTTTTTTTTACAGATATTATAAAAAAAATGAGTACCTCTCACGTTTATTCCTTCCTGCAGTCCAGTCCTTTCATTTCAGTGAAGACATAAAACAGGTAGACAAAAAAAAACACTTTTATTTTTAGTCTTCCTACTTCAAATATAAAAAATACAGTGAAAACCAAAAATGTAAAAAAAAAAATAAGTGAATAACAAAACAAGCAAGAACCATGAGCCTTTTCCTTTCCATGACTTTATCTTTCAGATGTCCTCTATTTTGTTAAATTTACATCCTTTGGACTTTTTAGCAGTACACCTGAGGAGCCTTAAGCACTGCAATATAGTAAAAAAAAAAAAAAGGATTGTGAATACGAATAAGCTTATTTTCTACTTTATAGCAATATTCAAATACTTAATTGTCCACAGCTCTGGCATGTTCACTGTAAGTTTGCCCCAATAAGTATATATTTTTAATTAATAAAAACTACCTACCCCTTCATTAATTATCTTACAAATCTAGTAGTCAATGGGACTGATGTGGGTCTGGAGCTTGATATATTTTACAGTATTAAAAATGAGCTTAACCTTAAATAGATGACAATTCGTTTGCTAAAGCACTGTGTAGCATAAACAATCTCATACATTTTTCATCCTTTTTTGCATCTCAGTGCTGCTGTTCTCCTTCAGCTTCCTTCAGTGACCCCCTGTAAACATTCATTAGCTTCAACGTCTACTACATAGTTGCTGTGGATCGACCTTCTGATAGCAAAAACCCTAGACCATGCCTGCACAGTATTTGTCAGCATAGCTGCTGGTAGCCTCCACAATGGGATAATGTGATAGGTTTACAACACAGGAATGCAGTTAGGAGATATGTGTCATTACATAACATGTAGTGCCTGCACAAGGACTTTCGGGGAAGGAGGGTCCAGGTAATATTTAATTTAAAGCTGCATATATACATAGATTAAAAACAACTTTTAAAATTACATTAACATGTTAAAGCTTATAGGAGATTTTAGTGATTGGGGTTAGATCTTCTATAATCAACACTCATAGCCCAGAGGAGAACACTATTTGATCACTTGGCATCCTGCAACTAGCTAATTAATGAAAACAGAGGCAGCTTTTAACTCCTAGTAACAAATCAAGAGATGTTTTTTAAAATCTGAAACTTTACTGTATGGAAACAACGATTTTATTATAATGTGCACCAGGGTCTCATTAGACAAATTAAAATGCATGTATTGGTGACCTATAATCGAGCAAAGTCCTGTAAAAAAAAAATCAAATAATATCCTATCCTATCAGGATCACTGCATAGTCATCACATTTTTATAGCATCACAGCTCTCAGCAATTCTTCCAGATAGAGTTCAATAACATTGTTACTGCAGTGGACAGCTGGAGAAAGGCAAAGCTGAAAAGAGTCGGTATTATCTGAATGATTTCAATGCTATTTATTTTGATTATATCATATGGACTAACTTTGATTGTGTCATATGAACTTTGAAATAATCCAGATGTGCAACACTTGATTTCACAGGCTTACAGTGGATCTGAATTGATAATTAACATGTATTTGCAACACAAGTGGGTTATTGGAAATCGTGAACCGCAGCTATTGCAACTTATTTGTTGAACTTAATGCGCATTTGAATTTCACCTAATTCACTGTGACTTACTGTATTCTGTTGATGTTTTAAAGCAGAATGAATTTACATGCTGTCACAAATCTAAAAAGCTAGTGGATTAAGTTAAATTTTAGGATAGCGGGTGAACACATGCAGATTGTTCCTTTACGTCCCAGTGGCCAATTGTGCATCAAGAACCGCTGATTATCAACACAGATGCAGCTTAAAAAATAAAGCCATTCACCCAACCTGCATACAGCTGTTTAATCTTTGTGTTAAAAATAAAAATAAACGATGTACATTTCCATATTGTAGTGTCTTATGACCCACCTTACCATATCCTGAATGGTTGTCCTATACAAAAATAATGCAAGAAGATTGATTCGGTATTTCTTAATAATTTAATGTTTATGTCTTACTATTGCCTCAATAGATTAAGGGTGCATTATTATGGCAAGTGATCATATTCTTAACATTTGCTTTGCTGGTAAACAAGCCGCAATGAAAAAAGAAAACTGTGAGCGCAAAGATATGTGTACCTCTATACATGAAACAGACAATGGGGGTTATTTATGAAAGACAAGTCCACTTTGCACAGCAAGTGCACTTAAAAGTGCACTGAAAGTGCAGTCCCTCTAAATCTAAGGGGTAGATCTGAAATGAGTGGAAGCTCTGCTGATTTTATCATTCAATCATTTGCAAGCTAAAATGCTGTTTTTTATTTTCCTTGCATGTCCCTCTCAGATCTACAGCGACTACACTTGAAAGTGCACTTTCAATGAACTTTCAAGTGCACTTGCAGTGCAAAGTGGATTTGCCTTTCGTAAATAACCCCCATTGTCTGTAAAGAACACAGTCACGGTTGATTAGTTCATATGATAGACTGAACAGATGGCAAGTCCTAAGAGAAATGGTGGTGGGCGGCAGCTATCCTTAGAGAGAAGCCAGCTCTGTAATAGGAAGACAAGGGAACAAGGAGGAAGCGACACCTAAGTGCAATAAGTTAAGTAGGATTTTAATGACACAATTAATGCACTTACAGGAAGGTGAATACAATCAGGCTCATCTGTGTGTCAGGCCTGTAGAAGGAGCAGTTGACTGCCTATCCAACCCTTCTCACTCTGTGGAGTCCTCCCCCGGAAGTGATCCCGTGACCTCAGCTCCAGCTTCTTCCTGATGGCCACAGGATCTGCTCCAGGCTGAGCAGCAACAATGACTGCAGTTTCCCATCTCTGCATAGAAAACTGGATCCGGATCTGAGGCTTCCCTACGGACCACTGACACACAGATGAGCCTGATTTTATTCACCTTCCTGTAAGTGCATTAATTGTTGTGTCATTAAAATCCTACCTAACTCATTGCACTTAGGTGGCGCTTCCTTCCTGTTCCCTGGTAAACAAGCCACAGCCATAGTAAAATAATAGCCTTTCCTCTTGTTTTAAAGTATATATGAAAAGAAAAAAAACAATTCAGTTTAAAATAGAACTGAAAGGGAAAACGTGTGTATATTCACACAATGGGGGTTATTTACGAAAGGCAAATCCACTTTGCACTACAAGTGCAAACTACAAGTGCAAAGTGCACTTGAAAGTGCACTCGCTGTAGATCCGAGGGGGACATGCAAGGAATATAAAAAACAGCATTTTAGCCTGAACATGATTGGATGATAAAATCAGCAGAGCTTCCCCTCATTTCAGATCTACCCCTCAGATTTACAGCGACTGCACTTCCAAGTGCACTTTCAGTGTAATTTCAATTGCACTTTGCACTTGTAGTGCAAAGTGGATTTCCCTTTCGTAGCTAACCTCCAATGGGTATAAAAAATAATCACCCCCTTTAAAATTATCAGATTTTGGTGCTTGGCAGCCTGAAATGAAGACAGACACAGTTTTTGTTTTATCCAGCTGTATTTACTCATAACATCCAAGTAAAAGATATAACCCCAACATGTCAGAATTTTTTTTAAAAAACAAAATAAAACCCTTTTTACATTGACAGCACCCGCCATTAGCACTAAAGCGCTGCTCATTTTAGCGGTGATATAGTACTGTTTTAGCAGTGCTTTTCGGCTGCTAACGTTGTGGTTTTAACCCCCAAAAAACTCCAGTTTTGCAGAGCTTTCAAAGCTCTTTTAAGCTGCTTTGGAAGCACTGCTCAGGTGCGTTTTGGGAGCGCTAAATACAGCGCTCCCATCCTGCCCCAAAGATGATGCTTGCAGGACTTTTGGTAACGTCCCACAAGGGCACTGCCCGAGTGTGAAAAGTCACACTGCAGTGAATGGTTTTCAGGCGCTTAGCAGAGGCTATTTCTAGCGCTAAAGTGCCTGAAAACTGCCTCAGTGTGAAAGGGGTCTTACTGAGTTAGAAAAAGGATCACCCCCTTCCTAAAAAAATTCTTGTAAACTCAATCAGGTGTAGCTAATCACCTTCTCAATTGCACACAAAACCATTTGACTTACAACTGTGATCTGCTGTGGTCATTTTGATTAGCTCAGCATGAAATAGCTTTCCTGGAGCTGGTAGTGGAACTGAAGCAAACAATCAACTATGGATGGCAAGGCACTGTCAAAAGATCTCCAGGATAAAGTTGTGGACAGGCACAAGTCAGGAGATGGATACAAAACAATTTAAAAGGCTTTATTCATGCCTAGAAGCACAATTAATTATATTATTAAGAAGTGGAAGGTATTTGGTACAACACAGACCCTCCCTGGATCAGGACATTGCTCCAAACTGGATGAAAGAGCTAGGAGGAAACTGGTCAGAGAGGCTACCAAGAGGCCTACAGCAACTCTGAAGCAGTTTCAGAAATTTATGACAAAGATTGGTCACTGTGTGCTTGTGACAACAATCTCACAAATTCTCCATAAATGTGGCTTGTATGGGAGGGTTGCAAGAAAAACATGACATTACTTCCAACATGACAATGACCCAAAGCACGCAGCAAAAATGACCACAGGGTGGTTGAAGGAGAAAAAATTGAATGTCCTTGCATGGCCTAGTCAGAGCCCAAACTTAAACCCCATTGAAAATCTGTGGAATGACTTGAAGACTGCTGTCCATAAACGGTCACCATCAAATTTAACTGAATTTGAGCAGTTCTTTAAAGAAGAGTGTGCAAAGTTATTAGAGACATATTCCAACAGACTGTAATTAAAACAAAAGGTGGTTCAACAAAATACTGACACAAGGGGGTGATCCTTTTTCTAACTCTTCTGTTTTTGTTTTTTTTCTGACATGTTGGTGTTATATCTTTTACTTAGATGTTATAAGTTGTAAGAGTACAACTTCCACCCGGCGCTCGTAGTATCTATTACTGCTAACGGGCGGTTTTATTGACATCTGAGTTTGATGCCGCTTCCTGTTTTCTCTCTCCCATTGCGCCTGGGAGAGAGAAAACAGGAAGTATGGGAGGAGCGGACCCCTCAATCACTGCTGTGGAAGGAGACACCGCAGAAGAGGACAACACACAGCAAGGTAAGTACCGCTGTGCTCCCGCTGAGAACGGGGGGGGTTTGATGTGACAAGCAGGCTGCATTTGGTGGGACACAGTCTGCATTTGGTGGGACACAGGCTTGATTTTGTGTGACACAGGCTGCATTTTATGTGACACAGGCTGCATGTATGGAGGGACTCCGCTAGGGGCACCTGATGTAAGGACGGACTCCGCTTGGGACACCTGATGGCATCTGATGGCTGGCGACGTGGCTAGTGCCACGCTCAGGGCTCCCACTGATTCTGCATTACGATGAGTTGAATGATTTCATTTTATATTACAATGCAATAAAAGAAATAATGCGCTTCAATCATCCTGACACCATAACAACCATGGTGCCGGGATGATTGAAGTGCTAACACCAGGTATTTGGAATATCTTTATCTGCTGATTGTTAAACTTTCTAGAATACAAATATTTCTATTGTTGTGTAGGATCTGGGCCTGCTGTCCCTCCATCCCTCGCTCCCTCTCTCTCCATCCCTCATTCATCTCAGACGCTAACCACACCACCTTAGAGCCACGCCCACTATTTTGCTGAAACCACGCCCATTTTCACCAAGTGGGATGGGTCAAGTGGGATGGGCCATTTTCACCAAGTGGGAGTGGTCTGGCGCCCCCCCATCCTAAAACTTCACTAGCCGCCACTGGCAGGATGGACGTGCTCTCATGCCTAGTGTGGATAGTTTAAAATTGAAAAGCAGGGGGACTGGCAGGATCACCAGGTATTTCACGCAAAGGAAGCAATACAAAGAGAACAGGATACTTTTTAATGCAAGTACATGGTAACACAGACATACATCAAGAATATGACATGTTGGGGTAATATACAAAAAATATACAATATATATATATAATATACACCTGATGGCCATCAGATGCCATCAGGTGTCCCAAGCGGAGTCCGTCCTTACATCAGGTGCCCATAGCGGAGTCCCTCCATACATGCAGCCTGCGTCACATAAAATGCAGCCTGTGTCACACAAAATGCAGCCTGTGTCCCACCAAATGTGTTTCTATTTTCTAAACATCAGATTCAGGTACGCTTCTACACTTTTACCTGAGGAGAAGTCATTCATGGACCTGCAATTTGCATTTATTTCACATTTTACTGCAAAGTATATCTTAGCAAACCAAACTCTACTGCTTGTTCCAATGAATACTGGGACATTGCCCACAATAAAATTCCTGCTCTTGGATCCAATAGGGGCTTTCAGAACTGTAAGGACTGTAAGGTCTCATGTACACTGGGCATTTGCTAAGCTCTTCTAAACACCTTTTCTTCTGGCAGGAGAAAAGCAGCATCAAAAAAATGCTCCTAAAACCATATTTTGCCAAATTATTTAGGCGCGTCAAGCATTTGGGTGTTCATTTATTCCATTGGCCAGAATATTGATTTATTATGCCAATGAAATGAACAAATGCTCAAGTGATAAACCTGCCTAGTGTTTAGATGCATTTAGACACTTTTAGACACTTTTAGGTGCATTTGGGCATTTTTCCCTGCTCAAAATCTCCTCTCCTGAACTTTTAAGTGAAGTTTTTTTCTTTTTCCTGCCTGTAAACGCCCTTGTCAAATACCCTTAAAAGCTGTGTTTATGACACCCAGTGTCCATGAGGTCTTGGATTCCACAATCAAACTCTGGTTTCTATCGACCTTATGTACAAATCCTAGGAGATATGTAATGTAATAAGAGAAAGTATATTATGTATAAGAGCTAAAAATGAGCAGGACTGTGGGTATAAGTGCAAGCACTGATTTTCTGAATCCCTTGGCAGATTCAACAATGTTTTTGGGTAGATTGGTAAAACTCCTCTGCACTTTCATATTCACTTGTCAGTTCATGGATTACAAGTCAGAAGTAAATCTGCAAACGCTATGCACACTTCGCAACATTATGCATTCTAGTGTCACAAAAAAGAGGAATAAAGACTAGCAAATATTTTGTGTTTGTGTACAAAGAGTGGGAAAGGTAATCTTTAGTTAGATTTGTATTGCTGTTTGTGATGCCACTGGAGAGTAGACATGTGCATTCATTTTCGTCCGAATGCATTTTCGTCCGAATTTCAGGTATTTTCGTTATCGTTTTAACAAACGATAACGAAAGTGCAGAATCCGAAAAACGAAAAATCCGACATAAACAAATGCTTTATTTTCGTTGTAACAACAGTTCGATATAGATAGGAGATTCAACGCTGACAATAACAATCTGTGTCCATTGAACATGTGGTCGAATGTGCCTAAACTTAACTGTATTAGTCCTAGATTATTCTACATAGAGAGAAAAGATTCGACGTAGAAAGGAAAGATTCGACGTAGAAAGGAAAGATTCGACGTAGAAAGGAAAGATTCGACGTAGAAAGGAAAAATTCGACGTAGAGAGGAAAGATTCCTGCTGGAATTGGGTGGAATTGCAGCTAAACTATACAGAGTCATACAGTTTAGCTGCCCTGTCGAATCTTCTTTGAACATTCGACAGACACCATAAGCCTTCAATGATAGATTCGACCTTAATTCATTTGAATTTTCGGACGAATGCAATTTTTAACGAAAAACGAAATAAATAAAAACGAATTTCGGGAGTAACTAAATAAATTATTTTTCGGACGAAAACGAAATTCCGAAACGAAATATTTCAGTGTGCACATGTCTTCTGGAGAGATTCCCCCTTACTTCTTGTCCCTGTGGCAATGTTGTCACTAGGCCATGAAGTGACAGTAAAATCTCCAGTGAGGATGCAGACATCAGTCAAAAACTGACTATTGTTTTTTGGGTTTCTGTTGGATAGATAAGTGAGGATAAATCACGTTAGCCAACAGACACTAATAAAAACATTGCAGAAGTTCTAACCCTTCTAGGCCATATCTTAAATAAAAAGTTTTAGCTGGATTGCCATGTTATGAAAATTATGTTTTTGTTTTTTACCTTCTATACAAGATCTAACACACAGAACAAACCAATGGTAAAAATGCTATACCCATGCAAACTCACGCTGTGTGGTACCACATCAAAATACTTACAAAAAAGAAGAGAAGGGGTTAATGGACTTTAAAGGTACCACTGTGATCCCAAGTTGGAAAAAAGGTGCTCACAAATGTTTAAAATTCACATTTTATTTAGACAAATATAAAATCATTGTAAAAACATTATAAAGTATGTGCATACTATCAAGATATGCATATTTCCATATATAAAAGGAAGTCCAGAAAGATTATACAGAAAAACCTGTGCAAATTGGCACACAAATCAATCACTAGTCAAGCAAAGCATAAATATAGTGGTCTTCCATATGTAAGGGGCCAACTGCGGAGTCACTGTATCAATGTCAATGGATCACTACACGTTTCACCAACAGCTTCCTCAGGGGATCCTATTGGCACACGGTCAGAACAAGAGGCATAGAGTGCTTAATCCACAACATGGGAGAGGCATGGTGTAATGCAGCCAAATGACAGGGCCCCCCCCAGGTTCAAGCTTGTAGATATAAGTGCCGCAAAACTCCTCAAAATTATATTGTAGAGAGCCGGTCAGAATATGTGCCACCAGAGTTGAAAATTCATTAGTTTATTGGTTACCTGGTGAATGGGGCTCTGTAAATTGACTGCCACCGATCCTGGCCATGATTGGCCCTTGCATGGGGGGAACACACCGTCCACACGGTCCACAGACCTCAGCAATGTGGTGTTACTCATTCATACCAGACTTTTTAGCCATGCAACTGAACTAGTAAGTTGAGATGAGATGACTTTCTTTTTTTTTAGATGGTCTAATAGGAACTAAAAAAAAAATTGTGCTCAACATAGTAAAGAAAATATATAGAAAACATTTCCCTTAAGTATCCAAAAATACCCTTTGTTGTGTGTGCGTATGTATGTATGTATGTATATATACAGTATCTCACAAAAGTGAGTACACCCCTACATTTTTGTAAATATTTTATTATATCTTTTCATGTAACAGCTACAATGTAAAGTAGTGAGTGTACAGCTTGTATAACAGTGTAAAATTACTCAACACACACCCATTAATGAAGAGAAGGTGCGCAACTTCTCTTCGTTATGTCTATTTTTGTGTATATCCCACAATAAGTTGCAGCTTCCTTCCAATTTAAGTTTTTTTTTATATATATATGATTTTTTTTGGTATATAAGTATTTCAGAATTTATGTACCTTCCTTTTCTTTTCCATGCGCAGTTTTCTCCCCCTCTACACACCCATTAATGTCTAAACCGCTGGCAATAAAAGTGAGTACACCCCTAAAACGTCCAAATTGGGCCCAATTAGCTATTTTCCCTCCCCAGTGTCATGTGACTCATTAGTTTTACAAGGTCTCAGGTGTGAATGGGGAGCAGCTGTGCTACATTTGGTGTGATCGCTCTCACTCTCTCATACTGGTCACTGGAAGTTCCACATGGCACCTCATGGCAAAGAACTCTCTGAGGATCTGAAAAAAAGAATTGTTGCTCTACATAAAGATGGTCTAGGCTATAAGAAGATTGCCAAGACCCTGAAACTGAGCTGCAGTACGGTGGCCAAGACCATACAGCCTTTTAACAGGACAGGTTCTCCTCAGAACAGGCCTCACCATGGTTGACCAAAAAAGTTGCGTGCACGTGCTCAGCATCATATCCAGAGGTTGTCTTTGGTAAATATACGTATGAGTGATGCCAGCATTGCTGCAGAGGTTGAAGGGGTGGGGGGGTCAGCCTGTCAATGCTCAGACCATATGCCCACACTGCAGCAAATTGGTCAGAGGGAAGCCTCTTCTAGAGATGATGCACAAGAAAGCCTGCAAACAGTTTGCTGAAGACAAGCAGACTTGAAGGACATGAATTACTGGAACCATGTCCTGTGGTCTGATGAGACCAAGATAAACTTATTTGGTTCAGATGGTGTCAAGCATGTGTGGCGGCAACCAGGTGAGGAGTACAAAGACAGTGTGTCTTGCCTACAGTAAAGCATGGTGATGGGAGCATCACGGTCTGGGGCTGCATGAGTGCTGCCGGCACTGGGGAGCAACAGTTCATTGAGGGAAACATGAATGCCAACATGTACTGTGACATACTGAAGCAGAGCATGATCCCCTCCCTTCAGAGACTGGGCCACAAGGCAATATTCCAACATGATAATGACCCCAAACACACCTCCAAGATGACCACTGCCTTGCTAAAGAAGCTGAGGGTAAAGGTGATGGACTGGCCCAGCATGTCTCCAGACCTAAACCCTATTGATCATCTGTGGGGCATCCTCAAACGGAAGGTGAAGGGAGTGCAAGGTCTCTAACATCCACCAGCTCCGTGATGTCATCATGGAGGAGTGGAAGAGGACTCCAGTGGCAACCTGTGAAGCTCTGGTGAACTACATGCCCAAGAGGGTTAAGGCAGTGCTGGAAAATAATGGTGACCACATAAAATATTGACACTTTGGGCCCAATTTGGACATTTTAACTTAGGGGTGTACTCACTTATGTTGCCAGCGGTTTAGACATTAATGGCTGTGTGTTGAGTTATTTTAAGGGGACAGCAAATTTACACTGTTATACAAGCTGTACACTCAATACTTTACATTGGAGCAAAGTGCCATTTCTTCAGTGTTGTTATATGAAATGATATAATAAAATATTTACAAAAATGTGAGGGGTGTACTCACTTTTGTGAGATACTCTGTGTATATATATATATATATATATATATATATATATATATATATATATATATATATATATATAAAATGTGTATTTCTTTATTATGTTGAGCACAATATTGTTTTTTTTTTATTATTAGACTGTTAAATATTTCATATAAAAAAAAGAATCATATTTTCCACCTGCAGCCAGCAGGTGGTGAGCATGAAACGACTACTCAAATTTTTCTTAAGCCTTACTGCTAGATTGTAAATATCCTGTATTTTATCTGTTGGAAATATAAAGAGGATTTAAACAGCATGTCATACTACAATCATGCAGCTGACTA
Source organism: Lithobates sylvaticus (assembly GCA_028564925.1). Classification (NCBI taxonomy): domain Eukaryota; kingdom Metazoa; phylum Chordata; class Amphibia; order Anura; family Ranidae; genus Lithobates; species Lithobates sylvaticus. Next base: position 388,166,202 of record CM053026.1, read on the forward strand.
ACTTTCTGGAGCAACATTCTTCCTCCCCTGCAGGCAGAGAAAATACTCTCCTGGATTTCTGATGTATAGAAGCAGTCAGCATGTGCAAAGGGACTTTGTGGCTTTTGTTATTAGAAACCCTAACATGTCTTGTAGACTACATGTCATAACAAATTATAAAGTAAATGTTTATTAAGAACATAACATAAAAAAAAAAAAAAAACAGAGTTGTAAGACAAAAGTAATCAAAAGTCATATTTTCACCTAGAAATATATTTTCTTTTGCATTCAGAGATACATCTTGTTTAAAACAACAAGTGCTTTCTATTTTAAAGGTTCACTACTCACTTTTTGGAATACATTTTGAATATCACTAGTTGTATTAAAGTTTAGATATAGGAATGTTTTCATGTACATGTAATTCCTTAAAGACCAAGTTCACTTTTGCCAAACCTTTTTCATGAAGGTAACTAGATTAATACTAGTTGTTTAGTTTAAAGCGTAACTCCACTTTTGTTGAGAAAAAAACATTCCCCCCTGGATGATCTATGTACATTGCAAGTATTATAACAACCTTTGTTGTAGATTCCTACCGTTTGTTATTCTAAAGAAATCATTGTGTGTTTGTCTGTGCCTCTGAGCAGAGTGGGTCTAATGGGAGTGGTTTTATAATTATCCATCAGTTGTGGCAGCAGCAGGGCACTAATGAGGAAAGCTGCTGGGTCTGCATCCCTTTAGACATTCTTATTGGAAATATCTCACCAAATGTTGCAGGGGATGCCTAAAATCCAAGCAGACTTCTGGTGAGCCAATTACACAAGTAGGAAATTATGTTTCTGGGGAGTGGTCAGTACACATTCTGTGTACAGAACACCTCCAGTTAGCCATATTGTTTTGCATTTATAGAAAATTACAACGGTTGCAGATTGAAAAGGAAAGGTAATTTTTAATAACATTCAATTACAATATGACTTGTATCGCAATTGTACACGCTATATTATTTTTTCTTTATTTTTTCCTCCACGAAAGTCGAGTTACTCTTTAAAGTGTAAGTTCACCTAAGTGAAAAATCTGTAAGGTGAACTTACACAGGTCCCCCTCTTGCCCCCCCCCCCCCTCCAGCTGACTTGGACCGTGGCAATCTTCGGCTCTATGCCCCGGTATATCCCCGGAGTTCAGGGCTTAGAAAACCTCTCTGCAGCCATGCATCTTCTGCATAGCTGACAGGATGGGCTATGCGCCCATGTGACGATGCTGACCAATTAGAATGCTCCAAAACGTCTCTCCTGACAAGGGAAGTTTTGGACATTCCACTCAGGGGATTTCTAAGCCTCAGGATCCTGACACGGAAATATCAGGGCTTAGAACCTCCAGGTCAGTGGGACTGGGGAGGGGGGGGGGGGGGGGGTGGGCGAGCATGGGGACCTGTGTAAGTTCACCATATAGATTTTTCTGTAAAGGTGAACTTACTCTTTAAGAAATATTAATTACTTGAAGTGCCTGTATAACTGTAGGCCATTTTCAGTAGCACTCAAGCCTGTCTCATATACTCCAACATTTCTTGACACTCCCATCCTGGCTAGTTTCCCCGACACTACAGCGATTGGTTGCTTGTCCCCAGCATCACACAATTGAGCATCTCCCTGTATCAAAAGCTGCACATGCATGGCTTTACTTATAGGGGGGCACTTGCTCCTGTGATGCAGGGGCTAAGTGTCCTTTATGAAAAATAATTTTGGGCTCATTCACATTAGTCAGTACACGTTAAGATATGCATAACATGTAAGCTGTTGTGCATGTGCGCTATGAGGCTTTGTTAAAACACAGTTATTGTTTTATCATCTCTTTTAGCTTAAATTTTATTTAACTTTGCACTCTATTTAGCTCTATGCACAGCAGTAGATTGTGATACATTATGACGCACTGCACAGTGTAAGGCTCGGTTCACACTGCTGCATTCCCAAAGTCATGCAACTTCCAGCACGACTTTGCATTACGATGTGCTTGTGACTTGATATGACTTCAATGCAACTTTCATGCACTATAAGAAAACAGAGTGTTGTTGAACCTACAAATCCCTCTGAAGTCACAAAGATAAGACAAAGAAATTACTTCCTTGCGACTTTTGTGATTTTAACATTGCAATTAGTGGTACTCATGTTGCAATGAAGATGCAAAAAAGTAGAACAGAAACTATTTTTTTGTTGCTGCAACATGAGTCGCAGCAATTTAGACATCACCCATTGAAATTAATGTATTTTGACATGTCATGCAAAGTCGCAGCTAGTTGCGTGCAAAGTCGCAGCAGTGTGAACCAGGCAATGCCTTTCAGAACAATGCTGCCCATTGCAGCCCTGTCGTGGATATTCCACTACACTCTTGCGCTAATAAGCGCCCTTCCACCATAATGGTATAATGCAGCCTTCTGATCCATGTCTCCCCTGGTTCCCCAATAAACATACATCACCACCATTCCTTACGTTCTCAGCTCCGTCAGCATCTCTGCCTTTCTGAGCCGTGCATCTGCTTTTATTTACCTATAAACAGGAAGTCCCAAACTTGAGGGTGTGCCTCCAACAGCCAATCCCCTCCTACACAGTTTGTGACCTCACAGGAAATGACCAAATAAGGATGTAATACAGGATATTAATGGCAACAGAGGAAATGTCCAAATAAGGACATGACCAAATAAGGATAGGACAACACAGTATAAATGAATATACAATAACCAATGAACGATGACTACAATTCCTCGAATAGGAATTCTTATACTACCGTTCCTTGTGGATGGGAGGCTATCTGCAGGTACACGCTGTGAATCTCGACATGTGCTGATCAGACACAGCAGAGACAAGAGCGTACATCCGCCCATAACCGATAATTTCCATGCAGAGCGAGCATATCCCCCCAGACGATCGTCTGTGTAATGCACAGGGGCCCTTTTGCTGGCAGACATACCCCCACTCTGCAAACACCTCTCTTCAATCCCATGAAGTTTTCCACTACCAAACGGATCTCAACCAGCATCAGTCTGCCCCAGTCAGCTCTTTAGAGCGGGCTGCAGGAGTGCTAACACTGGGAGACTCTTATGACAATACATATTAAAATACATCTTCATAAAATTTCTTGTGTGAATAAGCCCTAACTGACTGATCTTTGAAAGAAGATCAAATTAAGGTATTAATAATTTATCTTTAACCTTTTTTTTTTTTTTGCAAAGAAATGTATATTTTAAAATATTTTATTTCACAAATCTAATAAAATAAAATAATGAAAGGGAGGATATAGACATAAGCTGTCAGTGTTGTATTATTGCTCATTACAGGCTAGAATTAAATTGGTAGTTATACTGTATATGAATTCATACAAATACACAGTTGTCATAATGTTAATTATAAATTCTGCCACATTTCGAAAGTCCATAAATACACACAAAACTTTACATTGAATGCAATGTTTAAAGAAAACAGACTCAATGGGGGTTATTTACTAAAGGCAAATCCACTTTGCACTACAAGTGCAAAACTGCAAGTGCAAAGTGCACTTGGAAGTGCAGTCGCTGTAGATCCGTGGGGGACATGCAAGGAAAAGAAAAAAATGCATTTTAGCTTGCACATGATTGAATAATAAAATCAACAGAGCTTCCCCTCATTTCAGATCTACCCCTCAAATTTACAGCGACTGCACTTCCAAGTGCACTTCCAGTGTAATTTCAAGTGCACTTTGCAATTGTAGATTGCATTTGTAGTGCAAAGTGGATTTGCCTTTAGTAAATAACCTGATAATAATATGATGTGATGTGTCTCTCCCCGATACTGATCCAGCTGTTTACCGGAACAAGAGCGATATACATAAAAATATAATGTTCTCAAAAGAATTTACCATTTCTAGCCTTGGGAAAGGTAATATCTCGGTTCTTATGGATCTCATATAGGTCACAATTTCTCAAGGGTACCTGACAAGATCTTTTTTTTATAATAGCAATAATAAAGTTAACTCTGGTGATAACATATTATATTGGAAATGAAAGCTAAGGCAATTTGAAGCAATGGTCCATAATGAAGCAACGAAAGTATGTGAAATCAATTTTCGGAAGGAGGGGGAGATTAACTTTCTCAGAACATTTTAAATAAAACTCTGAACTCTTAACTCGTAATCAATGAACATTATTTCCAGAGATTCGCATACATATGCAGGTGAAATCCAGTGTCTGCCCCAGCTCGTCTGTTTAACAGCTAACACTCCTGCTGTGGGTACAGCCATCATTTTCTCAAATGCAAGACCAAGAGAACAGGAACAGACTGTCAAGTACACAGATCCCAAGAATAAAATGCCTGCCTAGTGTTCAGCCCCAAATACTTACCTGAATCTATGGTCACGTGACATGATGGGTCCCGAGTCTTCTGTCTTCTGGATAGGGTATTTATTTGGAGGCCCAAGTCAAAGCCTAGTGTTCAATGGTAGGGTCCTGAAGGCTGTAGTGGAATGATGAACAAGAGAGGTAACAGCAAGACCAGTCGGTGACATGAATGGACTGCAGTGGTGGATCAGCAAGGGACATGTGAAAGTAAACTTGGATGAGTGAACAACTGCTTTGAAAGCACATTTGTGAATGACATGATTTAAAGCAGTTGTATACCGCTGGACGTTTTTATTCCCTCCCTGCATGGTAAAGTTATAATGTGCTAGTATGCATCGCATACTAGCATATTATGTGAAACATACCTTAAAACAAAGCTGTTTCAGTGCCGTAATGTCAGTGCTGCAGCTGCTGCCACTTTCACCCGTCTTGCTTCCGGGTTCGTGGGCTCTGGCTCTGTGATTGGCCGGAGCCGCGATGACGTCACTCCCGCGTATGCGCACTGGAGCTGCCGTTCACAGCACAGGGCTTTTCCGTGGCCGTTCCTTCAGAGCGCATGCGTCAGCGATGTCACTGGCTGCATGTAATGTAGATATCGCCTAAACGATACATGTTTAGGAGATATTTTTTGCAACTTTGGATAGAGTGGGGAAGAGGTAGAACAATCTTAATCTTTATTCCAGTTCCTGTAAGTGGACAAGAAGTGATGGTAACTGACCCAAACGAAACGCAAGCATCAGTAAAAAAATAAAAAGTTATGACCCTTCTGTACTCTACTAAAGGAAGTTGTATAATTGCTTTTAGGCACGCTAGAAATCCCTTATTTCCTGTCCCAATAGCCACACAGGGAGGTAGGAGAAATAAAAAACAGACAAAGAATCAAACACTTCTGACCCAAACTAAAAAAAAAAGCTGAATATAGTTAGGCTTTGACAAGTTCAAACAATATGGGAACTGAGTGATGTTCAAGTAAAATAGCTTTCAAAGAAAAAGGGAGTAATATCAGCATGTAAGCAATAATTACTGAAGTTACAAGTAAAGCTTTCCATTTTAGAAACAAATGTACATCACTGAAAACCATAATTAAAACAAACAAAAATCTAAATAAATACAATATAATAAAGAGAATTAGAAAAGTTAATAGAAAATATAATAATTTCAATCAATGGGGAAATTAAGGATTAGGTTAGTTTACCTTTACCAAAAAACGCAAAATATGCTGTACCATATGGGTATAGAAGCATACTTTTCAGCCAGGGTTCCCTTTCAGTTCAAAGAATGTGGGAATAAACCATTTTAAAAAGAAGGCTGTGATGGCTCTGTCCTGAGTTATTACAGGGGCAGAGCATACACTGGGACCAGTGCCACAAGAGGGAGAGCTATCCTGTTCCTTTGGGCTGCACATCCGCAGTGTGTGCTCCCTACTGTCACCCATAAATAGCTTAGCAGCTATAACAAAAGAGAATACATACTGCGCATGTAGCCTGAAAGAACAGGACGTAACTGTCTCCCAGGGCACTAGGGGGTGCTAGCCCCAATGGTTGTTCTGCCCCCACAATGACTCGGGATGGAACCATCACAGGCTGTAAAGGATTTTAAGATTTTTTTCTCTTGCACATGATTGCATATTTTTTGCAAAGTGAAGCTCTACCTAATTTATTAACCACTGCAGCCCCAGAAGAATTTACCCCCTTCCTGACCAGAGCACTTTTTGCGATTCGGCACTGCAACGCTTTAACTGACAATTGCTCGGTCGTGCGACATGGCTCCCAAACAAAATTTACATAATTTTTTCCCCACAAATAGAGCTTTCTTTTGGTAGTATTTGATCACCCCTGCGGTTTTTATTTTTTGCGCTATAAACAAAAAATGAGCGACAATTTTGAAAAAAACACATTATTTTTTACTTTTTGCTATAATAAATATCCCCCAAAAATATATAAACAATTTTTTTCCTCAGTTTAGGCCGATACGTATTCAAAAAATTGCAATAAGCGATTATTGATTGGTTTGCGCAAAAGTTATCTCGTTTACAAAATAGGGCATAGTTTTATGGCATTTTTATTAATATTTTTGTTTTTACTAGTAATGGCAGCGATCTGCGATTTTTATCGTGACTGCGAATTTATGGCAGACACATCAGACATTTTTTACACATTTTTGGGACCATTGTCATTTATACAGCAATCAGTGCTATACAAATGCACTGATTCCTGTGTAAATTACACTGGCAGTGAAGGGGTTAACCACTAGGTGGCAGTGTAGGGGTTAAGTGTATCCTAGGGGCGTGTTTCAAACTGTGGTGGGCGTGGCTGTGTGACACGTCACTGATCTTTGCTCCAATCACACGGAGCAGAGATCAGTGACACTGTCACTAGGCAGAACGGGGAGATGCTTGTTTACATTTGCATCTCCCCGTTCTTCCTATCCGTGAGACGATTGCGGGTATCCCCGCAGCGATCAAGTCCGCGGGACCCGTGACCCAGGGCGTGGCAGAGGGTGTTTCCTATGTCTACATACTTTTGCTAATAGGTGTCCCTTGTTGCCATCCCAATAAGTTGGGAAGTATGCAGATGTATTTTAGCCAAATGGTAATCAAAAAAGATCAACATGTTTCAGGGAATAAAACCAACCCTTCATCAAGGCTTGTGTGCTGGCAGTGAATTAAAATTGTATTGGGCAACATTTACAAAATGATATGGATAACATGGAATCAAGATCATCAGCCATGCATTCGTTATTGTAATAAATATAGAGATTGTAGCTAGTGTTGGGCCGAACACCCCCCCCCCCCCCAGTTCGGTTCGCACCAGAAATCCCGAACAGGGAAAAGTTCGGACCCGAGCCATAAACTCTATTAAAGGCTATGGGCCCCGAACATGAAAAATCAAAAGTCCACATTTTGAAGGCTTATATGCAAGTTATTGGCCACAAAAAGGGTATGGGGGCCTGGGTACTGCCCTGGGGACATATATCAATGAAAAAAAAAATGTTTTTTGCATTGCAAACTTTTAAAAAATATAATTTTTAAAGGAGCAGTGATTTTAATGATGCTGAAAGTAAAACAAAAATGAAAAATTCCTTTAAATATACCGCCTGGGGGGTCCCCTTAGTCTGCCTGTAAAGTGGCGTATCTGTACCTTATATTGTACCCCTAACTCATTCACCAAAATCAATCAAAATCAATCACGACATCCGCTGCACTGCCAGACCCAGGCTAACCGCAGAATGCCTGCTCCTCCATCTGACATATCTTAAATAGGTAAGGGGCGAGGCCACCAGGTGACATCACCAGGTTGCACGACCCTTGTGATGTCACTGACCAGTCATGATTGATGATGGATCTACATCAGGGGCGTTGTTTTTTTATTTATTTTTTATAAAAGAATGGTCAAAAACTGCCTCCTGTCTTTATTTATTTTTGACACTTTTTCTAGGTGAATGAGGTGGGGTACCCCTACTCATTCACATGGGGGGGGGGGGCTGGGATCTGGGGCCCCCTTGATAAAGGGGGCATCCAGATTCTGTTAACCCCCATGCCTGCAGACCCCCACAACCACTGCCCAGGGTTGTTGGGAAGAGGCTCTGTTGGGAAGAGTCCCCATCAACTTAACCTATTGTGCGCTCGACGAACGCACAGAAAATTTGGGTGTTTGGCGAACACCCAAGTGTTATGCTTGGCCTGAATCGTTAGCCCATCCCTAATTGTGCCCAACACAATTACTCTCTCTCTTTCTTAACAACTGTTATGATATCCATACCTCCCAACTTTTGAAGGTGAGAATGAGGGTCATTTAGGAGGTGATTGACCTGTGGCAAGTGTAGTGGGCCGTGGCAAAAAGTGGATGTGGTAGCATAGTAAACTATGCTGTCTGTGTTGTTTGTAAACACAGTTTACTATGCTATTGTTAGGAATGGACAGAGTAAATGATTTGTACAGATCATTTACTCTGTCATTTCAAGCAAGGAAGCCTTCCCTGCTCTCCATCCTGACATATCCCCCACAGCAGCCGGTGGGAGAGGGGAGGGGGGAATCTGGCAGAGCTGGGTGGGTGACAGTACAGGGTGACAGGAGAATGGCAGGGTAAAGGAGAACAGCAGGGGGACCAGAGAAGAGCACAAGAGGGACCAGAGAAGAGCACAGGGGGACCAGAGAAGAACACAGGAGGGACCAGGGAAGAGCACAGGGGGACCAGAGAACAGCACGGGGGGGGGCAGAGAACAGCACAAGGACCGCAGAAGAGCACAGGGAGACAAGAGAACAGCACAGGGGGGACCAGAGAAGAGCACAGGGGGGGGCAGAGAACGGCACAAGGACCGCAGAGCAGCACAGGGGGGACCAGAGAAGAGCATGGGGGGACCAGAGAAGAGCATGGGGGGACCAGAGAAGAGTACAGGGGGGACCAGAAAACAGCACAGGGTGGGCAAGGGAAGAGCACGGGGGGGGCAGAGAACAGCATGGGGGGCAGGGAACAGCACAGGGGGGGGCAGAGAAGAGCACAAGGACTGGGAAGAGCACATGGGGGACCAGAGAAGAGCACAGGGGGGCCAGAGAACAGCACAGGGAGCCAGAGAACAGCACAAGGACCAAAGAAGAGCACAGGGGGGACCAGAAAAGAGCATGGGGGACCAGAGAAGAGCACAGGGGGACCAGAAAACAGCAGAAGGACTGGAGAAGAGCACATAGGGGGGCAGAGAACAAGAGAACAGCATGGGCGGAAGAGAACAGCACATGGGGGGACCAGAGAAGAGCACAGGGGTGGACCAGAGAAGAGCACAAGGGTGGACCAGAGAAGAGCACAGTAGGGACTAGGGAAGAGCACAGGGGGACCAGGGAAGAGCACAGGGGGGGCAGAGAACAGCACAGGGGGGCCAGAGAACAGCACAGGGGGGCCAGAGAACAGCAGAAGGATGGGAGAAGAGCACAGGGGGGAAGAGAACAGCACAGGGAAGCAAAGAACAGAACATGGGGGACCAGAGAAGATCACAGGGGTGGACCAAAGAAGAGCACAGGAGGGACCAGGAAAGAGCACAGGGGGACCAGAGAACAGTACAGGGGGACCAGAGAAGAGCACGGGGGGACCAGAGAACAGCACAAGAACCGCAGAAGAGCACAGGGGGGACCAGAGAAGAGCACGGGGGACCAGAGAACAGCATAGGGGGGGGCAGGGAAGAGCACAGAAGGGGGGGCAGAGATGAGCACAGGGGGGGCAGAGAAGAGCACAAGGGGGGCAGAGAACAGCAGAGGACTGGAGAAGAGCACAGGGGGACCAGAGAAGAGCCCAGGGGGGACCAGAGAACAGCAGGGGGACTGGAGAAGAGCACAGGAGGGACCAGAGAAGAGCACAGGGATTGGAGAAGAGCACAGGGGGACCAGAAAACAGCACAGCGACTGCAAAAGAGCACAGGGGGAGGGCTGGAAAAGAGCACAGGGAGACTGGAGAAGAGCATGAGGACCTGAGAAGAGCACAAGGGGGGCCAGAGACTAGCACAGGGACCGAAGAAGAGTACATGGGAACCAGGAAACAGCACAGGGACTGGAGAAGAGCACAGGGGGAACCAGAGAACAGCACAGGGAGGACCAGAAAAGAGCACAGGGGGGACCAAAAAAGAGCACAGGGGGAACCAGAGAAGAGCACAGGGGGAACCATAGAAGAGCACAGGTGGAACCAGAGAAGAGCACAGGGGGAACCAGAGAAGAGCACAGGGTGACCAGAGAAGAGCAAAGGGGGGACCAGAGAACAGCACAAGGACTGGAGAAGAGCACAGGGGGACCAGAGAAGAGCACAGGGGGACCAGAGAACAGCACAGGGACTGGAGAAGAGCATGAGGGGCCAGAGAAGAGCACAGGGACTGGAGAAGAGCACAGGCACCGGAGAAGAGCACAAGGGGACAAAAAAACAGCACGGGGATTGGAGAAGAGCGCAGGGGGGACTAGAGAGCAGCACAGCGACTGGAAAAGAGCATGGGGGCTGGAAAAAAGCACAGGGGGGACTGGAGAAAAGCATGAGGACCTGTGAAGAGCACAAGGGGGGCCAGAGACCATCACAGGGACTGGAGAAGAGTACACAGGAACCAGGGAACAGCACAGGGACTGGAGAAGAGCACAGGGGGGACCGGAAAAGAGCACAGGCACCAGAGAAGAGTACTGAGGGGGAGCCAGAGAAGAGCACAGAGTCCAGAGAAGAGCACAGGAGGGACTGGAAAAAGAGCACAGGGGGGACCAGAGAAGAGCACAGAGGGGAACCAGAGAACAGCACAGGGGGGAACCAGAGAAGAGCACAGGGACCAGAGAAGAGCACAGGGGGTACCAGAGAAGAGTACAGGGGAAACCAGAGAACAGCACAGGGACCAGAGAACAGCACAGGGGGGCTGGAAAAGAGCACAGGGGGGACTGGAGAAGAGCATGAGGACCTGAGAAGAGCACAAGGGGGGCCAGAGACCAGCACAGTGACCAAAGAAGAGCACACGGGAACCAGGGAACAGCACAGGGACTGGAGAAGGGCACGGGGGGACGGAGAAGAGCACAGGAACCAGAGAAGAGTACAGGGGGGAACCAGAGAACAGCACAGGGAGGACCAAAAAACAGCACAGGGGGCCCAAAGAAGAGCACAGGGGGAACCAGAGAAAACCACAGGGTGACCAGAGAAGAGCACAGGGGGGGCCAGAGAACAGCACAAGGACTGGAGAAGAACACGGGGGGGGGCAGAGAAGAGCACAGGGAGGACCATAAGAACAGCACAGGGGGGACCAGAGAAGAGCACAGGGGGCCAGAGAAGAGCACAGGGGGCCAGAGAAGAGCACCAAGGTGACCAGAGAAGAGCACAGGGGGAGCAAAGAACAGCACAGGGACTGGAGAAAAGTACAGGGACCAGAGAACAGGGACCCCTGCCCGCAGACCCCCACAACCACCGGGCAAGGGTTGTGGGGATGAGGCCCTTGTCCCCGTCAACATGGGGACAAAGTGCTTTGGGGGCTACCCAAAAGCACCCTCCCCATGTTGAGGGCATGTGGCCTGGTACGGTTCAGGAGGGGGGGACACTCTCTCGTCCCCCCTCTTTTCCTGTGGCCTGCCATGTTGCATGCTCGGATAAGGGTCTGGTATGGATTTTTGGGGGGACCCCCACGCCATTTAAAAAAAAATAATTGGCGCAGGATTCCCCTTAATATCAAAATTTGAAAGGGTCTGGTAATGGACTGGGGGATCCCATGCCATTTTTTCAATGACTTCTTTTATCTGTATTGCCGGGACCGACAATTCATTATAGCCGCAAGTACTTTTAAATGTGCAGGGACTGTTGTAAACACGGGAAAAATGCGCCACTTTACAGGCATACTATAGACACACCCCCAGGTCCGAAATTTAAAGGAATATTTCACTTTTATTGTTTCACTTTAAGCATTATTAAAATCACTGCTCTCGAAAAAACTTCAGTTTTTAAAACTTTTTTTCCATTGAGCATTGGGGCAAGACCCGGGTCCCCAAACACTTTTTATGACAATAACATGCATATAAGCCTTTAAAATTAGCACTTTTGATTATTCATGTTCGTGTCCCATAGACTTTAACGGTGTTCGCGTGTTCTGCCAAATTTTTTGCCTGTTCGGTATGTTCTGGTACGAACCAGACCGGGGGGTGTTCAGCCCATCACTAGTGAGGAGTTATCAGTGTGCAGTGATGCGGTAAAGATTCATTCATTCACCTTCTTCTACAAAGCACATTACGGTTGTTACAGAGGCACTGGGCAGTGTAGTGTGTACCACTCACAGAGACAGGAGAAAATCACATCAGTGCTGTACAGTGAGTGACAGAAGACAGGAGCGGGAATGGGTTCAAAATCCTCACACATGCATGGACTTCTATCACTCGGTTGCCACGCACAGTGCTGAGTGATGGGAGGAGGGGAACAAGCTCCACCGCCTATGCCTCTGATACCTGTACCTTGTGTCTCAGCCACACTCTCAGCCACACTTACCATACTGTGCAGGAGCAACTTGGAGCGAGATGTTGGGAGGTGGAGCTGGGAGGGAAAACCACTGTGCACACAGGTAGTTTCGTCCACAGTGTGCACCCACAAAGTGCGTCATCAGTTGCCAGGCGGTCCTGGCAACAAATGACAGAAAGGAAGATTGAAAGGAGGGGGGAGAGGCAGAGAGCACAGTGAGAGAATGTTGCATCCAGTGAGAACACCCCCACTGAGTGGACCCAGCTGCCTGAACTTGTTTTCCGGAACTCTGGCCCAGACCCTGCGACAGACTTGAAATCTCGGGACAGTCCCGCGGAATCCGGGATAGTTGGGAGGTATGTCAGATATCAGCTACATAAGGAGTGCATTGTTTTCAATGAATCAACTGACTCTCACATACAAGCAGCTTACTGTGGGAGCACCCGAGCCGAGTCACAGCTCCCAGTGTCCATTCAGACATTAAGCTCTGGTTCAGCCCCACGCCCTCTCTCTCCTGATTGGCTGACTGACTTTGATTGACAGCAGCGGGAGCAATGGCGCTGGGTCTCAGCCAATCAGGAGGAGAGTCCCAGATGGCTTAGGCACTCATGGACATCGCTGGAGAGCAGGGCTGGCCCTACCATGGGTCCCGCTGGGTCCATTGGACTCAGGCGGAAATGTGAAAGGGTGAAAAATCAGGGGCAGGCTGGACCCAGGGGTGGGGGGCATGTTGGGAGCTTCAGGGTTTGGGTCTCTCCCTGCCTGTGTGCTGCATCTGTGAAGGGGATGTGGGGGCGGGAAGATTAAACAAGCAACGGACAGCCACATTAAAGACTGTGAGCCCCCTGTGGACCATCCAAGTGAGTGAGCTGAGCATGGTCACTGACCAGACCCTGCCTCCCTCTTTTCCCTGCCCCCCACCTCCCTGTCCCCCCTCTCTCGCCCCCTGTGCCCTCTCTCGCCCCCTGTGCCCTCTCTCTCTTTCTGCCCCCCCAAGTGACATGCTGCATCTGGTGGTAAGTGACGGTGGCAAGTGACACGCTGCATCTGGTGGAAGTCGATGGTGGCAAGTGACATGCTGCATCTGGTGGCAAGCAATGGTGGCAAGTGACATGCTGACAGTGGCAAGTGACACACTGCATCTGGTGGCAAGCGATGGTGGCAAGTGACACTCTGCATCTGGTGGCAAGCGATGGTGGCAAATGACACACAGCATCTGGTGGCAGGCGGGGGTGGCAAGTGACACTGCATCTGGTGGCAGATGATTGTGGCACGTGACAAGCTGCATCTGGTGGCAGGCGGCGGTGGCAAATGACACTGCATCTTATGGCAGGCAGCGGTGGCAAGTGACAAGCTACATCTGGTAGCAGGCGACAGTGGCAAATGACAAGCTGCATCTTGTGGCAGGTGATAGTGGCACGCTACATCTGGTGGCAAGCAACAGTGGCAAGTGACACGCTGCATCTGGTGGCAGGCAGTGGTGACAGGTGACACACTCCATCTGGTGACAGGCAACAGTGGCAAGTGACACACTGCATCTGGTGGCAGGTGATGGTGGCACGCTGCATCGGGTGGCAGGCGATGGTGGCAAGTGACATGCTGCATCTGGTGGCAGAAGATAGTGGCAAGAGACACGCTGCTTCTGGTGGCAGGCGATGGTGGCACACTGCATCTGGTGGCAGGCGGCAGTGGCAAATGACCCTGCATCTTATGGCAGGCAGTGGTAACATGTGACAAGCTACATCTGGTGGCAGGCGACGGTGGCAAATGACAAGCTGCATCTTGTGGCAGGTGATAGTGGCACGCTGCATCTGGTGGCAAGCGACAGTAACAAGTGACACGCTGCATCTGGTGGCAGGCAACAGTGGCAAGTGACACACTGCATCTGGTAGCAGGCGATGGTGGCAAGTGACACGCTGCATCTGGTGGCAGGTGATAGTGCCAAGAGACACGCTGCATCTGGTGGCAGGCGATGGTGGCACGCTGCATCTGGTGGCAGACGATGGTGGCAAGTGACACAATGCATCTGGTGGCAGGCGATAGTGGCAAGTGACATGCTGCATCTGGTGGCAGGCAATAGTGGCAAGTGAAACGATGCATCTGGTGGCAGGTGATAGTGGCAAGTGACATGCTGCATCTGGTGGCAGAAGATAGTGGCAAGAGACACGCTGCTTCTGGTGGCAGGCGATGGTGGCACACTGCATCTGGTGGCAGGCGGCAGTGGCAAATGACCCTGCATCTTATGGCAGGCAGTGGTGGCATGTGACAAGCTACATCTGGTGGCAGGCGACGGTGGCAAATGACAAGCTGCATCTTGTGGCAGGTGATAGTGGCACGCTGCATCTGGTGGCAAGCGACAGTAACAAGTGACACGCTGCATCTGGTGGCAGGCAACAGTGGCAAGTGACACACTGCATCTGGTAGCAGGCGATGGTGGCAAGTGACACGCTGCATCTGGTGGCAGGTGATAGTGCCAAGAGACACGCTGCATCTGGTGGCAGGCGATGGTGGCACGCTGCATCTGGTGGCAGACGATGGTGGCAAGTGACACAATGCATCTGGTGGCAGGCGATAGTGGCAAGTGACATGCTGCATCTGGTGGCAGGCAATAGTGGCAAGTGAAACGATGCATCTGGTGGCAGGTGATAGTGGCAAGTGACATGCTGCATCTGGTGGCAGTCGATGGTGGCAAGTGACATGCTGCCTCTGGTGGCAGGTGACGGTAGTGCGCTGCATCTGGTGGCAAGTGACAAACTCAGGGTTTCCACTGATTTTGCATTAGAACAAAGAAAACCCTCCAAAAATAGTGCAGGACTATTGTAGGCAATACGGATAACCACAAAGGCACAATTAACAAAAGTATACATTTTATTAGAAAACATCAAGGTGGGCAAACAAAAAAAAAGTAGCTTGAATGTATATAAGCAATAGCAGCATACAGTTCAGAAAATGACCTCTATATACAGCAATTGAAGAGTGAGACAACCGACGCGTTTCGAGGCTTCATATTTTCACTCTTCTTCAGGGATGCTCACATTATATGTATATAGATATTCTATAATACAAAAATGGAATAAAGTCTACAATATGCATATATAAGTGTAATGAAGGAGTAAATACAGCATGCACATTAAGGTGAATACTAACCAGGTCCAAAAAAGCTGCTTCACATAATAGAAAGCCCAGGGAAGATATAAAAGCATATGTAAACAAATGGGAGTGGGGCCGGTGTTCCGTCAGAATCCGCGACTAGTCAGAATAGGTAACGGAAGTGGCGTTCCGTCACTATATCGTGATGGCCATCTTGGTACACCCTGCACTTGTCCGCAGTAACTTTTTACACCCAGCCAAGTCTTGCATTTCACACTTATTTTTACCAGTAAACTGAGCTTATATCGTGAAATGCAGTATTTTGAAATCCATCAGACTGTTTTGATGTTTAATTTTAAAAGCAGCGGTGTTCTGTCAGATTAGCAAACCTGTGAGATCAGCAGGCTTGCCACTGCTTTTAAAATTCAACATCCAAACAGTCTGATGGATTTCAAAATAATGTATTTCACGATATAAGCTCAGTTTACTGGTAAAAATAAGTGTGAAATGCAAGACTTGGCTAGATGTAAAAAGATGTCCACTGCTGTCTTCTGACTGCAGGCTTACTGCAGACAAGTGCGGGGTGTACAAGAAAGGCCTGTGGATGCGATGTATCTGGATTTTGCAAAAGCATTTAATACAGTTCCCCCATAAACACTTAATCTACAAGCTGAGGTCTGCAGGCATGGACCATGAGGTTTGTTCATGGATAGAAAACTGGTTACAGGGGCGTGTCCAAAGGGTATTGATAAATAATGTGTACTCAGATTGGTCTGGAGTGGTAAGTGGGGTACCACAAGGTTCTGTCTTGTGACCAATTCTGTTTAATTTATTCCTAAATGATATAGAGCAAGGGATACAGAGCTCAATCTCAGTTTTGGTGATGATACAAAAATAAGCAGGGCAATAACGTCACATCAGGATATAATTTTACAGAAAGACCTGAACAAAATAATGAAGTGGGCAACTGTATGGAAAATGAGGATTAATGTGTAGAAATGTAAAATAATGCAATTGGGGGATATTAACATAAATGCAAACTACTCACTGGGGGAGAACCTCTGGGGTAATCAAGGATGGAGAAAGATCTGGGGGTCCTAGTAGAAGACAGATTGAGTAATGGCATGCAATGTCAAGCTGCAGTTAGCAATGCGGGCAGAATATTAGTATGCATAAAAAAGGGGGATATACTCCAGAAATAAAACTATAATCCTGCCACTTTATAAAACTCTGGTCCAGCCACATCTGGTGTATTCCATCCAGTTCTGGTCGCCGTTCCTCAGAAGGGATGTGCTGGAGCTGGAGAGAGTCCAAAGAAGGGCAACTAAACTAATGAGGGGACTGGAGGACTTCAAATATGAGGAGCAACTACAAACACTAAATGTATTCTTGCTGTAGAAGAGACACTTGCGAGGGGACATGATAGCGATTTACAAATACCTCCAAAGTGACCCCAGCATAGGAAAAAGGCTATTCAATCTCTGGGAGTGTAAGAGGACACATGACCACACAATGAGATTGGAGGAGAAGCTGTTTAACCTTAAACAGCGCAGAGGGTTTTTCACTGTTAGACTCTCTTCCACAAGTGGAACACAAAAGCGCCTCAAAATGGTTCTTTTAAATCTTTTAAGTGAACTTAAATTGGAGGTCTGGCAAATTTTTTTTTAAAAGTCAGCAGCTGCAAATACTGCAGTGGCTTAAACCCCCAGCGTGAGTCTATGCCTGTATTATAAAGGTATCTGCACCCCCCTCCCCCCTGAAAGGTGCCAAATGTGACACCGAAGGGGGGGGGGGGGGGGGGGGGGGTCCGAAAAGCGGAAGTTCCATTTTTGTGTGGAACTCTGCTTTAAAAAAAAAATAATTAAAAAGCGCACTGCTAATGCATCAAAAGCACTTGAAAAGCGCCTAACATTTTATGGGCAGTTTTCAAGCACCTCAATGTGAAAGGGGTTTAAAAACATCAGCAAGCAATAGCTTGGTCTTTATTTTTTAGCTCTCAGGCTGCATTCACACATATGCGATGCGGGAGCCTACGCGATTCCTGTGTGGGTTCCTGCATCAAATCCAACTTGCAGGCAGTTCACAGTCACACTGCTCTCTGCGAAACCGCTGCGGGTGTCAATAGAAAGTTAATAATAAACAGAGTAATGTGGCGCTTACTAAATCCTAATAAATACTAGCAACCTAAGTTTCTAAAATAAACATAAATTATAAATGTAATAAATCCTTCACAAGAAATACTGTGCAATATTCCAAAAACAATACTTGAAGACAATCCAGTGCAAATATGAATAATATAATGAGATAAGTATATCTTCAATATAGGGCAAATGATGAATAAACGTGATAAATTTCTTCAATAATAAAGTGCAATTGCTCCAAAGTGGCAATAGAGTGAATAAATGTGAACGTGTCTAATCATAAAGTTCATAAATAAAGTGCTTTGTGCAAGACAGCAGGAAAAAAGTGTTTCCGCCATCCGCTGTGCACTAGTGGTTTGCCCCAGCCTCTCACCTTGGACAGAGACCCCTACAGGTCGAGTCAAGCCTCTGTATAAATGAAACTCCTGGTTCCACGGTGATCAAATCCTTTTTTCAGGGATACCCAGCCAAATGGACAACAGCGGCACAAGTCTGTACAAGTCTGAACTCTCTTTGTGTTGTAGTCTGTCAATGTCAAGTCGTGTACAGACATGGTTGGTAATCCATAAAATTTGCAACCTCAGTGCCTGGTCTCCCCTCTCCTCCCGGTCTCCGTACACACTCTACATGTGCAGAGGCATAAATGGTTGTCCAAACTGCAGTTAAATTCATACGGACATACAGGTAACAGCTATATACACATTGTTAAATGACTAAAGGCCATGTTCGGCGTGCACCTGCACCACCTCTGCTAACTACACACTGTTTATATTTAACCACTTGACCTCCAGAAGGATTTACCCCCCTTCATGATCAGGCCATTTTTTGCGACACGACACTGTGTTACTTTAACTGACAATTGCGCGGTCATGCAACACTGTACCCAAATAAAATTTACGTCCTCTTTTTCTCACAAATAGAGCTTTGTTTTGATGGAATTTGATCACCTCTGTGGTTTTTATTTTGTGCGCTATAAACAAAAAAAAGACTGACAATTTTGAAAAAAAAAAAACACAATATTTTTTACTTTCTGCTATAAAACCAATATAATATCCAATAAAAAAATTGAAAAAAAATCGAATTTCTTCATCAATTTAGGCCAATATGTAAAAAATACCAATAAGCGTATATTGATTGGTTTGCACAAACATTATAGCATCTACAAACTTTGGGATATATTCTTACTGGTAATGGTGGCAATCAGCAACTTATTGCGAAACTGCGATATTGAGGAGGACAGTCGGACACTAACTGATACTTTTGACACTTTTTGGGGACCAGTGACATTAATACAGTGATCACTGCTAAAAATATGTACTGTCACTGTACTAATGACACTGGTTGGGAAGGGGTTATTAAAGGGTTAAATGTGTGCCTGACTAGTGTTTTAGTTTACTGTGGGAGGTGCTTTTACTAGGGGAAGGCATGAATTCTAGTCCCTACAGGAACACAGGATCCATGCCTTACCTACTGACAGAACGGCGATCTGCCTTGTTTACAAAGGCAGACCGCCGCTCTGCCTCTGTGCTGGACAATCGGCAGGTGCCAGCATACATCGAGTCCACGTTACCCGCAGATCAGCTCCCGCTGTGCATGTGGGCCCCAGACCGGCACATAGTGCCACCTTGCCACTAGACATGTGCATGACGAAAACATTTATTTTGTTTTGATTCGTTAATCTAGTTATTTCGCTTAGTTAAATTCAGTTGATTCGTTCAATTCGTTTTCGAAACTCGTATTCGGAATTCGTATTTGGAATTTTCTGAATTTTCTTCGAAATTACAGATTTTTTTAGATTTGAACCGATCAAATCGATAAATGCTTGAATTGGATGAAATTAAAATGTTATATTGTTTTCAATTCAAATGCAGCAAAGTGAACAAGCAAAAGAAAAATCTTCATCAAATGATTACAATGACTCTTTAACTCACCTTTGGCTTAACAAAAACAGCATTATTTCGAAATGGTACTCTAATAACACATGCAGTCTTTGATTTCAGCAATATGTGTAGTGAGAATTCGACTGGAGTTCAATGTAAAATTCGATTTGAATTTCAGCCCGAATTTCATTTACGTTATTCGGAGCATAAATTGTTTATATTGTTTATATTGTAAATCGGGTATTCGGATATATCATATACATTACAGATCGGAATGTAGCCTATTGAATGCCTCGGTACATGAGCCCTTAAAGTGCAACTGAACTAATTAAGATCAGCTTGTATACTGTGTATCAAAACTAATAGCAGGAATACACGATAAGAATATCGCCCGAAAATTTCCATTCTGCGAACGATAGGCCAATTTTCTCGTTAATGCCCAACAAGTAACACCCGATATCGATGATTGAACGAAAAAGTTTGATTAAAAAAGCTGAAAAATCGCGTTGCATCGTTTGACAAGGAACAATATTCTATTTGTTGGTGTGACGGTCGTCAGTAAAAAAATCTCTCTCTCTTTTTCTCTCTCTCTCTCTCTCTCTCTCTCTCTCTCTCTCTCTCTCTATATATATATATATATATATATATATATATATATTAATGTATATATACATATAGAGAGAGTGTATTCTTTCCTTGTCAAAAATATTTTATTATAGCGTTCAGTAAGGAAATAACAATGTACAAATAACATATTACAGTAATAATACATTCATGGGGAAGAAGCTCAATAACGTATACATAAGGAAACTAATAGTCCATCCTAAAAGATGATAAGATAATGACAAGAACTAAATAAAGGTATTATCAAGATATTGTGCATTATTATAAGAGTGTATTCTTTCAATGTGTACAGACTCCCCTATTATGTGCATTATGATTTAATTAAATAAAACCATATACCATGTGTATTTTGTTCTTCCCATATTTTCATATAAAAATAATAGAATAAATAAAATAAGAATTAATAACCGTTGTCTTTTGCAACAGTAGCCAACAATTTGAAAAAAAGAGCCTTGATTCATTGTCGTTGCCATCAGAGTTCACATTTCAGTATGTTTGGTCTGCAACTGGAACACCCTATCCATTCACATTTAAAGTGAACTCATACCATGAGGCATGTGGTTGCCATAATCCCTGATAATAATTAAATGAAAAAACCTCTGCTAAAGACAAATGCATAGTGTTAGAAGAGAGCAGGGAAAAAGCATAAGGAGAAAAGGTTACCATACATCGTACTTACTATTCGGATGTTTCCTGTATAGAATGTAAACACACCTAACACCCCGCTCAATATTTTAGACCTCCTTCAGCTACACGCTGAGGAGGGGAATGACACCAAAACGGCGTCCTTGGCGTCCTATTTATGTATGTGTTTCGAGTACCGTACCGCCCCGTCACGTGATCATGCTGACGTGGCACGCTAAGGCGCGCCGCATCATCAATGACAAGCCGTGCATTCGACATACAATATGTCCAAGCACGGCTCGTTGTCACGGTCACCTGGACACTAATGCGCTCCGCCCACTGCAAGATGCAATGACGCGTCCCGCACCACACGCCATCCATATACATACATTTTTTTTTATATAAATAATCACACTGAAGACATCATGAAAAAAATGTTTTATTGTGTGCCTTTATTTTAAAGGGTCATAAAGGTAGCCCATAATTACCAAAACATGTGGGTTTTGTATAAAAATTACAACAAAATAAATATAGAGCAGTGTTTCTCAACTCCAGTCCTTAGGGCGCACCAACAGGTAATTTTTTCAGGATTTCCCTCAGATGAAACGGCTGTGGTAATTACTAAGGCAGTGAAACTGATTAAATCACCTGTGCAAATAAATGGAAGGCCTGAAAACATGAACTGTTGGGGCGCCTTGAGGACTGGAGTTGAGAAACACTGATATAGAGACACAATAAAAATATATATTGTGACAGTAGGAGATACTGTCACGGTAAAATTGCTAGTTTGAGGGACACAGGGTTTGCACATTTGCTTGGTGCAAGACTGCAGAGCAAAGGTGTGGACTGGAGAAGACTGCTTTCACAGCTTTCTCAGGGTTTTGGTATTCCGTCATGGGCCTCTGTAGTTTGGAGATTCCACAGTGTCTTGGGTGGGACGGGATCTCCAACCCTGTGTCCAAATTTTGCAGATGACCAGCAGGGTGTGTGCTCAGGTGAGCACAGCCCTTATAATGAGTTTATGGGAATACCTCAGGGCTCCCAGTTGGAGACTGCTCCACACCAATAGACAATAGGCCTTCAGGAGTCAGAGGGGCTGCAGGAGGCAGCCAAAACGTGTGACTGCAAAAGGCAGTGCAACGGCCTGAGGACTAAGGCCAGAGCGGAGCTGTGGGCGCTAAAGTGAAGCCATCCAAATTGAGGAATCCTGTGGTCTGTGTGACCAGGATAAAGGGCAGAGGTACTACTAAAGGGAGCCAGGTGGGCTAGCATTTTTTGTCGTGTTTATTTGCTGAAGAAGAACCCCTGCATGAGAAAACCTTTATGTTACAGACTTTTATTTGCCTTTTTAATAAAAATGGGCTACCACGCACTTATGTATAGTTCCTGACTGGCTTGAATCACTGATGAACGCATCTGCCATATGAGCTAATGGTCTCCGATATCACACACACATATATATATATATATATATATATATATATATATATAGTGCAACGGTATGCATTGTAATGGAGACATAACACTCACAACAATTAACAAATAGTGAAAATTTGCCAGATTTAGAAGTGCTACAGTGCTTTATAAAACACACTGATTAAATAAGCCTTATCAATGGGAAATGGAGTCATGGTATAAGTTGTTCTTATTTCTATCTACAAGTCCTTGCAGGTTAATTTGGGGACATCTGTATGCCATAGTGGCAACCTAACTTCTCATATAATCCAGAGATGCAATGGGAAGTTAAAGCAGAGCCAAAAAAAATATTTTAAATCTTTGCATTGTGCAAAGGTATGCATAACGGAGACATAAGGCAACAATCACTAATAATTAACAAAAGGTGCAAATAAAGCCATATTTTGAAGTGATTACTAGTGCTTTAAAAAAACACAAAGATTCCACAATCATGATCAATGAGAAATGGAGTTAAGGGGAAGGTGTTTAATTAAGTGTCCAAGCGGGGGCGTGGTTTACGCATGGCGCTGGTCGGACGCTTCTAGACAGAGCTCCTTCCTTATCCTGGCCTAACACCTCTGGCAATGCCTGCTAAAGCAACTAAGTCACGTACCAACACGGGTAAGAGGACAGGGAACCTCACCGCTGCCTCGATTGCCTCCTCGGGCTCCATTAAAATTTTCCTAGCCTCCGGGAAACACAACCCTAGTGTGCGGCCTTCCCAAGCCAGAGCCTCGAGGTCTTGTGGATCACGCTCTGAACACACAGCGTCACCACGTGAGAGCTCCCCGGCATCCTCCTACGGATCGGAGCTGATGGAAGACCCCGGCTCCCCAGCTGGCTCCGAAATGTCATCGCTGGTAAGCGGCTTAAAAAGGGAGATGGCGGGGATGTTTCGGAACCTTGAAAAATCTCTCAAAAAAGACATTGCAGCAGTCCTGACGGACATGTCGCACTTATTGGAGAGAGTGGAGGAAACGGAGAAAAGACAGGACTCACAGGCAGCCGCCATTAAAGAGCTGCAGACTGTTGTCAAAAAGCTGGCCATTGCTCACCTTTCCTCACTCTACAAATTATAAGATTTAGAGAATAGGAACCGGAGGAACAACCTGCGCATCAGGGGGTTGCCCGAGGCAACCAGAGACTCTGACCTAGAACCCACAGTTCGGGGCATTCTGAACACGATCTTGGGGAAAACGGTCACAGACCCCCTACGCTTTGATAGAGTGCACATGGCACTTCGGCCTCGCAATCTGGCCTCGGACCTTCCGAGAGACGTGGTGTGTCGCCTGCACTATTTTGAGGAAAAAAACGCCATCATGCTGAAACTACGCGGCACACCGAATATTGATTTTGATGGCGCCATTCTGCACATATTCCCTGATTTATCCAAAGAGACTCTTGAAAGACGCAGAGCTCTAAAACCGCTCTTAGATCACCTGAGAGGTGACGGTGTGACATACAGATGGGGCTTTCCTGCCTGCCTTATTGCAACCAAGAATGGCCGATCCTCCACTCTGAGATTCCCAGAAGAACTACAGACCTTCTCACGAGAGGTTAGCATACCGCTAGTCGACCTTCCTGGCTGGCATGAGGGGATCCCTGATTTTTCAGCTATATTAGACCAGGAATGGAAAAGTTCTCTGCTTAAAAAGAAGCATCCCAGGCTCCGCTAAAAAGAATGGCTGAGCCCCACAGTGCTCTATACCGATCAGGTATCTGTATCTATCTCTTCTCGGTTGATCCGACGCTTTTGCTTGAATTCCATTCAACAACTTCATAATGCAAAGCTGCCAGGAGGAGGAATAATCTCTTTCAGTTATAGGAAGGTGGCCCACTTTTTACACTGACTAAGCTCTAGTGGCGGCTTCCTCTAATACTAGTTGTTTTCCGTTATATTTTTATGTTCAGTTCTAAGTTTTCTAAGATCCAAATTTGATGCCAGAGGTTCATGTGACATTTTGATATAACGTAGTATTAGGCCAGGACTGGACGGGCTCCATGGGAGTTTCCCCAGGTCCTACTCGTTATGAGTGTGAGACACTCTTGTTGCTGGTACACCGCCCCCCTGCTTTTCTTTTGGGGGTGTGGTGGAGAATGTCCCATGTGTTTTCACGGATGCTCCCTTCACCAGGAGCTTCTGGGACACTCTCTCACACAATCCCTCACGGGAACACTGCAAGATTTTGCGTGACTTCGAATGGACTCCCAATAGTTTGCTCATGCTGTTTATCATGCTGTTTTACCCATATGTTTTCCTTCCCTATTACTTTCCCACCCCCTCCTTTTTCTCTCAGCTCCCACCTATTTCTCTCCCTTACTTTCTCTGGCATGAATGGTACCGCGGGCTGAGAACGCACATTTTGACACTCCGATGGCTGCTTTAAATGTCACATCGCATAATGTAAGAGGCTTGAATCATGCTGCCAAACGACACCAGCTGCTGCGAGAACTGAAACAAGCCTCTAGTTCAATAGTGTTTCTCCAAGAAACTCACCTCACCCACCCACACCACTTCGGTGAGGCTCTTCTCTCCATACTTTTCAAAATGGTATTACAGCCTCTCAGATACCAATAACACAAAAGGCGTCGCCATCGGATTGCATCGAAATGTTCCCTTTCAGCTTGAGGAAATGTTTTCTGATGTAAATGGTAGGTTTTTATTTTTAAGGGGTACTATAGGCAACACTCGGTGCACTCTGGCAAATGTTTACAGCCCAAACTCTAACCAACCGATTTTTCAATCTCAGATACTGTCTAAGCTAGCAACTTTCGCCAAAGGTATCACTATTTTAGCAGGTGACATTAATATGCCTTTAGACCCCATATTGGATACGTCCCAAGGTCGGTCCACCATCTCATACAAAAAGATAGCTTTTATAAAAAAAAAAAATCCTTGACCAACAACTCATTGACGTATGGCGCACCCTCCACCCCAAGGGTAGAGACTACTCTCTTTACTCTAAAACCCACCACTCTTATTCTAGGATAGACAACATATTCCTTGACCACTTCCACTTACCCCTGTTAAAGTCAGCCACCATAGGGACTGCTACCATATCTGACCATGCTCCGGTCTTTATGCAACTAACCATTCCCTCCCTGACCAAACGCACCACCAATTGGAAGCTTAATGAATCCCTTCTGACTAATTCAGTGGATGTGGCCATCTTGGGCACTGCACTGAAGCAATGCTTTTTAGAAAATGGAACTGCTGATGCCACTCCCCCTTTGCTATGGGAAGCCCACAGGGCCACAATGAGAGTTAAACTCATAGAGCTAGGGGCCAGGAGAAAAAAGGAACAGTCCAAACAACTCCAGGACCTGACGGCACAAATAGCTGACCTCGACAGGCAACACAAATTGTCCATGCATAAAGCCCATCTAGCAGCCCTGACACAGAAAAGGGAAGAACTCACTGAGTTGTTGAACTCTCAAACTAAGAGACAATTCCAAATTTTCTCTCAAAAGTGGTATGAGTGGAGGGACAAACCTGGTAAGCAACTGGCTTGCTCTATTAGAGCGAAAAAATCAGCCTCATTTATCTCTAAAATTCAAACTTCTTCGGGCACCATGGTACACTCCTCCCCTCAAATTGCCAAAGCATTTCAGGACTACTATGCTGAACTCTATCATGTCAAGGGCGACCTAGATGGGCTTACACCTGCAGTAAAGCGTCCCGCATTTTGACTTACCTAAAACAGGCCAACCTGCCCAGATTGTCTCGACAATCTTTTAAACAATTAGAAACGGATTTCACGACAGAAGAGTTCCAGGCGCGTTAAAAAGTACCCCGTCTGGCAAAGCACCTGGGCCAGACGGTTTTACTGCAAAGTATTATAAAAGCTTTGGCGAGATCTTACTACCCAGACTGACAGCGTATGCTAACTCAATTTCAAACACTACGGGTTATAGACCAGAATCCCTCTCAGCTCACATCACAATTATTCCCAAACCAGATAAGGACCCCACACTTTGTGCCAGCTATCGCCCTATTTCCTTATTAAATCTTGATCTCAAACTCATGGCCAAAGTAATGCCAACTAGGCTCCTACCGCTCCTCCCCAACTGGATCTCGGCTGACCAAACAGGATTTATCCCTACTAGAGAAGCCAGAGACAACTCTCTTCGTACCCTCTCACTGATACACCATGTCCGGAGGAGTTCCCAGTCCACCCTTCTTCTTTCGACAGATGCTGAAAAGGCTTTTGATAGGGTGGACTGGGACTTCCTCAAGATGACATTACGACATTTTGGATTGGGACCTAAGATGTTTCACCGCATAGCATCCTTATACTCTTGACCAACAGCCCAGATCCGTATTAATGGTACACTGAGTGAGACCTTCACACTACATAATGGAACGAGACAGGGTTGCCCTTTTTCCCCCCTGGTTTTTGCCATTTCCCTTGAACCCTTTCTAGCACACATTAGACACAATGACAGTATCCAAGGAATTAAGGTAAACACCAAAGTCCATAAATATGCCGCATATGCGGATGATATCCTCTTCTTTGTCCAACAACCCCACATTACTCTACCAAACATCATGTCAGCTTTTCAGACCTTTAAAGCTCTCTCTAATTTCAAAATTAATTTATCCAAATCTGAAATCCTTAACATTAATATCCCTCCCACATCTGTTGCACAACTAAAACCTCAATTTCCTTTACAATGGCAGTCGAACACCTTGAAATATCTTGGTATCTTCCTCACGCCTGACCCCCAGACCCTCTTTAGACACAACTACATCCCTCTCCTCAACAACATCAAATCAGACTTACGTCAATGGGCCTCCCACCTACACTCGTGGATGGGCAAAATAAACATTGTAAAGATGAATATCCTCCCCTGAGTGCTGTTCATCCTCCAGATGTTGCCACTGAGTGTGCCTATGGAGCAAGTGTAGCAAGCTTTAAGCAATGTGGACTTGTCTATTATACCCTGGATTCCTTAAAAAAATAAAAATTAAGTTTTCAAGCCCTTGCAGGACATCTGTATGGCATTATACAATAGTGGACACGTAACTTCACTTTGCAACTCATAATATCCAGAGATGCAATGGGAAGTTAAAGAAAGATTCCCAAATGGAGAGTAATGAGGGCAGATTATTATTTGCTTACCATCACTTTCACATGATAAGCAGAAAGCTGTATCTATTTTTCCAAAGCTGTAGATGTATTATATCATTGATTGACATGAAAGAGGATTAATGACAACTATTTTGTAATATAACTAATTGCCATACATTGATACTAGACATATGTATCAATGTATGAACATGAGTGCAAAACCAAACATCAATTTGTTCACAAATATACTGATGCAATGAAATTTATGTAATGATAGAAATACATGATCAACCGATAGCTGCCTTGACTGATGGCAGTCTCAGCAAGCCCATGAGATGGCCGTTTCCCGCCCCTCCACAGCTCATCGCTCCAATGAGCATGGAGGATCAGAGCAGTAGAGATGCTGACTGACAGGCAGCATCTATCAGCTTGGGGAGGACAGAAAACCGAGCCATCAGCAGGGTTTGGTGGCTCGGTTCTCAGTGCAGAGGCACCAAGGGACAGCTGCAGCATCGGTCTGATGCTGCATCCACCTAGGTAAACTATGAATATAAAAAAAAAAAAAAACATATTTCTCTATTAAGTAAAATTAGACAACAGTTTCTAGAACATTTGCACATTTCTTTACACAATAACTATTATATAAATCCTAATCAAGAGGTTTTTGCTATATGTAATGGAGACAAACACATAATGTAGAATCATTATCCATAAAACTGCTGTCCAAAAATACTTCCATAATAATAAATGTTATTTATAGGTTATAAAACATTAGGATAGTTTCGTTTTAATACCACACATTGCAAAACGCACAACATAAAACATTGCAACCATGAAATTCTAACTAGACCTTGTTTAAGATATCAACACAGTCCTTAAGTCTTTGTTGCATAGCTGTGAGTGAATCTTGCATGTCTTCCATTAATGCACAACATTTCAGCAGCTCAACGGTGAGCATGGCTGCAGTAGCAGTATCCAGCATATGACCTAAAAAATAAAAAAAAGGAAAAAATTTGTGGTGGTATATTATATAATATATATGTGGGGGAAAACAAATTGTTACCTCATCACTATTTGGAAAAAGATTAATAGGGGGCGCTAATAATAAGGTGAATTAAACCAAAAACTTAGTCCAAAAACTCCTAAGTGAAAGGTTGTTACCTTAGACTATGTTGTATAAAAGTGACACAGCCTAATGCTAATGTGATTAATCATACAAAAACAATATTCAGAAAACCAACAATCAAAAGAACAATATACCTGCTGTGAAGATATCACTAATAATAAAAAGGACACAATTATACACACACAGAAACAGTAAAACCTGGAACGTAGTGACAATAAAGAAATAAAATGTCCTATATCAATTGACTTTGAATAATCAAACCAAAACAAATAAATAACCAACAGAGAAATTAATAAATGTCCTGTGGAATAAACATTGATGAGAAGTCTTCCAATACTTCAAATAGAACACCTTCACCGGCTAGGATATCACCCAAAGTGCTCAGTAGATAGGTATCTGCTTACCAGATGATGTTGACCTTTTTAATGAAAAAAAGGTCAAGATGGGCCTTGGCAAGATAATGCTTGCTGCAAGGATGGAGACTATGGACTGGATCAGTCCCTCACACCAATAGGAGTCTCAGATGGGATATATTTAAAAAAAATGTGGAGGATGCCAAAATAGTGTAATTCCATTTATTAATAATAGTAAAAATACAAAAAAGCCAAATGGCTGCTTACTTTAAAAGTACCATCGCCTGGCACCGAGGCTGAAGTGCATGTCTAGAGGGTGGATAGATGTCCCGCAGTAAGTGCTGGTAGCTGGCGTGCATTCCACCTGTGACGGCGAACAACCAGTGGGACTGGAAGTGAAGAAATTGCATGACCAAGAAACGCCTCGACGTACGTTTCCTTTTTGTACATTATCAGGAAGCGTACTTGGTCACTAGGGGCATGGGCTTAAATAACATTAGCTGATTCACATCAGAGGAGGAGACTTAAAAAATTAACAGCATCAGTGCCGGTTGTGAGCAGGCATAAGGACTTACATTATAAAACATAGCATAAAAGACATAGAAATTAAGTGTTTAATGATTTTTGGAAACACAAAAATATAAAAAATGATTAAAAACTTGAAATCAATCGCACAAAAGTATATTAATAAACATAAACACCATCTCTACTGCCAATTTAGGAGTCCACGAACTGTGATTTGGAGCTCTATGTCTGATAGTAACCTCCTTCTCTTATCAGTTAATATAGCCCTTGGCTCCAAATCCTTTCATGAGTACGTAGGAGGCATGCTTTCAGAGTTATTTTTTTTTATTATTAAAACAGCATGGGTTGAAATTTACTAAGTAAGTGTTACCCCATTTTAGGTGCTTTAAATGTGAACATTATTAAAAATGAACTATCTGTGTTAAAATAAATGTGAAAAACCCAAAAAGCACCCAAAGTCCTAATAACTATTCTCATCTTCAAATAAAGGAAAATAGAAACTATCCAAACATTGCAGAAACACCACAGATGATTACAAAATACAAAGCTGCAAAATCACACTTTAATCATAACAACATCTAAACATCTAAACTATTACCTGTCACTCCAGGTTTGAAACACATATCGTCCACTTTTTCAATATTATAATCTTGCACGATTTCTGGGTAATTGTTTCTTCTTCAGAATTGACAATCTTTTCCTGTTCATAAACTCTAGGACGCTTTTGGGATGATTTTCTCTGGTGCTGGCCTGTAAATCAAAAGAATTAAAAGACATGTATGAAGCAAAATAATATACTAAACTAGATATACGTAATCAATTTTAACTGGCAATTTTGATGAAATGCATTAAAGCGCTAGTAGGTTGGGACTTTAAAGGTGCAAAATCATTGATCAAATATATTGTATAAAAAAATAAAATAATATTTTGAGAAGCAAAAACAAGAATTAATTCATTAAAATATACATGCACAGCACAGTCATGATGTCCGCATCCGGTCATCTGACCAGATAGATGGTATATGTATGCAGCGGAATGACGCTGCGGGAACCGAAGGACACAAGTACGCCGCTAGATCTCCTACAGGTAACTGTGAAGTTTGCTTAAACCTCCATAAATGGCTTTTTTGCACTCCACCAGTGGCAATTGCAATTGTTAAGCTGCTGTTGGAGGCATAATATATATATGTACATTTTTTCTTTATTTTTTCTTTGCCGGTATTGTCGGGCAAGTTATAATTATAATTACCACTAATTATTTATCAGATAGCCTTAAAAGTAGGGCTGTTACTGATTAAAATTTTCGTGTTTGATTAATCTTTTTTTTTTTTTAAATCGATTTATCGACTAATTTTGATTAATTATAACGCACATACAGATCCAACTACTTTAGCTGATCTCCTTGCATTGCAACTCTGCATTAGTCAGTGGTAAATGTGGTATACACTATATACAATCACCCAACACTAGTTAGTTTCCACAATCCATGACTTAACTTCACAGTTCACAAATACGTTTTAAATTCAAACTGTAGCACTGACGTAAGAAATCTTTTTTTCCACAGTAGCGTGACAATCCCTCAACCTCCTGTCTAACTAATCACTCTCACCTTATGGCATGGACCCCTGTGCAAACAGGTGGTCATGCAAGAGGGTTTTAAAAGGGTTAACACGGACCATAAACTTCTCTTACGTCTCCTTAGATCTCAGCAAGGATGCCAGGTCATGGGTAGAAAGAAAAGATCGAAGTGCTCACCGCTTAAGTATAAGATTTCATTTTTGTGTTCAAACACAAACTACTCACATAAAGATGATAAAAACACAGCATGTAAAGCTGACAATCGTGTTAGTTCCGTAGGGCAGCAGCGGGTGACGCCATGCGTAGCTCCTCCCCCGTACGCGTTACGTTCAATCAGAACTTTAACGTCACCGGACTCCTCCCCCCTTCCCTTCGTTAGCAGACAAAGGCACTTGGGGAAGGGGGAAGGAGTCCGGTGACGTGGATGTCTGACGTCACCGGATCTCCGACGGAACTCCCTAAAGACCTGTAAGCCGGCGGAGAGGTGAGTACCAATCAAAAGAATTTTGAATGATCAAAAAATTAATCGATCAATCGAGGAATTAATCTTTAATTTCCACAGCCCTACTTAAAAGCATACCTCAGCAGAAGGAGGTGCGTGGCCCTTGGTATCAGGTCAGCTACAAAACCCAATCAAGTAAGTTGAGCTTACTCAAACTTTTGCCCCTTGGTTGCTGGGAAGGACAATCCATCATTCCTCCTCACATCCATAGGACACTCAATATTCTTTTTCCTCCTTTTTTAGTTGGCCTGTATTTGCCATCTGTGGCCACCTTTGACGCTGGAGGGGGGGGGGGGGGGGGGGTTCCTGACACAGCTGAACATCTAACCATAATTATTTCTATTGAGAATTGTTTGTTGACTAATAAAGTTTGGATTTTAATAAAATCTTTACAATTATTTGGAGTGTATTTGCTGATTATTATATTGGAAAAAGAGAGTAACAAACTATATCTCATGCTACATCCTCTCAGTGCTTTTTTTTTTTTTTTTTCCAGACCTTTTTCAGGAAACCATTGAGATGGTTGTGTGTGCAAATCCCAGTAGATCTGCATTTTATAAAATACTCTGAGAAGTCTGGCTGGCATCAAAAACTATGTCATGTTAATGTCATGTTAATTCCCTTTCTTCCCCATTCTGATGCTCGGTTGCACTTTAGCAAGTTGTCTTCATCCCGTTTAGATGGCTAAATGCGTTGAGGACCTTTTTTGTTGTAGTTACCAATGTTCCCAAGCAATTGAAGAGGTGAATGTAATAAAGTGGACAGTGAGTGTTTTGTCATATACATATATCAAATAGAGCACATTTGGGAGGAGAAATAATATATGTATAGGGAAGTGACAGTGCATGTCATCAGCATAAATTAGATAATAAATAAGGAGCAATGTGTAAAATTGAATGGGGATGAATAAATGACATTACAAACTTTTACTGAATATATTAAAATAGCTGGTTGCATAGTCATCTGGTGAGAACCATTATTTGACACATAACACAAGTTTATCTGGCTAAACTTATCTGCATACAGCTATTTACGTTATTTACGAAAGGCAAATCCACTTTGCACTACAAGTGCAAACTGCACTTGAAATTGCACTGAAAGTGCACTTGGAAGTGCAGTTGCTGTAAATCTGAGGGGTAGATGAGGAGGAGCTCTGCTGATTTTATTATCCAATCATGTGTAAGCTAAAATGCTGTTTTTTATTTTCCTTGCTTGTCCCCCTCGGATCTACAGCAACTGCACTTCCAAGTGCACTTTCAGTGCAATTTCAAGTGCACTTTGCACTTGTAGTGAAAAGTGGCTGTGCCTTTAGTAAACAACCCCCAATATGTTATCCTGCCAGTCCACAGCACCACTACCAACAAAGTAATTCATGTAATCTATTCTGTTTTACCTTGCTGCTTGTGTTGATAATCTTGGGTGAGAATTTCCAACTGGTGTCAGGATATCTGGAGTATCATCTGTTCGGGCAGAAGAACTTGGAGGAGATTCCAATCTTTCTGTATCTGCTCCTGTATGTGCTCCAGAAGATACATATTTTGCAGCATTGCATCAAAGAAAATTGTGGAGGGTGCAACAACAAAGCACTACTTGATCTATTTTATGTACAGACAAATTGTTTGTGGTAAGGAAAATGCGGAATCTGTTAGCCAGGATTCCAAAGGCATTTTCAACTACTATGGATTATGCTGAAAAATCCTTTATAGTTGTAATAGAAGCATCCAGAGTGTGCTGTGGGGGAAATTTGAATATGTTTCCCATCTATCGCTCTGCCACAATTTGGGAAGTTCTACTGTTCATTAAATTGCTTTGCCGTTTCAATCCAATCCTCTTCATTTGTTGGAAGCTATGGATACATAACAAAAATTGTAATTATTATAACTTTAAAAATATGATAGTTTTTTTCATCTACAAAACATTGTTGCTTATCACCTACACATAAGAACATGTGGATTATATTACCTTAAAGCGGTTCTGTACCCATTTCATTTAGTAAATCTCTTTGCCTTCCAAATCAGGCAAAGAGTACTAAATGAAATGTTTTTTTTTTTTTTTTTTTTTTTTTACTTACCTTGTAATTGAAGACTTCCGGTCTTCTCTCTCTGCGGCGGCGGGCGGGGTCTCTGCGTCGATCGTCGTCACGGCGCACTGTCTCCTGGGATCTGGTGTCATTGATCCCAGGAGTCAGTGCGGGCATCTTCCGAAATCTCGCGAGATTTCGGCCACATCTTCCGAAATCTCCCGAGATTTCGGCCACATCTGCCGAAATCTCGTGAGATGTCGGCAGATGTGCCGTTACTGCGCACGCGCGAGTAACGGCGGTGCATGCTGGGCCATCTAAAGTTCCTGTGGGTGTTTCACATGCCCACAGGCAAGATGGCCCCCAGCACTAAAGAAGAAGACGAGGAACTTCATCGGACGAAAACCGGCGGCGATCGAGATGGAAGATGGAACAGGTGAGTCCCCTAATAAAGGTAAGCATACTTTATATTACGTCCTAAAAAAAAATTTTTTTTTTACAGAGTGCAGAACCGCTTTAATGTACTCCTTCTGAAGGACCTTGATAATTGCACAGCAAGTCTCAGGAATAATCCTTCCCAGACGTTGAGAGGATATTCCGGTACTGTATTCCAGGTCCTGCAGCCTTCTTCCAGTTGCTAGGAACCTCAGAGTGGCAATAAGTATTTGCTCAGCAGTGATGGAGTGCCGCATAACTGTGTCTTGCTTTCGAATATGTTGACCAACCACAGATAATAGTTGTTGGAAACAGGCATCAGACATCCTCAGGTAGTTTTTGTAGTCATCTGGATTGTTCTCTTTCAACTCTCAGATTAGTTTCATATATGAATATTGATCCCTGTTCTGCAGCCACTGTTTGGTCCACATTCTTTGCTTTCTAGTTCTCTTTTGGCAATATTTATGGATGGCCAAAACACCAAGTCCAATAATGCAAATTTTTGACCTCTGGGCCTCATCCATATTGAATCTAAACCGTAGGTTTGTGAACACACACACACCGAACATACACTATGAACGCACGTTGATGCTTCCACTACGAAATCCACGGATATTTCGGTTCCGATGTCGGTCACTTCAACGGATTGCGCAGGAACATTCGTGCTGAGTGGAAAGGTGTGGCTACAAGGTCACACACACACTACATCACTTCTACTTGTGCGTGACATTTCAACACTATGTATTAAATCGATTGCTTTATTAACAATTTTTTTCAATGCGTCAATGTGGGCAATGATTTCAACCAACGAACGCTGTTTTGTTCGTAGGCTGTCGAGCCATTGACCGATTTTCTAACCGTGTATTCCAGCTTTAAGTGTGTGGAAAGGTATTACAGTACAAGCCCCCTGCTGCAGGCTCTCTATCAGATGAGGACGTGCCCTTCTATACAGCATGCTGGCAGGGGACAGGCTTTTCTAATCAGTCTGTGGATTTTTAAAAAACATTAAAGCCCCGTACATACAATCAGATTTTCTTACGGGATGTCAGGCTGTTGGCAGAAAATCCGACTGTGTGTATGCTCCATCGGACATTTTGCGGACTTTCCACCAACAAATGTTGGCTAGCATGTCTTCAAATTTTCCAGCAACAAATGTGTGTTGTCGGAATCTCTGATCGTGTGTACACAAGTCCGTCGGACAAAAGTCCAAAGTACAAACACGCATGCTCGGAAGCAGAAGCGGTTGGTCTTGTAAACTAGTGTTCGTAATGGAGAATTAACATTTGTGACGTGGCAAATTATGAAATCTCCAAATGCAGCGCACAATTCTCTTCTTCTTTAACCTCCCTGGCGGTATCATTATTTCAGATTTTAGGTGCTGAAAGCGGTACAATTATTTTGCATGGAAATTTGGCGTTTTATATTGTAGGCCTGCAATTCTTAGCATTAACTCACTTTAATATGTCCAAACCAGAGTCTAGTAGACATCCTGGGTATGATTAACAGAAAATCATAAATTATAATATAATAAATAACTATAAAAATGATTCGATAATGTAATCAAATCAAAAACACTGAAATTTGCTCAGTTGCAGAATTGTCGCTGTCATTTAGATTTAGTGTTTGATGAAAAATTTCCCCAAAAATCGCTATCGCTCAATTTTGCAAGTGATTCTATTTTATTATCGCTGTTTTCTAGCTGGTCTAAAAATCACTTTTGACATAAAGGGACACTTTTTGGTTGCTATGGACAATCTCCAAATTCCAGGCAGAAAAAATGTATTTATAATATAAAACTACATGCAGGGCACTGGACAGACTACTAGGGACACAGGGGATGTGTAATTTTTTATACAGTACTGTAATCTGTAAGATTACAGTACTGTATGTGTATTTGAATTTTTGAATTTGGCGCCGATCTCCGCTCCCGTGCGTCGTAACGTCGTTCAGCGGCACTCGGCACTGTGTGAATCGAGCGGAAGAGCTTGCACACACAGTGGGGAGACATCGCAGGAACCAGGGGACAAGGTAAGTAAGTCTCCCTGTATCCTGCAATGCGATCCCGAGTCTGGCTCGGGGTTACCTCTTATGGTACTGAAGTTCCACCCCGAGCCAGACTAAAACAAATTTTCAAAGGCTTTTTTTTTCTAGTGATATCAAGAATAATATTATCATGTTTTTTTTTTTTCTTGTTAAAAGTTTTTATTAAGCGTTAAACAATAAACAAGTATACATACATCTTAAGCTTAAAGGAATAACAGAAGTATATCATATGATATTTGGAGATACATAAGTGAAATAAATTGTACAACACAAGTATTTCCATGTGATTACAAAGATGTACACACATTTTGGTAAGTAAAAATAAATTCAGTTATAAATAAGGAATTGAAGTGTGAATGAGTTATACATTTTGCGTGTTTAAACTTTAATGAATAAATTAAGTCAAAATAAGTAAGAACTATCATCAGGTAAATTTTATACGCCTAAGCCGTAGTAAAAGGAAAAGTCGTTCTAGAGATAGGGATATAGGTATCGTCTGGGAAGATGGTAGGGATGGAATACTTTTATATGGTATTCTGGATATTTTTTATACTAGGAGTAATATAGTTTCAGCTAAAATTAAATAAGCAAAGGTAAGAAAATGTTCATCTCGCATTTCATATTGTAGGATCAGATATTCTGAAAGTATGGGGAGGAAGGAGGGAGAGTATCAGGAGTGTTAAAAGGATGCTTTCTGAGGACGCTCCAGGGGACCAGGGTATAACTGGGGGTGACCCTTCACTTATTATGGTGAGGAAGGATTACCTTGTAATATTGAGGGATCGTTCTGTAGGTCCCGAAAATCCTGAGATTTGGTAAAATGAATCCAACAAGACCAGGTTTCAAGAAATTGTGTTTGTGTTTCTCTAGATTGGTGGATTATTTCTTCCATGTGTACTGTCTTTTGAAGGCGGGTGA
Organism: Lithobates sylvaticus; assembly: GCA_028564925.1. Taxonomy (NCBI): domain Eukaryota; kingdom Metazoa; phylum Chordata; class Amphibia; order Anura; family Ranidae; genus Lithobates; species Lithobates sylvaticus. Next base: position 388,202,872 of record CM053026.1, read on the forward strand.
ACCAATCTTTCACAGTTGGTAAAAGTGTGGAACGCCAATTCCGTGGAATACACATGTTTGCAGCAGCCACCATATGCATCTGTAAGGAGTGTAAGTAGGTGCGTATTGGGCGTGCTGGGTAGTGTAAAAGGAATTGTGCTGGGGAATAGTCTAATTTGTGTGTTGTTACCATTTGTATCACTTTGTGAACGATCGCCCAGAAAGGTTGAATTTTACTGCAATGCCACCATATATGTAGAAGAGTTCCAGTTTCAGTACAACATCTCCAGCACATTGGGGAAAGTGATGGGTAAATTTTGTGTAATTTATACGGAGTATTATACCATCTAGATAATATTTTGAACGCATTCTCTTGTACGCAAACATTTAGGGAGCCTTTATGGGCGATCGTATAGATAAATTCCCATTTATTGTTGGGTATATGTAAGGAGAGATCTTTTTGCCATCGTTCAATATTAATCTGGTTCTGTGGTGGATGTTGGGGGAATAGTAAAGCGTATGAAAAGGAAATCAGGTGGCGTTGGGGTTCCATTTTAAGGCACATATCTTCAAATGGGGTAATAGGCCTGGACCATTCTGCAACGGCAGCTTGAGAGTTCAAAAAATGTTTAATTTGTATAAAGGACCAATAGGGCAGCACCTTAGGTTTGAGTATTTCAGAAAGGTCCGGAAATGAGAGAAGTTTATTATCCTTATAAAAATGCATGGTGCGAATGTTATCAAACGGCCATAAGTCTCTTAGATAGCAGGCCTTCATTCCAGAGGGAAACGAAGGATTCCATCTGAGAGGGGTTAGAGGGCCATTAGTATCTGATATCTTATATTTAGTACACGCTTGCTTAAAGACACGTAATGTGGGTAAGATTAAGGGGTGGTCCGTATAGTATTTGGATATTTTTGGGAAGTGTAGCCAAGGGGTTTGAGCTAAGGGTATCGGGGAGAAATGATTTTCTATTTTGACCCAATCTTTAACCGAGTTATGGACATTCCAATCTACAACCCTAGTAAGGTGACTTGCTATCTGATACTTGCGGATGTCGGGGATTCCCAATCCTCCTCGTACTTTTGGGGAGGTAAGTTTAGTATAATTTAGTCTAGGGCGAGTAGACCCCCAAATAAATTTCGTACAAATTTGTCTAAAGGATGTGAAAAAAGACGGTGGGATATGGACAGGTACTGTTTGGAGAATATATAGAAATCTCGGTAGAACGTTTATTTTGATGATGGACGCTTTACCGAACCAAGAAAAAAGGCCCGTCGACCACTTTTTAAAGTCTTCGGTAATGTTGTGCAACAAAGGCTGGCAATTTGCTGAATATAAGTCCGATAGTGAAGCAGTTATTTTAATGCCTAGGTAGGTTAGATATTTATTATCCCATTTGAAAGGAAAATTGTCCTGACATTGTTCACATTGTCTTAAAGGGAGTGAGATGTTTAAAGCTGTTGACTTTGCAAGATTTATTTGTAAATTTGATATGGATTTGAAATATTCTAATGTTTTAAAGAGGTTGGGTAGCGTGATCAGTGGTTCAGATAGAAATAAGTGTACGTCATCTGCAAAAGCAGCTGTCTTATATGTATTACCTTTTATTTCAATTCCCTTTATGTCAGGATTCTCTCTAATATTTCTCAATAGGGGTTCCATAGTCAAGATAAAGATCAATGGGGACAAGGGGCAGCCCTGACGTGTACCGTTGGAGACGGAGAAGGCGTTTGACAGGTGGCCATTTACCCTAACCCGAGCCGTGGGTGCGGAGTAAAGCATAAGTATAAAGTTAAGCATGCGATCTGGTAAACCTATATGTTGCAAGGTTGCTTTTATATAATCCCAGGCCACCCGGTCAAACGCCTTCTCCGCGTCCAAGGATAAAAAGAATCCTTTTTTTTTCGAAGAGATAAGCCAATGCTGAATATTTATTGCCTTCAGGGTATTGTCCCTTGCCTCCCTTCCCGGGACAAACCCTACTTGGTCCAAGTGAATTAGGTCAGGGATCAAGGGAAGTAATCTGTTAGCTAGTATTTTGGCATACCATTTTAGGTCAACATTTAATAGGGAGATAGGCCTATAATTTGTCACCAAGCATGGATCCTTTCCTGGTTTTGGGATAACTGTTATATGAGCTGTTATTAGATCTCTAGGGGGTTTTGCTGGTGTAGCATAAGTATTAAAGGTAGATATGAAAAAAGGAGTCAAGATATGATTATAAGCCTTGTAATATCCCACTGTCAAGCCGTCTGGCCCTGGGCATTTACCTGTTTTTAAGGAGTTTAGTGCGTTCTCTGTTTCCTCTAAAGTGATTGGTTTGTCTAGTGTTTGACGGTTTAAGTCTGATATAGGGGATGGACTATATTGATTGAGGAAGTCTGATATAATAGTCTTTCTATCTGGATTACATGTACGTGAATTTGTGTCCGTTTGGTTATATAGTTTGGTATAGTACTGTACAAATTGATCAGCTATGTCTGGTGTGGATGAGACCTTCTTGCCTTTAGTATCTGTAAGGGTGTGGATCGTGTTAGCAGATCTCTTCGATCTTAAAGCCCTAGCGAGCATTTTACCAGCCTTGTTACCAAACTCATAAAACGTTTTTAGGCGTAGGATGAATGATCGTTTCGTTTGTTTGTCCAACATTTCCATTAATTGTTTTCTAAGGATTATCAGGGAGGTTAGGGTATCTTGGGCAAGAGTTTGTTTATGTACCTTTTCTAATTTATAGATTCTGTTAGACAGATCATTAAAGAGTTTTTGTTGCAATTTACGTCTCTTAGCAGCAGCAGCTATGAGTATACCCCTTACAACGCATTTATGCACTTCCCAATGTATTGGTGGTGAAGTATCGGAGGCTAAGTTATTTATAAAGTATTGTTTTAGGCAGTTTTCTATTTCGCTATTAACCACTTGCCGACCAAGGACGTCATATGACGTCCTTGACTTTAAGTGGTGATATCTGAATGATGCATGCAGCTATTGGCATCATTCAGATATCATTTTTTCCGGCCGGCGATTCTGTGCACCATAAGAACGATCATAGCGGCAGTTCCGCCGCCTGATCGTTCTTATAGGCAGCGGGAGGGGACGCCATCCGGTGCTTCTCCGGGCTCTCCCGTGCCATCGGGGGCCCGGAGAAAGAATCGCTCGCCGCCGGATGACGAGCATAGAGATTTCCGGTGACCAGATGGTCACCAGTCATCTCTATGACCGTCGGAGGTCCGGGCGCGACGTTATGACGTCACGCCCGGTACCCGGATGTAAACAAAGCCGCGATCGCGGCTGTCAGCATGAGATCGGTAAAAAATTTTTTACCGATCTCATGCTTTCCAGCCTGGAGGAGAGATGTGGGGTCTTATTGACCCCACATCTCTCCATAAAGAGGACCTGTCAGATACATTCCTATTACAAGGGATGTTTACATTCCTTGTAATAGGAATAAAAGTGATCCAAATTTTTTTTTTTTTTTAAAAGTGTAAAAATAAAAAAAATTAAGTAAAATAAAAATAAATAAATAAAAAAAAAAAAAAAAAATTAAAACGCCCCTGTCCCCTGTAGCTCGCGATCAGAAGCTAACGCACACGCAAGTCCCGCCCGCATATGTAAACGCCGCTCAAACCACACATGTGAGGTATCGCCGCGTGCGTTAGAGCGCGTGCAACAATTCTAGCACTAGACCTCTTCCGTAACTCTAAACTGGTAACCAGTAAAAAATATTAAAGCGTCGCCTATGGAGATTATTAAGTACCGAAGTTTGGCGCCATTCCACGGTTGTGCGCAATTTTAAAGCGTGACATGTTTGGTATCTATTTACTCGGCGTAACATCATCTTTCATATTATATAAAAAAATTGGGCTAACTTTACTGTTTTCTTATTTTTTAATTCATGAAACTGTTTTTTTTTTCCCAAAAAAAGGCGTTTGAAAAATTATTGCGCAAATACCGTGTGAGATAAAAAGTTGCAATGACCGCCATTTTATTCCCTAGGGTGTCTGCTAAAAAAAAACGTACTCAATGTTTGGGGTTCTGAGTAATTTTCTAGCAAAAAAATGATGATGTTTACATGAAGGAAAATAGGCCAAAATAGGCCCGGTAGGCAAGTGGTTAATAGATTCATCTGTGAGGAGGGATGGATCAAGTTTCCAAGTATGGGTTCCGGGTAACGCATAAGGAAAAGACAAACAAATAGAGATCGGATGGTGATCTGATAGGTACATGGTGTCAATCGAGGTTGAGAGAAGGAAGGGTAAATCAGATTGAGTAATGAAAAAATAATCTATCCCAGAATATTTGTCATGGGGATTAGAATAAAATGTAAAATCTTTGCAGTCGGGGAACAAAGTACGCCAGGAGTCATGTAATAATAAAGATTGTAGTTCACCTTTAATTGCTTTAAGAGCAGAGTATGGGATGGATGATAAACCATTAGACGTGTCCAGTATGGGGTTTATGGGGATGTTAAAATACCCTCCTAAAATTAATGTGCCTTCTTGAAAATCAGCAAGGCGTCTGGTAATTTCCCGAAAAAAGGATACCTGACCGGAATTTGGGGCGTATATATTGGCCAACGTGATCTGTTTGCCTTTGAAAGTGCCTTTTAAAAAAAGGAACCTGCCTAATTTGTCAATCAAAGAGTCTGTAATAAGCATAGGGTTATGTTTTGCTAGTATAATGGATACTCCTTTAGTTTTGGATATGGGGTTTGTGGCGTGATAAGCTATAGGGTAATGAATATTGTACAGTTTTGGAGTGGAATCTCCCCTAAAGTGTGTCTCTTGGACGAAAATTATGTCTGCCCGGTTGCGTTTCATTGTCATTAATAGCTGGGATCTTTTTTCCGGCACATTCAAGCCTTTGGCATTGAGAGAAATAATTTTGAGAGGAGTATTTGGTAATGTAGGGTTTGGAGGAGCCATTTTTATGTATATGTGAACGTCGTTTTTTCTGTTATCAGGAAGAAAGCCAAGGAGATAAAGGAAGTATATGTATAGAGACAATACACCAGAATTATGTAGTTCCTTATAGTAGGTAAGTGACTGGTCCCCTGGAACGTCCTGTAAGGGGTTAAGGTTAGAGTCAAGGTAATGTAGGAGGGTATTAGACTAGGCCTTAGGGTAAGGTTAGGGAATATCAAGGGGGAACCGGTGGTAAGCGAGGACCTGCTCGCCTACTACTAAGGGATGGTTAGGGTACCGGTGAGAATCAGTGGTATACAGGTAATAGAAATTTGCTGTGTTACCAATAAAAGTAGCACCACTCTTTGGGGGACGACTAGGATGAGAATAGATGGTTTATAGGACTATGTAATACATCCCGTCAGACCGTAGACCCTCAATAAGAAATAACAATCTAAATGGTAAGTGAGTAGGGGGAAATTAATTGTAATTAGAGACATGGGTTCATTATATAGAAGGTAAAGATGTTATTGGACCTGGAGTCCTTCTGACTGTGAGAGCCAAGAAAATCGTGTATAATGTTGGGGATAGCATGAAGAAAACTAATGAACTGAGTGGGGTGTGTCAGAGACCTGTGGGCAGATATATCATGAAAATAATTCTCCCATAAAGGGAGTATATGTATGTGGTATTGTAAAAATAAAGTAGATGAGCTAAGATCCAAAGATTGTATCATCATGGATGGAAGTTAGCAGGTCTAATCAACTGGTTCTCCACAGAAAACATAAATGTGCAATGACCACTGAGGGATGAGAGAAAAAAAATACTAAACCTATATATATATATATATATATACACATATATATATGCATACATATAAGAAATTGACAACCGTCAGCAATTTTCAGGAAGAGTTCTTCTTGTGCTAGGTAAGGTGATATGTGGGTCAGTGCTTACAGTCTTATAATATAGACTGAATCTCTAAATAAAAATGAGCCCAACAAGAGGGGGAGAAAAGAAAGAAAAAAAAAAAAAAAAAAAAGAAAATTATCAAGGTATTTGAACTGTCTAATAGTTCAAGGACATCTGGGGATTTCCATGTATTCCCTAAATCTCCTATCCTGAATTATTCTCCATAACTAAGAATAGACTGTTAACAAATGTGTTTGATTCTCGTTTAGCCTATATCTTCATTTATATTAACTAAGCCATTACCTCAATGAGCTTATTCCTTGCTAGGTGGTAAAAGTAATAGATATGCAACATAAATCAAATCATGAGTAAATAAATAAGACTATATGAAGCATATATCTATCTGCACAATTTGCCTATACAATAACAACAGCAAAAGTAACCGGGTATTTGAGTTGTATAATGGCATAATGGAATTTAGGGAATTTCATGCATTCCCCATAGCTTCTATCCTCATTACTGTTTTATAACTGAAAATAGACTGTATATGAGTGTGCTGTATTCACACTCAATTTGTATCTTCATTTATAAAAACTAAGCTTATACACCAGTGTACCTGTTACTGACTAAGAGGTAAATGAAATAATTGTGTAACATAAAAAAGTACCATGAATGGATGATCATGACTATATAGAGCATTTCATTTTCAGTCTCGTGCCAAGCAGTCAATGGTATCTGGAGAGCTGTCGTTTTCTTGGAGAATGAAGAGGAGATAACCTGCAAACAAGCCAATAAAAAAAATTAAAAAAAGGGGGTGGGGAAAAAAGGGGAAAGGAAAAAGGGGGACCCTTATTTTTTAGAAAGACTCATCAAGGAAGAAGATCAAAAAGTTGATTCTTCTAAGATGATTTAGGGAATTATACTGATATATTATAAGTAACTAGTGGTCTCTGCGGGCTCTCCTTGGAAGTGGAGCGGATGTAGGACTGACTGATTGTAGAGGTGGTGTAACATTCACGTTCCTCCTTGAGATTGATGGAGATCTGCGTCTTCTGAAATGTGAGGCCTGCGTTTCCATCTGGTCTGATCTGCGTGGTTGAATGGAGAAGTTTGACAGTGGAAAGTCAGAATACCAATTAGGTACTGGGGTATACGGGATGTCAAGAATTTGACAGAATGAATCCAGGTCTTCAGGGACCCTTAAAATGGCTGTGCGCCCTTGATTAGTGGCTGCAAGGGCAAAGGGAAATTTCCAGCGATATGGTATATTTTTGGATTGAAGTATTTCTAATAGCGGGCGTAGATCTTTCCTGTGTCTGAGAGTTATTGCAGATAGATCTTGATATATAGATATTCTATTGCCCTCATATTCAATCGTGCGTTTAATTCTGGCCTGTTTTAAGATATCTTCCTTCAGCCTGTAGTCATTGATAAAGCAAATGACATCTCTGGGAGGATCTGTGTCCCTTCCTTTAGGTCTAAGAGCCCTATGTATGCGATCCATGTTAATGATTTCAATACACTGACTTTCCAGCAACTGACTAAAGATGGCTGACACTGTGGCATTAAGCTGGGTATTATCCACACTCTCAGGGAGGCCTCTCACTCTTAAGTTATGGCGTCTTCCCCTATTTTCGAGGTCCTTGACATGTCTTTGGATGTCCCTTAATTGCATAGTGTGTGTGCTTACCGTGGCTGTCACTTTCCTTAGTACCGAATTGTGTATATTAGTTTTTTGTTCCACATCCTGCATCCTTCCCGCCATTGCCTGTAGTTCCTGCCTTAGGTCTGTCATGGCTGCGGTGAAGGTGTCCTTGATGTCATTTGCCACAGCACGGAGGTCTTGTAAGGTGGGATGTTGTGAAGTACCAGGCAGAGCCTCTGGAGGAGTCATGGACGGAGTGAGTGTGATGCCGCTCTGCGCCTGTGAGGCGGCTGAGGTATTCGCCGCCATATTGGATCTCTGAGGCCTGGAGAGCTCCGGGACGCCGCGACTGCTCTGTGCCCCGGTTTGCCTCGGGGATCTAGAACGGGATGCCGAAGAGGTGCGGAAGGCAGTCCCCATGCTCGGTGAGACTTTGTTTTGTGCTGGTTCCCCGTTCAGGCTAGAGAGGGGCCACGGTCTGACGGAGCGCTTGGTTTAAGCGGCCATCTCTCCTCACGGCTAGCCACGCCCCCCATGTTTTTTTTTTTGTGTGTGCAAGTTACCACAACACCATTATCCCCTAGTTTATAAGATCAAAGATTCAACTATGTTGGTGTCCCTTGTCAATTTACATTGTATTTTTTAAAATGTAACTGCCTACTCCCAAACTGTCATTTGAAGTAAAACAAATAGTATAATTCTCCACAATTTTTTTATTGTGCATTGAAAAAACAAAAAAACAAAAAAAAATTAAACATGCTATCTGCCAATAGAACTTAACCAAAAACTGCATTCTATGCATCCAAAAATATAGAAAATATACCAAATCAAATCATTATTCAACCAAAAAAATGATGTCAAAGCAATAACTCCAAGGCCATATCTCTTCCAAATTCCGCAACATGTCTGGTTGATGAATGGCCTTTCAGAAACAAACTGAAAAGCACAAAATGAAAAGTGCGAATCAATACACACCAAACTTCAACTAACACGAAATTAGCAGAAGGAGCCCAAAGGGTGGCGCTAAAGAGCGTAGCGTAGTACGTCTAGTACATCACTAGGTTCGTAATTGTTGGGCAACATTTCTGTGACCATGTGTATGCAAGACAAGTTTGAGCCAACACCCTTCGGACAAAATTTCTGAGTTTTGTTGGCAGAAAGTGTGTGTATGAGGCATAAGACTTTGCACATCTTTTGTTTTTGGTAGACCTGGAATGAATGATATAGCTTATTTAACCTGAATATTCATTTGGGCTTTAAAGTAGAAGTCCACACTAACAGTAAAATCCCTGCATCTACAGACATCCACGATCTAACACTAACCTATCTAGCCCTGTAAAGAAGAAATCAGTATACATACCTTTTTTGAAGCCACTCCGATCCCACACTGAGCTGTGGGTGACGTCACTCCCCATTAATTCCACAGCCCTTGTCGGCTGTGTCCTCTGTAGAGCTTCCAACCACTGGAGACCGGATCGGCTTCAAAAAAGGTAATTATACTGATTTCTTCTTGACAGCACTAGATAGATTAGTGTTAGATCGTGGATATCTGTAAATGCAGAGATTTTAGTGTTAGGGTGGACTTACACTTTAAGATACTTACAACCCTGTCCAAAGCTGCAGTGGTTCACTTTTCAGAGGACTGTATAGCAGTGGCTGGATGGTGTTCAGGTAGAAATCCTGCTGCCTCCTAAATGTTTGCTTTTTTAATTTAATCCCAAAGGGGATTTTGATACCACACCGCAACCACAAGCCAAGCTTATGGCTCACTGTTGTGGCGGTGGCTCCTGTCAAATGGTCTTGAAGCAAAGCACCTCTGCTTTGGCATGTGTACAGCCCTGTATGGCTTTATTGTTAGAATTTAGGGGGTCTGGTAAAACTGTGGCTCTGTTGCCTGTTTTCACTGCCGTTTATGTGAAAGAGCTCTCAGATGTCCTGTACTGTAGTTTGAAAATTTTGTGAGATACAAACAAAACTATATTGCTACTGAAGATAGGTTACACATGCATGGTAAATGTTGTATGCTTTGAAAACCACAAATGGAATTTAGCCATTGTGCTATACAGTCCATAAGAGAGTCATGTCTACAATCCATGGGGCTTGTTTAATGCAGCCAGATACTCAATAATGATTATCTTCCTGCCATACTTACTACAAATCTTCAAAATGACTGTATACAACTTGAAGCACTAAAATACTAATGCTAATTCAGGAAATGTTGATAAGATGTCAGAAAGTTTGTTCAGTTTGACCTACTTTTCAATGCTACAGTATTAGGTTTTAGAAAACGGTAATTTGTGTTTATGGGTAGATCTGCAACCTTGAGTTAAACCTTTGGGGGTTATTTACTAAAGGCAAATCCACTTTGCAATATAAGTGCAAATTACAAGTGCAAAGTGCACTTGAAATTGCACTGAAAGTGCACTTGGAAGTGCAGTCGCTGTAAATCTGAGGGGGACATGCAAGGAAAATAAAAAACAGCATTTTAGCTTGCACATGATTGGATGATAAAATCAGCAGAGCTTCCCCTTATTTAAGATCTACCCCTCGGATTTACAGCGACTGCACTTCCAAGTGCACTTTCAGTGCAATTTCAAGTGCACTTTGCACTTGTAGTTTGCATTTATAGTTTGCCTTTAGTAAATAACCCCCATTGTGTTTTCTATAGTTGTAAGAAAGTAAAGAGAGTACAATGGACAATAGGTGGCATTCAGATCTGTATAACCATAAAAACCAAAGCTGCATACAAAGGCATGCTTTGTGCCCTACATTTTTATTAAAGTAGATGTAACCCCAATTATGACAATCACATATGGGCTTGAACATGTTTTTTTTATTTCAAAAGCTTTTTTCTATCATATTAAATATCCAGCTTTCACTAAAATAATACCTGGTGATCCTGTCAGAGGACTTTGTTCAGACACTTTCTGTTATGGGGTAGTCTCCCACCGTGCCCCTGCATTGTCACCCTGTCACATGCCCCCTGGTGGTGATTAAAAGCAGATATGCCAACACACAGGCATTGTCCACTGTTGTTACGATTCACCATCAGGAAAGCAATGGTGTGCAACTGACATTGGAATGCATATATGTAAACCAGAAGTAGCTAAATGCGAATGGAGGAGATCAGCAGCACTGAGATACAAAAAAAAAGATGAAAAATTGGTGATAACAGTATTTTATAAAAAAAACATGGCTTTTTGCATGCTTTAGCAAACTTAAAGAGCAATTGGACTTGGAAAGCAGTGCACAAAAAAAGACAGTCAGAGGGCAAAGGACTAGACACCAGTATTGCCTAAGGTGTCTCTGCAGCTAAACTGTTCCCCATTACTGACTCACTATTAGAAATGAGCAAATCTGCAGGGATTGTGTGAAGCCTACGAAACCCAAACTTAGCAGCGAACCCCACTGGGGGGAAAATCTTGATATAGTCTGGCCATTTTCAAGGCTAATAGGCAAGCTATTGTTAAAATATATGAGGAACTGGGCACTGCCATGGGGGATATTTAAGAAACCTCAAAAAAAGTTTTTAAATATCGTACAGCAGGGAGAGAGTACTTTTAATAGTACTTCTAGGGAGACACGAATACTTTTGGTTTGGATTTTCTTAAGGTAGTTTTGGTTGCGACATCTGTTTTTATTATCCATCAGTAACAGATCTGTATTTAATGGTTGAAGTAGCATCCCCAACAGATCTAAAAGCGTAAGCTACAGGAAAACGTAATCTTAAAAAGAAACAAAACTACAGCCGTCAACTTCTAAAAATTAGCCAGTGGCACTACAGTTCAACAGTATTGTTAGTGAGCATTCTCTTTGCAGTACAACACTGCATTGTCCTAAAGGTTTATTAAAATATCAAAACAATGTGCACATTCCCCAAACCCCCTTTCCATCCTGGTATCTCCAACCATTCTCACAAATGTCAAAATATAAACTTTAGTACTTGAATAGGCAAGTTAAAAGATTAGTTAAAAGATTAGATATAGTACAGTTATTGTACATACATCCAATATATGAATATATAACATTAGCAAATGTACTCAACAGGAGTCCTGGAGGAGTTTCATACATATACCTGGGTATATAGCATTTGTTGGCAACGGTACCTCCAGATGAAAGGGCCATTTGCAGGCGCCCTGCAAATAATTGCAGGTGTAATGTTCCAAATGGTTCTAAAGGGCTGAATACTGGGTAAATTTTGATGCGGAAATCCTCCAAATGGTACTGAACCAGAAGGGGATGCTACTTCTTACTGATAAAGTCTGTGGTTTGACACTGGAATTCAGTGTCTGCTTCTCAGTCCCTGTGATGGGAGTGGTGGACGTGTCAACGGATTGGTATTTTTATTTCAGCAGGTGTCAATTATTGTGATTACAGATGGATCTACATTGCTGGTCAATATGACTGACTATGGATTTACACCAATTTATCAAACGTGTGTGTGTTTTTATTATCATTGTAATGTTTTGGTGAATGAGTAAGGGGTAATATGTGACCCTTACTCATTCATGTAGGGGAGGATATCTTAGAGTTCCCTTATCTTAAAGGGAAAGTTCTTTTGGCCCTACTTTTACTGTGGGCCACAGGACTACACTTAGTTCTGCACTCCTGTGACCCATATTCAGCTGATAGCAGGCTAAAATCTGCTGTCAGCTGACGTCACTTAGCCAGTCCAAACTCTGGAGGGATCCTGCCTTTAATGTCCGGATCACCTAAATGCCTGACTGCCACCTCCTCCACAGCCCGCACACCAATAAGCTGTGGAGGGGCAGACCAGAGAGCCAGTAACTGACAGTCGCCGGCTTTATTCTTACTGAAGACTGAGAACTAAACAATCAGCGGTCTTGGATCACTTAGTTCTCGATCTTAGAGGCGACGTCCACCTAGGTATGTATGTTAGTTATTTTGAAATCCCATATTTCTCTTTTAAAGGAGCCTTTCAGATTCCAATTTGCCCCCTGCAGACTCCCACATCCACTGAGCCCAAGATGTGGGGAAAAGGCCCTTGTTCCCATCAACATGTTTAGGGCACATGTCCTGGTATGGTTTATTGATGGGGGGGGGGGGGGCACGTGCTTGCTGCCTCCCTTTTCCTGACCTGCTAGGATGCATGCCTGGATTATGGTCTGGTATAGATATTTAGGAGGAACCCCTTTATTTTTTTTTTAAATTTCGTGGAGTGCCTCATTAACAAATATTTTAGGCTCTACTCAAGGATTAGGTTTGATATATATATATATATTTTTTTTTTTGGAAAAAAAACATACTTTGCACTGGGATTCTCATTCAATATCCATACCCTTATCAAGGATAACGATTGTTATTGCTCTTGCCTGCCTGCCGACTCCTGTCATTATATTAATTTGAGGTGGCTCCACCAACACAGAAGCATCCTCAGGAATCTCTGAGTGACAAGTACTGACAAGGTACTGACCTGTGGCTGCAGGAATAGTCTACAGGACATATTTCACCTGCAATTTACTGATTGCAGTTGCAATGTTTTAAAAGACCTATCTCTTTTAACTAGCATCGTTGGAAGAAAAAACCTCTGCAGAAGAGGTTATCCTTTGGTCAGGCAAGAGAGATTTCCATAAATGAGCTCTTAGCTATAACATGAAAGCATCTGGCCTTCAAATTTGCAATGCATTCACAGAACAGGTACTTTAGGAAAGGTAGAGAAGAGTGAGTTGCCGAATGGAATGGCTTGAATGATTTCAGTATAATTTGAGAAATTTAGGGACTCGTTTCTCCAAAGTAACTATAGCTACAGAGGTCACACCCTAAAGCTTTTTTGACGCCTTTCAAGAATATCAACAGATCCCTGTTAAGCCCTCATGCACACTGGGCATTTTAAAAAGCTTGTCTTAGCGCCTGAAGGCCTGGAAAGAAGACTTAGCAGCAAAAACAGCTAAAAAGCATTAGCGTGTACAAGCATTGTTTCACAAAACACTCCCTTCTGCTAATTTTTCACTCCCAAATGCCCACAATGCATTGGAAAAAGAATATATATAGGATATAATTTGGGTGCCATTTTACTGAGGATGGAGAGACAGAGAGAAAGCAGAGTGTTACAGAGAGCTAACTATCTGTGTGTTCAGGGCGCGTTCATGGATCCTGTCATGAACAAAATTGATGAAGCAATTCTGCTTCTTTATCTGCTGTGGAGGGAGATGAAGAGAATCGGATAAGAAAAACAGCCGTCATCGGGACTGGACTCATCCCTTGATGTCTTGGCGATTAACATCGGGATACTTCGCCAACATGTTTGTGGAGCTGCAGAATTATTCTAAAAAATTCCACAACTTCACAAGGATGTCTATGGGCACCTTTGACGAACTCCTGAAAATACTGCAATCCTGAATGATGCACCAGGACACTCAGATATGGAAGATTGTGTCACCTGAGGAACTTCTTCCAATGACACTTAGGTATGTTATTAAGTTAATATAATTTTTTAACTACCACTGGTCACTTTTACCACTTCCTGCCCAGGCCAATTTTCAGCTTTCAGCGCTGTTGCGCGTTCAATGACAATTGTGCGGTCATGCAATGCTGTACCCAAACTAATTTGTTATCATTTATTTTGACAGAAAGAGTTTTTTTTTTGGTGGTATATAATCACCACTGTGTTTTTATTTTTTGCTAAAAAAACTTTCTTAGTTTCTGTTATAACATTTTGTAAATAAGTATTTTTTCTCCTTCACTGATGTGCGCTGATGAGGTTGCACTGATGGGCACTGATGACATGGCACTGAAGGGCACTGATGAATAGGCACTAATATGCAGCACTGATGGGCACTAATAGGCAGCACTGATAGCAGCACTGATAGGCGACACTGATGAGCACTGATAAGTGGCACCATGGGCGTCCGCAGAACTTTTTTCAGGGGGGGGCATAATTTTAGGGTCACCCATGCACCGCCCCTTTTCGACAATGTCCTTATCGCATTATCATGGTCAGAGTCTGCAGACGTATTACAGTCCCTAGGATAAGTAATGGGTAATGGCCAACAGGCTCTCTTACCAGACCCAGCGAAACTACAGCAGTGATCACTCCGGCTGGACGATCGTTCACTCTGGGTTCCCCGGGGGCGACACTGGTCAGTAGTGTAGCATGTCTGTACCCTGGTAGTGGCTCAGTCTTTCTCTCTCTGGTGGTGCTGGCCAGTGTGGCTCTCTCTCTGGTGGTGCTGGACAGCATGACTCTCTTTTGTGGCCCTGGCAGGCTCTCTTTCTGGCTTCCGCCCAGCACACTCCTCGCCCTGTAGCACTCTCTCCCTCAGCTTCTTTCCAGGCTGCAGTCTCTCAATCTCTCTCTTGATCGAGCTGTAGCCTCCTCCCTGTGGAAAATGGAGCCGCCAATCTTTTGGGACTACCTGTCCCATGAAGCTTGCCTCTCCTAGTCGCCTTTGATTGGCCCTCAGTTATGGCCAATAGGGAAGGAACGGAGCAGGGCAGGAAGCTGGGTGGGGAACCTGGTGAGAGCTGCAGTCTCTTCTCCCTGACAGAAGAATGGGTGGGGCAAGCGGGGGAAACCTCTGATAGCCCGCAGCTCGCTATTCTTCCGTCACAGCACCGCCAAGTTCTCTGCTGGACTGAGCAGGGAAAAGAGCTCAAAGTCACACTACACTTGACAGCACCTTAATGGTGTCACCCCACTGGTGGGTGGCACCCGGGTGCGGCACCTCGACAGAGACACAACTGTGCTGAATTTAAGATCCGATCCCTGATTCCAGGGGGGGGCACTTGACCCCCCTTGCCCCTACCTGCGGACGCCCATGAGTGGCACTGATGGGCACTAATATTTGCACTGATAGGCAGCATGGATAGACGGCACTGATTGGCGGCACTAATAAGAAGGCACTGAAAGGCAGAACTGGCTGGCATCACTGCTGAGCACTGATTGGCATTACTGCTGGGCACTAGTTGGGGCTGCACTGATAATCAGGGCACTGATTATCTGTGCTGATCTCCCCTGTGAGGAAATGCCAGTGATCGTCTCTCCTATCCTCACACGCTGTCAGTGATCCGCAGGTGCTCAAGCGCGGCGAGAGTGGTACGACGTCATATGACGTTGTCCCAGAATGGGAGAGCTGCCGGCCACCCGTCAATTGACAATATGGTGGGCGAGAGGTGGTTAAATTTATGTGTGAGGAAAATATGTATTTTTTTCAGTTATTTTTGAACATTTTTTAAATATTTTTATATATCTTTTTTTTTCAAATGGTGATTTATATCAAAAACATTTTTTAATTTTTTTGGTTGTCCACATTTTTTTATTATTATTATTATTATTTTTTGCCTCTATGTATGTATTTAAAAAGCATGGAACGCACCTCATTAAAAACCCCAGTCCACTGGTCTACTGTGAAAATACACAATTAGTTGGCTTTTATTGGACATACTGTATGTGTGCATATGAAACACAAGTAATTCTAAAGATGAAACATGTATAAATGTTTAGCATCAAAAATTTCACATCAACTTATTCATACATGTGATCTGCTTAATCTGCCAATTTTTAGCAAATTTCTATTCCATGATATCCTCTTCCCTGGGTTTGTGCCTCGGGTTCAATGCATTCCTGCACGCCGGTTCAGGTGTGATTCAGGTCCGAATTTCAGCCTGAATTTGCACCTGAACCAGACCTAAAGATGCACCGGACCCTTTTTCAATCTGGACAGTGGTCACCCCGGACATGTGTTAACCGACTCCATTGAGAGCCGGTCACACTTGCCTGTCATGCGAATTGGATGCGGCGAAACACACATCCAATTCACATATGTGTGAACCCAGTCTAACTGATTAAAATATGCAACAGATGTGTACAAAAAATATATGTGTAAGAAAAAGGCAGCTGTATTGTGCTGAGACCTGCCAGTATGTGCTCTATAAACAAGAAAAAAAAAGTAAGGATTAACCCTTTTATCATCAATGGCATTTATGGCATTACATTGCATCATGGCTTTACATCAATGGCATTTTTAATAAAGTGTTCTATATTTAGAAAGCACCATGAGATATTTTTACACTTAATTATAAGCACATATAGCTGGATAAGAACATCACTTTTCCTGAATGTGCTCTTACATTTAAAGGGGCACAGGCTTTATTAGACCTTATTGTTTAATTGAGGTACTACGACGTCCTGCGAACAAGCTTAGCGCATACATTGAGTGATATCTGGCACTATGGGTGGTTGAAGTAATTGGAAGAACATGAAGTTATCACATGAATGAAGCTCACTGGTGTATTAATTCAAAGGAGTGAAGGCACAATGAACAACTGTTTGTGATGAACTATATGCATGACATAACGCGACTGCACAGTGAATATTGTATTGCATTTGAATAGGCACTGTCAACAATGACACATAAAGCTTTCTATTGATGGTATTCAATAAATCACGTTTTTTTGTCTTTTTAAGTTGAAAAAAGACCAACAATTTTACAAAACTTTTCAAAAAAAAATGCCAGGGCAGTATGAACACCCCCCAAATTATCCTTTTTTGTTATGTAGACACCCCAAGGTGATCTCATTTTTTTTCTACAATTTTTTGGAAGTGAAGAAACATGCAAGGTGGTTAAAGTGGTTGTAAAGCCTAAAGGTTTCAAGATTAGCTCCCCCCAGCCCCCCCAAAAATGTACCTAAACCTGATCTTGATACAGCACTGTGCCCAAGAGAAGAATCACTGCTCTCTCTCTCTCCTCACTGAACATGGAGGCAGCAGTGGGAGCCATTAGCTCCTGCTGCTGTCAATGAAATCCAGTGAGAAGGGAGCAGGGGGTGGAGCTGAGCTGCGCTACATGTGTCTATAGACACACAGAGCCCAGCTTGGGAGTGATCCCACACATCTGCCCCCATAGCAAACGCTTGCTATGGAGGCAGACACTAAATAAAAAGCGTGGACAGCATCGGTGGGGGACCATGAGAAGAGGTTTAGGGCTGCTTTGTGCAATTGTTATTTTCATAAAAGAAAAAAAATCTTTAGTAACCTGTAGGCAGGTTACCTACTGTGTATTTTAGTTAGTGTAGTCCCCTGTTCCAAAAAATGGGGCTATAATGTAAACTTCGTTTTTGGCTGAGCTGTAACCAGCTCAGATTGATTGTACATAGTTTATTTGGTTCTGTCCTGAATTTGACTGTGTTGTGCATTTCCCACTGTTACCAGTAGGTGTCACTGGTACCACAGAACAGTGTGAGAATAACAACAAAGTTAAGCTGTAATGAATACTCTTTTTCCAGAAACATCCCAGTAGGAGGTTCCTGCCGCTGTGATTTCTGGGATGGGGTATTTATGGGACAGATGCCATGTGCTTTGGGGAGTTCTTAACTCGTGGCCCTCCAGGCCTGAGGCTACGTTGCTGCAAGCTGTGCAAGTAGGCTCAGAAGCCTGTCTGGGGCCTACTACTTCTGAGGTGGTCCTTAGACTGTCTTGCCTGAACGGAAGAAGCTAAGACAAGCTGAGGAGATCCAGGGGAGGAACCTTGCTGGAGAGAGCCAGGATGAAGGCTGGTCTCTCAGAAAGGGTAGTGGTGAATATGTAGCGCTAAACCAAACATATAGACAGTGCAAACTCGTGAGTGAGATTAATCAAGCAAAAAATAAATGAGTGAGAAAAAGTCCACATAGAGGTAAATGAAACACCAAATGTCCATCTAGACACGTAGGTAAATACACAGGATGTCACACATCCGAGAGTCATCAAACTGTAGGCGTCTTCAAAGTAAACATCAAGGTTCATATACGCTTACCAGAGTCATCCGAGAGTCATCAAACTGTAGGCGTCTTCAAAGTAAACATCAAGGTTCATATACGCTTACCAGAGATGTTGGACTCGACTATCATAAGACAACGAGTCAATCGAGCATGAATGCACCCATGGGACAGGTCCGCGATGACTGTATATCCGATGTCAGGAAATTCCCGAATTGGCCTTACTCCAACTTCACACGGTATCGACCATGGATATAATGGATACTGCAGGCGGTACCAGGACAGGAACTCCAGTGATGGCAAATGAATGACCAAAACCAACCCTAATGAGGGTGCTGGAACCAAATGGTGAAGCTCAGCAGCACTTGCATCGGTACACATAAAAAAGAAAAAAAGGGGGGCTCCGATAGTGCAGGTCAAAAAGACGGCTTTTAATGGGTAAAAAGCAATGTACAAAAAATGTATAAAAACAATCACATGTGATAAAAGCAATATGAGGAATAGAGTACCTCTTCCGTTTCGTCCAATAAGGACTTCTACTGGGGCATCTCTCAGAAGGGCCTGATGACTCGCTTGGAGGATGCATCTACATCTAACTACCCTCACAGTACTGCCGGGTCGGCTTAAAGGTTCTGGTACTGTGAAGCTGTTCTACAATCCAATCAAGGTAACAAACTCCTAGCTGCTAAGTTTGTGAGAGAGACTTATCCAGGCATTTACTGGTTGCTAGGTCTGTGTGAGAGACCTACCCAGATATTCAAGATCTGCTGAAAGAAAGCTGTGTTTTTGTCCTTTAACCTAAGGATTCTGTAAGTGATCTGCTACAAAAGGGTATCTGCAACCTTCCCTCAACCTCTTTACTACTACTTCTTTCAAGTTCTTCATTAAAGCATTGAAAACTACCTAAAGTGACTGGCGCCCATATTTGTTCTAACTTCCCATTATAGCCATAGACTCAGCCCTGGGGTGAATGTAAGCCGGCTCCCTGTATCTGGAGGTTCCTCTCTTTGCTCCCAGTATACCCAGGGGGCGCTACATTAGCAACTGCCTGCCCGGGTCAGGGGTAAAGGGTTAATGTTTTGCCATCTTTCCCTGCAGGCTTTTGCTGGGGTCAAGCCTCTCTCCTGTGTTATATAAAAGGGAAGAGGTCTGGATCTTAAGGGGGCACCGGGGAGCACTTACAGAAACGCATGGAGAACACATGAAATTAGAGACTTACTGGGACCGGTGGACCACTCTGGAACAACCATTTGCTGGAAGAACCCAGGAACATAGTTAGTCTGGTTGAAAAAAAACACAAGTCCATCTAGTTCAAACAATAAAAGGGAAAAAATAATTATACAATCTTATATACACACAATTCTATACCCACAGAGTCTATTCCACATTTTCACAGCTCTTACTGTGAAGAAACCTTTCCGTATATGGAGATGAAATCTCTTTTCCTCCAGATGTAAAGAGTACCCCCTTGCCCTCTGTGATGACATTAAACTGAACAACTCAATACCAAGTTCACTATATGGACCACTTATGTATGTTGCTCATATTCCCCTTAATCTCCTCTTCTTAAGAGAGAATAAATTCAGTTCCTCTAATGTTTTCTCATAGTTGAGCTCCAACATGCCTATTATCAGTTTGGTTTCACTTTCCCCATGGACTTCTCTGTTCGAGCATTGCCAAGCATGGACTTTTCTTAAAGAGACTTCACCTGTGCAGGTAACCTGGGGCAGCCGCAGTTTTAGTTAGGGAAAGGATGTTATTGCATGTTATATATGTTGTGCCAAGTTTACAGGAAAAGTTGATTCAACTGCTCAGAGCCTGTTCTGAAGTTATTGGTGTATTACTAAAGAACTTGCGTCCATAACCACAATATGGGGTATGTATAACATCACTGTGGCAAAGGTTAATTCAACAAGACAAAAATGGAAGAGATAGTTGCCATAAGTAATCGCAAGGGAAAACAGCAACCAGTCGTTGGAGTGGTACCAGGTTAGGTGACAGGTTCTCCAGTAACCAGGGGGTTAGTGCTTTGACTCCCTCCCTAGCTGTCTGTCTCTACCAGTCACTGGGAGTGGACTAACCTTATGGAGATCTATGGTCTGGTTACTAGGTATGGGAAGAAAAGAGTTAAATGAGCACACATATGAGAGCCACGCTATGTGCTTGGTGGGATCCCATTCTGTTACTAGGAGTGAGGTAACAGGTACGCTGACTGATGGAGTCGCCAGTGGCTCAGCCTGTCCCTCCGAATGCAACACATACAGTACATCAGTACAAGTGTGTAGGACATGGGATGAAGCATTGTAAGGAGGAACTCTGTACTTTGGCTCATCTCTGAGTTGGGAGGCCATATCAATGTTTGACTACACATGACCGCAGCTTCCGTCTGGTCCTGAGCATTGGTGAGTATGCCTTTGGGTGAAGTGTTACCCCACGTGCAGAGTTAGTGACCTGTTTCAACACCCAGCATAGCCCAAAGAACCCACCCCGGGTAGGCCTCCCATGTGACCCTCGCTTGGCGCACGACTAGGAAAAACATGGAGGACGTTATGACCACCACACCCCACCTACCCTTGCAAACACTTTAAACATGGAACTTTGTAGCAATGCACTAAATGCAGTGCATCAATAATGTACAAGTCATACACAGAGGGATGGGTTGGTGATAGAGTATTTGCACAAGTATCGGTACTCGTGCAAATGCACCAATACCTGAAACTGATACTTTCAGGCTTGATTCTTTGAGCTGTCAGTGGGTCTACCCTGTTGACAGCTGAAGTGTTAAAGAAGTCCGGTAATTGAAGCTGTCAAAAAAAAGCAGCCGACAATGTTTATTAACATTTCTCAGCAGCTGAAACATAAAAAAAAAAGAAACATTGGTTCTTTTTGTATCTTTCTGTTTCTTCATCTGCAGATCAAAGGGATGAACAAATGTTCCTCTGTTTAACCCCTTATTAACCCTTAATTTACTCTAATCAGCCTTAATTAACTCCCTATTCTCCTCCATTTAATTATTATTTTCCTGCTTTTTTTTGTTCACGTCTATTTTAAACGATAAACAATTAAAACTTATTTTTTGTTTGCTTTGTTCGTTAATATTTTTACACATACATTTTCACTTCAGCTGTCAACAATGGTACAAAGCATTGAAAAGTTATTTACAAATAAAATAAATAGATTTTTTTTTTTTTTTAGCTTTTTCCATCTGAAATGTGTAAATATATTAACATATATTTACACATTTCAGATGGAAAAAGCTAAAAAAAAAAAAAATCTATTTATTTTATTTGTAAATAACTTTTCAATGCTTTGTACCATTGTTGACAGCTGAAGTGAAAATAAAACAGTTGCAGTAGGTATCGGTATCGGTAACTGGTATCGGCGAGTACTAAAAAAAAAAAGTATCGGTACTCGTACTTGTAAAAGAAATGGTATCAGTGCATCTCTAGTTGGTGATGAGATTAATGTACAGGTCTCATAAAGTGGAAGGATGGAGGTGAAGGAGTTAATATACAGGTCAGAGACAGGGTGGAGATAAGATGTGCAGCCCACTCAACAGGGATGGGTGAAAGAGGTTAAAATGACAATGACAACAATGAACTTAAATAAAACCTCCTATTGAATATGCTGCTGCCTACCTGCCTTCATATAATCCTTTAATTCAATCCTCCTTCCTCCAGGCAGTGTTTACATTTCTGATTGCTGTAATTGGCTATAACAGTAATCACTTGCTACACAGCACGATGGGACCCTTAGGGAGTTGGGAAGAGTAGAAGTGGCAGACCACAAAGCAACCGGAGAGGGGGAGAGACAAAGCAGACAAAATCTCCTGCTACCTGTAACATGACTTATGTATTGCTATACTGTATATTATGGCTCTCATGACCTAGAATATGCCCCCACAAAAATAAATTTCAGACCTTCCCAATAATCAGACAATAGAGTCATTCTTTTTGGAGTTGAAAGGTCATAGCAATCATTTATTAGACAACAATAATACAACTTTTATTCCAAAAAAATACATTATGCATTATCAAAATTTATAAGAATATAAATAACTGATCTCCTTATAGATCTAGGGTCTTTGAAGACACCTATATTTGTCTGACCGGCTGTATCTGCTGCAAAATTCTACTTCAAGGCCCCCAGCCGCTACTACACCGACATAAGGACAATTTTACTATCAAGATACCCTGGATACAGCCAAATAACCATTGATACATTACTGCTTTATCTTAAATAGGGAAGGTACATCATTACCTGAGATGGGCCCAATCCAATATTCCACCAATTTTTAAACCATCCTCTGCCTTCGATGACCCTGAGACCCCTGCCAGCTGCTACAACAAACCCTGCTTATAAATAAACAGACTTACTGAAAATGCAGTGCATCGCCAACTATCTTCCACTATCAACCCAAAACTTCATAAAATGTAGGAAAGAGAGAAGGTAAGTATGAGAAATGAAAAAGACGGCAAATTTGGTAAAGGAAAAATAGAGAGTGGGGGGAGAAGCTCATCTGTCACTGTTACAGCTCCAACTGACCATGAGGCCAAGTCACCTCCCCATCATCACCCCACTATGGTCCCACCCTGCCCCATCCTGCCCCATCCTTGCTCTCTCCAATCAGGTAAGGCTCTGTAACAAAAAATACTATTTTCCTTCATTAACCCTAGTCTATTCTGCAAACCTAGTCATGCCATCCTTCAACTTATGCTACACATCTAGCTCTAAGCCTTATTCTTTATATATATATATATTTGATGCACATGTGAGCTGTACTATATATCAAGGTCTGGCTTATCACCCAAAAGAATGGAATAAAGGTTTCTGATTGTGATGTTTTCAATACAACTGTGACAGATGCATTTTCTTTGCTTTGAATTTTATTTCACTGAAGCACATAACAGTATCCTAGTAACGGTTTACATTTTCCTGCAACAATTTCTCAATGAAGCCAAAACAAGATATTTCCAAAAAAAAAAAAAACACAAGTAAAAGCATTCTGCTAAACATAATAAACCTGCCACCATGATGTTTTTCTCATGTTGTTATTATTTGACTAGTCTATAGAATCCAATATATTTACTGCTTTGGATTCACTGCTATTTCATACCCTTTTACCAATTAGACATGTGTAATTCGTTTTTCTTTTTTTTTCGTTTTTCTTTTTTTTTTGTTATTTTCGTTCGTTTGATATTTACAAAACATAAATGTGGTGTTTAGTCCAGAGAATGTCTTTTTTTTTTTACATAGAATAGGAAGTAGAAGGTTTTTTTTATTTAGCACACACTCTCACTGTCTGTTTTTCTAAATGGTCTTTTACCTTTTTAACTGAATCCAATAAATTCCTCTCTAGAAATATGTATCTAATAATCTTCAACCTACAAATATAATAAAACACTTTCTCTTTGTATCAAACTCAGTTAATCCATTCTCAGTTTAGTATAGTTGCAATCTTTTTACGCCCTCTTTTACCTCATTCATTTTGCACACTATATGCTTTGTAGAATTTATATAAAATTTTACATTAAATCAATTGTTATCTGAATGTAAATAGTATAATAAATTCATAATTATTTTTACAGTAAAAAGGACACTTCTCCATGGTCGTTTCACTTTCAGACCTTTGAAACATTATTTAAAACACAGATGCTATACTTCAGAACAACATATTTGTAATGTAATTCTATAGTAATTGCTATTCGTGAATGTTTAATGAATTTCCCAATAGGGTAAATTATAAAGTAAGTACCATTTTACAATAAAGAAATTATATCCGTGAATGTTGCTTGATATGGCATCTCTCCTATGGTGAATGCTGCTTTTTATATTTGTCCCTATGGGGGAGATTTAATAAAACTTTTAATAAAACTGGAGGGTGCAAAATCTGGCATAGTTCTGCATAGAAACCAATCAGCTTCCAGGTTTTATTGTCAAAGCTTAATTGAACAAGCTGAAGTTGGAAGCAGATTGGCTACCATATGCAGCTGCACCAAATTTTGCCCTCCCCCCATAGGTCATATTTATTAAAAGCAGGTGTATCTAGACACATTTGACTTGCTCATATTTGCCGGGTATTCACTATCATTTCACACAGTAAATGAAAATCAGGAAGTAAAAAGCATTGTCTGAAATTATTGGGTGTGTGGCAAGTGTATGCAACAGTGAGTACTGGAGGGGGAGCACTGGAGGGTGAGCAGAAGCAAGTCCAATTGGTGCCCCTTAAAGCAGAGTGCCACCCAAAAGTTGGACTTCTGCTTATCTGTCTCCTCCCCCCTCCAGGGCACCTTTTGGGGGGGGTACCTGTTTTTGACATGTACCCTGTACAGGCATACCCCACTTTTAATTACACAATGTTTTTTTTTTACTAAAGCTGGAAAGTGCGAAATCAGGCTCACTTCTGCATAGAAACCAATGAGCTTCTAGCCCCAATTAAGCTTTGGTAATAAAACCTGGAAGCTCATTGGTTTCTATGCAAAAGTGAGCCTTATTTTGCACTTTCCAGCTTTAGTAAATAAACCCCACTGTGTACTTAAAAGTGGGGTATGCCTGTACTTACTTCCGTCTGACCTCGTTGCCGCGAGATATGTCAGAAGTTCGATCCCTCCTCCCTTCTCCTTCCCCTGCTGCAAGAGAGCGCAGCATGCTTCGCGTATATGCGCAGTAGGGACCCGGCTTCACGGCCAGGTTCCCTTACCGGCAATGGCCGGGGCAGCACCTGACAGCCGATGGAAACATCGGCTGCGGTGCCGACATTGCTGGATTCCAGGACAGGTATGTGTCCTAATATTAAAAGTCAATAGCTACAGTATGTCATTTTTTTAATTTTGGAGGGGAGGCTGGAACACCACTTTAACAATTAAAGGTGATTCAATATTGAATTGAATTCAGCATATCCAGACAGTGGAGGTTACAATTAAATCAAGTCAAATTACTTTAATATTGATCATATTATAAACACAACAGATATTTCTCTGAGCTGAACTTCCCATTGAAGTAGGCAAAATTCAGATTAACGTTACTAAAAAAAAAGTCTTGCTTTGCCAAACATGGGGGGCCATGATTGTGCTTTATAATTAGTGATCACTTAATATAATATGCCCCTATGCCTTTTGTTTGTATTTATAAATTGTGATGCAAATCCATGACATTTGCAGATCAAAACAGGATGATGGTCCTCAAAACTAAGGTTCATTTACAATTGGATTAGCAAGACAAGTCTCTCGTCTTTAACTGTATATGTATTGCTACAGGTATCAGTTTGAATATTCATATTTTTCTAGACTATACGTGGCTTTTGATGCTTAATCCAGTACAAAGGATTAAATGATATGTGGGAGAGGTACAGTAAAGAGTTGATAATAGCCAATCCAGCTTACTCAGAGGTCATCAACCCAGTGAAATGCGATCAAAAATCGAAAAATAAAGGATAATGGGTGATCAAGGATAATCTCTTAGTATACCTATTCCAACAAATGACGTACATGATATAAAAAATGAATTTCTTTATTACAAAACATAAAAAATGTACAAACGATTCTCACCATACATCAGTTAAAACCATTGATAGACAGACAAATAGAAGAGTCCCAACGCGTTTCGCAGTCGCAGCCACTTACTCAGGGCTTCAAAACCTCTTCATCTGACAAAGTGCCTAATATCGACAATTAAATAAACATAATATATTAATACATTTTAATGACACACATAATATATACGGTCTCACATCCCCCTATTCCATAGAACAAGGGAGACAGTGCCCACATATAAAAAAAAAACAAAAAAACAGACAATATAAATGACATACCTAGTGAGTTTTTTGTGTCCATTTTGGCTATGGGGAGGCAGAGAATGGAACCAAAAGGCAAGGATGATGCCCAGTATAAATGGAACAGACCAGAGGGGAGGCTAGGAGAGGCTACCACCAACCAAATACAGTTCTCTAAAAAAAAAAGTGTTTAAACACATATGGCATAACCACTGAACAAAATAAAAATATTTAACTCACTGTCTGTTGCGTCCAGGGAAATATGCCAGGATGCTAACCATCCAGTCCATATTGTAACAAAGGTCTAATCAATCATACTGAAGAATTCCAAAGTGAAGCCTTGCGATCTACCATGCGTGTTCACCAATATTAAATACAAAAGACAGAGGAGAGTACTGATCACTTTCCCATACTCATGTGCAAAATAAACTAAAATGAATACAGGTGCTCCGCTGTGTCAACCAATCCTAATAAAATATACTCAATACATGCTCCTATAACAAAAAATATTTCACTCAAAACAAATAGCAACGCAACAAAAATAATCATGCAATTATTAAGTCCTGAAAAAGTTCATTTAAAGTGCAGTGCAAATCTTCCACATGTGACTTGATGAATAGATGAATCACAATAGACGATATACTTTGTGATCCAAATTAAATGCTTCAACCACCGCTGTATCACCTCACACGTGCTCCCCCCAGTAGGTATAGGCTCGCCTCATGGAGTGTGACCCTTCAACTAAGTTGGGTCAAAAAGCGCATGTGAGCCACTCCAGGGCTCAATGAGATCAATCAAGATCAGCTGACGCTGCCCTCTTCCAACAATACAGTCTGTATTAAGGTGCATAAGGATATAAAAAAAAACTCTAATAATGCTTGAATCGTTTTAGAACTTAACATTATTAATTAAAATAAATACAGGGTACTCACATATTGCTGGTGCTTCCAGTGCACCAGACTATGACAGGCAAAAAGTGTATATAATGTCCCGCAAAGCCGCACATCCAATATCTCCCAACTGGCCACCTACTCCTTGTAAGAGCCTGGGTGCCTTCACCATCCTTGCCCCTCCCCTATGTGTGTCGACACAGGGTCACATGTCTTCCTCAGGGTACTGGAACCAAAGTCATCCCACTAAAGGAACTACTAATGGAGAGGATGTAACCAGCACCTATTCAACACACCAGAAACATGTCCTAAAATTGGGAGATAACAAGATACCCATGGGTGACCATAGCTTATGCCTACATTGTTCAGAGAAATCTGGATATATAAAGGATGCAGCGGTTGTGGTCTCCAAACAAGATAGGGAAGATGTTCTGCAGTGTCTAGCCAGCTGATAGCTATTGCAAGGCTACACACTTTAGCAGGTCTTCGCTGTCTCAGAAATTGGAACTCAGATTTCAGAAATCTGAAACAGACTGTCTTTATTACATTTGTCTTCCATCGATTTATTTACTATACCATGTATATTTGCCATGTCTTTTTATTTGTATTGCATGCTATGAAGCAGCATATTTAGTGCCGGTTCACACAGGGGCGACACGACTTGTGCGCGACTTATCAAGGCGACTTTGGCGCGACTTACAACGCAATTTCAAGTTGCCTCAAGGACAGGCGACTTTGCCTGTGGCCAACCAGAGCTAATCAGCTCTTGTGACATCATTCTTGTTCCTGTTCTCTTCCTGCTTCCCTGTTCCCTGTCTGTGTCCTGTGAACATAATGTTCTCCTTGCATTATTTAATGACAGCTGTGGTAACAGCTGGTGTGGCTGTATTAATGGAAGAGGAAGAAGAGAGGAAGCAAAGGATGAGGATGATGAGGAGAAGACGTCGCTATTGGATCCATCCAATTATAGCTAATAGAGATAACAGAGGACAGTTTTGGGCCATGTATGAAAATTTGCGTGTCTTTGAGGACAAGTTTTTCAACTACACCATGTCAGTTGCAAGGCAAGTACATATGCTATATGTAGATCTACACATATGAACTAGATGATTTGTCCTATTTAGACTCCGTATCCATTAATATATTTTGTATCATTTAACCTAGAGAATAAAATGGCAAATATTTTATTTATTTTACAGTTTTGATGAATTGCATCGTCTGGTTTACATTCATTTGGAGCGACAGAATACTTCATATCGGCGGAGTATTTCACCTACTGAAAGACGGATCATTACGCTAAGGTAAACTATCTATATTGTTGATACACATTAGTATTATATTTGCAACATTCTAGTAAAGTACAGCCTGAGCTCATATGTCTGGGCTTCAACAACGGGTCAAATGAGTGCGATTATTTTTCACTTCAGTGCCCCCTTTTCATTGCAGAGTGATTTGAGTAGAAGTGCACTTTGTGCAGACAACACCAAGATCAGTTGAGGCAGCAGCTCTCATCCTGGGGAGGAGAGAGAACAGAGACATTGACAATGTATGATGACTCATTTCTTTGTGAATAAACAGCAGTGGACAGATGTATCATTGCTGTGATGTTGCATCCACCTAGGTAAGTATGATTCTTCAAAAAAACATACCGTTGAATAAATATAGAAAAATTTAGCACACAAACATCCATAATTTATTTCAAAAAAACTGTAAACTTTAATAACTGGATAGATGCAATATATGTACAAAACAGAACTTTTTTATATATATTTAGTTACACGTCCTGGTACACTGCTTCATAAGGTGAACTTGTGGAGCTGGTGGTAGGCCTTTGGGACAGTGTCGTGGTGTATTAACGTAAGGAGGGCCATATGGTTGGTTCCCTGGTGCGCCAATTGGTCATGGAATTGGGGACGGAGACGGATAGGGGATTGGTGGATGGGCAGGATTGAGAGCATTCCCATACTCATCAGAGTATGGATGGCAGCGAGGGGGATAGTAGGGGTGGGTTCTGGGGGGTGGAGGGTTTGGGAAGTTGTAGTAGGGACCAGATGGTGGTGGTGGTCCAAACATGGGTGTGGACAGAGTAGATGTATCAGGTCTGATACTGGCTTCCAGCAAGTCCATCACTGCCTTTTTTATGTCATGTTTGCGCTCCTGTGGAACCCGTTGAAGCATTCCGGCGACCATGATTCCAAATCCATGGTCTTCGGAATGTAGTTCGTCTAACTTGTCATTCATCTGATTGACAAGGTCGGCGAATCTTTCCATATTGCCGGTGTTACTTCCTCTTGATGGTCTGCTCCTTCGCTGACTTCTGACTTGTATAGGATCAGCCGGCTGATGGGTAGTAGCAGCCTCTCCTTGGTTGCTCTCCTGTGCCCCTTCTTGTTCTCCTGGCACCAACGGGTGATCCAAGGACAGGGAGCCTCCTACTTCTTGAGATGCAGCCTCTTGAGATGCCTCCTGTCCCTCCTCACCAACTTCCCAACTGGATTGGGTTCTGCATTAAACATATAAGGCACAGTTAGGCACCCCCTGCTTTATAAAATTGTATAGTATCACTTTACAAATAAGAAATATGTTATCTTACTCTCTCAGATCCATGCAAGGCCGCAGAAACTCGAGTTCATCCACGTGAACATAGGGAACCACCCTTTTGCTCCCTGATCCACTCCGAGCCTCGCTAAACTTCCTGAGGTAGCGCTTATAGCAATCGCGCAAACCCTTCCACCAAATTTGTAAGATGGATACTGAAAAACATAAATAGGAACATAATGATTTATGTATTTTGTCTTTCAGATACCTGGCAACCGGTCATTCCCTTGTTAGCCTACATTATGAGTTCATGGTGGGCAGATCAACAATCTGCTATATCATCCAAGAAACCTGCCAAATCATATGGGATGTGCTTAACATCATAGTCATGAAGAGGCCTTCGCAAGATGATTGGCGTGATATAGCCACACTATTTTGGAATAGGTGCAATTTCCCAAATTGCATTGGAGCCATAGATGGGAAGCATGTGCGTGTGGTGAAGCCAGTTGGAAGCGGAAGTATGTTCTACAATTATAAGAAATATTGTTCATTTGCAAAAACATATTTGGGAAGCACTCACCAATGCTTTAAATTCAAGATGGTGCTGCCATAAGACCAACAAGCAATAGCAAACATATTACAGCGCACACATTCAAGAATTAATTTTCCTGCAGGGCTAGTTAAAAACACCTGAACATATTAAAAAAATACGGGGGTTTGTCACACTATATGGTTATATAGTGCTAAGCCCACTTACTGTGACAAAGTACCCCGAATTAGTGGGTCCTACCCTAGTAATAGAATGAAAGATCCTGCGTCTCAACTATGGGAGCCAAACTCCTCTATGTGGGAGAACTGAAAGGATTCCTCCTATACACTGGTGGCCACTAAATAAGAGGTAATGAAGAGGGGGAGGGGTGCTCTAACCCAAAAAAACCTGGTCAGGGTTTATTGCAACATACAAAAACATATTTGGGAAGCACTCACCAATGCGTTTAAAATCAAGATGGTGCTGTTCGATATTGTTCATTTGTTCTTCTTGCTGTGGCCGATGCAAACTACTGCTTCACCTATATCAATGTTGGATCCTACGATCCTAGATAACCAGGAAGTTCTCTGTGTGTGGGAAGGAGGGGGGCTGCCTGCGAGCAGTGTGAATTCTGTTCTTCTTCCTGTAAAGTCGCTTCCATGTAGACCATGATCCGACTTGTAGGCGACTTGCATTGAAATCTATGGGTACAAGTCGCCTATAAGTCGCCTTGAAGTAGAACAGGAACCTTTTCTGAAGTCGCTCCGACTTCATACGTTTTCATTAAGACGGCTCTCATTCACTATGCTGTGATTTCTGATGTCAAGGGACTTGAGGCGACTTGCAGTCTGACAAGTCGCCCCCCAAGTCGCGGTAGTGTGAACCGGCACTTAGTGTAAGTCTGGTGACTACCTATCTATTTGATACAAAATATCTGATATGTATTTTAGACTGTAATAAATAAATCATGTACTGTAATTTCATTTTATGTTGTAATTTTCTCCTATACATGGCGTACCCTTATTTAAAGTCCTACAAAATTCCTTCTTTCTATTTACCAAATCAGGGATGGAGGGCACCATGTGTCTCATAAAGTGTGTGTGTCAAGTTACGTCCATTTACTGTATTTATAAAAGGTAGTGGTGAGTTTGGTGTGGCCAGAGCCATACAAAAACTGTTCCAGTGAGGACATGGCATGGTAACAGTAGGAGGTACATTGAGAAGAATTTATTGTAAATGTGACATTTCATGTTTTTTGTCAAATTGCTGATGTATATGAATAACAATTTGATTGGCCCACCAAGTGGGGTCAGGGTGGCCATATAGTTCTTTAAATCTATGGTTATGCCATAATGGGGCTCAATGTATTATTTGTGATTGGTGTGGTGAGGAAATACCATTTGCTCTAAGCCATGCTAAATGGCAGATTTCCATCAGAGAACATTTTTGTGCAGTGTAGAGAAGATTCCCGGAGGGCTGAAAAAAGAATAGTAGAGGGGTTGGGAGAGGTTGGGAGCAACCAATCATAAATATAAGAAAGCTGAGAAACTTTAAAGCAAACAAATAAGCTGGGATAGGATAGTCCAACCCAAATTTTGTAGGATTAGGCTGTAGGGTGGATCTTGCCATTCTTCGGTATGAGTAATTCCAAATAAAGGATGAAATAATGAAATCTATACATCGAAAAAATTTTGGAAAGGAAAACCGGAGATGCTTTGAGGACATAAAGTAATTCAGGCAATTAAATCATTTTAATCAGGTTTATACAAGCAACACAATTAAAGGCATTATAAACCTTCCTATCTACACCTTATGGTTTTTACCTGCATAAAAATCGCATTGATTATGTACTGTAGATGTGGTATCATTTGTTGGCCTGTATGCACAGGGTAGAGTATAGTAAATCTTCACATTCCAGTGTCAGACATTTCTGCTTGTGTTCAAACATGAGGCATGCAGCATGGCACTGCACAGGTAATGCATGATCTCGCTGTATAGCAGTTTTGCCAACCCTGATTACTTTTTTTTACTGACAAACATGAAAAACTTACACAGAGTGCAGTTTTTTACTGGCATTTTGGAATATGACAGAAACTTATATTATAAACTAAGACAATCAATATTGAAAGATTAATATTTCTGCAGGAAAAAAATCTGCATTTATTATTTTTTCCACAGGAGCCCACCAAGCATTGCACTCGTGATCAGTGGGGTGCTCAGCAACATGTTACACCCTAAATATGGGTCTTAGGCCCCTTTCACACGGTCGGACCGTTCAGATCCGCCTGTCAGTGTTGATTGGCGGATCTGAACGGGCGCTCCATGTTAGTCTATGGAGCGTCGGATGTCAGCGGAGACATGTCCGCTGACATCCGACCCGGTCCGATCCGCCAAAAGCAGACGTATGGCTATACGTCCAGATCCGTCGCTGGCGGATCGGATCGGGTGAGATCTGATGAAAACGGACACACTGTCCGTTTTCATCCGATCTCTCCATAGAGATCAGCGGCGCT
This sequence comes from Lithobates sylvaticus, assembly GCA_028564925.1. Lineage (NCBI taxonomy): Eukaryota > Metazoa > Chordata > Amphibia > Anura > Ranidae > Lithobates > Lithobates sylvaticus. The sequence goes on from CM053026.1 coordinate 388,235,270, forward strand.
CGCAAGCCCCTCCCCGCTCAGTGAGCGGAGAGAGGCTTGTCATCCGCCGGTTCAGCGGAGATCAACGGAGAGATCTCCCGCTGAGCCGGCGGACAGAGGCGGGCTCCATGCAAGCGGAGCCCGCCTCGTGTGAAAGGGGCCTAACATATAACATGTTGCTAAAGGCGAACTTAGTACAAACAATATGTAAGCATTAATAATATTTGTGACGGACCTCGTACCCAAGATGTCCGCCGTAACTGCTTCCTCTGTCCGGTACCACACAATCCAAGACCCCCTTAGCTTACCCAGTCACCAGACAACACCCGTGTAGGCTACATCAGGAATTAATCTTTATTTGACATGTCACACTTATATACAGTTAACAGATGACTCAAGCCTAACCTAATTAGCATGAGCTAATTATCTTAATCAACACTGGACTCCATCATTCAATTGCAGGGTTAATTAGCACACACAACAATAGGTGACACACTTCTACAAGCCAGACTATACTCAATTACATAACACAGGTGGCTGGAGTTCATGAGTCATGACATTAGCGTCTCTTGCTAATATGCCAAATACACATACAGATTCTATGTGTATTGGGGGGCCAGCATGGACCTGAATCCAAGTATCACCAGCTCAGGGGTCCCAGGCTTGCAGCTCAAAGAGCACTGTTCCCCCAAATGCCAGGGCCCATAATCACAAGGCAACAGGTTCGCACTCAGTCCCCTCCAACAGCCCGTGTCCCGGCTAGGTCCGTCACATTTCTCCCCTTTCGGCAGGAGACTAACACAGGAGGAGACCCCAGACGGGTTGACTCCGAAGTTAGTCAGTGGTTCCAGTGCTCTAATGCCTGTACCCACACAGTACCCCAAACAAATTGTTTCAAACAGAGCACTCACCCAGCCAACCTCTGCCTCTCTCAAAGAACATATCTGCCACTGGGGAGAGGCCTGGACTGGCCCTTCTCCCTGGAGTCTTTTCAGCCGCTGGAGAGAAGACAGGGTGACTGGGCTCACTCCATCCTGCTGTTGGGGATCTGGGCCGACCACCCAGCATCCCTGGGTTATACTGGTGGAGACTGCATTCCCATCCACCTTTACAGGGAATCTGTCCTGTTTTAGTTGCGGGCAGAGGCCAGCAGCGCTCTGTTCCGTTGCCAGCAGTTCAGGTGGGTGTAGGAGCTTCCCTACATCATCTCCTCCAGCTAACTGTTGGGGAGAGAGGCCGACTGCCCCAGCTCCCTGGAACTCCGCAGCTGTTGCTGGTGCTGGACAGAGGTGGGTAGCACTCTGCCCTGTTGCCAGCACTTCTGCTGGGGACTCCACAACCTCCGCTCTGGTTAACCGTTGGGGCAGGAGGCTGGCTTCCTTTTCCATTCCCTCATCTGGCTGCTGGGACAACATGTCTCTGGTACTGTCTCCCAGGTGCACAAATCTTTGCTGGGGAGGAAAGATCGCTTTCTCCACCCTGGCCAACTGTTGGGGAGGGACGACAAACACCTCCTCTCCCTTCTCCCCCTGTATCTGCTGCTGGGAAGTGATTGCCACCTTCTCACCCTGAGCCTCCATAACTGCCACCGGTGTGGGGCAGAGGTCTTGGACCCTCTGTCCGGTGACCTGCGCTTCAGCTGGAGAAGTTCCTTGTAACTCCACGGATACTGCCGTTGGTGCTGGGCAGAGCTCAGTGAAGTTTGGCCCTAATACCAGCTCTTCTGATGGAGGCTCATGAGGTTGTTTTTCCTCAGCAGAAAAGTCTATTAAATCCCCAGTCTCTACAACTGATGGCTGGGGATAGAGGTTCACCACCTGTCCGTGAAACCTAGAAGATGCCATCGGTGCTGGGCAGAGGTTAGCAGAGCTCTGCCCTGTTGTCAGCACTTCCTGCATCCGCCATAAGACCTCCGCGTCCATAGCTGCGGGGGCAGGTGGGCAAAGCACTCTGTTACTATGCCACATCGCCGACTCTTCAGCCAGGATTTCAGAGCTGTCTGCTGGTATTTCCTCATAGTCCCAGGCAAAGGGAGCCCCACCCTGCTGCTGAGCAGTGTCTAGCAGCTGTATGTAGGCGATCTCAAGCTCCCATTCCTGAGTGGCCAGGAACTCCAAATCTTCCTGTGCCCAGAGCACTTCCGAGACATTCAATCTTTGCTCTCTGTGCTCCATTATTTCCTCCAAACGCCACTCCAGATCACTCCCAAAGTCGGGGTCCTCGGACAGCCTCCAGTACAACAATCCCAGGCCATTATAATCAAAGCCTTCCGTGGGCCTGTCATCTGCTGTCCACGGGCACACTTGGGCTACATACCACCGAAGGGCTCTGTAGCTCTCGTCCAAACGCATTTCTGCCCGGATCAGCCTGCTTAACTCAGCTGTCCACTCCTGCTTCGGTTGTTCCCCCAATAACAGCATTCGTACTTCATACTGCGACCAGTACCTTACATGGATGGAGGGGAGAACTTTTCCCTGGTGTCGCTGCTCACAGGCTAGCGCTTCTTTCCAGAGTTGTAGGCGAACAGAATCATACCATCCCAGCAGGACCTGCACCGATACTGATCCTCTGTGCTGTATCCGCATCTCTCGCAACCTCCTTCCGAATTCCTCTTCCATGATGTATCTGTACCTCTGCTATCCGGGCCTTGGATCCAGGTGATGGTTTGGATGTGTTCACGACAAGGAAGCACGATCCCACCGCTGCCAGCCAATTGTGACGGACCTCGTACCCAAGATGTCCGCCGTAACTGCTTCCTCTGTCCGGTACCACACAATCCAAGACCCCCTTAGCTTACCCAGTCACCAGACAACACCAGTGTAGGCTACATCAGGAATTAATCTTTATTTGACATGTCACACTTATATACAGTTAACAGATGACTCAAGCCTAACCTAATTAGCATGAGCTAATTATCTTAATCAACACTGGACTCCATCATTCAATTGCAGGGTTAATTAGCACACACAACAATAGGTGACACACTTCTACAAGCCAGACTATACTCAATTACATAACACAGGTGGCTGGAGTTCATGAGTCATGACATTAGCGTCTCTTGCTAATATGCCAAATACACATACAGATTCTATGTGTATTGGGGGGCCAGCATGGACCTGAATCCAAGTATCACCAGCTCAGGGGTCCCAGGCTTGCAGCTCAAAGAGCACTGTTCCCCCAAATGCCAGGGCCCATAATCACAAGGCAACAGGTTCGCACTCAGTCCCCTCCAACAGCCCGTGTCCCGGCTAGGTCCGTCACAATATTCATATAACTAATCAGCCTGGCTTTACAATTCAAAATAGCATGACAAAATGTGAGCAAGACTGGGCTTATGAAACACACGAGGCACCCAGGGAAAGAACAGAAAAATAAGTTCTGCGGAGTGGGTAGAATTTTGCGACAAACAATGAACATGGCCAGTGAGACAGTCTTAAAAGGGGATGGAACATAATCTGTGTCTGCTGTATACACTGCACATATACCACAGTCCTTGTACCCATAAAATACTAATTACTGTGCCACAACTGACAGTCTCACAGACAGCCTCAGGACAAAGGAACTGTAATTTATTTTAGTCTTTCTATAGTCTTACTGAGCCTTCCTTAAAAATAAACTTCATTAAAATCAGCAACTGTTGAGACAATGAACACTTGGTCAGGTCTATGTACAGCACAATATATACAGTGCAGGGGTCCGGAGTTACCCACATATAGAATGTCAGGACGAACGCCATGTTCACATCAGAGTCCTCCCTTACATCAAAGTCCCTAGCGTTGCCCCTATAAATCCGTGACCTGAGAGTCCCACCTTACATCAAAGCCCTCAGAGTGCCTGCCCCCTTACATCCTCCAGTGTGCCATCTTAGATGATTCTCCAGAGTGCCCCCTTACATCCTCCAGTGTGCCATCTTAGATGATTCTCCAGAGTGCCCTCTTAAATCTTCCAGTGGGCCCTTAAGATGTTCCTCCTCCAGAGTGCCCCATTAAAAGATCCTGTTTCAGAGTGTCCCCTTAGAAGATCCTCCTCCAGGATGCCTCCTTACATAATCCTCCTCCGGAGTGCCCCTTTAAAAGATTCTCCTCCAGAGTACCCCCTTACACATTCCTTCACTGCACCAGTAGTGACTGGCAGGGAAATGCTTTACAAAAACCCTTGCTGTTGGCTCTGGACTGCACAGTTCAGAAGCTAACCATTTAGTAAACTGTTGAGCTTGGGCTCAATTCATGTGGCACAGTGTTTGAATATAAGTCACACCTAATCGGCTGGCTCCAGAACTATTTCTCTTTGGGATTATTAAAGTATTCTGAATCTGAATGCTCGGTTCAGAGCCAGTGACAAGGGGATTTTTTATGGGCATTTTGCTCCTGTTTACAGACATTTACGGACAGGAGAAAGGTGCCTGTTTTTCACAAACTTTCCATAAATTTACAGATGGTTGGCAACACTGGTGTGTAGTCTAAGAACTGACACTTGCTGTGAAGAATCTACATATCCCATAATCCCATGGTCTCTCAGTCTAGTACTCTTCAGGTGAGAGCTAATTAATTAGATCAGAGACAAGCAGGCAGAGCAATTAACAGAGAGCTCACCATGCAGTCTTTCTTGATGGTGAGGCATGGATTGTAACCTGGATCAAGCAGTTGCTATCCCTTCAGTGAATAATAAATATAGATGTTGCTGAAAACTGATGAATAAGGCGTGATTGTGAAGAGTGGGATATTTTTCTTTTAAGAGACACTGTCACTCTGTCACTCTTTTCTTCGGCTGCATGTGTTCACAAAGTGTAAAAGCATTTTTTCAAAAAATTACAAAAAAAGCAACATTTTTAAGTAAGTTTCCGATTTGGTGTTGGGCCACATTCACAGCCGTTTTGGGCCACAAGCGGCCCTTGTGCCACAGGTTGGACACCCCTGCTTTAGAGTGTGTTATTGCAGGCACACAAATAACCTCCACTGTCCCCAGCAAAAGTAGACACTCAGCAGCAACAAAAGCTTCATCCAGCAATAACAATATTTTTCGATTCTCTACTGCAACATGAACAATCAATCATTAAATAACCAAAAACTGAAAACAGTGCTCTCAGTCAGGACACCAGGAGTGGGCACAGGCAGTGGAGCTCTACTGAAGGCTTCTACTGAAACCAAAACAAAGGGGAGGCTGTCCTTTGAGGGCAGGGATACAGGGAGAAGTGAAAGGTAGCCGATTATAACTCTGCTGGGGACTGTCAGGGCCGTTGCAGCTATCAGATGGAGCTACAGAATCAGTGTTGGCAAATGTGGCCAACACTGCCTCTGTATAGATCTATCAAATTAAATTTACATTATAAAGCTGAATGTCAAGTATGGCATTTTTTTTTTTTTCAATTAACAGTTTTTTATTAGTTATCTCAAAGAAAACAGTTAACAATACACATTTTTGCAGAGATCAACAGTATCTGAGAATGGAGTGGTAGGCTATGCATGTGAGCTTAGTCACTCAATTATTGTGTCTTAAAGCGTAGCTCTAATGAGCAAAACTGTTGTCATATATAACTTTACATAAGTAGTCTGCGGGGTGTACATGAAATAACATAAGAAAAAATGAAAAAAAAAGAGGATAAAGATAGAATTGGAGGTGAGAAATGAGAAGAGAGCGAGAGGTGGATAGAGAGGGGGGTAAGAGGAGGGAAGAGTAAGGGTGAGAAGAGGTGGTAGACTGCTATCTCGGCTCCCATGCCAGCTCACCGCGTGTCCTCCCGAAGATGCCAACGCTCCTATGTTGCATTATGGTCATCCAGCTTGTCCCTTATTCTGGCCGTCATTTTTTCCATTCATTCAACGTCATTAATCCTGGTATATAGGGCCTCTTGGGATGGGGGTATGTTTTTTTTCAGTTTAGGGCTATTTGACAGCGGGCTGCTGTGAGTATGTGTCTAAGCAATTTCTTGCATGGTTAGGTAGTTTTTGGTTGAGATAGGCCGAATAGGAAAAATTTTGGTGTGAAGGGTATAGTTGTCTCAAAAATGTGGGTTAGTAATTGTTGGATGGAGTTCCAGTATGGGGCTATTAGGGCACACGTCCAATAGATGTGGAAGAGAGAGCCCCTATCGCGCTGACAACGCCAGCATCGGTCAGAGGTGGAGGGGTACATTTTGTGGAGGACTGCTGGGGTTTGATACCAAAAGTAGAGGATCTTATATGAGGTTTCTTTATAGAGAGTGCACATGGAACTCTTGGCTGCCTGCCTCCAGACTGTCTGCCATGCCTCCATTGGGAGTTCCTCTCCCAACTCTCTCTCCCACCTCATCATGTACGCATGTTTGCCTTTCTTATCTATCGGGTATGCGTTTAGAATCTGATATATATCCGATATCAGGCCTCTACGATTTCGCCCCTCCAGTATGATCCTTTGAATGGAGATAGTGGGGAAAATTGCAGGTTTGGGGCTATGGTCTGGGCAAAGTGTCTAATCTGTAAGTAGCTAAAGAATATCTGTCGTGGCAAGTCGTGTTTGGTTTGGAGCTCCGAGAATGTCAGCAGCCTACGGGTTCTAGGATTTACCAGGTGACCAAAATGTAACAAATTTCTGGAGGTCCAAGGCCAGGACATCTGGTGGGTGAGGCTGGACGGGATTTTGGGGTTATAGAGGAAAGAGTTAATTACCGAAGATTCGGAGTACAGTTTCCCAGAGCAAAATAATTTGCACCAAAGCTGCCGGAGCTGAGACATCGGTCCCAACATACAATCGGGAGACACCTCCACATTCATGTTCCAGAGCAAGCTATTTGGGTGTACTGGGGCTAACCATATTTTTTCAATCTGCGTCCATTTGTTATAGGACTTCTGGGGGAACCATGAGAGTAGTGCCCTTAGTTGGGACGCTTGGTAGTACTTTACTAAATTTGGGAATTTCCCCCATCCGCACGTGATGCCATCATGACGGAGCATGGTATTCTGTGTTTTTTATAGTTCCAGACGTACCTCAGTGTGTCGCTTTGAAGTTTGCGTAGATGGGCATAGGGAATTGGGATGGGCAGTGTCTGGAAGAGGTAAAGGAGCTTTAGAAGGATAACCATCTTAATGGACGTAATCCGACCTAGGAGAGAGATCTGATGGAGCTTCCATTTTTGGATAAGCTCTCTTATCGATTTGTATAGGGGTGGAAAATTGGCTTGATATAGGGTGCCGTAAGAGGGGGTGATAGAGACCCCTAGGTATTTGAGAGAGGTGCGTTCCCATCTGTAGGGGAAGGTGGACTGCAAGCGTTTGACCTCCGCTTCTGGGGATTTCAGGGTGAGGGCCGTGGACTTCGTTGTATTTGTTTTGTACCCCGAGATTGCCCCATAGGTATCTAGCTTAGCATGGAGATTAGACAAAGAAATCCTAGGGTGAGTCAGTGTCATGATGATGTTGTCAGCGAATAGGGATATCTTGAACTCCTCACCCCTGACCAAGATCCCCCTAATGTCCGGATTGCCCCTAATGGCCGCCGCCAGGGGCTCTACACAGAGTGCAAATAGCAGAGTCCAAGTCGAGCAGGGCTATAGGTCTGGAACTTGCGCATATTGCCGGATCTTTGTCCGGTTTTGGGATTAGGGACAGAAAAGATCTCTGCATGTCACTAGGGATCGGGGTTTGGTGAAGGAATGCGTTGTATAGCTTAGTCATATGTGGGCTGAGCATGGGAAGGAAAGTCTTGTAGTATTCATACGGTAACCCGTCTGGTCCAGGGGATTTATGAGTGGGGAGGTCCTTCACAGTCGCCACCAGTTCCTCCGCGGTAATGAGGCATTCAGCCCTGGTAGATCGCCGTCCCGAAGTCTGGCAGTCCTGCGCGTTCGAGATATTGGGTGACGTGGTCCGTTTGGTCGGGTGGAGGGGGGTTATGTGGTATCTTGGCTTTATTGTAGAGGTCTGTGTAGAAGTCAGCAAATGTGTTTGCGATGTGCTGTGGGTGGGTTACTACGTCGCCCTTTTTATCCTTAATTTGATGTGGTGTGGAGGTGTGGGCTAGGAGTGATTGCGATTTGTTGCCCTTGTCGTAGTATACCTGTTTTAGGCAGACCACAGCTTTTTCCACCTGGCCCATTGCCAAGTCCCGTAGCGTCGCCCATATGTGGACGATCCATCTCAATAGTGGGATTGATGCTGAGTTTTGGAGTTTTGTCTCTAGGGACTTCAGTTTTTTTGCAGCTAACTGTTCAGCGGCCTTGGCATCCCTCTTCATGTCCGAAGAAAGAGCAATGAAACGGCCTCTAATGACTGCCTTGTGGGCGGACCACAGGGTCGGGAGCGAGATGTCAGGGGTGCCGTTTTCTATAAAGTAGTGTTGTATCGCAAATTCTAGTTCCGTTTTGGAGAGGGTGTGTTGTAGAAGAAAATTATTCAGTCTCCAATTGCATGGTCGGCGGAGAGGGGTGCCTAGGTTCAGGGATAACGTAACGGGGGCGTGGTCTGACCATGAAATGGGGAGAATTCGCGCAGATTCGGTAATGCGTAATGTGTTATTGTTTACAAAGAGATAGTCTATACGGGAATGGGTATGGTGAGGGGCAGAGTAGAAGGTATATTGGCGAGCAGTCGGGTGGAGAGCTCTCCAGGCGTCAAAGAGACCATGTCTCCTAGTGAGCTGGCGAAACAGCTTAGAGTCTCTGAGATCTTGTGTTTGCAGTGCCTGTGGGCTCGCTGCCAGGCGATCGTAGGTGGTGGAGTGGGAAAGATTAAAGTCTCCTCCTATCACAATAAAGTCGTGAGGCGTTCGGGATAGGCGAGTTCGAACTTTAGCTAGAAAGCAATGTTGGCGCGTGTTTGGGGCGTATAGAACACACAGGGTTATGGCCTGTGTTTGCCAGGTGCTGTGGAGGATGATAAAGTGACCTAGTAGGTCTAGATGGACATCAGTGCAAGTAAAAGGGGCCCCTTTTTTTAATGAGAATGGCAACACCTGCCCTTTTGCGTGGGTTGAAGGCTTGATATACCTGTGGGTAGTGTCTGGAGGCGAATGTGAAGGAGTCTCCCCTTTTAAAGTGTGTCTCTTTTACCATAATAATGTCCGCCCGTGACTGTCTGAACTCTCGGAGCGCAAAGTGTCTTTTCTTGTTAGAGTTAAGCCCATGGACGTTTAGTGATAGTACCTTAGCCATTGTCGTATGTGAGGTGGATCTTAGATATACTTAGCTGGGTCCAGTGATAGCAGGTTACGTTCCAGGTGCGTGGCAACCAGGGGAGGAGGGCGGGCGGTGGGCAAGGTCCCTGCCGGGAGGCAGTCTGTAGAGAGGAGAAGAGAGGAGATCTGGAATAAAGAAAAAAAGTTAAAGTACAAACACAATTAGGCAACGTCATAACCATTTACAATCAGGCCCACAGGAAACCAGGGGTCCTGGGGTCTGTAAAGTTCCGATTGGGCTCCCCAACTGGGGTCCCCGACTCCAATAGTGGGGAGAGGGGCTCCAGGTAGGGAGATACGGAGGGACAAAAGTCCAAAGAGGAACTATCAAGGGGTAAACCACGGGGGGGGGGGGGGTTGGTGGCTCGAGAACAGGTCTGTCCGAGGTAACATCCAAGGCCAGCCCATGATGTGTCAAAACAGGGGTAGGTAACTTGTAGGCGAACGGGGGGGTGTCAAAATAATAGAGCATGTGGGTGCTCATGGTTTGTTCCTAGTGTTGTCCAGCCAGGGGGTGTAGAGAAAGTCCAGCAGTGTTCATTATGAATCTCCTGGTGGGGTTTTCCCCCGTTTTGTGTTTTGGAGGTTTGCGTGGGTGGTCCAGGCCTCTGGAGCGTTTGGTTGGGGGGACCTTCTGCCAAACCACAGGCGGTGGGGGTGGTGTGACCACAAGATCCCATTCAGGTAAATTGGGGATGGGGACCCCCAGGGCGTCGCAGAAGGACTCCAGATCTTCCGGGTAGCGCAGGACGGTAGATGTTTGGCAGTTAGAATGAAGGGGTATCCCCATCTGTAGGCGATGTTTTTTTCATGGAGTGAACGCAGGAGGGGTTGCAGCAGTCTGCGTTTTTGGAGCGTGATCCATCAGAGGTCTGGGTAGATCTGCACAGGGGATTTATCGAAGGTTAGATTGCGGATGGAGTGGGCTCTCCGCATGATGTCCTCTTTCAGAGGGAATGAATAGACCCGACATATGATGTCCCGTAGTTTGGATGCTGGGCCCTTAGGACGGAGGGCGCAGTGAGCTCTGTCCATCTCGATGGGCTTGTCCGCAGGTTCCCCCAGCATTTCATTGAATAGCTCCTGCAGTGTGGTTTGCAGGTCCTCAGCGTCTTCTGTCTCTGGCAGGCTACGGATGCGGATATTATTCCGGCGCCCCCTATTGTCCAGGTCCTCCACATGGCGTTGCATTTCCCGGAGCATAAGGCGGTGGTCCGAACCCTGTGTTTGGGTCTGATGGACTGCTTGCTTCGTTTCCTGCAGCTCCTCCTCCACCATCTCCACCCTGTCAGCTAGGTGTTTGAGGCCTGCATGTAGGGACTGAATTTCAGCTCGGCAGGTGGCCTTCACGTCAGTAATAAGTTGCTTGAAGTCCTCTTTGGTTGGGATGGCTTGCAAATAAGCTTGCCATGGGGGGTAAGGTCCCCCGTCTTGTCCCAGGGCAGTATGGGCTGGAAGGTTATATGAGTGACAGTCCGCTGCAGGGGGGTCTCGGTTCAGGGGAGGAGGTAGGGAGGGCTGGGGATCCCAGGGTGCAGTCCATGATGTTACATGGGGGGATGGTATGGTATGCTCTGGTGGGTCTCCTCTCTGGGTTTGTGGTGGGACCTGTGTCATCTGTGCATATGAAGGGGGTGTTGCTGTGCCTCCCCAGGATGTACTGTGCTCCCTGGAGCGAGAGGGTCTTTGGGCCTTAGGCATAATAGGGCCTGACCAAATGGCGTGCAGCTCCCTGCCCCCAGATGCAGCAAATGGGGCCTGCATGTGTCTGGGGCTCTGGAGGGCTGGAAAGTCCTCTGTTGTATCTGAGGGTGTGGGGGAGGGGTAGCCTGTGCCTCGGGTTCCTGGGTCTGATGTTGTCCTCAGGAGCTTGGGGTAGGCCTCAGTAGTACACTGTGTGTACTGTGATGGAGGCTGTGGTGCGGCCTTGTCAGCTGGATGTATGGATGGAGAGCATGGGGAGAGGGGGAACTGCGCTGGTGACTCACCCCCTGTGGCATCTCGATGGGTCCCGGAGATCCCCGTGCAAGGTTGCTGCTGTCTGGTGGAGGCCCATCCATCTGTGGCAGTAGCGGTGTGAAGGGCTGCTGTGATGGCGCGGTGGCCGGCGCCATTTTCCGCTCCCGCCTGGCGGTGGCTGTGATGACCCCCGAGCTGAGGACGATCGGGTGGTCCGTGAGCCGCCCATGAATATGGGTTTTATCCCCCGTTCTCAGCCTGTGTAGCTATGGTCTGGAGAGGAGCTCTTAGGCTGAGTGTCTGTCCAGGTCGGCTTCCTGTCACGCCCCCCCGTATGGCATTTTTTTAAATGCTGGAAATCACTGTAGTAGGCACTGCTACTACACTGCCACTTCAGTGCTGGACGGCTGCCCTGCTGCATTCTCAACACAGGAGGTCACTTGTTTGGCATTGGCGTCATGCTTTGCATTTTCTCAATTAATACAAAGGATTCTATGATTGGATGAGGCGGAGAAGTGGGGCAGTGACACCATGCTCTCCTTTTCGTCCAATCAGAGCAACATCCTGTGTTCCATTAGCAGAATGTCAGCTGCTTAGCATGGGACTCGGAAGCTAGTAGCAATTACTGTTGCAGTATAGTAGTGTTGCCTACTACAGTCATTTTCAGCTTCTAGAAAGCTCCCACAGGTATGGTGGAGGACCAAGGTAACTATATAAAAAATTGCCATATCTAGAATTCAGCTTTACCTGTAAAATTATTCACTCCTTCTTGAACCTCTTGGTAATTCAAATATAAAGAGGCAAACAAATGTAAGATACGGGTTTTCCTGCCACCACCCACTCCAAGCTCCATTCAGGTGTTTAGGGCTTGTAGCGGTTGAAAGGCAGTAAAACCCCCATGGTTGAGCTTTGCTTTTACCACCCCTCAACCACTACCACCATTAGCTGTACAGGCAGTGGCCAGGGTGTACACAGCCATGATTATACCCCTCTCCACTTTCTGCAGGCGTAGCTCCCAGTGAATGTGGCCCACTCAAGTGAAAGACACCACTCTTCGAGCGTCCTGCAACTGCATGCAATGCATTTGGTTGTGATGCGCTAATGCGGGGTTCAAGCAGGTGGTGAGGAGGCAATCCAGTGCCTCCTCACTGCTTGTCAAATGCTATCTAAGACTCAATTCACATCTATGCATGTTGCTTTTGAGCGTTTTTGCAGTGCTTTTTGCGTTTTTGGACACAGATTTTTAACGCATTCCAAAACGCAAGTACCGCGATTTTGCCACGATTTGCGTTTGTTTTTTTTATTGTTTTACACTCTATATGGCTGGTTGCTAAGCAACCACAGTGTAAAAAAAAAACCCTGCAAACCGCGGCAAAATCGCGGTACTTGCGTTTTGGATGCGGGTCCATTGACTTCTATTACATCAAAAAAAGGCTGCATTTTGCATGAAAAAAAGTCCCCGACCCTTTCCAAAAAAACAGAGGCACAAAAATGCATTGATGTGAACATGTTCCATAGGAACCCATGTTAAAAAAATTCCCTGCATTTCTGCAAAATGCAAAATGCATCAAAAAACGCATTAGTGTGAATCAAGCCTAAAGAGCGGTTTGAACATAGATCTTTCTATAGAGATCAAAGCACCTGTGAATGAGCCCTTGCATATTCCTGCATGTCCCTGGTGTCAGGCAGCACAAACAAAACCTCATGCCTTTTACAATGCTGGGCTACTGCTAAACAGCGGGTGCACCTCACTGATCACAAAGTTGTCTCACACACAATTGGTAAAGAATTTGCATTTCTACTGACCCCTATAGAATTACAAGGGGTGGGTAAAACAGAGGGAAGGCTGTCCTATGAAAGCGGAGAGGCAGGGGGCAGCTGAATATCACTCCGCCATGGACTTTCAGGGCTGTTGTAGACGCCATGGACCGAATCTATAGAGGCAACATCAGAAAATGCGACCGCCTGTCTGCTTACTCTGCGGCCAGTGGATGCAGTTCTCACAGTGACATGATCCAACTGAAAAATAGTCCCACTCCCAGTGTTCATTGATGGAGGTTCTGGAACAGAATTTCAGCACTTTCCACCAGAAAAAAAAAGCCCTGGTTGATTGTGATCCAGGTGAAACTACTTAAATTGTACTTAAATGGAATAGATACCATATTTATAGGTGTATAAGGGCTCTTCTACACGGAACGAATCCTCCGCTGATCCCCGCTAACCGGGCGGATGACAGGGCGGTCCCTGAACACTCCGTGTTCATCCGATCCGCTCTGCAGACGGATGGAAAAATAGGGTTTTCCTCCGTCTGCAGAAACGGACCACAACGGAGATGGACGATATCGGGTGTCAGCGGATGTTCATCCGCTGACACCTGCTATCCCATTGGGATGTATGTATGTCCGTAATTCATCCGAAAACGGATGGATGAATTACGAACATACGGTCCACCCGTGTGAAAGGGGCCTAACACGTACTTTTTCCCCCTTAAAATCGGGGGAAAGTCGTGGGTGCGTGTTATACGCTGATCCCCACTGTCTGTGACCTAAAAAATTTCGAGCGGCACCGAAAAATAGTGAGCACCGACAAAAAATGCTGAGCGTTGCCGAAAAATAACGAGCGCCGCCGAAAAATACAGAGCGCCACTTGCAGTCCCGCCTCCCTGCTGTTTCTGAAGCGAGAGCTGCCGAAAAAGACCGAGCCGACTGTACTGTGTACTCGGCTCGCAGTCCCACTCAGTCTGGGCGGGACTGCGAGCCGAACCGAGTACACAGTACAGTCGGCTCGGCCTTTTTCGGCAGCTCTCGCTCCAGAAACAGCAGGGAGGCAGGACTACGAGCGGAGCCGAGCAGTCGGCTCAGTATTTTTCGGCGGCGCTCTGTATTTTTCAGTGGCGCTCTGTATTTTTCGGCGGCGCACGGTCGGTATTTTTCGGCCGTGGGAAATTTAAATGCGGGCAAGGCTGCAAATGACACTGGCAAGCTGCAAATGACACTGGCAAGCCTGCAAATGACACTGGCAAGGCTACAAATGATGCTGGGCAAGGCTGCAAATGAAGCTGGGCAAGGCTGCAAATGACGCTGGGCAAGGCTGCAAATGACGCTGGGCAAGCTGCAAATGACACTGATCATTCTGCAATGATGGACACGGCTGCAGATGCACACTGATAAGGCTGCATTGATGGGCATTTAAATGTAAGGTTTTTTTTCCTTAAACTTCCCTCCTAAAACTTTTTTTCCTTAAAATGCCCTCCTAAACTTGGGGTGCGTGTTATACGCCGGTGCATGTTATACGCCAATAAATACGGTAGTTGTAATTTGGATAGCTGTAAGTAGGCATATGGTTGCACTGGGCCTGATTTTAATGTTACTTAAACATAACTGCAAAAGCACCCAGGAACTTAGCTAAACTGTTCTTTAAAATTAGCAGCTAATATAGAGTAATTAAAGTATTTGTTTACCTAAACATTTAATATTTCTGATATGTGCCTGCTGTACCATGTTTCCTGTCCCCTCTGTATTGCTTCCTTTGTGTGAAATCCCTGGTGTTCCTGCCAGTCCCTCTGCATTCCTATTAATAACTGACCACACTAGGCAGGAGAACACAACATGGCCAGTTCTCTAGCTGTGCTGGGAACTCAGCCTGCTCTCCTCCAATGATCAGACTTGGCCTGCTATGCCGCCCCCACCGCACAGCTAAGAATCTCAGTGTAGTGTTGCTTCTCCTTCCCCCAGCTCTTATGCAGCTGAGAACAGAGGGAATGCATTCACTTATAAAAAGGGAAAAAAAAGGTATTTATAATGTATTTTTATATGTATACACAAATGTTTTGCCTTTCATTTCTATTTTAAAATGGAATGGGTTGTTTTACAAGGTGATCATTCACTTTAAAGAGGAAGTAAACCCTAATGGGTTTACTTCCTCTTTGTTTCCCTGCAAAGGTAAAGCATAATGGACTACTATGCATCGCATAGTAGTCCATTGTGTGTCACTTACCTGACACAGGAGCCAGCGAAGTCACCGCTGTCCCCTTGTGTACGGAGGCTCCATCTTCTTGGTGGGTCTCGCGGCTCCGGCGCTGTCATTCGATGGCGCCGCAATGACGTCACTCCCGCGCATGCGCACGGGAGCCGCCACTCGCGGCATATCGCCGTTGAGAGCGGCTTTCTCAGTGCACCTGCGGCCCGCTGTCTATGGCGCATGCGCCTTAAACAGTGGTGCCTGTCTTTTGGCAAATATCTCCTAAACCGTGTAGGTTTAGGAGATATTTCTTTGACCCACAGGTAAGCCTTAATCTAGGCTTACCTGTAGGTCCAAGTGTTTTTTTAAGGTTTACAACCACTTTAATGTTTTGGGCAATTACTTAGGCCCCTTTCACACTAACGGTTCGATCAGGTCTGCCTGTCCCATTCTCCTCTATGGAGTGGCAGGTGTAAATGGACATGTGTCCATTTACATCCAATCCGATCTGCTAAAAACAGACAAATGGGTATGCGTTCCCCGTCCCTCGAGTGGATCGGATCAGATGGCAGTCGGTTGTAAATGGACAGGCGGTCTGTTTACATCAAACTGCCCATAGAGGAAAATAGACTGTGTCTGTGTCCACTGCCTGCTCAATAGTGATCAGCGAAAAGATTCCCCGCTGAGCAAGAGGACTCCTGGCTAGGAGTCTGTCCCGTATGAAAGGCACCTTATGCATATTTCAGCTGTGAATTTAGCTTTTTCCTAAAAGTTCTTCTTTAACCAGTTGCTGACCGCCGCACGCCAATTTACGTCGGCAGAATGGCACGTGTGGGCAAATGGGCATACCTGTACGTCCCTCCCTCCCCGTTTGCGGGGGCGCTATCACGACCCCCCCGTGCCTGCGTCGGTCGGATTCGTTAATGAATGGAAACCTTCCCCTGTCTGTGTAAGTGTAAACACAGACAGGAGGAAGTGATGTCATCTCTCCTCATGGGGTCTTTTTGATTCCAGTGAGAGAAGAGAGAACATCTAACCGTGAGTTGCACAACACTACACTAACACCAGTACACACAGGTACACTTGCCACCCCCCGATCGCCCCCCACCCCCAGTTAACCCCTTCACTCCCTGTCACTGTGTCACCAATTGCAGTTTTCAGATTTTCCACCGAGCGCTGCATTGGTGTCATTTGTGACTGAAATAAGTGTTAGGTCTAGGGAACCCCCCCCCTAAACCCCCCTAATAAAGGTTTAACCCCTTGATCGCCCCCCAGTTAACCCTTTCAACCCTTGTTGCCAGTGTCACTAATCCCTGTATTTGTGTCACGGGTGACGCTATTTAGCCAGTTAGTTGATTCGTTTCACCATCAGGGTTTTATAGCGTCAGGTACCCCCATATATTACCTAATAAAGATTTTAACCCCCTGATTGCCCCCTAATTAACCCTTTCACCCCTTGTCACCAGTGATCACCGAATTAGTGTTACGGGTGACGCTGGTTAGTTAGTTTGCTTTTTATAGCATTAGGGCCCTCGCTGTATATTTGCCAATAAAGGTTTAACCCCCTGATCGCCCGACGGGTGATATCAGTTAGGTTTTAGCATCAGTCAGGGTCTGCGTTGCCCCAGGCAGTGTCAGATTAGTGCCAGTAGTGCTAACACCCACGCACGCACCATACACCTACCTTAGTAGTATAGTGTCTGAACTGATCAATATATTTGATCTGATCAGAACTACATTAGCAAAGTTGTCACTAAATGATATATTGTTCAAACATGACATGGTTATATGTGAAAATACATTCTGCTGCTTCTCCTGTGTACAGGGATACCACATGTGTGAGACTTTTTGGGAGATTAGCCACGTACAGGACCCCAAAAATCAAGCACCACCTTCAGGCTTTCTAAAGGCGTAAAATTGTGATTTTACTTCTCACTACCTATCACAGTTACGGAGGCCCTGAAATGTAAATTTTATTTATTTTTTTGTCATTTTTCAATCACTTGTGTCTACTTTCCAAAATGGGGTAATTTGGGGGGGGGGGGGGGGTTGTACTGCCCTGCCATTTTAGCACCTCAAGAAATGAGGCAGTCATAAACCAAAATCTGCGTAAATTCCAGAAAATGTACCCTAGTTTGTTGACGCTATAACTTTTGCGCAAACCAATAAATATACACTTATTGACATTTTTTACCAAAGACATGTGGCTGAATACATTTCGGCCTAAATGTATGACTAAAATTGAGTTTATTAATTTTTTTTATAACAAAAAATAGAGAATATCATTTTTTTTTCAAAATTTTCAGTATTTTTCCGTTTATAAAAAAATTAAAAAATCGCAAGGGCAATCAAATACCATCAAAAGAAAGCTCTATTTGTGGGGAAAAAAGGATGAAAATTTTGTTTGGGTAAAACATTACATGACCGCACAATTACCAGTTAAAGCAGTGCAGTGCCAAATTGTAAAAAGTACTCTGATCATTGAGCATTCAAATCCTCTGGGGCTGAAGTGGTTAAGTTCATTGTAAGTACATGTATTATATTTTATAAGAATGAGAAATGTAAACTATAGTACACTGCAGGTTTGAAAAGAGAGAACCAAATGAATCCTGGGAATAAGCACAATTCAATGTGTGCTCTAAAGTCTAGAGTCAAGGATCAAGGTTATCAGTCTAGTAAGAAAATGTTTTTTTTCTTTTCACTTTTGTATAATTTTTCTTCTACATGTTCTCAAAGAAATGAAGCATGCAAAGCAGCGGGTAAGAGGAGATCATGAGGTGTGTGGTTACAAAGGATGTCGTGGGCTAAAGATACTATTAATTCCTGCAGGGTATTAGGGGTATTAAGTTAAAAAAACATTTACAACTTGCTATGCTCCCTTCCCTACCTAAATACTTAGCCCCCAATCGATCCTTCGCTGTTCCTGGCTGCATCTCTTCTCTCCACTCTATTCACAGAGACTAAGGCAGCAGCACCAGCTATAGGCTGCAAGGTGGGGGAGGCCAAGCCCTGCTGTGCATTTCTATGGACATACAGCCCATCTCAAGATCGAGCCCACACGTCTGCTCCCATAGAGATTTTCTATGGGGGCAGACACAGAAAATAAGGAGCAGAGTGCACCAGTAGGGGAACCCAGAAGAGGATGTTGCACAGAGCAGATTTAAGATGTTTATTATTTTATTTTAAATAATTGCATTTTAAAACGATTTAAGCATTATCACTTTTTATGCCTTGTAGTTAGTAGCTCCTGTGGAGCAAATTTTGGCAATTATCTTTGAATCGTATTTAGGCTACTTTCACACTGAGGCGTTTTTCAGGCGCTAAATTGCTAAAAATAGCGCCTGTAAAGCGCCTGAAAAACGCCTCCCCTGCAGCCCCAGTATGAGAGCCTGAGTGCTTTCACACTGGAGTGGTGCGCATGCAGGATGGGAAAAAAAGTCTTGCAAGCAGCATCTTTGGGGCGTTGCGAGAGCAATAAATACACCGCTCCTAAAATGCCCCTGCCATTGAAATCAATAGCCAGTGCTGCTGAAGCACCTGCAAAGCATTGCAGGCTCTTTTAACCCTTTTTTGGCCGCTAATGGGGGCTAAAAGCGCCCAGATAGGGGCTGAAAAGCGCCACTAAAACAACGGTAAAGCGCCTTTACCGCCATCGCCCGTCCCAGTGTGAAAGTGCCCTTAGATATCTGCTGCCCTCTACCATCTGTATTTGTAAATAGCTTTTGCTTATTAACCCCCCTGATGGTATTCCCAAGTGTGGCTCGGGGTGGATTTTCAGTATCAAAAGCGGTAACCCCGAGCCACACTCGGGGATTGCATCGCTGGATCCAGGAAGAGGTTACTTACCTTGTCCCCAGGATCCTGCAATGTCTCCCCGCACTGTGTGCAAGCCGTCCTCCACTCTATCTATCATGGAGCCGAGCTCCGTTCCCTGCGAGCGTTGCGACACACGGGGACGGAGAACGGCGCCAAATTCAAAAAGTAAAACACACAATACATATACAGTACACTGTAATCTAACAGATTACATTACTGTATCAATTTTTTTTACATCCCTTTTTGTCCCTAGTGGTCTGTCCAGTATCCTGCATGCAGTTTTATATTATAAATACTGTTCTTTCTGCCTGGAATCTGGAGATCGTCCATAGCAACCAAAACTGTCCCTTTACATCAAAAGTGGTTTTTGATGTAAAGCTAGAAAAGCTTAGTGAGCTAGAAAACAGTTATAATAAATTAGAATCACTTGCAGAATTGAGCGATAGTGATTTGTGGGGAAATTCGTCATCAAACACTGAAAGTAATGACAGCAACTCTGCAACTGAGCAAATTTCTGTGTTTTTGATTTGATTACATTATTGAATCATTTTTATTATTATTATATATTATTATATTATTATTTGTTATAATTATTTATAGTTATTTATTATATTATAATTTATGATTTTGTGTTTCAAACTTTATCATACTCGGGATGTCTACTAGATATAGCTCCTATATTTTCTTGTCAGCAGCACACATATAGTACCTATAGTGTCTTTGTGTCAGCAGCACCCATAGGACTTATAGTGTGTTTGTGGCAGCACACATAGCTCCTATATTTTCTTGTCTGCAGCACACATAGTACCTATAGTGTGTTAGTGTCAGCACCAATAGGACCTACAGTGTGTTGTGAGCACACATAGGAGCTCTATTTTTTATACAATATACACTACCGACTACAATGGCTGGAAGACCGCCAAGGAGAGGCAGACCGTCCCGAGGCAAGAACACAGGGCAAGCAGGTTCTGTTTCTAGAGACAACAGTGCTGGTCGTGGACGTGGTCGTGCATCGTCATCAGCACGTGACCATGGGACACGCTTGTCCTTGTTTTCAGCAGCTGGACATGTTGAGCCGCATCATGCCGAAGGCTTGGTAGAATGGATGACCAAGCCCTCCTCATCCTCCTCATCCTCTCTCACCCAGGCTCAGGGTACTGGCAGAGCAGCTGCCAACGCGTACTCAATGGCATCATCAGCCACCCCTTCCCTAGACCCACCATGTCCTCCTGAGGAGTCCCCCGAACTGTTTGAACACAGTGTTGGGTACATGCTCCAGGAGGATGCCCAACGATTCGAAGGCTGGGATGATGATACCCAGCTTGAGGAAGGCAGTAGTGTGCGCGCAGAGAGAGGGGATGCTGAAGGACAGCAATCTGGCAGTAATGTTCCACCAGCTGCAGCTTACTGCCAGGTTTGCTCTAGTGGTGAAGAGGGAGGGGATGATGAGGTCACTGACTCCACCTGGGTGCCTGAAGGGAGAGAGGAGGAGGAGGAGGATGCGGCGGCACATGTCCAACGAGGCAGGATGCCCCCTGGAGGGCAGCTAGAGGCCAGCACACCAACTGTATCACACCGTAGAGCTCCGCCTGTGCAGGGCGCTGCCTCTGCACGTTATCACAAAAGTTCTTTGGTGTGGGCCTTTTTTGAGACAAGTGCATCAGATCGCACCACTGCTATTTGCAATATTTGTCTCAATCGTATCTCTCACGTGGCCAAAACATCAGCCGCTTGGGCACCACAAGCATGAGCAGACATATGTCGACCTGCCATGCAGCTTGTTGGCAAGCACACATAAAAGACCCACACCAAAGAACAAAGCGGACCTCTCCTTGCTCCTCATCAGCTGGGATCTCCATCCCCACTATATCTTCAACCCTCTCTGAAAGCTGCTCTGAGAGGACTGAAGGTGTAGAATTAGGTGTGTCACAACCAAGTACTTGCAGTACACCGACGTCCGATTGTAGCAGGCAAATTTCCCTGCCCCAGCTGCTGGACCGTCGAAAGAAGTATACTCCCAGCCATCCACATGCCCAGCGGTTGAATGCTAGCTTGGCTAAATTGCTAGCACTTCAACTGCTGCCTTTTCAGTTGGTAGACTCGGCCCCCTTCCGTGAGTTTGTTCAATGTGCGGTTCCTCAGTGGCAGGTTCCCAAACGCCACTTTTTCTCACGGAAGGCGATTCCGTCTCTCTACCGGCATGTGGAAGGCAATGTCCATGCCTCGCTAGACAGGGCGGTCAGTGGTAAGGTGCATATTACCGCTGACTCATGGTCCAGCAGGCATGGACAGGGACGTTATCTGTCTTTCACGGCCCATTGGGTCACTCTATTGGCAGCTGGGAGGGATGCAGGACAAGGTGCAGTAGTGTTGGAGGTTGTTCCGCCACCACGCCTCCAAAATGCTACTACTGGTTGTGACACACCTCTCTCCTCCACCCCCTCCTCTTCTTTTTCGTCCATGGCCTCTTCGAGTGCTCTGTCCTCGGCCAGCGGTGCTCCGTAGGCGTACAAGGGGCTACGCGAGTACGCAGGCAAAAAGATGCCATGCCGTGCTTGCGCTGGTGTGTTTGAGGGACAGGAGCCACACTGGCACAGAGGTTCTGGCAGCTCTGCAGGGGCAGGCCGAGAGGTGGTTGACGCCACGCCAGCTTAAGCCAGGAATGGTGGTTTCTGACAATGGCACCAACCTCCTCTCCGCCCTGCGACAGGGGCAGCTCACCCATGTGCCCTGTATGGCTCACGTCCTCAACCTGGTGGTGCAGCGGTTCTTGGGCAGGTACCCAGGCTTACAGGATGTCCTGAGGCAGGCCAGGAAAGTCTGTGTGCATTTCCGCCGATCTTATAATGCCAGTGCTCGGCTGACTGAGCTGCAAAAGGAGCTGAACCTGCCCAAGAACCGCCTAATATGTGACATGCCCACCAGATGGAACTCAACGTTGGCCATGCTGCAGCGACTGCACACGCAGCAGAGGGCCATCAATGAGTACCTTTGCGACTACGGCACCAGGACAGGGTCAGGGGAGCTTGGCTTTTTTTCCCCACGCCAGTGGAGCATGATCAGGGATGCATGCACTGTCCTCTCACCATTTGAGGAGGCCACGAAGATGGTGAGCAGTGACAGTGCATGCATCAGTGACACTGTACCTCTTGTCCACCTGTTGGAGCATACGCTGCGTGGGATAATGGACAGGGCACTTGAGGCAGAACAGAGGCAAGAAGAGGAGGACTTTATCCAGACAGTGTTCCTTCTGTCCCACCCATCACACAGGAAGAGGATGAGAAGGAGGAGGAGGAGGAGGATTGTGTGAGCATGGAGGTGGAGCCTGGCACTCAGCATCATCAGCAGCAGTCTTTTAGGGATGATGTACAGTCCCAACAAACCAGTGGACTTGTACGTGGCTGGGAGGAGGTGGCTGGCGATCATGTCGTCCTCAGTGACCCAGAAGACTCCGGACCGAATGCCTCAGCTAACCTACGTTGCATGGCCTCCCTGATCCTGCAAAGCCTGCGGAAGGATCCTCGTGTTCTTCGGATCAAGGAGAGGGACCATTACTGGCTGGCCACTCTCCTTGATCCACGGTACAAGGGTAAGGTTGCGGACCTTATCTTGCCATCACAGAGGGAGCAGAGGATGAGACATCTCAGGGAGGCCTTGCAGAAAGGTCTGTGCAACGCGTTCCCAGAAACTGGGAGGTTACAAACTCCTGGTCCTGGACGACGAGTTGCTGAGGCTTCGGTCAGTAGCAGAAGGAGTGGTGGGGAAGGTGGACGTCTGACCGATGCGTTCAGACAATTTTTTAGTCCGCAGCCCCAAGGTATGATCGGTTCCAGCAACCATCGCCAGCGTTTGATACACATGGTGCAGGAATACCTAGGGGCAAGGTCAGACTTGGACACCTTTCCCACCGAAAATCCTCTGGCTTACTGGGTCCCGAGGATGGATCACTGGCCAGAGCTTGCACAGTATGCAATTGAGCTACTGGCCTGTCCTGCATCCAGCGTTCTTTCCGAACGCACATTCAGTGCTGCTGGAGGATTTGTCACCGATCACAGGGTACGCCTGTCCACCGACTCGGTTGATCGACTGACCTTCATAAAAATGAATCAGTCTTGGATCACCACCAGCTACCAGGCACCTGAAGCGGATATAACTGAATAATTTATAATGTCACATCCCTTCAAGACTGCCTATGCTGATGCTGAGTGACTGTCCTGTTATGTTCACTGACTATCCTCTTCCTCCTCCTCAATGATCCATGCCACCACACCAGTGCCTAAGGCACAATTTTTCAGCCCCTGTATAACAGGGGCGTGTAATTACAATTTTTAAAAAAAATGCTTCGCAACAGGTGTGACTGCTGTGCTCCAAGTACAGTATCTGTGAGGGGTTGCAGTGTTGTGGCACCAGCACCAGTGCCTAAGGCACAATTTTTCAGCCCCTGTTGGGGCGTGTAATTACAATTTTTAGGCAATGCTTTGCAACAGGTCTCATTGCTGTGCTCAGAGTACAGTATCTGTGAGGGGTTGCAGTGTTGTGGCACCAGCACCAATGCCTAAGGCACAATTTTTCAGCCCCTGTATAATAGGGGCGTGTAATTACAATTTTTTTTAAAAATGCTTCGCAACAGGTGTGACTGCTGTGCTCCAAGTACAGTATCTGTGAGGGGTTGCAGTGTTGTGGCACCAGCACCAGTGCCTAAGGCACAATTTTTCAGCCCCTGTATAATAGGGGCATGTAATTACAATTTTTTAAAAAAATGCTTCGCAACAGGTGTGACTGCTGTGCTCCAAGTACAGTATCTGTGAGGGGTTGCAGTGTTGTGGCACCAGCACCAGTGCCTAAGGCACAATTTTTCAGCCCCTGTTGGGGCGTGTAATTACAATTTTTAGGCAATGCTTTGCAACAGGTCTCATTGCTGTGCTCAGAGTACAGTATCTGTGAGGGGTTGCAGTGTTGTGGCACCAGCACCAATGCCTAAGGCACAATTTTTCAGCCCCTGTTTAACAGGGGCGTGTAATTACAAATCTTGATCTAATAGTTCACAGCAGGGCCCATTCCTGCGCCCACCAAGAGTAACTGTGAGGGCTTACAGTCTTGTGGCAACACCGTCCACCACCACCATCACCACCAAAGGCCCAATTTTTCTGCCCTGTTCAACAGGTGCATGCAATTACAAATCTTGATCTAATAACTCACAGCAGGGCCCATTCCTGCACCCACCAAGAGTAACTGTGAGGTCTTTCAGTCTTGTGGCAACACCGTCCACCACCACCACCACCAAAGGCCCAATTTTTCTGCCCTGTTCAACAGGTGCATGCAATTACAAATCTTGATCTAATAACTCACAGCAGGGCCCATTCCTGCACCCACCAAGAGTAACTGTGAGGGCTTACAGTCTTGTGGCAACACCGTCCACCACCACCACAGGCCCAATTTTTCTGCCCTGTTCAACAGGTGCATGCAATTACAAATCTTGATCTAATAACTCACTGCAGGGCCCATTCCTGCACCCACCAAGAGTAACTGTGAGGGCTTACAGTCTTGTGGCAACACCGTCCACCACCACCACCACCACCAAAGGCCCAATTTTTCTGCCTGGTTCAACAGGTGCATGCAATTACAAATCTTGATCTAATAACTCACAGCAGGGCCCATTCCTGCGCCCACCAAGAGTAACTGTGAGGGCTTACTGTCTTGTGGCAACACCGTCCACCACCACCACCACCACCACCAAAGGCCCAATTTTTCTGCCCTGTTCAACAGGTGCATGCAATTACAAATCTTGATCTAATAACTCACAGCAGGGCCCATTCCTGCGCCCACCAAGAGTAACTGTGAGGGCTTACAGTCTTGTGGCAACACCGTCCACCACCACCACCACCAAAGGCCCAATTTTTCTGCCCTGTTCAAAAGGTGCATGCAATTACAAATCTTGATCTAATAACTCACAGCAGGGCCCATTCCTGTGCCCACCAAGAGTAACTGTGAGGGCTTACAGTGTTGTGGCTACACCAACATCTAATAGGGCAAATTTCTGCAGAGTATATACGGCAGGCCCCTACTTTCAAACATCCGACTTACCAACGACTCCTACTTGCAAACGGAAAGAGAAAACAGGAACTGAGAGGAAATCTACCCCTAGGAAGGGAAATTCTATCCTGTTAGATTTAATTTGGGAAAAAGGTATCGCCTCTCTACTGATGCTTTATCACCAATCCTTGTTTCAATTAAAACCCAACTTTTCCAAAAACATTTGTCATTGGGACGGAAAGTGAGGTGAAATGTTCTGAACAGATGTGCAAAGACAGCAAATGTTACAGGGGTGATAACCCCTCCCTATGTTCTCCAAAAAGCTTAAAAATAGATTTTTTGGGGATGGAGCTACACTTCATAATGTACCTGTTCAGATTCTACTTAAGAACAAACCTACAGTCCGTGTCTTGTTTGCACCACCTATATACTGCTGTTCAGAGTATATAGGGTTGTAGGTATAGGGTTTTATTTTGGGTGCGGGGACCACCTTAATATGGGGTAGCCATGCCATTTTTCTCAAGGATTTTCAGCCATATGGCGGCCAGGACAAGACATGACATTAAAGCCGCAAGTGGTTTTAAATGGCTTCTTTTTTTCCTTTACAAATGTCATTTTGTGCAGGGACAGTTCTAAACACGGGAAACACATGCCACTTCACAAGCATACTTTAGACACCCCCCAGGTACCATATTTAAATGAATATTTCACTTTTTTTTTTCACTTTATGCATCATTAACCGCTTCAATACCGCCCGCCGTCATATGACGCCCACAAGGTGGATCTACCATCCTGGGTGGGCGTCATATGACATCCTCGGATTCCCGGCCGCCTGGGGGACCCGGTGCGAGTGCCCGGCGGCCGCGATGTCCGCGGGCACCCGCGATTGCCCGTTAAAACAACGGGACCGGGCGGGAACGTGGAGCTGTGTGTGTAAACACACAGCTCCACGTCCTGTCAGTGCAGAGGAGACCGATCATGTGATCCCAGTACGGAGGAACACATGATCGGTCTCCTCCCCTTAAGTCCCCTCCCCCTACAGTTAGAATCACGTCTATTAGGGAACACATTAACCCCTCCAGCGCCCTCTAGTGTTAACCCCTTCCCTGCCAGTCACATTTACACAGTAATCACTGCAATTTTATAGCAACGATCGCTGTGTAAATGTGAATGGTTCCAAAAATGTGTCAAAAGTGTCCGAAGTGTCCGCCGCAATGTCGCAGTCACGAAAAAAAATCGCAGATCCCCGCCATTACTAGTAAAAAAAAAAAAAAAAAAATTCAATAAATCTATCCCCTATTTTGTAGACGCTATAACTTTTGCGCAAACCGATCAATATACGCTTATTGCGATTTTTTTACCAAAAATATGTAGAAGAATACGTATCGGCCTAAACTGAGGAAAAAAAATGTTTTTTTTTTAAAAAATGGGATATTTATTATAGCAAAAAGTAAAAAATATTGTGTTTTTTTTCAAAATTGTCGCTCTTCTTTTGTTCATAGCGCAAAAAATAAAAACCGCAGGGGCGATCAAATACCACCAAAAGAAAGCTCTATTTGTGGGAAAAAAAGGACGTCAATTTTGTTTGGGTGTAACGTCGCACGACCGCGCAATTGTTAGTTAAAGCGACGCAGTGCCGAATCGCAAAAAGTGCTCTGGTAAGGAAGGGTGTTTAAAAGCCCTGTATTGAAGCGGTTAAAATGACTGCTCCCGAAAAAACGTTAGTTTTTAAAAGTTCTTTTTGCATTGATATATGTCCCCTGGGGCAGGACCCGGGTCCCCAAACCTGTTTTATGACATTAACATGCATATTGGCCGTTGTAATTAGCAATTTTGATTTCGAACGTTCGCGTCCATTATAACGAATAGGGTTCGAAAATTCGCGCAAACTTTCAGTCCGTTCGAAGGTTCTGGTGCGAACCGAACCCGGCGGTGTTCGGCTCATCCCTACTCACCGCCACCCTGACCTGAGCAGCATCCCTGGTGCCTCCCAGAGCCTGCACATTCTCCATCCTCCTCTTCCAGCTGTGACTGTCATGGAATAGGAAGAAGACATGCTGACCGAGGACGGGGAACGGCAGGAGGTAGGTGCATCACACATGCCTACCAACACAGACAGGGCTCGAATGGGGGGGGGGGGGCAGTAGGGACTGCAGGCAGGGCTAGGGGGTCTCTCTCCTCTCTCTCCCACCCCCTCTCTTTCACCCCCCTCTCAGCCAATCCCCCCACCCCCCCCTTGCAATTGCCATAGAACCCTTGGCAGCCCTGGTAAAGGCCAGCACCCAGATCTGTGGGTTCCAGTATGGAGTCCTGCAGGAAAAAATGATGTTATATGCGGATGACATGTTACTCTTTCTGGGAGATCCCAGCCACTCATTGCCAGGGGTAATGTCCATAATAACGCAGTTTGGCCACTATTCTGGTCTAACCATAAACTGGTCTAAGTCAGCCCTGATGATGCTGGACGAGGAACGGGAGGTGGAACTTCCCAGCTCTTGTCCCATCACAGTGGTTACCAGCTTCAAATATCTGGGTGTACAAGTCTCGCCCAGACTCAGGAATTATTGCTCCCTAAAATGTATATCCCTTACTATCTCGTTTTTGGGATAAGATTAATACATGGAACAACCTTAAAATGTCGCTAGCAGGTAAGGCCAACCTAACTAAAATGATTCTAATGCCCCAGTTGCTATACTTCTTACACAACTCGCCAGTAGTAATACACCTAAAAATTTTCAGAGTGTCTTTTTCTCCTTCCCATACCCTGTCGTCCTATGACCCCCCCCCCCTCCCTCCCTAGGACCTCCTTATTTAGTCCTGCTGAGAACTACCTCCTACAACCTATATCCTCATGTACTATAGCTTAACAGCCTGACGCACCTTCCACCTGCCTTAATGTGCAGCTTATTTGACCTGTGACGATTTATGTAATATACTTCTGTGAACAAATGTGTATATGCATCGCTTGTTACCAAAAAAAAAAATTCAGAACAAAATACTAAGCCCCCTAGGATTAGGTTGGAGCAGCTACAGCATTCTAAGGACAGCGGAGGGTTGGCGGTTTACAACCCTTGTACTGTAAAGATCGAATAAACATTTCTTCTTGTTAAAAAAAAAAAAATTCAGAGTGGTAAACACCCTTTTTCGGCGACTGCTGTGGAATACTAAGCCCCCTAGGATTAGGTTGGAGCAGCTACAGCATTCTAAGGACAGCGGAGGGTTGGCGGTTTACAACCCTTGGCTGTGCTATATAGCGGCCCAACTGTAGCATTTGGTCGGCTCTATGTCCCATGATCCGGTGGGCTCGGCGGCGCAGCTGATGGTGTTTGCCTGTGGAGCTGAGACCATCCCCATGGGACTGGAGGCGCAAATCTTCATGCAATCCAATAAACAGACCCCAACGCTCTCGCTCATACAAAAAATATGGAACAAGGGCAGGCTGCAGGGGGTGCAGGGATACACGGATTTTAGCCCAATATGGGGTAATCGCTCATATGTGGCGCTGGTTAAGTTACAGCAGGGGCCCAGATGGTGCGCTCATGGTGTGACTCTGCTATCCCACATATTTAGTGACAATAAGTTGCTATCCTTCCCTGAACTACAAGCCAAATTCAACCTACCCGCTACCATGTTTTACTCATACATTCAGCTCCGGCATGCTGTTGCTGCGCAGGGGGATGCAGGAGAGTGGGCACTGTCGCCCACTCCGATATTTCACATGCTGCACTCCAGCACTGTAACTAAGGGGATCATATCCCAATGCTACCAAATGCTACTTGCAAGACACCTGCGGGCATACTCCTGTAAGGCAATGTCTATGTGGGAGAGGGACCTCGGCCAACTTATGGGGGATCAGTGGGAGGAAGCCTTACAATCCATAACCACTTGCTCTCTGAATGTGGCACAAAAAGTTTCCCAACTATAAATAATACTAAGATTATACTATACCCCAACAAAACTACATAGGATGGGCAGACTGGCAGACCCTTTGTGCTGTCTCTGTCGGCAGCACAACAGGGATCTCATCCATCTCTTGTGGCGCTACCCGAAGCTCCATCGGTATTGGAACAAGGTGATTGGTACCCTTAATGGAATATTTCAAACTAAGGTACCTACAGACCCTATATGCTGCATACTGGGGGTTCTGGAGGATGTGATCCCTGAGGAATTGATCAGGGTCACATTCTCTAGGGCATTGTTTCAGGCCAGGAAACTTATCTTAATGGGCTGGAAATCTACCTTACCACCCACTAGCACCTCCTGGATAACACACATGGAAAATACCCTTATTATGGTAAAATATATCTACCAGCACAGGGGATGCCTGGGCAGGTTTGAACGCATATGGTCACGCTGGCTAGATACACCTGGTTTAAGCCCTAGAGAACTTGTGATGTCTCGACTTCTACAATGTCCCTAGGGGAGAAGCTATACCGTATATGTACCATGCATGCTGCGATTTGTGACAGTGGGGAGATGGAGTGGTGAAATGCAAATGTTTAGAGTATTTAGATGTGTTGTAACGGCAAGGTTAACATGCGTATGTATATGTTATAGGTTGAAAAATTCCTTTATGTACTTGTGCATTGCAAGTTGTTTCTTGACATGTTCAATAAAAACCATTTTGATTTAAAAAAAAAAAAATAGATAGGCTAACTCTGAGTTCCAATGCCACACCATGGTTTCTGTTGGTGAGAATCTGCGTTCTAAGCTGGTTGAACAATGTTTTCAGGCTCTCACCATCACCGCTGATGGTGAACACAAAGAAGGATGCTGCATTGCAATCATCCTCAGGGCCCTTGCAGCTGAACTTTGCTGCAACATTCATCTGGAGGTATCACTATTAATAACTATATATATACCTGAGTATATCTGCACAATTCCACCAGGACTCTTGTTGGGCCCTTTGCTGATAATATCTGTTTGTACATTGAATGTATGTACTATTATTAATCTTTTCTTATCTAAAGCTTGCATTATTTCCATGCTGGCATGCATCTATATACTGATTACTTTGATTAGATTTCTGGATAATTTCCCAGGACGGGAATTCCCTCTGTTGACCTGGGTGGAGGCACTGCCAACTTTGTTAACAAACCCACTCTTCCATTTAGCGATAGTTCTGGTTCTCTTGTTTGTCTATAGGTTTGGCGCCCTGACCTGTTGTTTGGGGAGGGTAATTTCTAATTTTCCAAAAAAGAGGCCTACACATACATAATCATTACTATCAACCAAATCAAGCTCTAAGTTATTTTAGGTCTGTTCATGGTCTCCAGTTTTCCTGAGGGATTGCAAGATGTGATAAAACCAGCTAGGGGCTGTAAAGCTGCCAATGTATTCTGAGTCTGCTCTGAACATTTACCTAATAAAGGTTAGTATGTCCTGCAATGCCAGAGATTGGGTCAATTATACCACAGTAATCATATGATTACATGAATTGGGCATATGCATTATTTTCACCCGCCTTATAGGAATTTCAAGTTAAAATGTTAAAGACAATTAGAGTGGGAAATTTCACACCCCAAATGTGAAGAAGAACAAGATTGTGTGCTCCTCTTTCTTGTTGGTGTGCTACATGTGTGGCTTTATTGGCCACCTAATGTGATAGACAACCTCACTGACTAATAGGAAAGCAAAAGAGGGTGAAAGATCATGAGATGTAGTTAGGCCACACCAGGTCTGGTCACTTTTTGCACAATAGCAGGCCCATTATTTTGGAGATCCTGTGAGGCTTGGACAGTATACTTACAATATCTGCACCCCACTTTGCCAGGTAAGGTGAGCTAATAGGTTGGCTTTAAGTATGATTTATGTGTTTTCCACAAGAGATATAAGGGAGATCTAATAAAATGTCACACATACTATGCAAAATATCACTGTAAAGTTATGCAAACACCGCTATTTTAGTGAGGAGGTCCCAGACCATACAATTAAAAGTTACTTTATAGAATGCAGCATGAATTCCTACCCTGTACTTTTTTTCATTACATTACATATAACAAGGAAATGTGTGGGCTTGTTAATTTTGTACCTGTCTTTATACCCTTTCTGTTTTTTTCATTGACTTGAAAATGTAACTGAAATTTTGATGCAGTTACACTTATATTGTAATTCCCACCACCCCAATACTTCTCTCAGTATGATACTCACTTGCCCCTGATGCAGCAAGATGTCACTGACTAGATCATATAACTGCTTGTCAAAATCCTCATCTGCATTCTCATTATGGTGTCCATCATTCTGAACATGCAACTGAAATTTTTTTTGTTAAGTAAGTGGGCCTGGAACATTATAAATGTAGCTATTGATGAGCTGAGAATAACATTTTAAGCTGGCCATACAGATAGATTTTTTTTAAATGAATCTCCCACTGCAGGTATTGTATTTTGAAAGCCGTTCCTGCCAGTTGCCAAAATACCAACATTTTCCACCTGGCTCCTTCAATTTAGTCAATTGGAGGATGTTAAGCAGAAGGGTGCTGACAAAGCTACCTACTAATTGAATTTAGGCCAGCTCGTCAAGAACTGGATGAAATTCGTATAGTGAATGGCCAGCTTTAGTCATATTTGTTGCATATCATAATCAGCAGCAATATACAGGGTTTAATGAACATGCACATACTGTAAGCATACACATTAATAAACTAAGCAAAGCTCTTCTTAGCTGCATTAGCACATAGAGCGCTGGAAAATACACTCTGTTTCTCCTAGTGCCAACTATTGACCACAGTCTTCGTGTTGACCACTGTGTGTGTTGCTATGGGAATTTAGATCAGAATCAAACAGTGCATTAAAGTTTAGTTTATGATGTTCATTTTCTTTCTAAATCAATGTCGCAATTTGACTGCAACAGCTTTGTTAGAAAGGAAGAAAAAATGCTTGAAAGCTAACTGCCAGAAGCAAAAAAGCACTTAAAGACATGTAGGGAAGGCTTACAGTGTGAAAGGCAACGACAATGTGAAATTAAATCATAGTATTATATGTTACCAAATAATCAATATATATTGCAAACCTTGCACTCCAAAATTATACCAAATAACACATCATATAATGAAATATCACAAAGTATACAATGTTGACTGTGTACTGGAAGTCCCCCATTTACTTGTTAGCTTGCTGTGTAATAATGCAAAGAATTCCCTTTTTCACACACCTTTTATATTTTCTATGAATACATTATAACATTTCCAGATTTTACATATGTGCACATGAATAACAGTATAATTATATGGGGATTACTGTAATTGGACTTCAATCCACAAAGCACATTAAGCAGCACTGGATTGGGCACTTATTTATAAAGGGAAGACATTGTAGAAGTTACGGACCCTTTCCTTAAACAGGAGCACATCATTAAGAAATAGGGCATTACATTTTACTTACAAATCATCTAAATGAATGTATGTTTAAGCACAACAATAAAAAAAACCCTGTCACCTTGCTCATGTTTCTGCAAAGGGTCCCTTTCTCACATTGTCAGTGCTCCAAGGCTGAACTTTTTTTCTTTGAAGCTAACAACAAAACCCAGCTGTTACAGGAATGGGCAGCATTACCTGCTCCCCTGTGATAGTACCCAGGCCTAAAAGCCAGTCGCTAGACCTAAGCGCTGTGACATGGCCAAGGGAGGGGATGCCCCCCTCCCGCCGCCATCCGGTGCTTCTCCAGGCTCTCCCGTGCCATCGGGGGCCCGGAGAAAGAATCGCCTGATGACGAGCATAGAGATTTCCGTCATTTCCAGTCATCTCTATGACCGTCGGAGGCCCGGGCACGACGTTATGATGTCACGCCCAGTACACAGAAGTAAACAAAGCCGTGATCGCGGCTGTCAGCATGAGATCAGTGAAATTTTTTTTACCAATCTCATGCTTTCCAGCCTGGAGGCGAGATGTGGGGTCTTATTGACCCGCATCTCTCCATAAAGAGGACCTGTCACATACATTCCTATTACAAGGGATGTTTACATTCCTTGTAATAGGAATAAAAGTGATCCAAAAAAAAAAAAAAAATCAAAAAAGTGTAAAAATAAAAAAAATTATGTAAAATAAAAAAAATAAAAAATGTAAAACGCCCCTGTCCCCGGTAGCTCGCGCTCAGAAGCAAACGCACACGTAAGTGCCTCCAACATATGTAAACACCACTCAAACCACACATGTGAGGTATCGCTGCGTGCGTTAGAGCGCGTGCAACAATTCTAGCACTAGACCCGGAGGATTTTACCCCCTTCCTTACCAGAGCACTTTTTGCGATTCGGCACTGCGTCGCTTTAACTGACAATTGCACGATCGTGCGACGTTGCACCCAAATAACATTGACGTCCTTTTTTTCCCACAAATAGAGCTTTCTTTTGGTGGTATTTGATCACCTTTGCGGTTTTTATTTTTTGCGCTATAAACAAAAGAAGAGTGACAATTTTGAAAAAAACACAATATTTTTTTACTTTTTGGTATAATAAATATCGAATTTTTTTAAAAAAAACAAATTTTTTACTCAGTTTAGGCCGATATGTATTCTTCTACATATTTTTGGTAAAAAAAAAAATTGCAATAAGCGTATATTGATTGGTTTGCGCAAAAGTTACAGCGTCTACAAAATAGGGGGTAGATTTATTGCATTTTTTTTTTTTTTTTTTTTTTTACTAGTAATGGCGGTGATCTGCAATTTTTTTCGTGACTGTGACATTGCGGCGGACACTTCAGACACTTTTGACACATTTTTGGGACCATTCACATTTACACAGCGATCTTTGCTATAAAATTGCACTGATTACTGTGTAAATGTGACTTGCAGGGAGGGGGTTAACACTAGGGGGAGCTGCAGGGGTTAATATGTTCCATATGGTAGTGATTCTAACTATGGGGGGAGAGGACTCACAAGGGGAGGAGACCGATCGGTGTTCCTCTGTACTGGGAACACACCATCGGTCTCCTCTCCACTGACAGGTCCTGCTGTGTTACCGGGCAATCGCGGGTGCCCGGGGGACATCGCGGCCGCCGGGCATGCGCACCGGGATAGGTTTTTATTTTTGATGGTTTTACATCAAAATTAGATAGCAGCTGCTTCTTAGAATTTTTTTAATCTGTGGCGCAGTTCTGTATATCTCCTTTTTAAACCAAACCCTAGCACTGAGAACAGCAGGTGGCGGTGGTGGTGGTGGATGATGTCAGCCACCGTACATTCAAGGACAGCTCTGAATGCTGTTGCTAAGGGGCTCGGCTGACCAGGTATATGGGCATGATGCTTTGGGGGGGGGGGTTGAACCCAGCAACAACTAGTCCCCCGGGCTCCCTACATGTGTGTGGGCTGTCCCCTCCTGATGGCAGCCCTGGTGATGTGAAGTGCTCAGTTTACTCCAGCCAAAAGTCTCTAATTTTTATAAAAGTTTCAGAGGCTTTAGCAAGTAGCTCTTCCATCCACATCACATGTGCTACTAAAGGCAGGCACCCCAAAAATGTGCCAGTACACATAAAAGTGAACAAAACGAAAAACGAATTCCTACATATGCAATAAATAATTCAATAAGAAAGTACTTTTCAATATAGCCATTAAAAACTTTTCATGTACTGCAATATAAAGTCCAGTGTGATAGTGATGTGCACCACTCCCTAAATTACGTAGAGCTCCAATGTGAATTCTTCCTTCTTTCCACTGTGCATACAGTAGCTTATTAAAAGCTTACAGGAATACTATGACCCTCTGCATATGGGTGGTCATAATAAGCATGTGTGTATAATGCCAAACTGCTCCACTCCTCCACGATACTCAGGGTAACAATAAGACTCCACTCCCACTAAATGATGCAGGCATATGTGTTTAAAGGACAAATAAGCCAGCAATGGTGTAAATCCTTTAAAAGCACATTCATTAAACAAGAAGTACACTCACATGTTTAATGATATTAGCGCTTTAAGACATGTTCTGATCGGCGTCCAGCATAGACACGAAATGATCAGTGTGCGTGATTACTGCATAAGGCCACGTCCCTACACGTTTCATCAGAAGCTGAGGTTTTATTATATTATCCTCATCATATGATTCAATTTGGTTACCCATTCTCTAATTGTAGGAACAGTGGAAGATTTCCAGAGCTCAGAAATCGAAACAGGCCTCTGTGCAGTGGCGACCATTTCATGGGGTTTTTATCATTGATGAGCCTTTCTGTGTTTTACATTATGTGAGTTGCTACAATTATGTGCTTACTCACTGCTTCCGGACCAGCTGCCATAGTTATACTGCGGCAGGTTGGCTTGCCTGCGCGAGCCGTCGTAGCTGTACGTTGGCTATTTAAGATGCCTCTGGCGGCGCGCACCCGAAGAGTGTCCCTGGAGCTGATGCGAGTACCTGGTGGGCGCGATAACCTCTGGGCACCCGCGATCACTCGTGACAGAACGATAATGGGTGTGTGTGTGTAAACACACAAATCCCGTTTCTCTCAGTGGAGAGGAGACAGATCGTGTGTTTATACTAAGTATGAACACCGATCTCTCGCCTCCCCTAGTCAGTCCCATCCCCCCTACAGTTAGATCGCCCCCTAGTGTTATTTATACAGTAATCAGTGCATTTTTATAGCATTTTTGATCGCTGGTCACTGGTCCCAAAAATGTGTCAAAAGTGCCACATTTGTCCGCTGCAATATCGCAGTCCCGATAAAAAATCACTGATCGCCGCATTACTAGTAAAATATATATATATATATATATATATATATATATATATATATATATATATATATATATATATATATATATATATATATATATATATATATATATATATATAATATATATATATAAAATACCATAAATCTATCCCCTATTTTGTAGACGCTATGACTTTTGCACAAACCAATCAATATACGCTTATCGCTATATTTATTTATCAAAAATATGTAGAAAAATACATATTGGCCTTTTTTTAAATTTGGGATAGTTATAATAGCAAGAACTAAAAGATATTGTGTTTTTTTCAAAATTGTTGCAGTTCTTTTGTTTATAGCGCAAAAAATTTAAACTGCAAAATACCACCAAAAGAAAGACATTTTCCGTGATCTCCTGGACCTGTATGTCATAGTGTACCTGGACGACAAATCGCGGTGTCGGCAGGGCCCCAAGTCCCTTCTCTTCCCGGTGACCTTTTTCTCACGCAAACTCTCCATGGCGGAGAAAAATTATGATGTCGGAGATCAGGAACTTCTGGCCATCAAGGCCGCCTTAGAAGAGTGGCGTTATTTGCTGGAGGGTGCTGCACACCCCATCCTGGTTTTCACTGACCACAAAAACCTTGAGTATTTGAGGATGGCAAAAAGGTTGAAACCACGGCAGGCAAGGTGGGCCCTGTTCTTCTCTAGATTCCAGTTTCATATTACCTATAGACCTGGTTCTAAAAACACCAAAGCGGACACCCTTTCCCGCATGTTTCTTGATTCTGAGAGATTCTTACCACCAGACACCATTCTCCCTGCTGGCAATTTCCTGTTACTCCAAGGGGATCTCCTATCCCGATTAAGGCAAGCTTCTGTAGGGTGGTCCCCATCCACTGAAAATTAGGTGAGGGCACAAGATGGCCTGTTCTGGCACAAAGGCAAAATTGTGGTCCCTGAAGGTCTGAGGATGGCAGTTTTGGAGCTTTGCCATGAACACAAACTAGCCGGACATTTTGGCACTCTAAAGACGGCAGAGCTGCTTCAGCGTACCTTCTGGTGGCCCCGACTGGCAAATGACTGCAAGAGGTATGTGGAGTCCTGCACCACCTGCGCCTGGAGCAAGAATAGCCGGGCGAGAGCTTGGGGTCTACTGAAACCCTTACCCGTCCCAGAGAGACCCTGGAAAATGATATAGATGGATTTCATCGTAGAGCTTCCTCAGGCGGAAGGATTCTCGTCCATCTTCGTTGTGGTCGACAGGCTGTCCAAGATGGCCCACTTTTTACAGATGAAAGGTACACCTTCGGCCAAAGAAACGGCACAGGTCTTCGTCCGGGAGATAGTGAGGTTGCATGGGGTCCCATCAAGCATAGTCTCGGATCGAGGTGTTCAATTCACCTCCAGGTTCTGGAAGGCTCTCTGCGATTCCCTGGAGATCGAGTTGGCTTTCTCCTCTGCCTACCATCCCCAGACAAATGGGCAGACGGAAAGAACTAATCAGACTTTGGAGCAATATCTCCGCTGCTTTTCAACTTTCTCACAGGATGACTGGGCCTCTCTACTACCCATTGCTGAGTTTGCCTATAACAACTCCTTGCACTCTGCCATTAAGCAAACACAATTTTTTGCCAACTATGGCTTCCACCCGTCCTTTTTGCCCTGTTCCTTACCTGAATGTTCCATTCCTGCAGTTTCTGAGACTATGGACTTCTTGCTCACAAACAACAAACTACTACAGGAAACCATGGCTAAAACCCAAGTGTACAACAAAAGGATGTTTGACAGAAAGAAGCAGGGTGAACTTGTCCTGGAACCCGGCAACCAGGTTTGGTTGTCTACGGCTAACCTGAAATTGGCGTGCCCCTCAAGGAAATTGGGTCCCAAATTCACGGGTCCCTTCTCGGTTAAAAGAAAAATTAACGAGGTGACTTATGAGCTCAATCTACCCAGTGCGATGAAAATCCACCCGGTTTTCCATGTATCTCTTCTGAAGCCCGTTACTCCCAACCCCTTTACTGGCCGAAACACCCTGAACCAGTAATCATCGACAATGTAGAAGAATTTGAAGTGGAAGCAATCCTATATTGCAGGAAAAGGCACAACCAGACCCAGTACCTTATTAAATGGAGGGGATACGGACCGGAGGATAATTCTTGGGAACCGGAACCAATTTGCATGCCAAAGAGCTGTTGAAGGCTTTTAAAAGGGCGCACGCCAATAGACTGGCCCAGATGGGCATCCGGAGGCTGCCCTTGAGGAGGGGGCACTGTCATGGAAATTCCCATATTCGACCCAGCGATGGGCGCCCTGTGGTGCGCCATGGTGCGCCGCGCGAGCTGGCGCCCGTGGGCGCGTTCATGTGCGGGAGCGCGTTGGTGCGCGCGTGTATCACAAGCAGGGTAGGCAGCAGGCGGGCAACGTGGTACAAAGGAGCAGGCAGGTGCAGAGTCAAAGACAAGCCGAGGTCGGGTACAGGCAGAAGACAGGGTAATCCAAGGGCAAGCCAGGTAGTCAGGAGGGCAATCAGGAGACTCAGGTAAGGCAGCGGGTGCAGGGGTACTGGGAGCTGAAGAGCTGAAGATCGGACAGCACTGAGCACAGTGCGTGAGGATGCTAAGTAGACCGGTTGGCGCCAAGGTAAGGCCAACCGGCCTACTTAGCATCCTCACGCACTGTGCTCAGTGCTGTCCGATCTTCAGCTCCCAGTACCCCTGCACCCGCTGCCTTACCTGAGTCTCCTGATTGCCCTCCTGACTACCTGGCTTGCCCTTGGATTACCCTGTCTTCTGCCTGTACCCGACCTCAGCTTGTCTTTGACTCTGCACCTGCCTGCTCCTTTGTACCACGTTGCCCGCCTGCTGCCTACCCTGCTTGTGACCCGGACTTTGTACCTGCCTGCTCCTTGTACCACGTTGCCCGCCTGCTGCCAACAATGGTAGTGACCCGGACTGTGAACTTGCCTGCTCCCCAGTATAGTGCCTGTGTGTGGACTTGTTGTTCAGCTCCTGCCCTGCATCCGCTGCCAGCCACCAGCTGCCTTGTAGGAGCCACTCCACCAGCACCAGAGCCGTTGGACCTCTTCACCTGCATATACCCGCCAGGCTCTCATACCAGCTTGCGCTCCCGTGCCTCCTGTCTATACTACCAGGGGCCGCGAACCAGGCGCGTAAGGGAGACCTTCCCCTGCTATATCGGGCTCACCAGTCAGGTACGTCTGACAGACAGACTCTGCTGGGGGCACCTGATGTAAGGACGGACTCCGCTGGGGGCACCTGATGTAAGGACGGACTCCGCTGGGGGCACCTGATGTAAGGACAGGCTCCGCTGGGGGCACCTGATGTAAGGACAGGCTCCGCTGGGGGCACCTGGTGTAAGGACGGATTCCGCTGAGGGCACCTGATGTAAGGACGGACTCCCCTGGAGGCACCTGATGTAAGGAGGGACTCCCCTGGAGGCACCTGATGTAAGGAGACTCCCCTGGAGGCACCTGATGTAAGGAGTCACTCCGCTGGGGGCACCTGATGTAAGGAGTCACTCCGCTGGGGGCACCTGATGTAAGGACAGACTCCGCTGGGGGCACCTGGTGTAAGGACGGATTCCGCTGAGGGCACCTGATGTAAGGACGGACTCCCCTGGAGGCACCTGATGTAAGGAGGGACTCCCCTGGAGGCACCTGATGTAAGGAGGGACTCCCCTGGAGGCACCTGATGTAAGGAGGGACTCCGCTGGGGGCACCTGATGTAAGGAGTCACTCTGCTGGGGGCACCTGATGTAAGGATGGACACCGCTGGGGGCACCTGATGTAAGGAGGGACTCCGCTGGGGGCACCTGATGTAAGGAGGGACTCCGCTGGGGGCACCTGATGTAAGGAGGGACTCCGCTGGGGGCACCTGATGTAAGGAGGGACTCCGCTGGGGGCACCTGATGTAAGGACGGACTCCACTGGGGGCACCTGATGTAAGGACGGACTCTGCTGGGGGCACCTGATGTAAGGACAGACTCCGCTGGGGGCACCTGGTGTAAGGACGGATTCCGCTGAGGGCACCTGATGTAAGGACGAACTCCCCTGGAGGCACCTGATGTAAGGAGGGACTCCCCTGGAGGCACCTGATGTAAGGAGGGACTCCGCTGGGGGCACCTGATGTAAGGAGTCACTCCGCTGGGGGCACCTGATGTAAGGACAGACTCCGCTGGGGGCACCTGGTGTAAGGACGGATTCCGCTGAGGGCATCTGATGTAAGGACGGACTCCCCTGGAGGCACCTGATGTAAGGAGGGACTCCCCTGGGGGCACCTGATGTAAGGACGGACTCTGCTGGGGGCACCTGATGTAAGGACAGACTCCGCTGGGGGCACCTGGTATAAGGACGGATTCCGCTGAGGGCACCTGATGTAAGGACGAACTCCCCTGGAGGCACCTGATGTAAGGAGGGACTCCCCTGGAGGCACCTGATGTAAGGAGGGACTCCGCTGGGGGCACCTGATGTAAGGAGTCACTCCGCTGGGGGCACCTGATGTAAGGACAGACTCCGCTGGGGGCACCTGGTGTAAGGACGGATTCCGCTGAGGGCACCTGATGTAAGGACGGACTCCCCTGGAGGCACCTGATGTAAGGAGGGACTCCCCTGGAGGCACCTGATGTAAGGAGGGACTCCCCTGGAGGCACCTGATGTAAGGAGGGTCTCCGCTGGAGGCACCTGATGTAAGGAGTCACTCCGCTGGGGACACCTGATGTAAGGACAGACTCCGCTGGGGGCACCTGATTTAAGGACGGACTCTGCTGGGGGCACCTGATGTAAGGATGGACTCTGCTGGAGGCACCTGGTGTAAGGACGGATTCTGCTGAGGGCACCTGATGTAAGGACGGACTCCCCTGGGGCACCTGATGTAAGGACGGACTCCCCTGGGGGAACCAGATGTAAGGAGGGACTCTGCTGGGGGCACCTGATGTAAGGAGTCACTCCGCTGGGGGGCACCTGATGTAAGGACGGACTCCGCTGGGGGCACCTGATGTAAGGAGGGACTGCGCTGGGGGCACCTGATGTAAGGAGGGACTCCGCTGGGGGCACCTGATGTAAGGAGGGACTCCGCTGGGGGCACCTGATGTAAGGACGGACTCCGCTGGGGGCACCTGATGTAAGGACGGACTCCGCTGGGGGCACCTGATGTAAGGACAGACTCTGCTGGGGGCACCTAGTGTAAGGACGGATTCCGCTGAGGGCACCTGATGTAAGGACGGACTCCGCTGGGGGCACCTGATGTAAGGAGGGACTCCGCTGGGGGCACCTGATGTAAGGACGGACTCCGCTGGGGGCACCTGATGTAAGGACGGACTCCGCTGTGGGCACCTGATGTAAGGACGGACTCCGCTGGGGGCACCTGATGTAAGGACGGACTCCGCTGGGGGCACCTGATGTAAGGACGGACTCCGCTGGGGGCACCTGATGTAAGGATGGACTCCGCTGGGGGCACCTGATGTAAGGACGGACTCTGCTGGGGGCACCTGATGTAAGGACAGACTCCGCTGGGGGCACCTGGTGTAAGGACGGATTCTGCTGAGGGCACCTGATGTAAGGACGGACTCCCCTGGAGGCACCTGATGTAAGGAGGGACTCCCCTGGAGGCACCTGATGTAAGGAGGGACTCCGCTGGGGGCACCTGATGTAAGGAGTCACTCTGCTGGGGGCACCTGATGTAAGGAGTCACTCCGCTGGGGGCACCTGGTGTAAGGACTGATTCCGCTGAGGGCACCTGATGTAAGGACGGACTCCCCTGGAGGCACCTGACGTAAGGAGGGACTCCCCTAGAGGCACCTGATGTAAGGAGGGACTCCCCTGAAGGCACCTGATGTAAGGAGGGACTCCGCTGGGGGCACCTGATGTAAGGAGTCACTCCACTGGGGGCACCTGATGTAAGGACGGACTCCGCTGGGGGCACCTGATTTAATGACAGACTCTGTTGGGGGCACCTGGTGTAAGGACGGATTCCGCTGAGGGCACCTGATGTAAGGACGGACTCCGCTGGGGGCACCTGATGTAAGGAGGGACTCCGCTGGGGGCACCTGATGTAAGGACGGACTCCGCTGGGGGCACCTGATGTAAGGACGGACTCCACTGGGGGCACCTGATGTAAGGACGGACTCTGCTGGGGGCACCTGATGTAAGGACAGACTCCGCTGAGGGCACCTGGTGTAAGGACGGATTCCGCTGAGGGCACCTGATGTAAGGACGAACTCCCCTGGAGGCACCTGATGTAAGGACGGACTCCGCTGGGGACACCTGATGGCATCTGGTGGCAGGCGACCTGGCAGGTGACACACTCAGGGCTCCCACTGATTCTGCATTATGGTGAGTTGAATGATTTCATTTTAT
This sequence comes from Lithobates sylvaticus, assembly GCA_028564925.1. Classification (NCBI taxonomy): domain Eukaryota; kingdom Metazoa; phylum Chordata; class Amphibia; order Anura; family Ranidae; genus Lithobates; species Lithobates sylvaticus. Next base: position 388,277,172 of record CM053026.1, read on the forward strand.
ATTACAATGTAATAATAGAAATAATGCGCTTCAATCATCCTGACACCATAACAACCATGGTGTCGGGATGATTGAAGTGCTAACAGCAGGTGTTTGGAAAATCTTTATTTGCTTATTGTTAAACTTTCTAGAATACACATATTTCTATTGTGGTTTAGGATCTGGGCCTGCTGTCCCTCCCTCTCCCTCCATCCCTCGTTCATCTCAGATGCTAACCACACCCCCTTAGAGCCACACAATTTAAGTCACGCCCGCTATTTCACTGAAACCACGCCCATTTTCACAAGTGGGAAGGGTCAAAAAGGAAGGGTGGGGCAAGGGGAGCCATTGGCTTTGGGAGACCAAAACAAGACCAAAAGGAACAATTTAAAGAGCTATATAGGCGAAAATTAGTAAATCTGGACATCCGCTTTTAAACTTAAAAAAAGAAGGGTTAATGTTGCTTTGTGATATTTGTTACTGTGACAACAATTCTCCCACATTTAAAAGATATCAACTCACTTTGTGTTTAGTCTCCTGGTAAGAAACATTACATTATACACTTTACTGAACCTGTGAATGGCATTAAGAATTCCTATAAAAATCACCATGTCTTATAGCAGAGCTACATATATGATAATTTAAATAGTCTCCTCTCCAGTTGATGGGCTTTATAAAATCACTGGTAGCTCTCTAATATGAGGACCAATTCAGCTTTGCAAATTCAATAGCTTTCATTTTACAGCTCAATTTCAGTGCAAAATGAATAATTCAGTTGATATTTAATTACTATATGCTACTGTAAATGTAACTAACATGACAGATTTATGGATCCACGCACACGAGTATTATTGGTGTTTATTCATTTACTGCCTGCTTTTCTTACCTCTACTGCTAAACAAAAATAGTCACTCATTCCAGCAACATCTGGGAACACAGGAGACTTTTTTCTGATGCGCTATGGAAGACTAATAAAATGTTTTAATAATGACAATATTTGCAAAATATCTGTGCTTAGGGAGATGAGCAAATGAATTATAAGTGAGACCTAATTTCCATAAACCACTTAAACTCCATATGGATGTGCATAGTAAACTGAAGTGAGAGCTTAAATAAGAATTCACTTTATAGTCATGTCATTAGCATACTTGGCTGGTTGGAAATAATACACCTTTCTATCTTTCTCTGATATTTTTAGTGAAGATGTCTAGCCTCTTCTAGTACTGGGACCAGTCGGAGGAAACTATGATATCTTACATGTGTGGATGTGGCCTGTTGTCAGGAGCATGTAATGCTACTTTTCCATGGCAGCTGCTGTTGTCATCCTGCATCCTGGTTTTGGCCGAGCTACATTCTACCTGTCTGAATGTCCACTTGCAGGGTGATTGATGTAGACACAGCCTCTGGGCAGAGATCAAGTCGGTTTTAAGCCTGTCAAGCCCTTAGTGTCATGTTTGTTATAGTGTTTGCAACAGGTGCTTCAAGTTCCCTGTTTGCCTGCCTTGTTCCTGTACCTTGACATTTGCCTTCGCCTAATCCATGCCCTTCCTGCTAGTTTGGATTTCCCTGCCTCCGATTTAACTTTGGATTGCTCTCTGATCTCTGCCTGCCTTTGGACCACAGAATTAACCCAGACTAACCTTCTGGACATTGCCTGCCTTAAACCTGGGCTGCCATTGGACCACTATCTGTCTGCCAACCGTAAGTACCTATTTGCTGTGCTTAGTTCATACCTGCTCTGGCGTGGTAGCCAGGAACTATAGCATTGTGTGTAAGACCTGGGAGCAACTGAGTACTGGTAGGCCTGCTTGCCTTATAGTAAAGTGGGCTGCTATAATGAAGAACATAGTGCCAGCTATGGTGCCTGACCACCAACACTAGGGATAGGCGTGACACCTGTAAACTAAAATACACCAGTGTTCCAGAACTCATTATCTAGTGTCTTTCTGGCCATATGGTCAGCTGGAGGCAGGCAAAGCTCCCAACTGCCCTCATTTGGAAGGAATGCAACCAGATCCCTTTGTCCCTTTTTCATCCCTAATTGTTCCTTCTATTTGGTCTGCCACAAAACTCTTTATAAAAAATATTTTTTAACTGACAAAAGTTTTTTCCTGCTAACTGGAGGTGGAGCTAACTAATTTGGCATGTCAGTTTGGTGAATGCACAAAGAGCAGCTGCAACACACAGGCTCGATTCCCAAAGTGGTATCTTACCACATTCGAGTATGCGGTAAGATACCACATAGTGTTTTTCAAAAAATTTTTTAGCAATCCGTAAAAAACGCTACTAAAATACTACATGCCATATGCCCTTAACATGGGGGGGACCACCGCCCAGTGGTTTGCTGGATCGATGACATCACTAGGGGAAAGTGTCACCCAGTGACGTCACTAAATGGGGTCCTCTCCAGGGAAGCCTGCTTCTTGACAACCACGTTGTTTACTGGTTCCTTAAATATCATATGCTGGGACCACTACTTTTTTACCACATGCATTTATTTTATTTTGTTGTGAATTGACTTTCACTCCTGTTTTCACCAAGCGTTTTTTGCTTTATGCAGTAAATACTGCATAAAGCAGCAGTGAATTGACATTTTCAGGATCGCATACTGTATTTGGGAAAACACTGCATGCGATCTGGTTCTGTGAATGGAGTCGTGTCCTTAATTGCTTCTTCTGCTTAGTCAAGCACCTGGCTACATTAAAAACGTTGGGAGGTATAGGCTGGTGGGGCTTGCATTGGAAGCTTTGATAAGGCACACATGCTAAGCCATTGGAAAAAAAAATCATTAACAAAAAGAGGTAAATACATTATTTGAGGTTCTGCATAGCAGGCCCGGGACAAAATAAAGGCTTTGGCCGCAATATGCTCCTCAGAAGCATTGGGAGGTGGAAGTCATCAACAGACTGGATGGACTAGTAATTCTGCTAGGCCCCTTTCACACTGACGGACTGTTCAGGTCCGCCTGTCAGTTTTGACGGCGGACCTGAACGGGCGCTCCATGCTGGTCTATGGAGCGACTGATGTCAGCAGAGACATGTCCGCTGACATCCGACCCGGTCCGATCTGCCAAAAGCAGAAGAATGGCCCTACGTCCAGATCCATCGCTGGCGGATCGGATCGGGTGAGATCTGATGAAAACGGAAACGCTGTCCATTTTCATCCGATCTCTCCATAGAGACCAGCGGCACTGGACAACTGGTCAACCGAGAGATCTCCCGCTGAGCCGGCGGACAGAGGCGGACTCCGTGGAAGCGGAGACCGCCTCGTGTGAAAGGGGCCTAAAGCACAAATTCAGTAACAGACACATTTTATTTTTGGCCTAATTAGGCTTCATGTGCACTAGCCTACAAAGGCAGCTCCTTGAGTTTAGGAGCTTTTGGTGTTTTTTTTGCCAAAGCTCCTAAACTCAGCTCCATAAAAGCCTATTTGTGAATATGCACACAGACTATTAGTAGCGTTTAGGAGCTTCCACAGTTAGGTGAGCTTCAACCTCCCTCTCCTGAAAGCGGAAAAATCATGTTCAGGATAGGAAACACTGTACAACCGCAGCGTGATTTTTCCGCGTTTTGCGTTTTCCTGAGGCCACAGTAAATATAGGCAGGGTGAAGCCTTACTGTACAGTGATTACATTCATTCTGTTATATTCTTGTATATTTTTTTTATTGTTATACAAGAATAAAAAGGTGCAAATATACAGAAAACTGTATAAACAATGGAAATACAACAAATATTACCATGGAGCCGATCGGTAGGGAAATTGCTGTGTCCTTATTATTTTGTAGAACCCTCCTAGTTTAGAGTAGGCTGTTGGTAAATTTAGTTTTCTCTTCTGTAAGCAGAGACCCTGTCTTCTGGAGAGTTCTGAAAGTATAGTGGGAAAGAGAGTAGAGCCATCCCCTGGATAGGTGTATCCAGTATGTGATTAGAGAGCCTGTAAATATTCTAAGGCCTGGCAGCCAGGGTGCAGAGTTCCAGGGTCCAGCCTGCTGGAGGAGACCTCTGTGCTGGTGGCTCTGCCCCTGAAAGCCTCAAGAGTCCTTATTTTTGGAAGACATCATGGTCCCAGCTAGTTTTAGCTAAGGGCCCTACCAGAGAGAGAGCCTGGGTCAGAGTCTGGATAAGAGCCAGGAGGACAAGAGTGAGGAAGCCCCACTATTCTGGGACTGAGTGAGTATTTGATCATGCTACACAGTGGAGAAGTGACTGTGGGGTGATTTATCTTACAAGCCAGTGCTTGGCGCAGCTAGGAGTTGTGCAAGTGAACCACTGTTAAAGTGCTTAGTGCAACCAGGAGCCATGCAAGACAGCCAAGATTTGTACTAAATAACCAGGAGAAAGTACAGTGCAGCCTAAAGTTGTGAAATACAGCTTGCAATTTGTACAGACCTTCTAGAAACCTAGCAGTTATCAAGTTCCACAGTTCTACTGTTTGTCCCATGCTCCATCCCATCCCTATCCAAGTTATTGGTTAATGAAAAACACAAAAAGAAACCCTTAGACTGGTCCTTGGTCCAGTAGAAGAATGTAGAAAATACAGTGTGCTTGGTTGTGCATGCTGTGAGTGGGGGAAATATACCCAAATTACCAGTAGTCTACATTCATCATGGCAGATAAAAATGCCCTGTCTTATACTCTTATGATTCAACACAACTCAAATACACTTTAAGAAGTGCTTTGGCTGTTCCGAATGTCACTGCATTTGGGTGCAGATGGAGCAATAAAAGCTGCTGCAGGTATGTATGTGTAGGCACCTTTTAGGTTCCTGCTGGCAACTCTGCAGATCGATTAAAACTGTACTCTAGACAGACATATAGGCACAAAGTAATGCAGCTCTGTAATTATTATCAATACTATTTTAAATGTATTTTTTAAAAAGTAAGCAATGTCGGGGCCTGAATTTGACCTCGTATTAGAAGCTTGCAGTCCATGTACAGCAGGGCTGGAGTATGAGTGGAAAAAGCAACACAAGGAGCCAATCAGTTAATGAAAAGCACTAGATTGAAAGTAATTATTTAAACTAAAGCTATTTTAACTTTTAATAGGCTATTCATTTTTATCTAGTTGTTTTGTTTGGTGTTCTGCTTTAAGAATTTCTAGATAAATTTCACAAGTTTTCAAGATTTGCTATAGATACGAATCAAGTGTATAACTATACTATAACCAATGGTTCTTAAAACATACTCATTTTCGCCTTCCTTTCCTTTCTTCTGATACTCACTGCATTTACATTACCTGTTATTGAATGATCCCTTTGCATACAGCAATGACTGCCTCTGCAGTTAGGCTCTCTTACAGCCTTATGCAAACTTGAGTTGAAAGATGCGGATCAGCGACATCAGGATTCAATAATGGCTCTGCAGGTCACTATTGAATCTCAAATTAAGTTAGCAAATATGCCTGCTGTGAGCAACGGAGGTGAATAAACTGATTTACCAATATCGCTACACTTAACCCAAATAGAGAAGATTGGTAGGAGGCGATTTGTTTCATGGTCGTATGCCATTTTTATGCTCTGGTGATGTTTGGCAGTGTCACGTACCTTATGGCAGAGCCTGATGTGTAGAGAAAGGCCTCTCTCACAGCCCCGGCTCAAGGACCACTGATACTGCAACAGTATCCACGAGAGTGCAGCGAGTTACGAGTGCCTGTAAGATGTTCCCGTTAGCCGTAGCAGTGGGTAGCAGGTGCGTCAGAGACAGGTCAGATTGCTGGAACGGCAGATTGACAGGCAGCAGGTGTGGAAGGACTGGCAGCACTCAGCAAGTGAAGGACCAGCAGGGACCATTTAGCATGCAGAGCAGAACGCATAGATAACTGGATGCAAGGTCCGACGATCCGGGTCAGCAACACACAGTCACATACAGGCATGGATAGCAGGCAGAAAATGGTCAGGATACAAGCAGAGGTCAGCAACATAGAATCCGGCAGATGAGCAGGAAGCAGAGCAAACTCCAGGGACAAGCCGAGGTTAAGGCAGGCAGCGTTCAAGCAAGATCAGGGCAAACCGGGTCAATTACAGAAGTCCAACACAGGAGCAGATAAAAGAACTCTGCAATAGCTGCATATCTGACAGTAACCCACTAGTGCAGCTGCTGCACTTATATAGACCTCTGGGCGCAAGAATTAGCCAATGCGTGCCCCTGTGCACACACACCCGTGCATGTGCATATGCATTGTGCATATGCGCACAACAGTACAAGCACCGACAGGCCTGAGCCTGCGCATTTGTGTGTGCCTCAGAGCTTCACTTGCGGTGCGGCCAGCATGTCCCTGACAGGCAAGCTATTCTCATGAAAATCATCACTTTCCAGAGGTGGGGTATTGATACTGTTACTATTCACCATAAGACTGATAGGCCCTATTTAGACCTATGTGTGCACATTAACCGATTTAGGACCGCCTACGGTACTTTTACTGTGGGAAGGAGGCAGACTGGAGGCAGAATGGATCACGTACATTTAGATAATCTAGCCTGTTCTGGTTTAGGGGCATGCAGATCCCAGGACCCGCTATGCAATCACATAATCACAATGTCAACAATGCTGTTATGAATTAATTTAATTCATAACAGTTGTGTTTCCTATAGAGTGATGCTATGATTGGCTCAAAGCTATCCCATGGTATCTGGGTCAATCGCAGCATGCTGTACCATGTGATTATCTGTAGCCAATCACAGATCACTAGTAATTACAGCTGTTATGAATGTAGCCCATTCATGACAGCTCAAAACATTGCTTTTACAGCATTTCATCATTGTAACAGCAATAAAAATGTAAAAACAAAAAATCCCTGTCCCCCCCCCCTAGAGTTGTATAGTGTTACTATGGTGACAATGAACTACTCTGATGAGAGTATGTAAAAAAAATTGTAGAAAATAAAGATTTTAAAGCTATTTGAAAAAAGAAAATATTAAAACATTTCTAGAAAATTTAATAAAAATTTTTTTTAAACATACTGTCACCAGTCAGTGTCCTCGATCACCGTGGCCCGTCATATGATGACCCTGTACAGCACTAGAGACAGTATGTAAAAAAATAAAAAAAAACAAATGTGAAAAAAAAAAAAAGATATCATTTTTTAATTTTCCCCAAAAAAATGTGACAAAAAATTGAAGCTTCAAAAAAAAACTCGCTATGACTCTTACTAAATACCTTAGACTGCCTACTTTACAAAAAGGGGTCATTTGGGTGGAATTTTTACTGTCCTGGTATTTTAGGGCCTCAAGAAATGACATAGGCTGTCTGGATTGATCAATTTTCATATATATATATATATATATATATATATATATATATATATATATATATATATAAAATGTAAAGTTTGGGGTTGTTTAGCTCTCGTGGTAGATGCTTTTGCCAGTGATTCAAACCAGTCAGGAACTGTATTTTAGGGTATGGTAGCCCGTTTTTATTAAAAAGGCAGATAAAAGTCCATATCATAACGGTTTCTTATGCAGGGGTTCTTCTCCAGCAAATACACACAACAGAAAATGCTTGCCCACCTGGCTCTCTGTAGCAGTACTTCTGCTCTTTATCCTAGTCACACAGACCACTGGATCCTTCAGGGTGGATGGCTTTACTTTGGCACCCACAGCTCCACTCTGGCCTTAGTCCTCAGGCCGTTTCACTGCCTCTTGCAGTCACACAGTCACACAGCCCCTCTTACTCCTGGATACCTCCTGTCTCTTGGTGTGGAGCAGTCTCCAACTGGGAGCCCTGAGGCATTCCTGTAAAGTCATTATAAAGGGCTATATATATATATATTCCTAAGAACCAAGGCCTGAGGTGTGCCATGGCCTAGCTGATCGGTATGCCTGAAAAGAGGGCATACCCTTGATGTAAGAATGAGAAGTACTATGAGTAAGTATGAAGGCTGGGGGAATGGGAGGGTGGGAACCCAGAACGCAGACGACCCTGGCCCTAGCAGAGGAGGAGGCTTAAATAGTCTCTCTGACTCCTCCCACAAATACAGGCTGGCCCTTCGGCCAGCCTTAACACTTGTAATCAGAGTCTTCAAGTGGGAAATGCGATATTCCTAAGAACCAAGGCCTGAGGTGTGCCATGGCCTAGCTGGTCAGTATGCCTGAAAAGAGGGCAAAAAGACACAAGATTTAGGTGAAGAAGGGAAGGTAATGATCCAACACGTAGACTAACGTGCGCCCAGATGGCAACAGTGAGTAACCGGTGAGTATCCGCTGTGACAGGAGAACCCACTGACTCCTGACTTGGTGATGAAAAGGAACCCCCTGAAGAACCTGCGAAGCTACGCAGAACCCACCTGAACGTCCTGTGAAGGATGAAATGAGCCTGATGCCCAAAACAACCCAGACATGCGAATGAACTGCTTGTGCATGAGAGGATACGTAGGGAAAAGGAAGCAAGGGCTGGCCCGAGGAACCCCTGCAAATGATGGCCGAGAAACATTGACACCAGCGAAGTAGTTCAGTGAAATGCCCCCCCCCCCAACCACTGGCCTACCCCTACTATGGTATGAGGACGTGAGAAGAGAGGGCAAAAATACCCCTGACAGGAGTGCAAAAAACCTGGATGCCTGATGGATGTGATGGAGTAGGCGCTATGGCAATGAGCATAGTCAACATGGAGCAACCATGCCAGACACAGAACAATGGTCCCACCTGATACGAACGGGTCGTGCTGCAGCCAAGACGGCCCAACCTGAGAACACAAACTGGAGAAATGACAGACAACCAGACATGAGAACAACAACACCCCTCTGTGCCTACCTACGAATGAGAAACATGAGCAGAAATGTCGAGACCACTGTGCGTGATGAAACTGATGATGGACCCCCCCTCCTCGTGTGAGTGGTGAATGAGCCCGAGTAACCTGCAGGGCAGAGACAGGTAGTTGACTTAAGAACTCAGGGCTGGTGTACCCACGGACCGTGGTGGGTAGTCGTATGAGTGTGGTGAATGAACATGCATCGTATGTCGTGTGGTATACGGGCGAGAAGATTGAGGACAACAATCAATTTAACAAACGAAACCTCAGCCCGTATGGATCTGTAGGCGTGACAGATCCTGACATGTGAGCCCTAACTAACTGACCCAGGTACAAACATGAACACAGATACGATGAGACATGACAACCAACGAACAAAACAGCTATCGGAGTATGCCCTGAGTGAACAACGCCCCTCTGAGAAACGCTGTGACTGAACACCGAGGGTGAAAACACCATGATAGAAATGCTGCGGCAGAAACGCTATGACAGAAATGCTGAGGCCGAAACGTTATGACAGAAATACTGAGGCCGAAACGTTATGACAGAAATGCTGAGGCCGAAACGTTATGACAGAAATGCTGAGGCCGAAACGTTATGACAGAAATGCTGAGGCCGAAACGATAGGAAACGCTGAAGCTGAATGCTGAGGCAGAAACGCAATGCCAGAAATCCAGGGGCAGAAACGCAATGCCAGAAATCCAGGGGGAAGAAACGAGAAATCCAGGGGGAAGAAACGCAATGCCAGAAATCCAGGGGAAGAAACGCAGTGACAGAAATCCAGGGGGAAGAAACGCAGTGACAGAAATCCTGGGGGCAGAAAAGCAGTGACAGGAATCCTGGGGGCAGAAACGCAGTGACAGAAATCCAGGGGGCAGAAACGCAGTGACAGAAATCCAGGGGACAGAACGCAATGACAAATCCAGGGGACATAATGCAATGACAAATCCAGGGGACAGAACGCAATGACAGAAATCCAGGGGCAGAAATGCAATGACAGAAATCCAGGGGCAGAAATGCAATGACAGAAATCCAGGGGCAGAAATGCAATGACAGAAATCCAGGGGCAGAAATGCAATGACAGAAATGCAATGACAGAAATCCAGGGGCAGAAATACAATGACAGAAATCCAGGGGCAGAAACGCAATGACAGAAATCCAGGGGCAGAAACGCAATGAAAGAAATCCAGGGGCAGAAACTATAACAGAACGTTGAGGCAGAAATGTAATGACAGAAACGCTGAGGCAGAAATGCCATGATAGAAAACCTGGGGCAGGAACGCAATGACAAATGCTGAGATTGAAATGCTGAGGCAAAAATGTAAATGACAGCAATCCTGGGGCAGACTGCTATGACAGAATGCTGAGGCAGAAATGCCATGACAGAACGCGAATGACAGAAAAATACGCTGAGACTGAACACTGAGGCAGAAACGAAATGACAGAAATCCAGGGGCAGAGCCAAAATGACAGAAATCCAGGGGCAGAACCGCAATGACAGAAATCCAGGGGCAGAAACACAATGACAGAAATCCAGGGGCAGAAACGCAATGACAGAAATCCAGGGGCAGAAACGCAATGACAGAAACCCAGGGGCAGAAACGCAATGACAGAAATCCAGGGGCAGAAACGCAATGACAGAAATCCAGGGGCAGAAACGCAATGACAGAAATCCTGGACCGAACGCTGAGACAGAAATGCAAGGACGGAAACCCTGGGCAGAAACGCTGGGACTGCAATGCTGAGGCAGAAATGCAACGACAGAAATCCTGGGAAGAATGCTATGACAGAACTCTGAGGCAGAAGCCATGACAGAACACCTGGGCAGAAACGCAAATGACATTAACACGCTGAGACTGAACGCTGAGGCAGAAATGCAATGACAGAAATCCTGGGCCGAAACGCTGAGGCAGCAAAGCCATGACAGAAATGCTGAGACTGAACGCTGAGCCAGGACTGCTGGGCAGCACACCGCGACAGAAATGCTAGGGCAGGAAGGCTATGACAAACGCAGAGACTGTACGCCGAGACAAACGCTGGGGCATGACGTGATTGACAGAAATGCTGGGGCAAAACACTATGACAGAAACGCAGGGGCAGAACGCTATGACAGAAACGCAGGGGCAGAACGCTATGACAGAAACGCAGGGGCAGAACGCTATGACAGATATACCGGGGAAGAATGTGGAGAAAGAAAAGCCGGTCAGAAAACGTTCCGACAGAAATGCCGGGCAGAAAATGCTATGACAGAAATGCTGGGCAGAAAACGCTATGACAGGAATGCCGGGCAGAAACATGCTACAACAGACATTCCGGCAGAAACGCTATGACAGAAATGGCGGGCAGAAACGCTATGACAGAAAATGGCGGGCAGAAAACGCTATGACAGAAAATGGCGGGCAGAAACGCTATGACAGAAAATGGCCGGCAGAAACGCTATGACAGAAAATGGCGGGCAGAAACGCTATGACAGAAAAAGGCAGGCAGAAACGCTATGACAGAAAAAGGCGGGCAAAAACGCTATGACAGAAAAATGGCGGGCAGGAACGCTATGACAGAAAATGGCGGGCAGAAACACTATGACAGAAATGGCGGGCAGAAACGCTATGACAGAAAAATGGCGGGCAGGAACGCTATGACAGAAAATGGAGGGCAGAAACGCTATGACAGAAAAATGGCGGGCAGGAACGCTATGACAGAAAATGGAGGGCAGAAACGCTATGACAGAAATGGCGGGCAGAAAGCTACGTCCGAAAGCCGACAGAATACCGGGAGGAAACGGGTGGCCCCCACATGGAGCCAGATCAGCCCAGGAGAAGCAGCTGGCAGGTGGCCAACACCCCGCACCAAGCAGATATACATGTCCTGGATGTGTATGGGGAGAGGAGTCGGCAGGCGGCCGAACACCCCCACCCCCACACCAATTAGGACATGTCCCTTGTGGCCCTATGCGGGGAGAGAAGTCGGCGGCGGCCGAACCTCCCCCCCAGGCAAACATGTCCCTCCTGGACCTGTATGGGGAGGGGAGTTGGCGCCGGCAGAACATCCCCCCCTCCCAGTCAAACAAGCGGCAGCCTGGCCAGACAGAGCGCCGTGAGCACTGCAAGGACGGACGCCCCCCGCTCCCCCCGGCATGGCGCCGGAAGGATGGACTGACGGACGCCCCCCGCTCCCTCCGGCATGAGCGCCGGGAGGATTGCATGCTGTGGGGAAGTGGAGGACGGCGGAAGGACGGGCGCCCCCCGCTCCTCCAGGCATAGGCGCCGGGAGAGCGGGTGGGCTGCATGCTGTGGGGAGAGTGGGGAAGTGGAGGACGGCGGAAGGACGGGCACCCCCGCTCCTCCAGGCATGAGAGCCGGGAGAGCGGGCGGGCGGCTGCACGCTGGAGCTGTGGGGAAAAGGATAAAAGGGCGGCCCCCGCTACCCCAGACATGAGTGCCGGGAGAATCGCCCCACATGGAGCCAGACCAGCTCCAAGAAAAGAAACTTCCAGGCGAGTGATGAGAGAGTGATGAGAAGGTGGCGGGCGGACTCCTCGGTAGTACCCCCACTGCAACATCCTACCGCCGCTCTGCAAAGAGCCAGAGTGGGCGTAACCCAGAACGCCGACGACCCTGGCCCTAGCAGAGGAGGAGGCTTAAATAGTCTCTCTGACTCCTCCCACAAATACAGGCTGGCCCTTCGGCCAGCCTTAACACATATACACACACACATATACAGTATCTCACAAAAGTGAGTACATCCCTCACATTTTTTGTAAATATTTTATTATATCTTTTCATGTGACAACACTGAAGAAATGACACTTTGCATCAATGTAAAGTAGTGAGTGTACAGCTTTTATAACAGTGTAAATTTTATGTCCCCTCAAAATAACTCAACACACAGCCATTAATGTCTAAATCGCTGGCAACAAAAGTGAGTACACCCCTAAGTGAAAATGTCCGAATTGGGCCCAATGTGTCAATATTTTGTGTGGCCACCATTATTTTCCAGCACTGCCTTAACCCTCTTGGGCATGGAGTTCACCAGAGCTTCACAGGTTGCAACTGGAGTCCTCTTCCACTCCTCCATCGACAGAGCTGGTAGATGTTAAAGACCTTGCGCTCCTCCAACTTCCATTTGAGGATGCCCCACAGATGCTCAATAAGGTTTAGGTCTTTAGACATGCTTGGCCAGTCCATCACCTGTACCCTCAACTTCTTTAGCAAGGCAGTGGTCGTCTTGGAGGTGTGTTTGGGGTCTTTATGTTGGAATACTGCCCTGCGTCCCAGTCTTCGAAGGAAGGGGATCATGCTCTGCTTCAGTCTGTCACAGTACATGTTGGCATTCATGGTCCCCTCAATGAACTGTAGCTCCCTAGTGCCAGCAGCACTCATGCAGCCCAGGCCATGACATTCCCACCACCATACTTGACTGTAGGCAAGATACCCTTGTCTTTGTACTCCTCACCTGGTTGCCGCCACACACGCTTGACACCATCTGAACCAAATAGGTTTATCTTGGTCTCATCAGATCACAGGACATGGTTCCAGTAATCCATGTCCTTAGTCTGCTTGTCTCAGGAAAACGTTTGCGGTCTTTCTGGTGCATCATTTTCAGAAGAGGCTTCTTTCTGGGACAAGAGCCATGCATACCAATTTGATGCAGTGTGCAGCGTATGGTCTGAGCACTGACAGGCTGACCCCCCACCCCTTCAACCTCTGCAGAAATTCTGGCTGCACTTAAACATCTATTTCCCAAAGACAACCTCTGGATATGACGCTGACCACGTGCACTCAACTTCTTTGGTCGACCATGGCGAGGCCTGTTCTGAGTGGAACCTGTCCTGTTAAACCGCTGTATGGTCTTGGCAACCATGCTGCAGCTCAGTTTCAGGGTCTTGGCAATCTTCTTATAGCAGGGGTGCCCAACCAGTGGCCCGGGGGCCACATGTGGCCCACGGAGCCTTCTAATGTGGCCCACGACCTCCTATTCTGGGATGGCAAGCACAGATTGCAGGTTGCCATCCCAGAGCATCAGTGTTGTGAATGAAGCCTGGCGGTAGAGGAAGCAAGCAGCTGCGGAGAAGAGCTGCATATGCCAATGCTGCATGTATAGAGCCTGCTCCTGTCACAGATGGAGTGATACCAAATGCGCTTTATCTGGGACAGTAACAGCCTGCGATACCTGAATGGAAGACTGTTATTAAAGGTAAGTTTATTACTAAAATCACAGTGTATATTTGGGCATATCTGTTCTGCAGTGGTTACCAGGCTGCTTTCAAACTGATCCCCCAGGTGCACCTGTGGGTTACCTGCACTGAGCCACAGACTTCTGTTATTACCTGCAGGTTAGGTGCGCTTTCAGAAAGTGCAATACATCTGCAAGATATAACATACTGTAAGTCTATGGTAAATTTCAGCTAACCCGCAGAAAAACCACAGGTGTACTGCACCTGTGTCTGCTCTGCATATGCAGAGTGGACATGGGCCTGTCATCCACCCGCTCCATTCATTGTGGCCCGCGACCGGTTACCAAGTTGCTTAAGTGGCCCTCGCTCTTCAAAAGGTTGGGCACCCCTGTCTTATAGCCTAAGCCATCTTTATGTAGAGAACGTTCTTTGCCATGAGGTGCCATGTTGAAATTCTAGTGACCAGTATGAGAGAGTGAGAGTGATAGCACCAAATTTAAACACACCTGCGCCCCATTCACATCTGACACCTTGTAACACTAAAGAGTCACAATAAAAACCAGGGAGAGAAAATGGCTAATTGGGCCCAATTTGGACATTTTCACTTAGGGGTGTATTCACTTTGGTTGCCATCGGTTTAGACATTAATGGTGTGTTGAGTTATTTTGAGGGGATAGCAAATTGAAACTGTTATACAAGCTGTGGGAGTAGGAGTCCTGACCAATCATTAACTTGTGTGGTCGAAAGGAGGTCTCCTATATAAAGGGGGGTCACATGCATCTAGGGGGGAAGGGCCTGGGGCCCGAGCCCGTGGAGAGGAGAGGGCCTGGGGCCCGGGGGAGAAACGAAAGGAGTTGAGGAGTGCTTCAGGAGATTCAGGCCCAACGCCTGGATTGCAGCAGAGTCAGCATGAAACGCTGGGAAAGAGCCGGACATCCCCACGCCGGGATGTGCTGGGCGAGTGAGGAGGAAGTAGGAGTAAAGCGGAAGAAGAGAACTGGGTGATCGACTTTCTGTGAGTGAAACATGGACTGTTGATTGGGAGAGAACAGGTCAGTGGAAGCCCAGAGGAGCTAGTGCAGAAGAGAATGGAGCTACATACTGTCAGATAATGTCCACAGTATAAATCATAAGACAGTACTTCTAATGACTGAGGGATGTTGGCGTGTGAGTCATGGAAATAGGCGGTGATGGCCTGTGGCTCTAAATCCAACAGCCAAAGGAAATCTATCAGTCTGGCGGAGGGAATTATTTAGAGTAATGCCCTTTTTGCTTAGCTTGGGAGTGCTGCGCTAAAGGAAACCATAGAATCAGGAAAGGGTCGCTTTAGGGGAGTCCAGTAACAAAGCTACGGCTATGGATTACACCAGGGGTCCTCAAACTACGGCCCTCCAGCTGTTGCAGAACTACACATCCCATGAGGCATTGTAAAACTCTGACATTCACAGACATGACTAGGCATGATGGGAATTGTAGTTCCTGAACAACTGGAGGGCCATAGTTTGAAGACCCCTGGATTACACCCTCATATAGTGGGGTCTGGTGGAACTTCTCATATCACTCAGTGAACCACCCCAGATTTATTCCACAAATAAAGAGTAATAAAAACTTAAACTTTGACTGTTGGTGTCATGTGCATGTGATGGGAGAACAGAAGTGGAGTGATTGGCAAAATGATAATGAACAACCCAGCAGCCCCCATGGGAGTACCGCTACATATACATACATACACAGAATATATATACATATTATTATATTATTATATATAAGTGGAAATTTTTTTTTCCTCAGAACTGTAATGGAGTTCTGGGGGTTAATTGTACAGGTTTACTTCGGCATCAGTCTGGCTGGGCTAGGGTTCTGCCTGGTCATAGGTGCAGTGAGGTATCCATGACAGGCCAAGAACCAGGCCTGGTTGGATGTCTTAGGTACCAATCTTTCCCGGAGCCAATCAGTGGGCGCGTCTTGCCCTGCTGCGTGGTCTGGGAAGGGGTACTTAAGGTGCTGAAGTCACATGTTGGGGGTTCGGCCGCAGCTTTTGGTTCCTGGTTCTGGTCTGGGGTAGCCCCGTGACTGGTCCCGGGCCTAAGAGCGTTTGCCGTCCCGCAAGCATGGTCAATCCGACCAACCCCAGAGGCCCTCATGGTCTGGGGCAGGGATCCGTCTGTTCCCGAGTCTCGGAATTGGCTAGTCCGAGGCCCAGTAACTGAAGGAGGATTCAAGGTGTCCCGGTGTGCTCTCGGTATTGGAGCAACTTGTACAAGTGACCAGGGGAGGACTCTTCGGAGGAGGGCCAACAAGCTGGCTACTCAGTAAGAGCCTGGAAACTGAGTTGTATGGACACTACAGAATCCACACTTCCACAGTGCTACCAAGGAGATAGAGAAAATTCCAGGTACTGTGAGAAGGGTTCTTTTTTATCTTCAGTTACATTTATAGTCTGTGGCAGAGACTTTTGCAAAGTTTCCGGATCACATTGTTGGCTGCTAAATCTCTGGCTAGAGATTTATCCGGCAGTGAAGCACCCAGCTGCAAGTGGCTACTCTCTGGGTTGATAGAGACATTCAGTGGATGTCAGCAGTTCAAAGTGCCTGAGTTTCATCACCCGTGCCCTCTATTCCTAAAAGAGACTGTGTTATGTTGGATGTTACCACTGCAAATAAAAACCTTGAAAAGGACTTTTATGTGTCGTTGGGTACTAACCCTGGGAACCCCTAGGCAGTCGTCAACAAGCTGTGAGGAGGTAACTGGTAAGCCCAAGAAAACAAGGCCGCCCCTCAAGGGGTTATGGCCGCTACACATATACACATTATATATATATATATATATATATATATATATATATATATATATATATATACACACATGCACACACACATACATACATACATACACACAGTGGGAGATGCTGATGCCTAACATTTTTTACTTTAATGCAAGGAATGCATTGAGGTAAAAAAATGTTTAGGATTTAGAACAACTTTAACAAAAAACATGTATAGATGTTTTTAAAAAAATGGGACAGCCTCTTTTTCTTGTTTTTTCTGCCAGCACTCTTCTAATTTTATTAGGTAAGTAGCGCTAGGTACAGTAGGTGTGTTGTCATGCATTAAAATGCTTTTTATTTGTGCACTGATGTGTTCTGACATTTATTGATGCATGTTTTCAATACATTTTTGAATTTAGAATTTGAAGTGGAAGAGAAGCACAAAAAGAAAACAAAAGTTTCCTCACAAGGGGCAGGCTCTTCGGGTAATATCATCGGTGATATCATCAGATAGCTACGCCCCATGGCTATATAAGAGATGCCACACAGTGAGTGACAACACAATGGAGGAAGACAGCCACAGAAGAAGAGCTTTTTTTTTTATAGTGGGTAACTGGTGGTGAGAAAGAACACAGCAGCAGGAGAATATAGCACAAGAAGACAGCTTGGGGCAGAAGACAGCAGTGGAGAAAAGATGGTGGGGAGAAGAGGGTACTAGGAGAGACGGCTGCGGGAGAAAACGGCACTGGCAGAGACAGCATCGGGAGAGATGGCAGCAGGAGAAGACGGCTCGGAGCTATTTTATTAATAAAGAACTTGTCAAACAACGGCTTTTTTTTTTTTTTACAATTCACTGTCTTTTGTGGTGAATGGGTAGGGGTACGATGTACCCAATACCCATTCACTTGGGAGGGGCATCATCTAGGGCCCGACAATATGGCCATGGCTGTCGGGAAGAGGTCCTTGTCCCCATCAACATGGGGGCAAGGTGCTTGGGGGTGAGCCCCCCAAGCACCCACCCCCGACCCAATGTTGAGGGCATGTGGACCACTCGCTCATCCCCTCCCTTTCCTGACCTGCCGGGCTGCATTCTCGGATAGGGTCCGGTATGAAAAAAATTGGCGTGGGGGGGTCCCCTCCAAATCCATACTAGACCTGAAGGGCCTGGTATGGACCTTGGGGGGGGGCAGCACAGCGTTTTTTTCGTGATTATTTGCAAATCACAGGAAAAAAGTCCCCGACCCTTTCCAAAAACTGACTGTAGTGCGTTTCTGCAAACTGCAAAATGCACTAAAAATGCATAGGTGTGAACCTAGGGTAAAAGTGCTGAGGGGAATCTGAGGGGAAGATCTGAAAGGAGGGGAACCTCTGCTTATTTCTATAATCCAATCATGTGCAAGCAAAAATGCTCAGATCTACAGCATCTGCACTAGTTCAGAGTGCACCTGTAGTGCACAGTGGATTTTCCTTTAGCAAATATTACACTGGGACACCTTGCACAGACACCTTCATGACAGGAATACTTTACTGAATTAATTGAATATTGTGCTCAGAGGCATAGCTAGAACCTTCAGGGCCCTGGTGCAAGAAATCATAAAGGGCCCCCCGACCTACTACCTGAGCCATTCCCTCTGAGCCCAAAGCTCTTCCAACTGATCTCATGACCCTTTACGGCCCACAGCGGATCCCTTTCACATGTTGTGCAGTCCTTCAGTATTGGGCTTCGCCATGGTGGCGAAAGGCTAGGGCCCAGTCACAAGTGCGACCTTTGCAACCCTAGTTCGGCCAGTGGTGTCATTGTGGACTGGGAATGATGTCAGTCAGTAGGGCAGTGGACGTGGTCAGTAGGGCAGTGGACATGGTCAGTAGGGCAGTGGACGTGGTCAGTAGGGAAGTGGACGTGGTCAGTAGGGCGGTGGACAGGGTCAGTAGGGCGGTGGACGGGGTCAGTAGGGCGGTGGAAAGGGGCAGTAGGGTGTTGGAAGGGGGCAGTAGCAGTAGGGAAGTGGACAGGGTCAGTAGGGAAGTGGACGGGGTCAGTAGGGCAGTGGACATGGTAGGGCAGTGGACATGGTCAGTAGGGAAGTGGACGTGGTCAGTAGGGCAGTGGACGGGGTCAGTAGGGAAGAGATTGGGGTCAATAGGGAAGTGGACGTGGTCAGTAGGGAAGTGGACGGGGTCAGTAGGGAAGTGGACGTGGTCAGTAGGGCGGTGGACGAGGGCAGTAGGGCGGTGGATGGGGTCAGTAGGGCGGTGGAAGTGGTCAGTAGGGCGGTGGAAGGGGTCAGTAGGGAAGTGGACGTGGTCAGTAGGGAAGTGGACGGGGTCAGTAGGGCAGTGGTAGGGGTCAGTAGGGCGGTGAAGGGGTCAGTAGGGCAGTGGAAGGGGTCAGTAGGGAAGTGGACATGGTAGGGCAGTGGACATGGTCAGTAGGGAAGTGGACGTGGTCAGTAGGGCAGTGGACGGGGTCAGTAGGGCAGAGAATGGAGTCAGTAGGGAAGTGGACGTGGTCAGAAGGGAAGTGGACGGGGTCAGTAGGGTGGTTGACGGGCTAAGTTGGGAGCGGTGGAAGGGGTCAGTAGGGTGGTGGAAGGGGTCAGTAGGGAAGTGGACGTGGTCAGTAGTGCATTGAACATGGTCAGTAGGGCAGTGGACATGGTAGGGCAGTGAACATGGTCAGGAGGGAAATGGAGGTGGTCAGTAGGGCAGTGGACGGAGTCAGTAGGGCAGTGGACGGGGTCAGTAGGGCAGTGGACGGGGTCAGTAGGGCAGAGAATGGGATCAGTAGGGCATAGAATGTGGTCAGTAGGGCAGAGAATGGGGTCAGTAGGGCAGAGACTGGGGTCAGTATATTTTATTTATTTTTTTGCCATTTTATTTAATAATTGTATTTTTTGTATTTTTTTTTTTTTTTTTACAGCTTTTGATGGGAGGGAGGCAGTGGAGGGCAGTGTGGAGGGACAGCATGATGGGAGGGGGGGTAGTATGGGAGGGAGCAGAGTGACAGTCAGCTTACCAGGAGCGGCCTTGGGCAGGGAGCTTTTCTCCGGTGGCAGGAACAGCCTTGAGACGGGAAGCGGGAGCCAGAGTCGGGGGGCAGAGTTGGGAGGCAGAGCTGATGGTCTTGGGTATGGATGACTGCTTGCCTCTTGGCTGGATAGGAGGGCCAGCGGGGCAGGAAATTATGGGAGAACCGATCCTGCTCCTGCAGCCATTGAAAGACCTGCAAGAGACAAGAGGAGTGCAGAGGAGATTGGTTCCCTTATATGCCGCCCCGCCAGCCCTCCTATCCAGCCTGGTGTATCCAGCCTGGTGCTATCTGCATCCACAGTGTAAAGTGAAGAGGCAAGCATTCTTCTGTACCTAGGACCGCCAGCTCCGCCAGCTCCGCCAGCTCCGCCCCCAGACTCCGGCTCTTGCTCCCACAAGTATAGACAAAACTGACAGAGGAGCCGCACGGGCCCCCTGCACCTTCTGTAGCTACACCCCCTGATTGTGCTTAAGACAACTCTAACCTTCCACACTACAAGAAACAAGAAATCCACTGTTTACCATTACACCTAATCGGATTACAGTTAACAAGATCCCACGTAAGAACATCAGATCTGCAACGTAGACTTTATTGCCAGTACTGATAGAAGGGCCCCTCTTTATATTATCATTAATAAAACTGCTCTCCCTCCTTATGATAGCAGTATAGGCAGGCCAGATACCATCTCTTTCAGAGTGTCAGTACAGGCAGTTAGCCGTAACTAGGGATGAGCTTCGAGTTCGAGTCAAACTCATGTTCGACTCAAACATTGCCTGTTCGCCTGTTCACCGAACAGCAAACAATTTGGGGTGTTCGCGGCAAATTCGAAAAGCCGCGAGCACCATGTAAAAGTCTATGGGAGAAATCTAAAGTGCTAATTTTAAAAGCCTATATGCAAGTTATTGTCATAAAAAGTGTTTGGGGACCTGGGTCCTGCCCCAGGGGACATGTATCAATGCAAAAACATTTTTTAAAAACAGAATGGCGTGGGGGTCCCCCTCAAAATCCATATCAGACCCTTATCCGAGCACGCAACCTGGCAGGCCACAGGAAAAGAGGGGGGCACGAGAGAACCATGTCACATGCCCTCAACATTGGGAGGATGCTTTGGGGGTCTGTGACCCCTCAAAGCACCATGTCCCATGTTGATGAGGAGAAGGGTCTCATCCCCACAACCCTGGCTGGTGGTTGTGGGGGTCTGCGTGTGGGGGGCTTATCAGAATCTGGAAGCCCCTTTTAACAAGGGGACCCCCAGAACCCCCCCCCCTGTTTGAAATGGTAAGGGGGTACAAAAGTACCCCTACCATTTCACAAAGAAAGTGTAAGTAAATAGTTAAAAAACACACAGACACCGTTGGGAAAAGTCCTTTATTTAAAAAAATAATAATAAAAAAAATAAAAAAAGATTCAAGCGGTGGTAACCCACTCTTGCTATCCAGCGATGGGTGATCTCTTCTCCGGGGTCCAGCGATGGGTGATCTCTTCTCCGATGTCCAGCGCAGCGCATCCTGTCTCCATGGAGACACTGAGGGAATCGCATCTTAGCAGAGGAGGACCGGGCCACTCATCATCTGACCCGCCCCCTCTGATGTAACGCAGGTTTCTGTTAAATAAAATTGAATTCAGTAAGGGGGACCTCAACTGTTATTGATGAAACAGTAGATGTCCCACTCCACATTAAGGCCCCCAGGAACATGAGACCCCAATTTAAATATCAAGTTTGTTTCAGTCCTAAAGATATTGCGCCTACCATTGCTACCGTGCCAGTGGGGTACATATTTTTTAGGGCCACAGAAGTGGTACCATTAGGACCACAATTATGTTTCAAAGCATAATGCTTTGAAACATTATGCTTGTCTAAACCCCTATGAATGTTTGCTATGTGTTTCACTGTCTAACATGCAGCATGCAAATATTGCGCCCCATATACTACATTGCCTAACTGAACTTTAATTCTCCCTTACTAAGAATTTGAAACTACTGTCTAGTCTATATTTGTTTGTTTTTGAAAGTGTCACTTATTTTGAATTATGCTGCCCTGAACAAGATCAAACATTTCACCTTATTCTGTTGCCCCCTCTTGCACTGAACTCTGTCCAGGCCAGTTGTAAAACCCCCCCCCCCCCCCCCCTACAAGCCTGGTTTGATCAGCTTCTAATTTAAAAAATTTGAATCATCCCCCCCACACCTTCCCAGTATAAATGTAGTTCATTTCTTGGGACGGCTGGCGAGGGTTTAGGCTGGTCACTCCTGCACAAAGTGTTTGGCACTTGTACATGGGTACTTCGACTAAGGCACTGCTACAAAAAAGTAAGTACAGACTTTATAGTTCAACTGCTATATGGTAGGAAGTTCCTCTTAATAGTCTAACTTATCTCAACCTTCCTTCTATTCCCCTCTCCCCACCCTCCAACATGCTCACACTAATCTTTGTTATAACATCCTCTCTCCTCAAACTCTCATGTCTTTATCCCCCATCTCCAGCCCCCAATCAGTACATATCTCCCTCTCTTCTGCCCACTCAATATCACTCCCCTTACCACCTCCTGCTCATTCTAAGCCCACACAATATCACCACGTCCATTACACCACAGCATCTGCCCTCCTATAAATCCCACTCCCGCCTTACCACCCTCACCCTCCTACTACTCCTAATGTCTAGGGACATTGCACCAAACCCCGGCCCTCTCACACCCAATTCCCACCCCCAAAATTGGCTGTCTACCTCCTCCAACAGTCGTAACTCCCACCTTCTCATCCCAATTTCACCGGTTTCCACAAGTCGGCTCCCCTCTTTCATGTGCTCTCTGGAATGCCCGCTCAGTCTTCAACAAACTAGCCTCTGTCAATGACCTTTTCCTCTCCAAGTCCCTTAATCTATTTGCTATAACTGAAACCTGGCTCCAGGAATTGGACACTACCTCTCCAGCTGCCCTGTCCCACAGTGGCCTCCTTTGGACTCACTCCACCAGACCCAGTGGACGGAAAGGAGGTGGTGTCGGACTTCTCCTCTCCCCACAATGCACCTTCCAGGTTCTTCCCACACCTCCCTCTCTTTCCCCCTGCTCTTTCGAAATGCACTGCATTCGTCTTTTCTCTCCAGTTTGTCTGAGGGTCGCAGTTATTTATCGACCTCCTGGAACAGTGTCACGCTTTTTGGATGACTTCTCTGCATGGCTACCCTATTTTCTCTCATCTGAAGTGCCTGCCATCATTCTAGGTGACTTTAACATTCCAATCAATGTTAATACTGCTACCGCTTCTAAACTACTCAACCTAACCTCCTCTTTTAATGGACACAAACCACCACTCACTCCAACGGTAACACTCTCGACCTCGTATTCTCCCATCGCTGCACTCCCTGCAATCTCTCGAACACACCCTTTCCTCTCTCTGATCACAACCTTATCCATTTCACTCTCTCCTTGTCTCCTACATCCCATGCTGCCAACCCACAAACCACTACCCGCAGAAACCTTCGCAACCTCAACCCTCCCCTTCTTCACTCTGCTACTGATGGCCTTTATGACAAAATCGCACCCCTGTCCTGCCCAGACCTAACCACTTCTATCTACAACAACACGCTGTCATCCTCCCTAGACATTCTTGCTTCTCTCTCTACATGCAGAACCAGGCCCCATCTGCCGCAACACTGGCAAACAGACGACACCAGAAGTCTCAAGAGACACAGCCGTTCTCTTGCGAGAGCATGGCGTAAATCTAAGTCCCTACAAGACTTTACCCTCTACAAATCTGCACTTCTCAAATACAACTCCTGCCTCCACGCTGCTAAACAAACCTATTACAACACTCTCATTAAAACCCTCTCATCCAAACCTCGTCAACTCTTTTCTACCCTTAATTTCTTACTTCACCCCCCACACACAGGAGATATCCAGCATTCAACTTCCTCCCCTACCCAACACAACAGGTCCAACACCACACTCAATACTCTCCTCTTTTTGCCTAGTTACCACAGATGAAGTTGATAAACTACTCTCCATGGCCCACCTCACTACCTGTTCCCTGGACCCTGTCCCCTCACAATTACTGCGACCACCTTCCCATTCTATCCTCAACTCCCTAACCCACATTTTCAACCTCTCCTTTTCCTCCGGCACCTTTCCTTCCCTGCTCAAACATGCACTGGTTACCCCCATACTAAAAAAATCCTCACTAGACCCCACCTGTTTGAATAATTTAAGACCCATCTCCCTGCTCCCATTTGTCTCCAAGCTCATCGAACGCCTTGTCCATGACCAAATGAGTCGCTACCTCATGGACAACAACCTTCTTGACCCCCTACAGTCTGGCTTCCGCCCACAACATTCTACTGAAACTGCCCTACTAAAACTCACCAATGACCTTTTAACTGCTAAAACCAATGGCCACTATTCCATACTCATACTTTTAGACCTTTCTCCTGCCTTTGACACAGTTGACCACCTGCTCCTCCTCAGCAAATTACACTCCCTTGGCCTCCACGATTCTGCATTATCCTGGTTCTCCTCCTACCTATCTCAGTGCACTTTAAGTGTCACTTACAACTCCATCTCCTCCGCTCCCCTTCCTCTTTCTGTTGGGGTACCCCAAGGTTCCGTCCTTGGGCCCCTTCCTATTCTTGCTCTATACCTCTTCCCTGGGCCAGTTGATAACCTCCCATGGTTTCCAATACCACCTCTATGCTGACGACACCCAGATCTATCTCTCCACTCCTCAACTCACCCCCTCGATCTCCTCACAGATCTCAAACTTACTGAATGACATATCAGTATGGATGTCACCCCACTTCCTCAAACTAAATCTTTCTAAAACTGAGCTTGTTATATTTCCTCCTTCACGATCCCCCCCCCCCCCCCCCCGTGACTTCACCATTAATATCAACAACACAACCATTGGTCCCTCCACACATGCCAGGGTCCTGGGTGTAATCCTGGACTCTGAGCTCTCCTTCAGCCCCTATATCCAATCACTGGCTAAATCCTGCCGCCTTCACCTCCGCAATATCTCCAGAATTTGACCCTTCCTGACTAATGACACCACAAAGCAACTCATTCACTCCCTGATTATTTACCACCTTGACTACTGCAACTCCCTCCTTAATGGCCTACCCTTAAGCAGGCTATCCCCCCTTCAATCTATTATGAATGCTGCTGCTAGACTAATACACCTCACTAATCAATCTGTGACTGCCACCCCTCTTTGCCAATCCCTTCACTGGCTTCCCCTACCCGACCATGTAAAATTCTAAATGCTAACCATAACATACAAAGCCATCCACAACATCGCCCCCATCTACATCACCAACCTCATCTGCAGATATCGACCAAATCGTCTCCTCCGCTCCTCCCAGGACCTCCTGCTTTCTAGCTCCCTTGTTACCTCCTCCAATGCTCACCTTCAAGACTTCTCCAGAGCCTCTCCCATCCTCTGGAACTCCCTGCCCCAGTCTGTGCGATCAGCCCCTACCCTGTCCACCTTTAGGAGATCCCTAAAAACTCATTTATTCAGGGAAGCCTATCCCACACCCACCTAACAACAACTGTCCCAGAGCTACCCCCATCAAATTATTCTCTGCAGCTATTACCTTTTGTACCACCACCCCCTCCCTTTAGAATGTAAGCTCTATGAGCAGGGCTCTCCTGTACCTTTTGTATTGAACTGTACTGTAATTGTGTTGTCCCCCTATACATTGCGCTGTGTAAACTGTTGGAGCTATATAAATCGTGTATAATAATAATAATAATAATAATAATATACTCAAGGCCACAAGGGCACCTAAGAAGGTAGACCACACACTTCATTGTGCATGTGATAAATGTTTTTATAGAGTAAGCGAGGCCCATACCAACTGATGTGAATTCGGTGATCCTTCTACTTTGATGAGTATTGATTTTACAAGCATGGCATTTGCCACACAAGTAATACCCCTTCAAGTCACCAAAAAAAGTTGGTCTAGTGGGGGGATCCGGGACATTAGATGCTATTGAGTTCCTTACATTAGGTTCCCCACCTAAAAATAACACGAGGACGATCAGACAAAAAAGAGGACCTAATACCCGGTCATTCTTAATAATAGGCCAATGTTTTTTAATAATCCTTTTAATCGCCCAATGTTGGCTGGAAAAAGTGGTGAAAAAGGCCAGACCATAATCTTCTGTATTTGCAACCGGAACCACCCTATCCCCCAAAAGTTCATGGCGATCTTTATTGGCAATCTCCATTATAAGGGAGTCCAAGACCTTACTATCATAGCCTTTAACCAAGAATTTTGTTCTCAAGTAGGGATGGGCCCGGTGCTCGATGCGAACCCACGTTCGCATCGAGCACCGGGCGTTCGCTCGCTCGGCGAGCCCAGAACTATTTTGGCCGCTCGCATCACGTGCGTGGGAGGCGCGCGGCCCCGCAATGCATTGCGGCCGGCGCGGCCGGCGCAGTGCATTGCTGGCTGATGATTGGCCAAGCATGCACTGTGACCCCGCATGCTTGGCCAATCACAGCCCCGGAAACTCGAAGAGCCATAATTGGCTACAGGCAGGACGCCTGTAGCCAATTACAGCTCTGGGGCTGTAGTACACGCCCCCCCTATAAAAGGCCGCCACGCCGTCTGCGCCGGTCACATGCTGTTCCGGCGCAGATTGAGCAGGCTGATTCTGTGACACTCTGCTGGATTTAGTTAGGTAGAGAGATTCACTTACAGAGATTGAGTTAGATAGATTCAGTTACAAAGATTGATTGAGAAAGAGGGGCTTGTAGTGTGTTCGTGGCAGGCAGGCAGAGCTCCTATATTTTGTTACCAGAAGCACCTATAGGACTTGTAGTGTGTTCGTGGCAGGCAGGCAGAGCTCCTATATTTTGTTACCAGAAGCACCTATAGGACTTGTAGTGTGTTCGTGGCAGGCAGGCAGAGCTCCTATATTTTGTTACCAGAAGCACCTATAGGACTTGTAGTGTGTTCGTGGCAGGCAGGCAGAGCTCCTATATTTTGTTACCAGAAGCACCTATAGGACTTGTAGTGTGTTCGTGGCAGGCAGGCAGAGCTCCTATATTTTGTTCCCAGAAGCACCTATAGGACTTGTAGTGTGTTCGTGGCAGGCAGGCAGAGCTCCTATATTTTGTTCCCAGAAGCACCTATAGGACTTGTAGTGTGTTAGTCCCATCACACACACAGAGCTATATTTTGTTCCCAGAAGCACCTATAAGACTTGAAGTGTGTTAGTCCCATCACACACACAGAGCTATATTTTCTTCCCAGAGGCACCTATAGGACTTGAAGTGTGTTAGTCCCATCACACACACAGAGCTATATTTTGTTCCCAGAAGCACCTATAGGACTTGAAGTGTGTTAGTCCCATCACACACACCTTTATTTCCTTCCCAGAAGCACCTATAGGACTTGAAGTGTGTTAGTCCCATCACACACACAGAGCTATATTTTGTTCCCAGAAGCACCTATAGGACTTGAAGTGTGTTAGTCCCATCACACACACAGAGCTATATTTTGTTCCCAGAAGCACCTATAGGACTTGAAGTGTGTTAGTCCCATCACACACACAGAGCTATATTTTGTTCCCAGAAGCACCTATAGGACTTGAAGTGTGTTAGTCCCATCACACACACAGAGCTATATTTTGTTCCCAGAAGAACCTATAGGACTTGAAGTGTGTTAGTCCCATCACACACACAGAGCTATATTTTGTTCCCAGAAGCACCTATAGGACTTGAAGTGTGTTTAGTCCCATCACACACACAGAGCTATATTTTGTTCCCAGAAGCACCTATAGGACTTGAAGTGTGTTAGTCCCATCACACAGACCTTTATTTCCTTCCCAGAAGCACCTATAGGACTTGAAGTGTGTTAGTCCCATCACACACACAGAGCTATATTTTGTTCCCAGAAGCACCTATAGGACTTGAAGTGTGTTAGTCCCATCACACACACAGAGCTATATTTTGTTCCCAGAAGCACCTATAGGACTTGAAGTGTGTTAGTCCCATCACACAGACCTTTATTTCCTTCCCAGAAGCACCTATAGGACTTGAAGTGTGTTAGTCCCATCACACACACAGAGCTATATTTTGTTCCCAGAAGCACCTATAGGACTTGAAGTGTGTTAGTCCCATCACACAGACCTTTATTTCCTTCCCAGAAGCACCTATAGGACTTGAAGTGTGTTAGTCCCATCACACACACAGAGCTATATTTTGTTCCCAGAAGCACCTATAGGACTTGAAGTGTGTTAGTCCCATCACACACACAGAGCTATATTTTGTTCCCAGAAGAACCTATAGGACTTGAAGTGTGTTAGTCCCATCACACACACAGAGCTATATTTTGTTCCCAGAAGCACCTATAGGACTTGAAGTGTGTTAGTCCCATCACACACACAGAGCTATATTTTGTTCCCAGAAGCACCTATAGGACTTGAAGTGTGTTAGTCCCATCACACACACAGAGCTATATTTTGTTCCCAGAAGCACCTATAGGACTTGAAGTGTGTTAGTCCCATCACACACACAGAGCTATATTTTGTTCCCAGAAGAACCTATAGGACTTGAAGTGTGTTAGTCCCATCACACACACAGAGCTATATTTTTGTTCCCAGAAGCACCTATAGGACTTGAAGTGTGTTAGTCCCATCACACACACAGAGCTATATTTTGTTCCCAGAAGCACCTATAGGACTTGAAGTGTGTTAGTCCCATCACACACACAGAGCTATATTTTGTTCCCAGAAGCACCTATAGGACTTGAAGTGTGTTAGTCCCATCACACACACAGAGCTATATTTCGTTCCCAGAAGCACCTATAGGACTTGAAGTGTGTTAGTCCCATCACACACACAGAGCTATATTTTGTTCCCAGAAGAACCTATAGGACTTGAAGTGTGTTAGTCCCATCACACACACAGAGCTATATTTTGTTCCCAGAAGCACCTATAGGACTTGAAGTGTGTTAGTCCCATCACACACACAGAGCTATATTTTGTTCCCAGAAGCACCTATAGGACTTGAAGTGTGTTAGTCCCATCACACACACAGAGCTATATTTCGTTCCCAGAAGCACCTATAGGACTTGAAGTGTGTTAGTCCCATCACACACACAGAGCTATATTTTGTTCCCAGAAGCACCTATAGGACTTGAAGTGTGTTAGTCCCATCACACAGAGCTCCTCTATTTTCTTTGCAGAAGCACCCATAGGACTTCTAGTGTGTTAGTGGCATCACACAGAGCTCCTATATATTTCTTCTCAGCAGCACCCACAGGACTTCTAGTGTGTTAGTGGCATCACACAGAGCTCCTCTATTTTCTTTGCAGAAGCACCCACAGGACTTCTAGTGTGTTAGTGGCATCACACAGAGCTCCTCTATTTTCTTTGCAGAAGCACCCATAGGACTTCTAGTGTGTTAGTGGCATCACACAGAGCTCCTATATATTCTTCTCAGCAGCACCCACAGGACTTCTAGTGTGTTAGTGGCATCACACAGAGCTCCTCTATTTTCTTTGCATAAGCACCCACAGGACTTCTAGTGTGTTAGTGGCATCACACAGAGCTCCTATATATTCTTCTCAGCAGCACCCACAGGACTTCTAGTGTGTTAGTGGCATCACACAGAGCTCCTCTATTTTCTTTGCATAAGCACCCACAGGACTTCTAGTGTGTTAGTGGCATCACACAGAGCTCCTCTATTTTCTTTGCAGAAGCACCCATAGGACTTCTAGTGTGTTAGTGGCATCACACAGAGCTCCTATATATTCTTCTCAGCAGCACCCACAGGACTTCTAGTGTGTTAGTGGCATCACACAGAGCTCCTCTATTTTCTTTGCATAAGCACCCACAGGACTTCTAGTGTGTTAGTGGCATCACACAGAGCTCCTATATATTCTTCTCAGCAGCACCCACAGGACTTCTAGTGTGTTAGTGGCATCACACAGAGCTCCTCTATTTTCTTTGCATAAGCACCCACAGGACTTCTAGTGTGTTAGTGGCATCACACAGAGCTCCTCTATTTTCTTTGCAGAAGCACCCATAGGACTTCTAGTGTGTTAGTGGCATCACACAGAGCTCCTATATATTCTTCTCAGCAGCACCCACAGGACTTCTAGTGTGTTAGTGGCATCACACAGAGCTCCTCTATTTTCTTTGCATAAGCACCCACAGGACTTCTAGTGTGTTAGTGGCATCACACAGAGCTCCTCTATTTTCTTTGCATAAGCACCCACAGGACTTCTAGTGTGTTAGTGGCATCACACAGAGCTCCTATATATTCTTCTCAGCAGCACCCACAGGACTTCTAGTGTGTTAGTGGCATCACACAGAGCTCCTCTATTTTCTTTGCATAAGCACCCACAGGACTTCTAGTGTGTTAGTGGCATCACACAGAGCTCCTCTATTTTCTTTGCAGAAGCACCCATAGGACTTCTAGTGTGTTAGTGGCATCACACAGAGCTCCTATATATTCTTCTCAGCAGCACCCACAGGACTTCTAGTGTGTTAGTGGCATCACACAGAGCTCCTCTATTTTCTTTGCAGAAGCACCCACAGGACTTCTAGTGTGTTAGTGGCATCACACAGAGCTCCTCTATTTTCTTAGCAGAAGCACCCATAGGACTTCTAGTGTGTTAGTGGCATCACACAGAGCTCCTCTATTTTCTTTGCAGAAGCACCCACAGGACTTCTAGTGTGTTAGTGGCATCACACAGAGCTCCTCTATTTTCTTTGCAGAAGCACCCACAGGACTTCTAGTGTGTTAGTGGCATCACACAGAGCTCCTCTATTTTCTTTGCATAAGCACCCACAGGACTTCTAGTGTGTTTAGTGGCATCACACAGAGCTCCTCTATTTTCTTTGCAGAAGCACCCATAGGACTTCTAGTGTGTTAGTGGCATCACACAGAGCTCCTATATATTCTTCTCAGCAGCACCCACAGGACTTCTAGTGTGTTAGTGGCATCACACAGAGCTCCTCTATTTTCTTTGCAGAAGCACCCACAGGACTTCTAGTGTGTTAGTGGCATCACACAGAGCTCCTCTATTTTCTTTGCAGAAGCACCCACAGGACTTCTAGTGTGTTAGTGGCATCACACAGAGCTCCTCTATTTTCTTAGCAGAAGCACCCATAGGACTTCTAGTGTGTTAGTGGCATCACACAGAGCTCCTATATATTCTTCTCAGCAGCACCCACAGGACTTCTAGTGTGTTAGTGGCATCACACAGAGCTCCTCTATTTTCTTTGCAGAAGCACCCACAGGACTTCTAGTGTGTTAGTGGCATCACACAGAGCTCCTCTATTTTCTTTGCAGAAGCACCCACAGGACTTCTAGTGTGTTAGTGGCATCACACAGAGCTCCTCTATTTTCTTTGCATAAGCACCCACAGGACTTCTAGTGT
Source organism: Lithobates sylvaticus (assembly GCA_028564925.1). Classification (NCBI taxonomy): domain Eukaryota; kingdom Metazoa; phylum Chordata; class Amphibia; order Anura; family Ranidae; genus Lithobates; species Lithobates sylvaticus. The sequence continues at coordinate 388,308,261 of CM053026.1, forward strand.
GTTAGTGGCATCACACAGAGCTCCTCTATTTTCTTTGCAGAAGCACCCATAGGACTTCTAGTGTGTTAGTGGCATCACACAGAGCTCCTATATATTCTTCTCAGCAGCACCCACAGGACTTCTAGTGTGTTAGTGGCATCACACAGAGCTCCTCTATTTTCTTTGCAGAAGCACCCATAGGACTTCTAGTGTGTTAGTGGCATCACACAGAGCTCCTATATATTCTTCTCAGCAGCACCCACAGGACTACCGACTACAATGGCTGGAAGACCGCCAAGGGGAGGCAGAGCGTGCAGAGCCAAGAACACAGGGCAGGCAGGCTCTGTTTCTAGTGGACGTGGCCGTGGCCGTGGACGTGGTCGTGCATCGTCATCAGCACGTGGCCATGGGACACGCGCGTCTTTGTTTTCGGCAGCTGGACATGTGGAGCCGCATCATGCTGAAGGCTTGGTAGAATGGATGACCAAGCCCTCCTCATCCTCCTCATCCTCTCTCACCCAGGCTCAGGGTACTGACAGAGCATCATCAGCCACCCCTTCCCTAGACCCACCATGTCCTCCTGAGGAGTCCCCCGAACTCTTTGAGCACAGTGTTGGGTACATGCTCCAGGAGGATGCCCAACGATTCGAAGGCTCGGATGACGATACCCAGCTTGAGGAATCTGGCAGTACTGTTCCACCAGCTGCAGCTTACTGCCAGGTTTGCTCTAGTGGTGAAGAGGGAGGGGATGATGAGGTCACTGACTCCACGTGGGTGCCTCAAGGGAGAGAGGATGAGGAGGAGGACGAGGAGGAGGAGGATGCGGCGTCACATGTCCAACGAGGCAGGATGCCCCCTGGAGGCCAGGTAGAGGCCAGCACAGCAACTGTACAACACCGCAGAGCTCCGCCTGTGCAGGGCGCTGCCTCTGCACGTTATCAGAAAAGTTCTTTGGTGTGGGCCTTTTTTGAGACGAGTGCAGCAGATCGCACCACTGCTATTTGCAATATTTGTCTCAAGCGTATCTCGCGTGGCCAAAACATCAGCCGCTTGGGCACGACAAGCATGACCAGACATATGGCGACCTGCCATGCAGCTCGTTGGCAGGCACACATAAAAGACCCACACCAAAGAACTAAGCGGACCTCTCCTTGCTCCTCCTCAGCTGGGATCTCCATCCCCACTACACCTTCAGTCCTCTCTGAAAGCTGCTCTGAGAGGACTGAAGGTGTAGAATTAGGTGTGTCACAACCAAGTACTTGCAGTACACCGACGTCCGATTGCAGCAGGCAAATTTCCCTGCCCCAGCTGCTGGACCGTAGAAAGAAGTACACTCCCAGCCATCCACATGCCCAGCGGTTGAATGCTAGCCTTGCTAAATTGCTAGCACTTCAACTGCTGCCTTTTCAGTTGGTAGACTCGGCCCCCTTCCGTGAGTTTGTTCAATGTGCGGTTCCTCAGTGGCAGGTTCCCAAACGCCACTTTTTCTCGCGGAAGGCGATTCCGTCTCTCTACCGGCATGTGGAGGGCAATGTCCATGCCTCGCTGGACAGGGCGGTCAGCGGTAAGGTGCATATTACCGCTGACTCATGGTCCAGCAGGCATGGACAGGGACGGTACCTTTCTTTCACGGCCCATTGGGTCACTCTATTGGCAGCTGGGAGGGATGCAGGACAAGGTGCAGTAGTGTTGGAGGTTGTTCCGCCACCACGCCTCCAAAACGCGACTACTGCTACTGGTTGTGACACACCTCTCTCCTCCACCCCCCTCCTCTTCTTCTTCCTCCAGTGCTCTGTCCTTGGAACCAGCGGTGCTCCGTAGGCGTACAAGGGGCTACGCAAGTACGCAGGCAAAAAGATGCCATGCCGTGCTTGCGCTGGTGTGTTTGGGGGACAGGAGCCACACTGGGCCAGAGGTTCTGGCAGCTCTGCAGGGGCAGGCCGAGAGGTGGTTGACGCCACGTCAGCTTAAGCCAGGAATGGTCGTTTCTGACAATGGCACCAACCTCCTCTCCGCCCTGCGACAGGGGCAGCTCACCCATGTGCCCTGCATGGCTCACGTCCTCAACCTGGTGGTGCAGCGGTTCTTGGGCAGGTTCCCAGGCTTACAGGATGTCCTGAGGCAGGCCAGGAAAGTCTGTGTGCATTTCCGCCGATCTTATAATGCCAGTGCTCGGCTGACTGAGCTGCAAAAGGAGCTGAACCTGCCCAAGAACCGCCTAATATGTGACATGCCCACCAGGTGGAACTCAACGTTGGCCATGCTGCAGCGACTGCACACGCAGCAGAGGGCCATCAATGAGTACCTTTGCGACTACGGCACCAGGACAGGGTCAGGGGAGCTTGGTTTTTTTTTTTTTCCCACGTCAGTGGAGCATGATCAGGGATGCATGCACTGTCCTCTCACCATTTGAGGAGGCCACGAGGATGGTGAGCAGTGACAGTGCATGCATCAGTGACACTGTCCCTCTTGTCCACCTGTTGGAGCATACGCTGCGTGGGATAATGGACAGGGCACTTGAGGCAGAACAGAGGCAGGAAGAGGAGGACTTCCTTGCCTCTCAAGGCCCCCTTTATCCGGACAGTGTTCCTTCTGTCCCACCCATCACACAGGAAGAGGATGAGGAGGAGGAGGAGGAGGAGGAGGAGGAGGATTGTGTGAGCATGGAGGTGGAGCCTGGCACTCAGCATCAGCAGCAGCAGTCTTTTAGGGATGATGTACAGTCCCAACAAACCAGTGGACTTGTACGTGGCTGGGAGGAGGTGGCTGGCGATCATGTCATCCTCAGTGACCCAGAAGACTCCGGACCGAATGCCTCAGCTAACCTACGCTGCATGGCCTCCCTGATCCTGCAAAGCCTGCGGAAGGATCCTCGTGTTCTTCGGATCAAGGAGAGGGACCATTACTGGCTGGCCACTCTCCTTGATCCGCGGTACAAGGGTAAGGTTGCGGACCTTATCTTGCCGTCGCAGAGGGAGCAGAGGATGAGACATCTCAGGGAGGCCTTGCAGAAAGGTCTGTGCAACGCGTTCCCAGAAACTGGGAGGCTACAAACTCCTGGTCCTGGGCGACGAGTTGCTGAGGCTTCGGTCAGTGGCAGAAGGAGCGGTGGGGAAGGTGGACGTCTGACCGATGCGTTCAGACAATTTTTTAGTCCGCAGCCCCAAGGTATGATCGGTTCCAGCAACCATCGCCAGCGTCTGATATACATGGTGCAGGAATACCTTGGGGCAAGGTCAGACTTGGACACCTTTCCCACCGAAAATCCTCTGGCTTACTGGGTCCTGAGGATGGATCACTGGCCAGAGCTTGCACAGTATGCAATTGAGCTACTGGCCTGTCCTGCCTCCAGCGTTCTTTCCGAACGCACATTCAGTGCTGCTGGAGGATTTGTGACTGATCATAGGGTGCGCCTGTCCACCGCCTCGGTTGATCGACTGACATTCATCAAAATGAATCAGTCTTGGATCACCACCAGCTACCAGGCACCTGAGGCGGATATAACCGAATAATTTTTAATGTCACATCCTTCAAGACTGCCTATGCTGATGCTGAGTGACTGTCCTCTTATGTTCACTGACTATCCTCTTCCTCCTCCTCAATGATCCATGCCACCACACCAGTGCCTAAGGCACAATTTTTCAGCCCCTGTTTAACAGGGGCGTGTACTTCCAATTTTTTAAAAAAATGCTTCGCAACACGTGTGACTGCTGTGCTCCAAGTACAGTCTCTGTGAGGGGTTGCAGTGTTGTGGCACCAGCACCAGTGCCTAAGGCACAATTTTTCAGCCCCTGTTTAACAGGGGCGGGTACTTACAATTTTTTAAAAAAATGCTTCGCAACACGTGTGACTGCTGTGCTCCAAGTACAGTATCTGTGAGGGCCGGTTTGCAGTGTTGTGGCACCAGCACCAGTGCCTAAGGCACAATTTTTCAGCCCCTGTTTAACAGGGGCGGGTACTTACAATTTTTTAAAAAAATGCTTCGCAACACGTGTGACTGCTGTGCTCCAAGTACAGTATCTGTGAGGGCCGGGTTGCAGTGTTGTGGCACCAGCACCAGTGCCTAAGGCACAATTTTTCAGCCCCTGTTTAACAGGGGCGGGTACTTACAATTTTTTAAAAAAATGCTTTGCAACACGTGTGACTGCTGTGCTCCAAGTACAGTATCTGTGAGGGCCGGGTTGCAGTGTTGTGGCACCAGCACCAGTGCCTAAGGCACAATTTTTCAGCCCCTGTTTAACAGGGGCGGGTACTTCCAATTTTTTAAAAAAATGCTTCGCAACACGTGTGACTGCTGTGCTCCAAGTACAGTCTCTGTGAGGGGTTGCAGTGTTGTGGCACCAGCACCAGTGCCTAAGGCACAATTTTTCAGCCCCTGTTTAACAGGGGCGGGTAATTACAAATCTTGATCTAATAGTTCACAGCAGGGCCCATTCCTGCGCCCACCAAGAGTAACTATGAGGGCCTGCAGTCTTGTGGCAACACCGTCCACCACCACCGCCAAAGGCCCAATTTTTCTGCCCTGTTCATCAGGTGCTTGCAATTACAAATCTTGATCTAATAACTCACAACAGGGCCCATTCCTGCGCCCACCAAGAGTAACTGTGAGGGCCTACAGTCTTGTGGCAACACCGTCCACCACCACCGCCAAAGGCCCAATTTTTCTGCCCTGTTCATCAGGTGCTTGCAATTACAAATCTTGATCTAATAACTCACAGCAGGGCCCATTCCTGCGCCCACCAAGAGTAACTATGAGGGCCTACAGTCTTGTGGCAACACCGTCCACCACCACCGCCAAAGGCCCAATTTTTCTGCCCTGTTCATCAGGTGCTTGCAATTACAAATCTTGATCTAATAACTCACAGCAGGGCCCATTCCTGCGCCCACCAAGAGTAACTGTGAGAGCTTACAGTCTTGTGGCAACACCGTCCACCACCACCACCACCCCCAATTTTTCTGCCCTGTTCAACAGGTGCATGCAATTACAAATCTTGATCTATTAACTCATAGCAGGGCCCATTCCTGTGCCCACCAGTCTTGTGGCTACACCAACATCTAATAGGGCAAATTTCTGCAGAGTATATACGCCAGGCCCCTACTTTCAAACATCCAACTTACAAACGACTCCTACTTGCAAATGGAAAGAGAAAACAGGAAGTGAGAGGAAATCTACCCCTAGGAAGGGAAATTCTATCCTGTTAGATTTAATTTGGGAAAAAGGTATCTCCTCTCTACTGATACTTTATCACCAATCCTTGTTTCAATTAAAACCCCACTTTTCCAAAAACATTTGTCATTGGGACGGAAAGTGAGGTGACATGTTCTGAACAGATGTGCAAAGACAGCAAATGTTACAGGGGTGATAACCCCTCCCTATGTTCTCCAAAAAGCTTAAAAATAGATTTTTTTGGGATGGAGCTACACTTCATAATGTACCTGTTCAGATTCTACTTAAGAACAAACCTAAAGCCGCAAGTGGTTTTAAATGGCTTCTTTTTTTCCTTTACAAATGTCATTTTGTGCAAGGACAGTTCTAAACACGGGAAACACATGCCACTTCACAGGCATACTTTAGACACCCCCCAGGTACCATATTTAAAGGAAAATTTCACTTTTTTTTTTTTCGCTTTATGCATCATTAAAATGACTGCTCCCGAAAAAACGTTAGTTTTTTAAAAGTTCTTTTTGCATTGATATATGTCCCCTGGGGCAGGACCCGGGTCCCCAAACCTGTTTTATGACATTAACATGCATATTGGCCGTTGTAATTAGCACTTTTGATTTCGAACGTTCGCGTCCATTATAACGTATAGGGTTCGAAAATTCGCGCGAACTTTCGGTCCGTTCGAAGGTTCTGGTTCGAACCGAACCCGGGGGTGTTCGGCTCATCCCTATTCTCAAGATTGAGGCTTCCCTAAAATAATCACCAGGGTCAGTACAATCCCTTTTTAAGCGTAGGAACTGCCCCTTGGGTATAGCAGTCAACCAAGAGGAATGGTGACAAGAATCAAGAGGAATATATCCATTCCTATCAGTTTGCTTGAAATAGGTTGAAGTGACTATACTATCATTTTGTATTGAGATCTTTATATACAAAAAATGGATTTTAGTAGAGCTCAACTCGTAGGTGAGGGCAATCCTATGTCATTATCATTCAAGTGGGACAGAAAAACTTGAACAGATTCAATATCCCCATCCCAGACAAAAATAATATCATCGATTAATCTTTTCCACACAAGAAGCTCTGAACGCCTGCTGTGTAGAATCATATCTTCCTCCCATTTTGACATAAAAAGATTGGCCATGCTTGGGGCAAACTTGGCTCCCATGGCCACTCCTTTTATTTGGAGGAAATAAGCTCCATTATGCCAGAAATAATTGTGGGTCATTGAAAAATCCAACAATTCCTCCCGACCGAACCCTGCGGAATACATTACGCTTTCTCTATACTTTCCTCTCTTTCCTTCTAACCTTCTTCCCTTCTTATCTTTATTTATATCCATATTTACTTCTTGAATTTGGAAGCTCCCACATATGCTACCTATGATCATATAGAATTTTTACAGTTATAATTGTAACTGTATAAATTAAGATATTTCATTGAAATACAGATCAACAGTTGCTTATAACTTTATTACTTTTATTTAATAATATTTAATAGCAACCTATACTATTCTTTGCATTTATATAACAGAGCTTCATTAATTTGATTGATAACAGATTATATTGTACAGTTGTATAATTTACCTTTGAATACATAATAAAATATTTTGACAAGGAAAATCCAACAATTCCAATATAAAATTGCCCTGTGTAGTAGAAATGGTAGAATCTCTACTAAAAAAGTGTTGCGCCGCATCATGTCCTAATTGGTGTGAGATTGATGTATATAAAGATGCAACATCCGTGACCAACAAATAAGTTGGTTGCCACTCTATGGTGCTTAGGATATTGATAACATGCTTGGTATCTTTTAAAAATGAAGGGGTACCCATCACCAGTGGTTGTACATAAAAGTCAATGTATTTACATGACGTAATGGAATCTATACCACTGATGATGGGTCGACCAGGGGGATTAGATAGGGTTTTATGAACCTTGGGTAGTGAATAAATTATTGGCAGCCAAGGGGCAAGGGGCACTAAATGCTCCTTTTCCTTTTTGTTCAAAATCCCCATGTCAAAACCTTTTTCTACAAGATCTTTTAGTTCTTTTTTAAATTGATTTGTAGGGTCCATAAGTAATGGGGTATAGGTGTTGGTATCTGTCAAAATTCTGGTAATTTCTTGCATATAAGATCCTTTATCCAGGATTGCAGTTGCCCCCCCCCCCCCCTCCCCCTGTCTGCAGGACGGACCACTATGTCCTTCCTCTCACACAATGTTTACAATCCTATCTTGGTATCATGTTGTAATTGTGCAGGCCTTAGCCTTAGACTTTCCAAGTCCTTTACTACTAAATCCCTGAAAACATTCATATTAGGTGCAACATTTCCTGGGGGGTTGAACAATGATGCATTGGACAAGCCTGAGTGCACTATAGCTGATGAATCTCTAACCAGCTGTCTGGAGGGATTACTCAAAATGTACCTCTTGATATTCAATTTGCGTGTGTACTTCTGTATGTCAATAAAGGTCTGAAATTTGTTCAGATTCCGAGGTGGAGCATATTTCAGTTCCTTATTGAGAATTATTAGCTCTTCCTTAGAAAACTCTTTAGTGCTAAGGTTAACGATGCCACTTGTGTCTAGGTCCTCCTTTTTGGGGTGAAGACGCCTCCCCCCTCTGCTCCCTCTCTTGCATCCCCATTTCTTTTGTGTACCCCTCTGGTGCCCTCATGAAAATCCTGTTGGGAATGGTTACCTAAAGGGTGTTGGTTATATGAAGAATGGGGGGCAGAATAATTACTAATGATCCTGGGTTCTAAATCTCTTGTGTTACTAAGGGGAGAGTATCTGTTATGAGTATCAACTCTATATCTGTCCCTCACCTTGTAAGTCCAAATTAGTGCGATGTGTGAAATTCCGTTCAGTGTGACGCCATGGTGGAGGAGATCCACCATAAGCTGATTGTTGGTTGCGGCGGGGACCCTGTTTTCCCCTACCACCATGACCTTCACGTGCACTGGTATACTGCTGTGAATCCACCCATCTCCCATGAGTGTTTGGGGATGCAGGAAGCATATATCCTCGAAGGTCCTGTGCTGAAGGTTGGTTATAATTGCCACCCCTAGAACCAATCAACGGGGGTACTAAATTTTGTCCCCCAGAATCAGGGAGAGGAATGGGGGGTACAGAGGTGGGGGCAGATATAACCTGAAACCATGGAAATAAATTTTTTCATAAAAAAATTGCGTGTAAAAGGCCGCTGCACAAATACAGTGTGACATAAAATATTGCAACGATCGCCATTTTATTCTCTAAATTCTCTGCTAAAAAATATATATCATGTTTGGGGGTTCCAAGTAATTTTCGAGCAAAAAATATGGATTTTAACTTGTAAGCAACAAATGTCAGAAATAGGCTTAAGCATGAAAGGGTTAAGGATTTTATGCTATGTGGCGACTTCTTTCTTTTATAACCGGTGGAGCCTAACATCTTTGGCGCTGACATGAAGTTGCTGTTAATCCCTCATGCCGGTTCCAGTGAAGTGACTACTTTTCCAGTTTACACGCCTGTTTGACTCCTTGCCGCTGGCAGGGGGTCCATATGATTTGGTAAGAGTACCTAATTATGTTGTTTAGTGGTGGCTGCACAGTGGATGCTGAACTCTCTTCGTCGTGTTTTTTTCCTCACAGATGCAGACAGTATCTATTTCTACCATCATGGGAACTGTCCTCGATCTAGAATTCCTATTTTTTTTTTTTATATATTTTACGATTTTTATTAAAGTTTCATAATTTTTCAATACAATACTAGAAAAGAAGGAGAATAAATATTACATGTTATAAAATTCCAGGAACATTCTGTCTCAGCGTGCATACTTTGATACTTTCAAATATTGTATAGAGGGTCCACAGCTGGAGCCAACATATGATACATGGGTTACTAAAAAATCAGGAGGATCAGGTGCTAAAGTAGGAAGAAATAAAACATTGTGATAAATTCCTATGAGGAGTTTAGCATCACCTGCAAACCCAATGGAGTAAACCAGATGCTCTCTGGATTTTTTTTTAACGGAAAAAGGAAAGAAAAAATAAAAGTACAATAAAAATATTATTGTAAATCAACATAGAACCATAGAAAGAGAAAAGGAGAGTCATTCCTATTTTCTATGAACTTATTGTGGATCTATCAAGTTTTTTCACTTTTGAATTAAGATTGATGGACACTGTGATTTCATTTGTTTGTATTATGCACATGTTCATATAATATGTGTATTTATGTCTATGCAGGTGTAAGTCATTAATCTTGTATATTCGATACATTCTTAGTGTTGCACTGACATTTTAATTGTTTGCCTGTGCACATCATTATTTAGCGCTGCACTTTATTATTTCTTCATACACAATCTGTCCAATTGTAGTGTTAGCAGCCTTTCTACTTATTTGGTGGCTCAGTAATTTCTTTAATTTTCTGTCTGTAAAGCTGCCCCCCCCCCCCACTGGTTGGGCCTAGTACAACAGGGCCAGTTGTACTGGCTTATTAGTGGCCCTGCCTAGCGTAGGCCTCATGTGTGCACTTGTTAATGCCTTCCTTCCCATACTATATTGCAGGCTAAGGGTCTCTGTAATGCGGGTTCGGTCCCCATTGCTTTGGAAAACTGACCGCTCAGGAGGGAACCAGAACACTGCCGGAAGACCTGTCACCTACTGCACTTCCCGACTGGGTGTGATGTACCTTGCACTAGCTCTCGGCTACCTATAGCAACTGCATTACTCCTCCTACTTGTCTTGCCAAGTAGACCTTTTGTAGTAGCTTTGCTTCATACTAGTGTAGCACCCTCTACTTAGTGTAGGTGCTAGAGTGAGTTTTTTTTTGTAGTGCAGGTAAATTTAGGCAGGCCTAGCCAGAAGCTAGGCCTGTTTGTTTTGATCTGTGGGCTGTGTGTGGTTTACAGTAGGCTGGTGACTCACAGCTAGTTTCATCTTTCGGTTACCTCCCTTCTGTTTCTAGAGGCTTTTAGAAGGAAGGTGGGGAAGAGAGGTGGAGCTGCCTGGTGTGTTCTGGGGAGCCCTGACCAATCCCCAACCTGGATTGGCAGGGGGTAGGCCTCCTTAAATACCTGGAGTCAGCCCAGCTGGGAGGAGTTGTTCGGTTGGAAAAACTGAAGATGGAGTATTATGCTGTCGGGGCCTTGGAGGGAGCCCCCCAGTTTGGGGGGGTGATCTTGGGCCAGGGGCTCAAGGTCACCAGGGTTCCTGTTCAGAAGCTGAACAGGAACCTCACACAACCCAAGGGGTGTCCTAAACAGTGGTGAATACTTCCGGGCAAGTTTCCAGGAGGGATCCATCAAGTGTCGGTGAGTTACAGGCACAGTTGGGAGAGCTAGGAGAGGCATGCCGGAGTGGACTGGGAGTGTGCAGTCAGAGATAGATGTAGAGCCAGCTGGAGAGACTGTGATGTCACTGGCAGTGAAGCCACGCCGCTGCGGCTGGGAGGGCTGTCAGGGTCTGCCATGGACTGACTGGGATCAGTAGTCCACCAAAGAGGGCAGCTAGCACCAGGTCTTCCTTTGCTACACCATAGGGGACCGTGGTCCCTGCCTGTAATAAGGTACTTTTGCTAAGGCCTGGCTGAAACCAGAAGTCAGGCCTAGCCAGGTGCTAGCTGCGTCTGAAGAACTGTGCTGTAGGGAGAAGGAGAGATAGTTTGCAGCAAGTGTTGTGCAGGAGGAGAGTATCTAAATTGTCCCATACCATGCAAGAATCTTTATCCTGGGCATACCATGAATTTCTTAACCCCATTCAAGTTCTAATCCCTCAATAAAAACACAAAAACAAAGCTGATGGACTTGTTCATTGTCTTGGAGTGAATGCCGGGCTGGGCAGGGTGACAGGTGGGCCACAATCACTCAGCAGCCCCTACAGGGGTACCGCTATACTCCACATGTGCTTTAGTGACCCAAGTTCTTTCATACAGCAGACCCAACATGCACCCCCTTTCAATAACTTCAGATCAGACTTAAAACATTTGATGCTAGTTTACTTAAAAGTCTTTTAGCGTTGCAGTCCAACATGTACATTAGTATTAGAAGGTCCCTATCTATCTCTAACTCTATTCTCCAAGTCTTGGATGATCTCTGCATTCTCTGTGCTTCCGGACTACAAGAAGCAACAGTCCTCCTCCACAGTAATCACAGCATTTCCTGCTCAGTGCAACCCGAAGTACCCCAAACCCAGCCTTCCACCAAATGTATATCACAGGTGGGTAGGCTGGATCCAAAAAGCCCAAGAACAGTTCTTCCCCCTCAACCTGGACCAGCCACTAACTAAACCAACACTTCTATAGGCAATCTGCCTACATATTCATATGGGTTATATCCTCGTGTCACATGATTCTGTAGTGTGCAACCTCTTTTTTCTTTATCTGTCTGTCCTAGATAGAAAGGTACTTACAGAAGGCAGGAAAGAATACCTAACTTGCACATGTTAAAGGATAAGTTCACCTTTGGGTACATGTTACATGTTCCACCCTAAAAAGGTGGAACTTGTAACATGTTCCCAATGCTGCAGCCGCTGCCCCTCCCCCCTCCCTGTGGCAGCAGTACGGGAAGAAGTTTTCCGTACTAGCTGACACTTTTTAAAATCAGCCCACGCAGCTACGTCATTCAATCACACAGCTCTGTGTGTGAATGAACTGCAAATCCTGACATCCTTTGCGGTTGTTGGCTTGAAGTTCTCAATGAACTATCACAGCGCTGTGCATTGCTGTGGTAGTTAATTGATTTTTTTCCCGTCAGTGTATATGCCTGCCCGTAGGGGGATGTACGGGTACACTGACAGACTCTGGTGACCTGCATGGGTTTCAAAAGAAAAAAAGAAAAAATAACAGCTGCACATTTTTTAACCTGCAAAACAATGTGCATTTATTGGTAGGAAGGTGAATGAGGAGAGGAAAGAGGATTGTTGCGGTACCAATCAATGGAAGAGCACTCGTGGTTTTTCAATAAAAATAAAAAGATTTATTTAACAAAGACATAATTGTACATATACAAAATAAAAAGATATGTATACCAGCCAACGTGAAGTAGAAAGAAAGGGGGGACCATATCACAGATAGCTGGTAAAAACATGTACAGCCTATAAGACTTTAAGGTAACATGTTACAGGCCTATACAATCGTATAGGTCGAAGGTACAGACATGTTTTCAGATGGTAATATGAACGACCGACATGTTTCGCCAAACAATGGCTTCTTCGGGGTTGAGGGGGTGATCTGTACCAAAAATGAGGTTCACTTCTAAATACAAAGAAAACAATTAATAATATATAGATCATATATGTATAGACTGAACTCTGTTCCCAAAAGTTCCCATTTTATCCAGCTGGCTCCACCCGCTCCCCCAATAACAGGCCCAATAGAATGTGCATTTATTATTTTTTTTTCGAAAAGGTGAACCTTTAAGGCTCGCCCACTGATGCATTCAGTCTTTTTTTCACTCTGTTTTTTTTTAAGTATGATTGGGAGTTCTGGATTGATAACTCTGAACATAGGACTAGGTTCTGAGTGATCGCAGCAGGCATGAAATCATGGCAAGCGCAGTTAATCAGAAAAAAGAGGCAAGCCTGTTGCATTTGGGTGAAAACCTCCCTCTTTTTGTATGTCTGGAACTCCAGATAGATATTTAGGGTTTAAGAGGATAAAAAGGGGAGCAGAGCGAGTAAACCATTTTTATCAGTGTAGAAATGAATGAGCATTTTTTTGTAGCTCCTCAAACAGTTCTGCAAGTTGAGAGGATGTTAAACCTTTTGATTGCATTAAACATAGATCCAACATCATTAGGCACTACTCTTGTTAAAGAGGAGGTCCACCTTAAAAAAAAAATATTAAAAATGATTAAAAGCAAGCTGCTAAAAATACTGCAGCTGCTGACTTTTAATAAATGGACACTTACCTGTCCAGGGTGCCCGCGATGACGACAGCAGAAGACGAGCAATCGCACGTCTCTCGGCTGCCCCCGCTGCCATCTGGGAAGTAATGTATCTGCGGATATCTATGCCAGGAAGTGGGTGCAGATACCTGTATTATACAGGTATCTGCACCCCCCTCCCCCCATGCCCACGGACTCTGCGCACGCGATCGTATTTTAAACCTACGATATACAGGTTTTTTATCTGCTAGCATGTTCTTGGTTTTAAGCTGCTATTTGTGTATTAGGGACTCGGTGGAGTCCTCAAACAACTTTCTTTTAGCTTCATGCTTTAATAAATCCCTGATATTACAATATCACACAATTTGGAGCACTTTTATTTCTTGCATAAACTTTATCACTTATCAACCTTTGGGAAGTTTGCCGTGACTGACCACTTGAGACGCAGAGTCTGCTGATAGGAGACACCCGGGAGATCTGGGAAGCCTATGATATCTGGAATTCCAAAGTGGGGATCTGTGATTTAATCTGCGCTTTCTGACCTCCCCTAACAGGGGGGTCACTGGTGATCCGGTAAGCCTTCAATCATATTAGAGGTGATGGGTTCCAAGTGGTCAAGCACATTAATTTTAAGTTACATAACTTATTTGAAGTTTTTTTTGTCACATTTATGGACATTCTTTAATAATACATTTTATGGACATTTTTTTTAATTTTTCACTTCACATTTTTTTGGTTTCCTTACATGTATTAATTTATATGATATTTTGGCTGTTTATCCTTTTGATTCTAAGTTTATTAATTGGTATATGTTTAGCTTTGCAGTTTTTTGCACTTTTAAATTAATGCAATTATTATTTATGGCATGAGCGCTGCACTTTCTCTTTTTTTAATATTCTCTATTGTCTTCCTGATTCTCCTCCAGGCCAATCAGGAAGCGGGTCCTGAGACCCGATTGCCCGAGACACAGAGAAGGAGAAAATGCAGGAAGGAGCCGAAGCTGCCCATGATATAGATGGGGTAAGTGCGGGACCGACTAGGGGGGGCAGCGGTAGGTCTTGTTTGCCACCCCCCCCAAAATATACAGCACCAGATGCCACTGGTTTTATTCATTGAAGTGTATCTAAAGCCAAAATGCACCCAACTGGAAAATTTTGTTGTACCTCTGCAAATGTAAAATTTTGCATCTCATTCTTTCCCAGTGGCAATGATGTCAAATGATTTTAAGAGGACAAACAGAATCTGTAAGCCTTCTACTATCTGGAACCACAAAAATCATTTTGAAATTAGAAACACTTTAAACTAACATTTTGAACAGAGTATTTTCTGATATTGCTCAGTTGGTGACTGACACCAACCTAACCTATGACTGCATAGTAAACCCCTCTGAACATCCATGGCTTCTTCGTTATTCAATATGTTGTTCCACTGATGTCTAGTTTCAAGAATCAGCAGTATTACCAAGCCTGTGACACATATCTTTACATCAGCTGAAACTCGTTCTTAAGAATTCATTAGCTGGATAGAGACATGAATCAGACTTAATGTATTTCTTCTACAGTACCTCTCCACAGCCCTTCCAAAGCAAACATGGTTTGTGAATCTATGTGCAAATTATTGATTGAACTATCCCAGTGCATGATGGAGGAATAGTAATGATCAATGTCTACGACTAGATACTGACATAATATGTATCATTTTAGAATTTATTCTGTAAAATAAATCTTGTGTGCCAGTAATAAATAACAGTTAACTTCAGAAAAAATAATGTTGAAGGTGTGTACATTGAGGGCATTGTGTTAATATTCTTTGTTTTAACTTTTTTTTTAAAAAAGCTTGAATTTAATGACATGAAATGCTGCCCATTAAGTAGTAGATATTCAGTGTCAGGGGGTGAATACAATACTTTTTATCAAAATAACTTTTTTTTTTTTTTAGTGTTGGCAAAATGCATGGACAAGTGAAAATGTTTTTTCACCAAGACCAATTCCCATTAAAGTGTTGTTTTGTGTTGAAACAAGTTCTACAGATGTCCTTGTGGCGTATTGACCAACATTTTGCCATTCAGTAAAGTAACTAGTGGACATAAGCCCTTATAATAGATGTATCATTGCCATGAGCAAAAGAAGATTGGTCTTTAGCACTGGCTTTGTAGGTTTCAAGTCATTAGAGATTTTCCTTACTGGATTTCTGGCACAACCAACAGGTTTTGTTTGCACTTAGTGAACAGATATATTTAAATGCTTTCAATGGTATATCCAATAGACCAAACAGGGATGTCATTCTTAAGCCCCATACACACGGTCGGACAATCCGCGGACCAGGTCCGTCGGACCATGTCCGTCATACTTTGTCCGATGTTGGTTTTGCGTACACACGGTCGGACAAAGTTGTCGGAAAATCCGATCATTCTGAACGTGGTGACGTTTGTTGCCTACGACGGGACTACGTAGAGGCTAATAGCCAATAGCTTTGGTCTTGTAATGTGATCTGAGCATGCGTAGCACTTTGTCCGGTCGGACAACCGTACACACGATCGGATTTGGTGTGATCGGACCGTGTTGACGGCAAAGATTTCCAGCAGGAGATAAGACTTTGTCCGTCGGTCAAACCGACGAACACTGTCCGATGGTGCATACACACGGTCTGATTTTTCAACAACCTTGTCCGATCGGACAGAATCCATGAAAAAGTCCGACCGTGTGTATGGGGCTTTAGAATGCTGTACTCACATGCTCTGTGCACTCTAATCCATTGCATAAAGTACAGAAGATTGTCAAAAGTACTACTACTACTAAGAGCACATGCTAACTGACTACATTGGTAGTAAAGAACATTAAATTTACTACTGACTGTCTAGAGCAGTGGTTCTCAACCTGTCTAGTGCCGTGACCCCTTGATAAAATTTCCCCAAGTTGTGGGGACCCCTAACAGTAAAATTATTTTCGTAGCGTGGGTTGTCAGCACCCAAGGCAAGACAAGTAATTTGCGCCCCTAACCCATGGACATTTAGCGCTCCCTTAGTCCCTTCCACTCGTACAGTATTAAAACCCCTTATTGTATATTTTAGGATGTACCACCCTTTCTTGTTGTTCTCCTTTCTTACCCTTTTATCTCTCTCTATCCTAATGTCTTGTTTTTTTTCCCTATCCCTCTCTCTAGCTGTCTTTCTTGTTCTTTCTCTTATTCTTTCTCTCCCTTTTTCTTGTCCCCCCCCACCCCTTTTCCTCTCCCTTCCAAGTATTCTCTAATTCTATTCCTTCTCTTAGGCTTCATTCCCACGAGGCAGATCCGCTTCCACGGAGTCCGCCTCTGTCCGCCAGCTCAGCGGGAGAGCTCTCCGTTGATCTCCGCTGAGCCGGCGGATGACAGGTCCCTCTCTGCTCACTGAGCTGGGAAGGGCTTGTCGAGTGCTGCTAGTTGCTATTGAGAGATCGGATGAAAACGGACAGCATGTCCGTTTTCATCAGATCTCACGCGATCCGTTCCGCCAGGGAGGGATGTGAACATAGGGCAATCCGCCTTATTTTAGCGGATCGGACCGGGTCGGATGTAAGCAAACATGTCACCGCTGACATCCATCGCTCCATAGACTAACATGGAGTGCCCGTTCAGGTCCGCCGACAAAACTGACAGGTCGGACCTGAACGGTCCGACAGTGTGAAAGGGGCCTAACTCCTTAGTGGGGGGGGGGAGTGGGGATGAGTGGCAGTGCTGGCGGGGAGTTGGGATCAGTGGCAGCGCTGGGGGGAGTTCTGATCAGCCAACTTAGGTGCTTTTGATCAAGGTTATCTGCTGATCTGAGAACTGTAGTGGGGACTTTTAATGGCAACTATAATCACAGGTAGTGTAAACTCACCGTGTCTCCAGCTTCACTGTGTCTCCAAATTTGTGGTGTCTTGCAGCAGTGACACCTATGTTGAAATCAGGAGATGGGGTCTCCTCAAGCCCCTCCCACTTCACATTCCTCACCAGTCAGCTGACCTCCCGTCAACTGAATGGGCAGCTATGAAGAGGCTGTGTGGGGGTGGCCACGGGCTCCAGGAACAGCCCAGCTGGGCAGCCACAGGCTCCAGGGACAGCCCTTCTGGGCAACTGCAAAAAGGCTGGAGAGCGGTGCAGGCTTCAGGAACAGCCCAGGATTCAGTGACCCCTGGCAAATCATCAGTCATTCGACCCCCGAGGGGGTCCCAACCCCCAGGTTGAGAACCACTGTTCTAGAGTCATAGTAATGGCTACAGTAAAGTGGAAAGGGGGGACCAAATCATGAAGAATGTGACATGTCCGTGAAGAAATTTGGAAATATTGTCAGCAAAGCCCAACTGCCCTTGCAAAGTGAACAGCCCACTTGGCTTTAGTAAATCAACCCCCTTGTATCAGAGATATTAAAGGATGTCGGAGTTTACATAACTTCCTTTTCTGTGTTCTCAAGGCACTGTAGAAAATCATATACTGGCAACTAATTACATTCGTTGGTAGGGAAGCTTAACTGTACATCCAGAACTTTGGCAGATCTCAGTAGGTAGAATTCATTTTTACAATGTGCTTGCATATCTTTAGCATAGTCATGCACAGTGGCGGCCTGTCCATTAGGGGCCCAGCCCCTCCTATCCATGCATCCAGCCCCCTAATCTACATGCAGGGTGCCGGACTCATGGATTTCAATGGTTCTTTTTTTTGAAGCACGTGATTAGAGCCAGAGGCTCTAATAGGCTTCAAAAAAGGATGGGCTCAGGGCGCAGTGCCCACTCAGTTGTGACAATAGCGAATGAATGAATATTCACTATTGTCACACTGATTCTCCTCCCGGCCAATCAGTCTTGAGACCTGTTTCCTGATGGGCAGAAAGGAGAAACGATCCTTATGGCTGAGGAGGGAGGAGCCGCCTGGCCATCGTGATGCATGGGAATATGTCGCCCAGCGGGAAGCGATGTCTGTGACATCGATGGGGTAAGTGTGGGGGTGCTCAGTTTGCTGCTCCCCAAAAAAAACACCAGTCGCCACTAGTCATGCTTATTTTAGCGGATCGGACCGGGTCGGATGTAAGCAAACATGTCACCGCTGACATCCATCGCTCCATAGACTAACATGGAGTGCCCGTTCAGGTCCGCCGACAAAACTGACAGTCGGACCTGAACGGTCCGACAGTGTGAAAGGGGCCTAACTCCTTAGTGGGGGGGGGGGGAATGGGATGAGAGTGGCAGTGCTGGCGGGGAGTTGGGATCAGTGGCAGCGCTGGGGGGAGTTCTGATCAGCCAACTTAGGTGCTTTTGATCAAGGTTATCTGCTGATCTGAGAACTGTAGTGGGGACTTTTAATGGCAACTATAATCACAGGTAGTGTAAACTCACCGTGTCTCCAGCTTCACTGTGTCTCCAAATTTGTGGTGTCTTGCAGCAGTGACACCTATGTTGAAATCAGGAGATGGGGTCTCCTCAAGCCCCTCCCACTTCACATTCCTCACCAGTCAGCTGACCTCCCGTCAACTGAATGGGCAGCTATGAAGAGGCTGTGTGGGGGTGGCCACGGGCTCCAGGAACAGCCCAGCTGGGCAGCCACAGGCTCCAGGGACAGCCCTTCTGGGCAACTGCAAAAAGGCTGGAGAGCGGTGCAGGCTTCAGGAACAGCCCAGGATTCAGTGACCCCTGGCAAATCATCAGTCATTCGACCCCCGAGGGGGTCCCAACCCCCAGGTTGAGAACCACTGTTCTAGAGTCATAGTAATGGCTACAGTAAAGTGGAAAGGGGGGACCAAATCATGAAGAATGTGACATGTCCGTGAAGAAATTTGGAAATATTGTCAGCAAAGCCCAACTGCCCTTGCAAAGTGAACAGCCCACTTGGCTTTAGTAAATCAACCCCCTTGTATCAGAGATATTAAAGGATGTCGGAGTTTACATAACTTCCTTTTCTGTTTTCTCAAGGCACTGTAGAAAATCATATACTGGCAACTAATTACATTCGTTGGTAGGGAAGCTTAACTGTACATCCAGAACTTTGGCAGATCTCAGTAGGTAGAATTCATTTTTACAATGTGCTTGCATATCTTTAGCATAGTCATGCACAGTGGCGGCCTGTCCATTAGGGGCCCAGCCCCTCCTATCCATGCATCCAGCCCCCTAATCTACATGCAGGGTGCCGGACTCATGGATTTCAATGGTTCTTTTTTTTGAAGCACGTGATTAGAGCCAGAGGCTCTAATAGGCTTCAAAAAAGGATGGGCTCAGGGCGCAGTGCCCACTCAGTTGTGACAATAGCGAATGAATGAATATTCACTATTGTCACACTGATTCTCCTCCCGGCCAATCAGTCTTGAGACCTGTTTCCTGATGGGCAGAAAGGAGAAACGATCCTTATGGCTGAGGAGGGAGGAGCCGCCTGGCCATCGTGATGCATGGGAATATGTCGCCCGGCGGGAAGCGATGTCTGTGACATCGATGGGGTAAGTGTGGGGGTGCTCAGTTTGCTGCTCCCCAAAAAAAACACCAGTCGCCACTAGTCATGCTTATTTTAGCGGATCGGACCGGGTCGGATGTAAGCAAACATGTCACCGCTGACATCCATCGCTCCATAGACTAACATGGAGTGCCCGTTCAGGTCCGCCGACAAAACTGACAGGTCGGACCTGAACGGTCCGACAGTGTGAAAGGGGCCTAACTCCTTAGTGGGGGGGGGGGGGATGGGATGAGTGGCAGTGCTGGCGGGGAGTTGGGATCAGTGGCAGCGCTGGGGGGAGTTCTGATCAGCCAACTTAGGTGCTTTTGATCAAGGTTATCTGCTGATCTGAGAACTGTAGTGGGGACTTTTAATGGCAACTATAATCACAGGTAGTGTAAACTCACCGTGTCTCCAGCTTCACTGTGTCTCCAAATTTGTGGTGTCTTGCAGCAGTGACACCTATGTTGAAATCAGGAGATGGGGTCTCCTCAAGCCCCTCCCACTTCACATTCCTCACCAGTCAGCTGACCTCCCGTCAACTGAATGGGCAGCTATGAAGAGGCTGTGTGGGGGTGGCCACGGGCTCCAGGAACAGCCCAGCTGGGCAGCCACAGGCTCCAGGGACAGCCCTTCTGGGCAACTGCAAAAAGGCTGGAGAGCGGTGCAGGCTTCAGGAACAGCCCAGGATTCAGTGACCCCCTGGCAAATCATCAGTCATTCGACCCCCGAGGGGGTCCCAACCCCCAGGTTGAGAACCACTGTTCTAGAGTCATAGTAATGGCTACAGTAAAGTGGAAAGGGGGGACCAAATCATGAAGAATGTGACATGTCCGTGAAGAAATTTGGAAATATTGTCAGCAAAGCCCAACTGCCCTTGCAAAGTGAACAGCCCACTTGGCTTTAGTAAATCAACCCCCTTGTATCAGAGATATTAAAGGATGTCGGAGTTTACATAACTTCCTTTTCTGTTTTCTCAAGGCACTGTAGAAAATCATATACTGGCAACTAATTACATTCGTTGGTAGGGAAGCTTAACTGTACATCCAGAACTTTGGCAGATCTCAGTAGGTAGAATTCATTTTTACAATGTGCTTGCATATCTTTAGCATAGTCATGCACAGTGGCGGCCTGTCCATTAGGGGCCCAGCCCCTCCTATCCATGCATCCAGCCCCCTAATCTACATGCAGGGTGCCGGACTCATGGATTTCAATGGTTCTTTTTTTTGAAGCACGTGATTAGAGCCAGAGGCTCTAATAGGCTTCAAAAAAGGATGGGCTCAGGGCGCAGTGCCCACTCAGTTGTGACAATAGCGAATGAATGAATATTCACTATTGTCACACTGATTCTCCTCCCGGCCAATCAGTCTTGAGACCTGTTTCCTGATGGGCAGAAAGGAGAAACGATCCTTATGGCTGAGGAGGGAGGAGCCGCCTGGCCATCGTGATGCATCGGAATATGTCGCCCGGCGGGAAGCGATGTCTGTGACATCGATGGGGTAAGTGTGGGGGTGCTCAGTTTGCTGCTCCCCAAAAAACCCACCAGTCGCCACTAGTCATGCATATTGCACTTTCTCTGATTCTGGAGTATAGTACGTTTATTGCACCAGAAGATGCTGAAATACACAATAGCGGATGGGACCACACACAATTCAGTCTCCAAAGACATGATAGCTACATGGATTATGACACAGAGATCTTGCTGTTGGATCTAGAAGTAGCCTATCAGTCTCAGCCTATAAATACAATATCACTTTTGGATTAGCTTGCCCTGTAATCTGAAAGCTACTTATTTTTATAGGAAACAATAAAGTAAGAGAAAAGTTCTCACACAAGAGATCGTCAAAAATGATGTACATCTTAATGCAAAGAGGTTGACCAAGTTATAATATACACTATTACCAACAGTATTGGGACGCATGCCTTTACATGCACATGAACTTTAATGGCATCCCAGTCTTAGTTCGTAGGGTTCAATATGGAGTTGGCCCATCCTTTGCAGCTATAACAGCTTCAGGTTTAGGAGTGTGTCTATGGGAATGTTTGACCATCCTTTCAGAAGCACATTTGTGAGGGCAGGCACTGATGTGGACAAGAAGGCCTGGCTTGCAGTCTCCACTCTGATTAATCTCAAAGGTGTTCTTTCGGGTTGAGTTCAGGACCGTATGCAGGTCAGTCAAATTCCACCACCCCAAACTCGCTAATCTATGTCATTATGAATCCTGCTTCGTGCACTGGTACAAATCATTTAGTGTAGGGGGAAATATGTTGTAGGGTTGTTTTTCAGGGGTTGGGCTTGGCCCCTTAGTTCCAGCAAAGAGAACTCTTACATACCAAGACATTTTGGAGAATTTCATGCTCCCAACTTTGCGGGAACAGTTTGGGGATGGTCCTGTTCCAACATCACTGCACACCAGTGCACAAAGCAAGGTCCATAAAGACATGAATGAGTGAGTTTGGGGTGGAGGAACTTGACTGGCCTGCACAGAGTCCCGATCTCAACCCAATAGAACATCTTTGGGATGAAATAGAGTGGAGACTGCAAGCCAGGCCTTCTCGTCCACATCAGTGCCTGACCTCATAAATGCGCTTCTGGAAAAATGGTAAAATATTCCTGTAGACACTCCTAAACCATGTGGACAGCCTTCCCAGAAGAGTTGAAGCTGTTATAGCTGCAAAGGGTGGGTCAACTCAATATTGAACCCTACAGACTAATACTGGGATGCCATAAAAGTGCATGTGCGTGTAAAGGCAGGTATCCCAATACTTTTGGTAATATAGTGTATTTTTAAAAGCCAAATTAGAGGATCCAGTTGATTTTGAAGTTTATATCAACTAGATATGATCTCCTTGATTGACCTAATTAACCTCGACACATAAATTGGAGCTGTCTCTGGAAACATTATCTTTATTTATGTCAGCATTACGTCGAGATCCAAGGCTCTAGGGAAAAGCTGCTACATTAACTAGATTAGCCAGAGGTAAAAAAATAAAATAAATTAAAGGAATATGAATTAATTTATTTAAAAAAAGACAAAAATAGATGTATACAAGATAGATATGCTGTTATGACCACAAATTTGTTCCATTTACCTTAAAAAAAATAAAAAATAAATTCCCATGATTTTATAGTGTAACTGTAGAATACTTTTGCAAAGAAAAGAGTTTCCGAAAAGAAGATTACTGCATGAGTGATCTATAAATGTTACTGACTGTATGCTATCCATAGAAGCTTTCAGGTACAAGAGTGCTTTGAGGTAAGCACAAAGAGACATTTTTATCCTTCTTTGCCATGCTAGTATGAACCTTTCTGGAGATAGACTTTAGGACAGATGAAGCTCTCTATCAGCTGTTTAAAAGGGAAAAAGTACTAGACTACATCTGCAGCCAGAATCTCCTTAGATTAGTAAAACCAAGGACTGGAATTATTGGTGACACTACAAAAAGGGAACTACAAAAAATAAATCTCCCTTCCTAAATGGAAATTCTCTTTACAGAAAGTCTGACTTGTGAGAAATGCGAAAGATGTAAGGTTTCAAGGCTTTCTGAATTTCTGATTCGGACTAAGCAGGCAGAAAGTTAAGTCACACAGAAGTTAAAAGGCCTTCATCCATTTTTTGGTCAGTCACTTAAACAGCATTGAAGCCTTTGGATCCACTTGAAAGTCAGGCAGTTAGCATTTTCAGGAGAGGTGAGCATTCCCAAACATTCCCAGAAATATTTAAAAGGACACTACCACAGGAAATGAAAGTGCACTCCTACTTTTCCTATCCCTCCCTTTCTCCATAGTTACTAAAAGAACATAGTAATTGTCATTACTTATTGTCATTATTTATTCTCCTTATCCTTTCTCCTCTCTTCCTCTAAAGTTTCTCTTTCCCATTGCTTATCCTATCTGATTAGTGTACCTTGGTTGTTAACCAGCTATACAGAAGGGCCCATTTTGGTCGTCCATAGATACCACATCCTGTCATACTCCTTGAGATTGCCTCTTTTTAAATACACTGTTTTTTCCCGACATAGGGTCTCATTTATTGTCTTAATCCAGTTATTTACTGTAGGGGGTTCCTTTGATTGCCAATTAATTGCAATAAATTTCCTGGCTTGAAACAGACATCTTGAAATTGCTATTGTAGTGCTTTTCCTCTCTTCCCTTTCCCTTCTATATCCCAGTATGCATACTATAGCCTCCTTTTCTACTTTAGTCCCAAATGCATCTCTCATGATGTTGGTCACTCCTTCACAATATCGGAACAGTTTAGGGCATTTCCACAGCATATGCAAGAGGTCACCCATCCCTTGACATCTGGGACATTTATCATCAAGTCTCCTGCCAAACTTAAATAATCGTTTGGGTGTAAAATTAGCCCTATTCACCAACATCAGGTGAGATATCCTTTGCGGGGAGAAAACTGATACCGCCGGGCCCATCTCCAATATTCTTCTCCATTGCTCATTTGTTATTACTCCTATCTATGTCTTCTTCCCATTTTTTTTTCCTTTTGAAGATTCCCTCCTGTATTCACTTTGTGGGTTATTTGCCCGTATATCTCCGATATCAACCCTTTAGTAGAGCCTAAGTGCAATATACTCTGATAGAAGGGTATTTTGTTCCATACCAAGGGTTGTCCTGAAAACTGGGCTTCAAGGGCATGTCTTATTTGCAAATAGAAATAAAACGTACCCTGTGATATATTAAACTCACTTTTCAACTCACTAAATTTTTTAAGGGTATTTCCTTTGTATAGTTGTCTCAATCTTTTAATGTCATGTTGTTCCCACTCTCTGTTTTTTCCCAGCTGAAGGACTTCTTGTAGATTGTTCTTATCCCAAAGAGGAGTGTACTCAGACATCCCAATATAACGCATCTGCTATTTAACTGTTGTCCAAAGTTTGACTATCAATTTTATTGTAGGGTATTTGTCAGGGAAGGAGTCCGCCACAAGAGCTTCTATTATTGTGTTATATACCAGTAATAGCGCTCCGGATGTGGGACCGCAAATCCCCCTTCCCCCATTGGGAGTTGCAGTGTGCTGAGTCGTATTCTAGTGTGGCCTGCCTTCCAACTTAATTCCCCAAAAAGGGTCTCAATTTTTTGAAACCACTTCCTGCCTATCCATACCGGGGTGTTATGTAGTATGTACAACAGTTGTGTCATCCAAATCATTTTTATTAACCCACATCTTCCTGCTACCGATAGTGGAAAGTGCTTCCAAATAGTAATTTTTTTTTTAATTTGGCCAGTAATGGTACAAGGTTTTTACTTATATACTGGTTGTGGTCTTTTGTTAAAATTATCCCCAGATATTTCAGAAAGTCCACCACCGCTAGCTGGGGCATTCCTGGTATTATTACCTGACTAGTGGTGTCTATAGGCATTTTTCCCAATTAATCTCTAAGCCTGTGAACCTCCCGAACTCTTCCACTGTGTTCATAGCTTTTGTTAGTGATTTACCGATATCTTCCAAAAAAAGCAGCACATCCTCCGCGTATAGCGCAATCTTTTCTTCGCCCTCCGCCTTCTTCTGGAATCCCGTTATCTCAGAGCTGGTTCTGATAGCAATGGCTAAAGGTTCCATTGCCTGGGCGAAGAGCAGGGGTGATAAAGGGCACCCCTGTCTTGTCCCCCTCTCCAGCTCAAACATATCCGAGATTACATTATTGATTTTTAGTCTGGCAGTGGGCCCCTCATAGAGCAGCCTTCGGGTATAAAACCCGCCTGGTCTAAATGGATCACTCTTGAGATAATTTTATTCAGCCTAACTGCCAGAACTTTGGCCAAATTTTTGCGTCAGAGCACAACAGATAGATTGGTCTGTATGCTGCAACATCTAAAGGATTCTTTCCATCCTTGTGCAAAACTATAATTGTTGCTTCTAACATAGAAGCAGGCAGACGTCCCTTCCCGAACGCATCCTCTAATGTATTTAACAATTCCGGTAATAAAATTCCTCCGTATTGTTTATATGTTTCAATTGGGAGCCCGTCTGAACCGGGGGATTTTTGGTTTGCCATATTGCCTACTGCTTGTTGCAGCTCTACAAGGGTTATTGGGGCCTCTAGCTCTTCTCTTTCCTCTTGTGCAATGGGTGAGATCTCCAATCTCCTAAGAAGTCATCCATTGCTCTTTCTACCCCAATTTTCTGAGAAGTATAGAGGTTTTTATAAAAAGCCCTGAAGAGCTGGACTATTTTTGTAGTGTTGGAAATAATTTCTTCTCCCTCCGCTCTAATAGACTGGATAGTAGCCGATGGGGAGTTAGACTTCACCAGCTGCGCTAACATCTTACCCACATTTTCCCCTTCTGCGAAGGCTGACTGCTGTTGAAGAAGTCTTCTGGTTTTAACCTTCCTCATAATTACCAATTTATACTCTTGTTGCTTATCAAGCCATATCTTTTTTTTTTTTCGTCCGTTGCATCTATTATATAATGATTTTTCGCCTCTAACGTCTCTCTTTGAATTTTTTCCTCCCCTGCTCTGGCATCTTTATTAAACTTGGCTATCTGCTGAATCAATATACCTCTTAAGAATGCTTTTATTTTCCACTCCCTCTGAGCTCTTTTTCCCCCTACTTTTACTGTTATCACTATTGGAGAATGATCAGATATCCCCCTCGGCCAGTATGTAACATTTTCTATGATCTGTGACGCTCTCTCGTTCCCGAGGACAAGATCTATCCTGGAGATCGTAGAGTGCGCGGCAGAGTAACATGAGTATTGCTGGACCATGGGGTTTCGCACCCTCCATACATCTATCAACCCTACTTCTTCCATAAATTGTCTCCATCTACACTTCCCTGTGACATCAAGAGATATCTGTGTGGGGAACCTGTCCAACTTTCTGTCCAACACCTCATTAAAGTCACCTACTGTTAAAATCGGTACCTCCCCTTTATCCAGCAGAAATTCGTTCAATCTGAACATAACGTCTATTTTAAATAGTGGAGGGATGTAAATATTTGCCACGACGTACGTCTCCCCATCAAACAATACAAAAATATATATCTACTATACTCATCAATGCTGATCTGTCTACAGGAGAAGTTCACCCCCTCCCTCACCAGTATATTAACCCCTCTACTGTATGAGGAGTATACTGAGTGGTATTGACATTGATATTTCCTAAATGCTAAAGAAAATAGAGATATGGGTTTTTATGGGTACCTTGTAAGTATGCTGATTCAGTTAAATACTCTGATACACAGAATTAAATATTGAAAAATATTTTATTAGCAAAAAAGAAGAAAGATAAAAAATGAACAAACATGCAGATATCTACAGTCTAAGGTATATACACCTATTACTATAATAGACATAGATAGTGCAATATTCATTGGTGTGTGGTCACGTATTCAACAAGCTTCTACATGTTTCGCCTGTAAAGGCTTCATCAGGAAAGTTGACATGATCACAGAGAGTTAAAATTTTCAAAAAGTGGTTTCATTCAAGTATCGAACCTTGGGTGTATAACAAAAGAAAAAAGCATAAGAAAAATGAAATGAATTTCACATAAACAAAGAGGTAATTTACAATACTATATGGAGACACTGGGACATGACACGTCCACCTGCACCAAATGACATCACCCACCCCCATTCAAAACCACCCCGTAACCACCCACAGAACGTCCCCAATCTGCCCCACAGACTAAGTGCGGGACAACTCCAAAGAGAAATGGGAAGGACCCTACCTCTCATATCGGGTCCAATGCCAAATATCCTCAGAAGAGTCTCATGTGGTACTGACCCAACACTAAAAACAACACTCAAAAGCCAAAATCCTACTGAGATGATGGGTAAATCGTATGGAGGAAGATATGGAGCTCAATGAGATACAAGAATCATCAAGGCTTTATAAAGGACATATACCTAGAGGTAAAGTACGTAAAAAATATTAGAGCATTAAACCACGGAGTCAAAAAGAAAAATGACTTGATAGCTAAAAAGGTTTCTCTCCTAAAATTGCCGCTTACCACATTAATATGTCCTTAATAATATAGTTGTAATGAAAGTGTGTAACAGTGTAGCGCTAAAAATGTCTCTGTACAACAATGGTTATAGACTGGGAAGGTCGACAACCACCAGTTTGCTGTTCAGAATGTTGTTATAAAAATAACAAATTTAGGTCAAATAGGTGGTGGGCATCAGGTCCTCTGGTTGAGTGAGGGCGTGATGCACCTCCAAGCTAGATAGACCCCAAGTGTGGGTACACTACCAAGTGGTCCACACTCACCTTAAGTGGGTGTTTAGTGAGATTACCCCAAGGCTGATCAAGATGAACAACCTTATGTGGACTAACAATCAATACAAACGTGTGTTGAAACAATGGTTTGGTGAATTGTGTAGTCAAATACATGGAATTACATCGGTAATAAGTGAAGATTGTGTGGTCAAATGCATAGAATTACATCAGTAATAAGTGAAGATGTATCATAAGCCGATATTATTATATCCCTGATGTTAAAATCATGGTATATGGAGGGTGCTAGGAAGCAAAGGGGCTAAAGCGAATAAGTATGTCAAGATAAACCCCGTGTCATCTGAGTTCTTATTAAACTTGCCACATAACTAATGGGTAAAATGGGGCAATAAACAATAAATATACATCGCAATGCACTTAATCAATGAGTAACATGTGATAGAGATGGTTCTTTCTAAAAAAACCTCAGTAAACAGTCCTAGTATTGGTGATTTGTGAACGGGCAAAAACATCAAACAATATTTCAGGTAGGTGAACTATTTCTTAAAGTCCAAATGGTATAAAACAAAGCAGTGATGGTCAAATGGTTCAGATGCAAGGCAAAGCAGTGATGGTAATATGGTTCAGATGCTGGATCCTCTCATAAAAGGGCAACAATGCAACCAGGAAGGAAGAATCATAAGCGCTTACCATGTGCGATGGACCAACTCACCAGAAGTGGAAGGTCGGAAACAGCTTGTATGGCTACCTCCAGGTGCCAAAAGTGTGGAGTAAGTTGTTGGAAGTTGAAAACGTGGGCTGGAACGTCTCGAGGTCTTTAATGGATACTCACCGACCGAATAGATGGCTACTGGATCAATGTGGTTGGATCAGTGCTCCTCGGTCAGACTCGCCATGGGTGGAGAGAAAAGAACAGAAGAGGGACTCCTCATCGTGTAAAACCCGAATGTAAGGGTACACTTTTATTGAAAAAGAACATGTATCCAGTACAAAAGTAAAATAAAATGACTGGAGCTGTTCAAATAAAATCAAGTAAAAAACGCAGTAGGCAATAATGCTTGGAGACCCGACGCGTTTCGTCTGAAGAGACTTCTGCTGACACACCCCAGCAGAAGTCTCTTCAGACGAAACGCGTCGGGTCTCCAAGCATTATTGCCTACTGCGTTTTTTACTTGATTTTATTTGAACAGCTCCAGTCATTTTATTTTACTTTTGTACTGGATACATGTTCTTTTTCAATAAAAGTGTACCCTTACATTCGGGTTTTACACGATGAGGAGTCCCTCTTCTGTTCTTTTCTCTCCACCCATGGTGAGTCTGACCGAGGAGCACTGATCCAACCACATTGATCCAGTAGCCATCTATTCGGTCGCTGAGTATCCATTAAAGACCTCGAGACGTTCCAGCCCACGTTTTCAACTTCCAACAACTTACTCCACACTTTTGGCACCTGGAGGTAGCCATACAAGCTGTTTCCGACCTTCCACTTCTGGTGAGTTGGTCCATCGCACATGGTAAGCGCTTATGATTCTTCCTTCCTGGTTGCATTGTTGCCCTTTTATGAGAGGATCCAGCATCTGAACCATATTACCATCACTGCTTTGCCTTGCATCTGAACCATTTGACCATCACTGCTTTGTTTTATACCATTTGGACTTTAAGAAATAGTTCACCTACCTGAAATATTGTTTGATGTTTTTGCCCGCTCACAAATCACCAATACTAGGACTGTTTACTGAGGTTTTTTTTAGAAAGAACCATCTCTATCACATGTTACTCATTGATTAAGTGCATTGCGATGTATATTTATTGTTTATTGCCCCATTTTACCCATTAGTTATGTGGCAAGTTTAATAAGAACTCAGATGACACGGGGTTTATCTTGACATACTTATTCGCTTTAGCCCCTTTGCTTCCTAGCACCCTCCATATACCATGATTTTAACATCAGGGATATAATAATATCGGCTTATGATACATCTTCACTTATTACTGATGTAATTCTATGCATTTGACCACACAATCTTCACTTATTACCGATGTAATTCCATGTATTTGACTACACAATTCACCAAACCATTGTTTCAACACACGTTTGTATTGATTGTTAGTCCACATAAGGTTGTTCATCTTGATCAGCCTTGGGGTAATCTCACTAAACACCCACTTAAGGTGAGTGTGGACCACTTGGTAGTGTACCCACACTTGGGGTCTATCTAGCTTGGAGGTGCATCACGCCCTCACTCAACCAGAGGACCTGATGCCCACCACCTATTTGACCTAAATTTGTTATTTTTATAACAACATTCTGAACAGCAAACTGGTGGTTGTCGACCTTCCCAGTCTATAACCATTGTTGTACAGAGACATTTTTAGCGCTACACTGTTACACACTTTCATTCCTTTGCAATTTTGTCATATTGTAGTGTTGGCAGCTTCTTCTTTTTATGTTTGGGCGCTGCTTTTTTCTTCTTTTTATTTAATATAGTTGTAATACTGTCTGGGAGCTCGGAAGGATAAATTGTATACGCGTGCCCAATATCTATTGAGGTTCAAAAAAGGACATATTGATATTCAATTTTAGTAAGCTAATAAAGTTAGTATAAAGTGATACTATGCATAAAGCATCTGTCATCAAAATATTCAAAATATTAAAAAACGTAATAGGGGAGCACAGCTTACCTCTATTATTATGTCTTGTCAAGAAAAAAAGGGAAATCAAGCATTGCAACATCTAGGCATAGGGATGCGAATAGTATGGAAGAACACAGTGTGACTTCCAAAGCTTGCTTCCAAAGGGGTTTATCCTAATAAAAATCAGAAGAAGAAATAGGGGGGGCCCGCCAGATGCCCACCCCAAAAGGAGAAAAGAATAGGATCAGTAACACAATAAAGATATAATGAGGCATCAAAGTTGAAAAATATAGTTCGCAATTTGAGAGCTAAAAGCAAGCTGTTGCATCAAAAGTATCTCCGAGCTCCCGCACACCATGTGTTGTGTGTGCGCTTGATATAGCCCTCCCATGGTGCCAAAAGGAGCGGACGTCTGACGTCACGCCGCCATTTTGGCGCCAAGCGGACAAAGAGGGAGGCGCCCGCGCCGCAAAGAGCCGCCGCCGGAAATGACATCCCGGAAGTGCGGCACCGAATGACATGCTGTGCGGACACCCGTTCGGCAATAATACCAAAGGGCCTCCGCAGTCACACATCACACGGATCCCGCACCGAGCGGGAAAAAGAGGCTATGGGGAACCTCAGGGTGGACATGCAGTTAAAGCACTACAAAAAAAACCCTGTGCATGGGGGAAATTCTGAGGCTCCACTGGACATCCTTGGGTGTCCATATGAATACTCTTGACTTATCATCTCAGGAGGGGGAAAAAAAAAAAAAAAGTAGTGTTGTACAAATAAAAACCATTTAACAATCAATTCATCCTCTCACCCATTCACCAATGTATCCACTGGTGTCTCCAGTCATGTCTCACGTGTCTTCAGGCAAAAACAGATACAATTGTGTTTATTATGAATTTGTAAATATATAAATAATAATGAAAAAGAAATTATACATTAACAATAATAAATAATACTGTATATACGCATAAGCGTATATATGTGTGTACAGATCAAACCCCCACTATCCCATCGCGATAGGGGACGCCCAAGCTCGACAGGGCCCCAGGCCAGGAAAGGGGGCAATATTGTGAGAATATGAAGGGAATGGGGAAGGGGAAATAGAAGGGTTATTGTGAGATTTGATGTGGTGTGACAGCAAACATGAACGGATACATTGTAGCCAAGAGGCCGGAATGTGTCCCGAGGGCAGGGTACAACGCTACATCAATGGCAACATCAAAGAGGCAGAGGTCAAACCCATATACATCAAAGAAAAGGTTTGTAGCTAATTCCTTCATTCAATCCTGGATATCGAGTCGCTTTTAATAAATATATCCAGCGACTCTCTAACTGCAAACGTTTATTATCTATGTCACCGCCACGCTCATGCTGTGGTAAATGTTCCAGACTGTAGAACCCTATAAATTTCAAATTGAAGTTATGATATAGTCCGACATGCCGACTTATAGGTGTTTCCATTTTCCATTTTTGGATAAGGGAAACATGGTCCCTAATGCGGCAGAATAATGGTCTTTTGGTTTTGCTGTGCATTGTGCTTGTGTTCACCCCCCTCCCTCTTTGTGTTAATTGCTTTTCTCCATTCTTGTTCCCTGTGACACCACCCTCCTCCCTCCCCCTCCCCCCTTTCCCGCCACCTTACCAGGTGTACCCCTAGGGGTTTCCAAATGACCGTTTCCCATACTCTCAAATCCACACTATCATCCATCCCACCCATACAACATTTGTGTGTGTTTATCTCCCTCCCCCTCCCGGTATGACAATACCATATATATTCCACATCAAGGTAACACACAAAAAAAATAATAATCCATCATACTAATCATTATATCAAAGAAATTAAATCCCCCCCCCCCCCCCTATTCCCTCCCTCCTCCCCTCTCTCCCTTCAGGTTGTCATGAGCTGTGTGAACATAGCCTTAGAAAAGGTTCCTGCACTACTTTGGTCTGACTTTGATGCGACTTCGATACCATAGAGTGTAAAAAGTTACATTAAGTTGCAGGGCAAAGTCGGATCGGAAGTTACATGACTTTCATGTTGGAGCACTGTGAACTTGGGCTTTCTCACTGTATTGTATCTATTAAGGATCAGTGTTATCACCCTAGGATAGTACATCAGGACTAATTGATTTTAACATTTTCAAATATACATACCCAGTTGTGGCCCGTCCATTAGGGGCAAAGGGATTCCAGTTTGGGTTGTTTTTTTTGAAGCACGTGATTAGAGCCAGAGGCCCTAATATATTTTAAAAAAGGGCGGGCTCGGGGCGCAGAGCACTGCGCCCTGAGCCCACCCAGTTGTGTGACAAAAGCGAATGAATATTTGCTATTGTCACACTGATTCTCCTCCTGGCCTGAGACCCGTTTCCTGACTGGCTGAAAGGAGAAGCGATCCAATTGGCCTAAGAGGAGGAAGGAAGAGACACACTGCCGATGGGATGCAGAGGCCCAACCGACCAGCTGCCAAGACCGATCCTCCGGCCCCTCCATGCAGAGTGCTGTCCTGTGAGAGGTGTGCGCAGTGTGTGCTGACACAGGGAAGATCCATGCATCTTCCCTGTGTCAGCACACACTGCGCACACCTCTCCAACATTGAACCTCCCCTGCCGCTGACCTCAGCAAGTTGGCATCCCTGGCCAGCACACAGTAAGGGAGCCGGTGACTAGGGGGTGTTGGCATGGTGGCAGGCTGGAGCGACTGATGGATTATAGACTAAATTGTGGCCTACATTTATGAAGAAAGATTATTTATTTGCAAAATAAGACAAATGCCATTTTTTTCACATTTTCAGTATTTTTCATTTATTTAGGAAAAAAAAACACCCAGTGGTGATTAAACAACACCAAAAGAAAGTTATCTGTCTCAAAAAATGCCTAAAATTTAATTTAGGTACAGTTGCATGACTGAGTAGTTGTCAAAGTGTAACAGCGCTGAAGACTTAAAAGAGGCCTGGACAGGGGGAAGGTGAATGTGTCCGGTATTGAGGGGGTTATTCTTAGTTTTTTAAATAAAAACTTACTGCACTATGATACTGCCTTTTATGTCTTTTACATCTACCCGATGGAGAGCGCACCTTCATACCTGCTGAATAAGAATTACTTGGTTGATTGTTGTTGGATGGTTTTATCCCTATATAAGAGTGCTTGTGTAAAAGGTGGAGACGGGGAGCCTATAGTCGCAGTTGCAGGAAGTGGAGACAGATTCCACTATGGTTATGAAACGCATATACCTCATTATTTTCAGGTCCTACATCTGGTGAGTGTGCAATACTTATTTTGGTGATTGGAGTCACACCAGAAGAAAAATTCCCTTGATGGATCACTTTTTCACCATATCGAGATCTTCGCATGCATTAAGACCTTTACTGGATACATGAATGGGGGGGGGGGGGGGGTAAATAGGACTATATTGGTGTCATTTTTTTAGCACTGCAATTTTGGTAATTTAAAATATGTCATTATGTTTTTGGGTTTAGATATGATGTCAACTATGCTGTCCTCCTGAGTAGAAATGATTAAAAATAGATGCATAGCACCATCATGTGGTCATTAAAAAAACAAGACTTGCTAGTAAAAAAAAAAAAAAGTATTTTCTGATTCTATAATTTGGCTTTTGGAAGATCATATTCTACATAAATCAACAATGTTTTAATGAAAATCAGTAATGGCCAAAGCATAAGAATATAATTCAGATGAGAAACTGTATATTTGCTCCTAAATATTCCTAACAGTTTTCTTCAACCTTTTAAAGCACTAATGGAGATTTGGTTTACCATAGTTCTCAATATTTCAGATAATAAAAAAGACAAAATATATCACCCACCAATGACCATGAAAAGTCATAATCGCATATTTAGGCGAGTTCACACTTATGCCAATTGGATGCAGCTTACACTGCATCCAATTCGCATGACATTTTGAACTACGTTCATTTGAATGAGGCTGGTTCACATATGTGCGTTGCATTCTCACTCCGCATTGCCCAAAAAACGTGTGCGTTTTCTGGGCATTGCGATGTGAATTGCAAGCACATTATCTTCTATGGGAACGCATCTGATTCGCAGATGCATTCTGTTGTGAACAGGATAAAATCCTGACCTGATCCTGATGTAAACCTGACCTGATACTGATGCAATCCTGACC
Organism: Lithobates sylvaticus; assembly: GCA_028564925.1. Classification (NCBI taxonomy): domain Eukaryota; kingdom Metazoa; phylum Chordata; class Amphibia; order Anura; family Ranidae; genus Lithobates; species Lithobates sylvaticus. Next base: position 388,342,679 of record CM053026.1, read on the forward strand.
TGATCAAAAACTGACGTGGAACGCTGAACTACTACTTTGTCAATTAGCTGTGAAGACGGAGCTTCAATTTGCACCACACATGTGTGAACCCAGGCTTAAACTCAGTAGCATTATAAATCTAGGCTAAATTCACAGTTTAAATAGATATGGGAGCTGTTTAACTGCCAAAGTATTTATATTTCTGTGCATTCAATCCTGAGACAGCTCATTCTCATAGCATAGCCCTGTCTTGCAAAGAGAGGACCTACTTTTTCTATGCAGCAGTTTCACTTTTACTTACAGTAACCCTTCCCACCTACATTCTGTGACTGGACAGTGAAAGGAGAAGCAGCGCACCCTGAAGAGCTTATCTTGCCTCTTCTATCAGTATGCTCCCTGCAGATACTTGCAAACATATTCCTCCCATTGTTCTGGACACTGTCATCCCCACCCACAGCCCACAAATAACATGTTCAGAGTCCAGAATCACACTCACTTTCTGAGTAGTCTCTTCCAGACCAAACCCACTTTTTGGGTGTAGTGTACCCACCCTAATTAGGGTTGTGTACCCACTGTAATTGTATACCCACCCTTCCTGTAATCCCCTCAGTTAATACCCCTTTTTTGAGTTACTGCACATACTCAGCAACTTAAACTTGATGACAGTTGGCATCAATGTATGCATGCACTGCAGTATAATTGATTGGCTCCCTCTGCTGCTTCTTTCTCCCCCAGTCTGAGCTCTTCTGTACAGACTGTACAGGAGACTGCAAGAGCCTGATACTTAGGTCGCTTGTATTAAGAAAAAAAACAAACACAGTTAATATAATGTATTAAAGTGATACTAAAGTCTCGTTTTTTTTTTTTTTAGTTAAAAATAACAAACATGTCATACTTACCTGCTTTGTACAGTGGTTTTGCACAGAGCAGCCCAGAACCTCCACTTCTTGGGTCCCTCTCTTGGCTCCTGGCCCCTCCCTCTTGATGAGTGCCTTCACAGCAAACAGCACCCGAGCCTAGCCACAGCTCCCTGTGTCCATTCAGACACGGCCTGGCCCCACCCCCTTCTCTCCTCATTGGCTGGCTGACTTTTACAGCAGCGGGAGCCAATGGCACCGCGCTGCTGTCTCAGCCAATGAGGAGGGGAGTGCCAGGCAGCTGAGACACTCCTGTAACATCGCTGGATCTAGATGGGGCTCAGGTCAGTATTAGGGGGGCTTCTGAACACAGAAGGCTTTTTGCATAGAATGCATTACGATAAAAAACAGATTCCATGTAATGATCTGTTACATGGAAATGCAAATTTTCCAGTTCTAGCCTTGAATAAATCTTATGCGCTCCCAAATTTTCAAAGGAAAAAAGTCTTAAAAATCTGTGATATGTGGAACCAGCTTGATCCTACAGCAGAATGTTAGAATATAACAATAGAATACTTTGCTTGAAAAGAACAATAGAAAATAGCAATTGAATGGAATGGATAGAACATTTTCTTCATACAATTGAATGTTAATAGTTATTGAAAAATGTAAATCTTTTGTATTCCATTTATTTTTTCATATATAGCCTTACAAAACATAGACACATTATACAGCAAATTTAAAACGAGCTTTTCAAAATCATTTTACTATATATAAATATGTTAGGTATGTGTAAATACAAAAAGATACAAGGCTCGTTTTACTAAAGGGTTGACTTGAAGTGAAGGACACAGATCCTGGTTCAGCTAGAATATTTATGTATTTGTTTCATAATGTAGAGCGTTTTTTTTTTGGGTGGGTGGGGAGGGAGTGGACATGCAGTCTAAAACAGTGTATTAGGCCTCTTGTATACAGGATGCAAAGGCGGAGGGGGAGGAAAAAGCAGTGTTAAAAATGTGCGTAAAGCCGAATTTCCTGACAGACTCCATGGCAGCCTACGTATGGGTTAATCCCGCCTCTCCTACCTCATAGGACCCCACTCCCATAAATCTTTGCTCCTAGCCAGGTACCGTGTTCCTTTTTTGTCCTCCTCCTTAGGACTAAAGAGGTAGTTCTTACCTTAAGGAGTAGTTGATCCAGGCCTGGCGTTTCCCCTTGCGTTGGCGATGGAAGAATGGCGGTGTTGCAGTCCAGTTACCCAGCTATTAGCAGGGTGGATACGGGTGATGTTGTGGTGCCCTGAAGAGCTTACTATCCAGTCATTGACTGGCAAGCGGCAGTTTGGCCAATCGTCCTCGCTATTAGCAGGAGGCCTCCCCCCCCCCCATCGATACCCGGTCATGGTCGCTTAGGAGGCGCTTGAGGGTCAGGTCGGATCATCTTCGTGCTGGATGGGTATCGTATGTTTATTCGTTTCTCCATGGCAGCCTGTGTGTATTATGTGTGTGTCTCTGTCTTCCTGGTATGGCGGCTGGAGCGCATCTGCGTTCCAGTCCGCCGCTGCTCGTTCCTACTGCGCGTGCGCACGGCCTCGATCCAGATCGAGGCTTGGTTTGCGCCTGCGCGGTTCGACGGGTCAGCGGTGGCCGCGCATGCGCGCGGACGTCGGGGGGCGGCGTGCGACGACGTTCGGAGCGCCGTGACGTCATCCAGGCGGCAAATTCAAATAGCTGTCAGATACAGCTATGCCCTGGCTTCATACAGACACTGCAGACGCCGGTTCTTGTACTGACAATACTTGTGGAGGTAGGCTGGGTGCTTTCTATTCATATGCTATGAGTTTCTCTGGTTATACTGTTCTTGAATGTTTATGGTCTATATTTCACCTGCAGTCTCTGCTGTTCTGTTGCCATGGATGTGTCGTCGCCGCCTAGTGGTCAGCCCTTATGCCGCAGGTAGGACGGAATATTTTTTTGCCTGTTTTGCATGGGTTTTTGAGGATTGGGGAATTATAAAGTATATTTCTTTCCTGTTGTTTCCTCAGCCCTTCTAGGTCCGATCATCATTCAGTAGCACGTGAAGAAAAATCTAGGTCACAGCGTGACCAATCAAAATCAAAGTCTTCTTCTAGACATCATACGGATAGGTCAAGGTCCGGATCTAAACGTGATTCCCACCGCCATTCTGGTCGCTCAGAGAAAAAAGCCTGCTGGGGGTGTAGGGCTCATGTCCCGGAGGACAAATCCCTATGTGAAGCATGCTACTCCAAGGCTGTGAGGGAGAGAGGTGCGGGAGACCAGCAGGTGGAAGCACTGGTTAGAAAGGTGGTACAGGAATCTCTGAATAGGACGGATTCAGCCCACACAGCCATTCCTCCCTCAGCACCAGCCTCAGCCGCGGACGTAGTGGATCTTGAAGTTCCAGGTCCTTCTCATGACAATTTTTCATCAAATGGATCCTCCGATAGTGAGGTTGAGGTGGATGAATATGGAGCGGGGTTCGACTTCTCCCAGGTTCCTCATCTGGTCAGGGCAGTTAAAGACGCGCTGAAATGGGAAGACCCAATAGAGATGCCCTCCAAACAGAAAAAGTATTTCAAGCATCTGAAAAAAGAGCGCCCGAATTTCCCCTTCTTGGGGGAGCTAGGTGAAATCATATCTGATGAATGGGGGAAGGTTGAAAGAAAGAACTCTTTGATCACCAAAGTAGCGAAAATGTACCCATTCAGGAGTGAGGAGGTGAAATACCTGGATTCAGCCCCCCTCATTGATGCTGCACTGATGAGATTGGTGAGACATGTTACGCTTCCACTGGAAGACACAGTGTCATTCAGAGACGGTCTGGAAAGGAAGATCGATACTGATCTCAAACGAGTATATATCACCGCAGGGATGGCCTGCAAGCCGGCCTTGGCTCTTGCGGCCTTGTCAAAAGCCATGGAAACCTGGACAGATGACGTGGGTGCAATCCTGGGAAGTATATCCGAAGATGTGCTCAGGAATTCTCCAGTACATGAATTAAGGATGGCATCGGCTTTTCTGGGGGAAGCATCCCTGGACATTATCTGGTTAGTATCGCGTGTCATGCTATCTTCGGTCACAGCTAAACGTGCTCTATGGTTACGTCCATGGGCAGCGGATCCTGCCTCCAAACAGGCATGGTGCAAGATTCCCTTTGAGGGTTCTTCCCTCTTTGGGAACAAGCTGGACTCGGCCATCACACGCGCTACTGGGGGTAAGTCGGGTTTTCTACCCCAGGATCGTCGTCTCTTGAGCCAGAGAAGAACCCAACCCAGACAGGATCAGGAGCGTGCTAGGGACGCACGGCGATACAGACCTGGTAGGGAATTCAGAAAAAACTGGAAAAGAAACCAACCTTCAGGTCAGAAGTCCACAAAGGCCACGTCTTCCGGGGGTCGTGATGCGACTAAGTCCTTTTGATATGGAGCCTGTCCAGGTGGAGCGGGTAGGAGCACGGTTACTCCATTTCCAGCACGTCTGGGCAGCCTCGGTCCAAGATTATTGGACAATCAAAACCATCTCTACAGGTCACACCTGGACTTTCACCAACCCACCCACACACCGCTTCATTCCCACAGTTCTACCGAGATCGGAAGAGAAGAAAGAAATTCTCTTATCCTACACAGACTCCCTGATATCTCAAGGGGCCGTCATTCCGGTACCAGTGGAGGGAAAATTTCAGGGGGTATATTCCCCCCTCTTCATGGTTCTCAAAAAGAACGGGTCATGGAGGCCAGTCATCGACCTAACATATTTGAATTCCTTCATCCAGAAGGAAAGATTCAAGATGGAGACTCTCTTGACCATAAGTCAAACAATTCAGCCAGGCGATTGGATGGTCTCAGTGGACTTGAAGGACGCATATTTTCATGTGCCAATCGCGAGGAATTTTCAGCAATATCTCAGGTTCGCAGTGGAGCAGAGACATCTCCAGTTCACCTGTCTTCCTTTCGGGCTGACAACTCGAGTGTTCTCAAAAGTATTACTGGCAGTGGTAGCCCTAATCAGGGTCAAAGGTGTCCGGTTACACCACTACCTGGACGATCTACTCCTGCTCTCGCAGGACAGAGACCAGCTTTGTTTACATCGGGACCAAGTCATCTCGGTCTTGACGGAGTTCGGCTGGTTGTTGAACAGGGAGAAGAGTCAGTTGGATCCGACCCAGTCCCTGATATTCCTAGGGGCGCAGTTCGACACGGTAAAGAGTACCATTTCCTTACCCATGGAGAAGATCCCGGTAATTCAAGACAGGATTCGGCTCGCCCTGGCATGTCCTCGCCTCAGGGCATCATATTGCCTCAGAGTTATCGGCACCATGGTGGCCACAGCTCCCATGGTAAAATGGGCACAGTGGAGAATGCGACCCTTCCAAAAGGGTTTTCTTCAGCAATGGATCCCAGAGTCACAAGATCACTTTGTCAGAGTGACCCCGTCCATGAGGGAGTGTCTTCCATGGTGGCTTCATCAGGAGAATCTCCTCAAGTGCCACTCTATTGCACCAATCTCCTGGATTGTGGTGACGACGGATGCCAGCAACAGCGGCTGGGGAGCCCTCTGTCTTTCAGAAGTAGCCCAAGGGAAATGGGACTTCCCATCTCAAGGGATAGTGTCAAATGTCTTGGAACTCCGAGCTGCCTTTCAAGCTCTTCAAGCCTTCCGTCACCTGATTTTAGGAGCTTCGGTTCTGATGAGGTTGGACAACACGACCGCGGTAGCCTACATCAAGAGACAAGGGGGTACACGCAGTCTAGATCTACTAGAGGAGGTCAGTCCGATTATGGTTTGGGCCCAGGCGAATTTGTCGAATCTAACGGCTGTTTACCTCCCCGGAGTCCAGAATGTCCAGGCGGACTTCCTCTCAAGAGTAGCGTTGGACAACAACGAGTGGTCCCTCCACATAGAAGTGTTCAATTGGATTCTGTCTCTAGGAGTAACACCGGAAGTGGACCTCTTTGCATCACCCTGCAATGCGAAACTCGAGAAGTATTACACGAGGAATCGTTGTCCCCAAGCTTATGGGATAGATGCGTTGACGGACCGGTGGAGGTTTCTCAAGGCGTATGCCTTTCCCCCAGTACCGGTCATTCTCCGTTTTCTGTCAAGACTCCGCTGGGAGGAAGCCGAAGTAATAGCGGTAATTCCATATTGGCCCAACAGGCCATGGTTTCCTCTCCTGACGCAGCTCAGTTGTCGGGACCCAGTCCCTCTTCCTCCCAGGCCAGATCTCCTGCTACAAGGAGCATCGCTTCACCCATGTCCATCCCATCTCCACCTGATGGTCTGGTGGTTGAAAGGGAAAGGTTGACGGCCTTAGGGTGTCCTGACACAGCAATTGAAACCTTGATGAGTGCCAGGAGAGCGGGTACTAATAGAGTGTACCAAAGAATCTGGGCAAGATTCGTGAGTTTCATCCCTACTGTTGGAGGTTCATTTAAGGACCTAAGAATATCGGACATTCTGAGTTTCCTGCAGACAGGCCTGGAGTTGCCCTTGGCTGTTAGCTCTCTTAGAGTTCAGGTCTCTGCAATTTCTGCATTCACAGGCATTGCTTGGGCAAAACATCCTCTCGTCAGGCAATTCTTTAAAGGTGCAACAAGACTTAGACCTCAAAGGAGGCCAAGATTTGCCAAGTGGGATCTTCCCCTCGTTTTGGACTTCTTTTCAGGAGAAGATTTTCAACAAACGGATCAATTGTCCATCAAAGATCTTTTTCTCAAGACGGTGTTCCTGGTGGCCATAACATCTGCCAAGAGGGTATCTGAGATCAGCTCTCTGGGTTTCAAAGAACCGTTTATCACCTTTTTTCCTGATAGGGTGGTCTTGATCCCTATGTTGGGATCAAATCCCAAAGTGACGTCCGTCTTTCATGAGAATCAAGAAATAGTTCTCCCAACATTCCATTCATCTGATGATTCTAGTATCCATCCTCTAGATGTCGGAGAAATCCTAAGAGTCTATCTGGAAGCAACGGCTCCCTTCCGGAAATCGGATTACCTTTTCATCTACTTCCAAGGGAAGAACAGAGGATTACGTGCTTCCTCCAGATCCATCTCAACCTGGATCGTCCAGGCTATTCAAAGGGCGTATACGGCTAAGGGTCTGGTTCCTCCGGAGGCAGTGACGGCTCACTCAACTAGGAGTGTCTCAACGTCTTGGGCAGCTTCCCGTCACGTGTCGGCAGAAGTGATTTGCAAAGCGGCCTCGTGGTCATCGATAAATACATTTATGACACACTATTGTGTTGAGCCAGCGGCTCTTTCCTCAGTTAATTTTGGTTTGAATGTCTTATCTGTTGACGGTGCCAATTAAACCTTTTTTCTTTGAACCAGCAATATTTCCCACCCGGGAGTGTATGGCTAGTTATTTCCCATACGTAGGCTGCCATGGAGTCTGTCAGGAAAATGGAAAATTTATATCAAATACTTACCGTAATTTTCCTTTCCTGATGGACTCCATGGCAGCAGGAGTTCCCTCCCATTGCTGGAGTAGGCTAAGTTATGGAACACGGTACCTGGCTAGGAGCAAAGATTTATGGGAGTGGGGTCCTATGAGGTAGGAGAGGCGGGATTAACCCATACATAGGCTGCCATGGAGTCCATCAGGAAAGGAAAATTACGGTAAGTATTTGATATAAATTTTCCATTTTTGCATTTAAGGGCAAGCATTTCGGTGCATCAAGAATCTGGGCATTCATTCCATTGGCCAGAATAATAATGTATTCTGGCTATTGAAATCAATGAAAAAATGAAGCACTGAACACGCCTAGAGATTAAGTGCATTTACATTCACTTGAGTGCATCAGTTTTTTTTTTGCAGCAAAACACTCTTCTCCTGAGCACACTGGCACTATTTTTTTTCTCAGCCTCTAAGCTCTCCTGCCTATAAACACCTGTAAACCCCTATGTGTGGCATTTACAGGTGTGTGAAGGGATGGTTAGAGACAGAAAAAAACTCAAACTCCCTTAAAAGGGGCATTTTGTACACTTTCTGTTTATGAAACTGTGAACAACCCTGATCAAGGCTGATCTCAGTTCATTAACGGTTTATGAAACAGAAATGACCGGGAAGAACATTTTCTCTGCTGATCATCTCCGCACCCAGTGAAGCTGTCATTAACTAACACATAAACGGCCAGTTTATGAAGCTGCGATCTCAGCACTTCACTGGCGATCTGTGTCCAAATTCACTCTCCCTGATTCACCAGCTCAGAGGTGGAGAATCGGGTAGTGAAGAGAGTATCCCAGGGGAACTAGGAATACTACTGACTTCCTTCTACCTTGATCAGACCACCTAAGACAGTAACCATGTCCCCCTGCCATGCGTGTGGATGTATGTATGTATATGTAGCGCCGGGCTCCTGATAGATTTAATGTTCCTAAAACCACAGTTGGGTTTTAGGGTTAATTGCTCTAAATTATGGTCTCAGTACCAGTTTGGCTGGATTGCATTGTGTTCTGCTTGGCCATAGGTGTCGGTGTCACCAGGTACAGGAACGCAGTCCAGTTGGACGCATTGGGTGCCAATCTCTCTCGGAACCAACCAGTGGGTGTGTTGTCTCGCTGTGCATTATGGGAGAAGGTACTTAAGGTACTGAGGTCACGTGCTTCTGGGTTCCGGTCCAGAAAAGTTTTCTGACTGTTTGGTCCTGGTCCTCCTGACCAGCCCTCAGGGGCCCTCGTGCCCTGGGGTGTGGATCCATCCATTTCTGAGTCTCTGGGCTGGCTAGCCCGGGACACAGTAACTGGAAGGAGGATTCCAAGGTGGTCCGGTGCCGTCTCGTCTTTGGAGAGGCCCAGCAACTGAGAACGCAACCAGGGGAGGACTCTTCAGAAGAGGGCCATGCACAAGGCTGGCTGCTCGGTAACAGCCTGGAAGCTAAGTTGAAAGGACACCAGGTGAATCCACACTCGTACGATATTGCCGGACCGGCTGCAAGATACTGGAACCGTATGAGGGTTCTCTAACTTGGTATATCCTTCAGTTACAACCAAGTCTGTGGCAGACACTTTCCATTTATAAATTCTACAATCAATTCTGTGGCAGAGACTTTCCATTTATCTGAATCACCTATCTGCTGCTAAGTCCACTGAAAAGAGATTTATCCGATAGCTGTAATATCCAGATGCAAATGGCTATTCCCTGGATTTCTTAGTGAGAGACATTCAGTTCCAAGCAGTTCCAAGAGTACCTGAACTTCCTACCTATACCCTCTATTCCTTTATTGAGAGACTGTGTTTTGTCTACCATTTTGCAAATAAAAATCCCTAAAGTGGATCCAGTGTCAGTCTCTACAGCTCTTTGGGCCATCTATCTCGGGAAACCCCTAGCCCATGCCCCAAAATAACCAGCAGCTCCTTCGGGGGTTAGTGCTACATATACATACATATATATGTTAGAAGGCCAGTATGGTGGCCTGAATTTATGGGAGGAGCCCGGGGGGTATTTAACCAGCCAACTCGCCTGTGGTCTTTGTCGGTTTCCTGTGCGCGATAATACGTCACTAAGCCGACTACTCGATTCGTTAGCGTTCGTGAGTTCCATCTCCAGACGTCTCGTGGTTTTCGTTCTCGTTTGTGATTTTTGTACAACGTATCTGGCTCGGCTGCCGCAGGTAGGGGTCTCGTTTGACCTTCATTTCATATATGACTGTTAGATATCGAATACGTACGAGTCATTCGTTAGAATCCACACGTAGCCGCATCTCAAACCACTCACTCGCACTGCTATCGGCAAATGATAGCCGGTCGCTCACGCATTACTACAGACTAGAACTTAGTCGCATTAGCATTTCACCGTTTCTGTATAAACATGTCGATGTCGTACCCTCGGTGTCATGCTCCACGGACAAACTTGTTGCAAGTCGCAAACTCCGGCACAACGATTCGTGTCCCCAGCATAGCCGAAACGTTCAAAACATTTAAGCCATTTCACTCATTTCACAGTCATGTACCACACTCTGATTCGAATCTAGCCGCATCCGATTCGTCCCGGTGTGTTCCAGTTGTCGGGCCCCATTTCAGTACATGTTCCAGAGTGCGGTCGTTGCTAGTCGCAGTTTTGCGACTCACCGATCAAAACACCTCTGTCATGGCAATCATTTCATTGTCACGTATCACGTTCCGATTCAAATCCAGTCGCACCCCTGTGCCCCGATTCGTTCCGGCATGCCCCAGGTGCTTCCAGGCCCCATTTCATTACATGCTCCAGAGTCCGGTCGCTACCAGTCGTAAAAAGTTTTAGGCTCACCGATCGGCGCCTCTGTCATGGGAAACATTTCACCATCACGAATCACGTCTCGATTCGAACCCGTTTCGTCCGTTTCGCCGTTGGTCGTAGTCTCGGCCGACCGATCCGCGCCTCAGTCATGACAGAAATTGTTCACTTTATTTCACTGTCACAGACTGCGCCCCGATTCGAATCCAGTCGCATCCCATGCGCCGATTCGTTCCGGTGGGCCCCCCCCCCTCGCGATCGCTCCCAGCCAATGGAATGCTTCCCCTGGCTCTGTATTGTGTACAGAGCTAGAGGAAGTGAGGTCATCTCTCCTCGTGGTGGTCTTTTCGAACCGACGCAGAGGAGAGAAGACACGTGAGTTGCACAACACCTACACTACACTACACTACACTAACAGTAGAACACTTTAGGCACACTTTTCACACCCCAGCCCCCCCCCCCCCCCCGATTGCCCCCCTGCACCCCCTGTCACAGTGACACCAAAGCAGTTTTTTTTTTTTTTTACTGTTAACTGCATTGGTGCATTGTGACCCTAATAACTGTTAGGGCAGTTAGATTTAGCCCCCTTTAGGTCTAGGAACCCCCCTAATAAAGGTTTAACCCGTGATCACCCCCCGTCACCAGTGTCACTAAGCGATCGTTTTTTTGATCGCTGTATTAGTGTCAGCTAGTTGACGCTAGTTAGGGAGGTAGGTATTTAGGTTTGCCGCAGCGTTTTATAGGGTCAGGGACCCCCCATATACTACCTATTAAAGGTTTTAACCCCCTGATTGCCCCTAGTTAACCCTTTCACCAGTGATCACCATATAACTGTTACGGGTGACGCTGGTCAGTTAGTTTATTTTTTATAGTTTCAGGGCCCCCTGCCGTTTATTACCTAATAAAGGTTTAACCCCCTGATCGCCCGGCGGGGGATATAAGTAAGGTTTTAGAGTCAAATAGGGTCTGCGTCGCCCCAGGCAGCGTCGGGTTAGTTCCAGTACCGCTAACACCCACGCACGCAGCATACACCTCCCTTAGTGGTATAGAATCTGAACAGATCGATATCTGATCTGATCAGATCTATACTAGCGTCCCCAGCTGTTTAGGGTTCCCAAAAACGCATTGTTAGCGGGATCAGCCCAGATACCTGCTAGCACCTGCGTTTTCCCCCTCCGCCCAGCCCACCCAAGTGCAGTATTGATCGATCACTGTCACCTACAAAACACTAAGCACACATAACTGCAGCGTTCGCAGAGTCAGGCCTGATCCCTGCGATCGCTTACAGTTTTTTTGGTAGCGTTTTGATTCAGTCGCTAACAGTCAGGAGCTTTTTTTTTCCTGTGAGTCTCACTAGTGTACTACTAAATTTAGAGCCCAAAATGGCAAGTCAAACGTACACTAGTGAACAGGCCTACTTGTTTTTGAGTATGACAGATAGTGAAGAGGAGGTCACTCATCTGTCAGAATCAGGCTCAGAATACGACCCAGTAGACGACAGCGGCTCCATGACAGATAGCTCTGACGGCGGAGTTGTGGTCCCTGCTAAGGTCAGGCGTACCAGACCCCAAACTCCTTCTTCTGTTGTTGAGGTGCAGGAACCGCAGGTCGCTCGTAGGAGGCAGAGACGTACTAGAGCCGCTATTCCTTCTGGTGAACAGGCAAGCACCAGCGGCCTAGTACACCCTGGACGTAGTCAAACCAGCACTGCAGTATCACGTGGTGACGTGGCGAGTCCCATAAGTGCAGTTCCAGCTGGCGAGGTGGCAAGCACAAGTAGTGTCCCGCTGCCACCAAGAAGACAACAAAGACAGGCCCGTCGTGCCCATAGTGCCCTTCCTGCAGAATTCGCCAATCCTGATTGGGTGCCCACCACTTCTGCAGAACCCGTACTTCCCCCATTCACTGGCCAACCCGGTATTCAGGTGGAAACAGCTGATTTTACGTCACTTGATTTTTTTTCGCTGTTTTTCACCGAAGATCTCTATAGATCTATTGTGGACCAAACCAATTTGTACGCTGGTCAACACATCGCCGCTAATCCCCAGTTGTCCACCCTTGCCAGAGATTGGAGACCAATTACGGTCCCCGAATTTAAGATCTTTCTGGGCCTTTCCCTCATCATGGGCGTAGTTAAAATGGGTACGTTGCGTTCATATTGGTCCACTGAGCCAATGTACCATATGCCCGTGTTCTCTGCCTCCATGTCCAGGGCACGATACGAACAGATTTTGCGGTTCATGCACTTCAACGACAATGAACTCTGTCGTCCTCGTGGAGACCCTGCATACGATCGGCTCTATAAAATTCGGCCCCTCATAAACCATTTCAACCAACGTTTTGCAGACTTGTTTACTCCCCATCAAGTTGTCTGCGTTGACGAGTCCCTGATTAAGTTTACTGGCCGCTTGTCATTCAAACAATACCTTCCCAGCAAGCGTGCCAGATACGGGGTCAAGATGTATAAGCTCTGTGACAGGGCCACAGGCTATACATGTAAATTTATGGTTTATGAGGGCAAAGATAGCCACATAGAGCCGACAAACTGCCCTGACTACATAGGGAGTGCTGGCAAGATTGTGTGGGACTTGGTGTCACCCTTATTCGGAAAGGGGTACCACTTGTACGTGGACAATTATTACACGAGCGTGCCACTGTTTAGTCATTTGTTTGATCAGCAGATTGGAGCATGTGGCACCGTGCGACCTAATCGCCGGGGCTTTCCCCAGCGGCTTGTAGAGTCCCGTCTTAGGCTGGGGGAGAGAGCCTGCTTGAAGTGTAATAACTTGCTCGCTATGAAGTGGAGGGATAATAAGAATGTTTTCGTTCTTACCTCCCTTCATGCAGACACGACGGTCCAAATTACTACGGCGGCTGGTGTTGTGACGAAACCCCTCTGTGTCCACGAATACAACCAAAACATGGGAGGGGTGGACCTCAACGACCAGTTGTTGGCGCCGTACCTAGTTGCCCATAAGGCTAGACGCTGGTACAAAAAAGTGTCTATTTACCTTTTCCAATTGGCTTTGCTGAACGCTCATGTGCTATACGGAGCTTCAGGACATACTGGATCCTTCCTTAAATTCCAGGAAGAGATCATCGGAGCCCTTCTGTTTCCAGACGGTGCTCCACCTCACATTCCCCAACCAAATGCAGCCGGCTGCATGAGCGGCATTTTATTTATGTCCTCCCGAGTACCCCTACCCAACGAGCCCCCCAAAGAAAATGTTGTGTCTGCAGAAAGCGCGGATTTAGGCGTGACACCCACTATTATTGTCCCCGCTGTCCTGACAATCCTGGTCTTTGCATCGGTGAATGTTTCGAACGCTACCATACACTAGTTGAGTATTAGCGTAGGGTACAGCATTGCACAGACTAGGCACACGTTCTCAAGAATGCCATCGCATTTTGAGACCAAAACCGCTGGAACCATTACAACAGTTCCGTTAGAACTGTTACAGTTACAAACAAAAGTTTAAAAAAAAAAGTAAAAAATAAAAAAACAAAAAAAATATAAAATAAAAAAACAAAAAATAGTTGTTGTTTTATTGTTCTCTCTCTCTATTCTCTCTCGATTGGTCTCTTTTTTACTGTATTCTATTCTGCAATGTTTTATTGTTAACCATTTTTTTTGTTTTCAGGTACGCCATTCAGTTGCAGCGCGGATTTATCTATCTTGACAGCAACCGTGTTTGCTCCCACGATACAGCCGTGACTCCAACGCTGTAGGAGGTGAGTTCACCACCACAGTTAAAAAAAAAAGAGCATATATGCCGAAGCATAGGGGCAGCAGAGGGCGGAGGAGCGATTTGCTCCTAATGCCGCCTACATACGGTTGAAATTCCGATGGAGGCTTGCCCGTGGAAAATTCCGACCGTGTGTACGCGGCATAACTTTTTTGCGGGAGGATGCCCCCATGCTTCGGCATATATATATTTTAGGCACAGGTTGCGTTAAAAAATGTTTTATTTTTACTATGTTTTTTTTGGTATTTGCTTTGCAGGTATGGTAAATCTTACTGTTATACTGTAATGTTACTTTGTTTTATTGTTAACCATAATTTGCTTAGCAGGTACGCCATTCAGCTCCAGCGCGGATTTATTTATCTTGACAGCAACAGCGTTGGCTCCCACGATACATAAATCCGTGACTCCAGCGCTGTTGGAGGTGATTTCACCACCACAGTTAAAAACAAAATGGTGCATGTATGCCCATCATTAGAAGTGGGTGGATAAAGGGAGGTATTCTAATGGTGGGCATACCCACCGATCAATCTTTTTTTTTCGTTCAGCCCACAGGCTGCATGAAAAAAAGATTACAATATATGCGCAACAAGGGCCAGCAACGTACTGGTATGTTGCTGGACTTTGAGTGGTTATACCAGAATGATGCCAGCAGGATTAGGCATTATCTTGGTATCATTCTTTTCAGCCAGCGGTCGGCTTTCATGTAAAAGCAATCCTAGTGGCTAATTAGTCTCTAGACTGCTTTTACAAGCAGTGGGAGGGAATGCCCCCCCTCCCACCGTCTTCCATGGTGTTTCTCTGGCTCTCCTGTCCCAACAGGGAACCTGAGAATGCAGCCGGTGGTTCCGCCAGCTGACCATAGAGCTGATCAGAGACCAGAATGGCTCCAATCATCTCTATGGCCTAAGAAACCGGAAGCTACGAGCATTTCATGACTTATATTTCGCCGGATATAAACAGCGCCATTGGGAAATTGGGAAAGTATTTTATCACACCGATCTTGGTGTGGTCAGATGCTTTGAGGCCAGAGGACAGATCTAGGGTCTAATGGACCCCAATTTTTTCAAAAAAGAGTACCTGTCACTACCTATTGCTATCATAGGGGATATTTACATTCCCTGAGATAGCAATAAAAATGATAAAAAATATATATAAATGAAAGGAACAGTTGAAAAATAAAATAAAAAAGCAAAATCAATAATAATAAAAAAAAAAAAAAAAAAACACCCCTGTCCCCCCTGCTCTCGCGCAAAGGCGAACGCAAGCGTCGGTCTGGCGTCATATGTAAACAGCAATTGCACCATGCATGTGAGGTATCACTGCGAAGGTCAGAGCGAGGGCAGTAATTTTAGCAGTAGACCTCCTCCGTAAATCTAAAGTGGTAACCTGTAAAGGCGTTTAAATGCTTTTAAAAATGTATGTAGTTTGTCACCGCTGCACGTTTCTGCGCAATTTTAAAGCATGTCGTGTTTGGTATCCATGTACTCGGCCTAAGATCTAATTTTTTATTTCATCAAATATTTGGGCAAGATAGTGTGTTTTAGTGCATTAAAATTTAAAAAAGTGTGTTTTTTCCCAAGAAAATGCGTTTGAAAAAAAAAAAAAAATGAGTGAAAAAAAAAATGAAACACCCACCATTTTAATCTGTAGGGCCTTGCTTTAAAAAAATATATATTGTTTGGGGTTCAACGTAATTTTCTTGCAAAAAAAAAAATTATTTTCTCATGTAAACAAAAAGTGTCAGAAAGGGCTTTGTCTTCAAGTGGTTAGAAGAGTGGGTAATGTGTGACATAAGCGTCTAAATGTTGTGCATAAAATGCCAGGACAGTTCAAAACCCCCCCAAATGACCCCATTTTGGAAAGTAGACACCCCAAGCTTTTTTGCTGAGAGGCATGTCGAGTCCATGGAATATTTTATATTTTGACACAAGTTGCGGGAAAAATAATAATTATTATTTTTTTTTTTTTGCACAAAGTTGTCACTAAATGATATATTGCTCAAACATGCCATGGGCATATGTGGAATTACACCCCAAAATACATTCTGCTGCTTCTCCTGAGTACGAGGATACCACATGCGTGAGACATTTTCGGAGCCTAGCCGCGCACGGGACCCCAAAAACCAAGCACCACCTTCAGGATTTCTAAGGGTGTGAATTTTTGAATTCACTCCTCACTGCCTATCACAGTTTCAGAGGCCATGGAATGCCCAGATGGCACAAAATACCCCCAAATGACCCCCATTTTGGAAAGTAGACACCCCAAGCTATTTGCTGAGAGGTATGGTGAGTATTTTGCAGATCTCGCTTTTTGTCACAAAGTTTTGAAAATTGAAAAAAGAAAAAAACATTTTTTTTCTTTTCTTTCTTCATTTTCAAAAAAAAATGAGAGCTGCAAAATACTCACCATGCCTCTCATAAATTAGCTTGGGGTGTCTACTTTCCAAAATGGGGTCATTTGGGGGGGTTTTGTGCCATCTGGGCATTTTATGGCCTTCAAAACTGTGATAGGTAGTGAGGAGTGAAATCAAAAATTTACGCCCTTAGAAATCCTGAAGGCGGTGCTTGGTTTTCGGGGTCCCGTACACGGATAGGCTCCCAAAAATTCCCACACATGTGGTATCCCCGTACTCAGGAGAAGCAGCAGAATATATTTTGGGGTGTAATTCCATATATGCCCATGGCATGTGTGAGAAATATATCATTTAGTGACAACTTTGGGCAAAAAAAATAAAAATAAAAAAAGTTTGTAATTATTCCCGCTACTTGTGGCAAAATATAAAATATTCCATGGACTCAACATGCCTCTCAGCAAATAGCTTGGGGTGTCTACTTTCCAAAATGGGGTCATTTGGGGGGGTTTTGTGCCATCTTGGCATTTTATGGCCTTCAAAACTGTGATAGGTAGTGATAGGTAGTGAGGAGTGAAATCAAAAATTTACGCCCTTAGAAATCCTGAAGGCGGTGCTTGGATTTCGGGGTCCCGTACACGGATAGGCCCCCAAAAAGTCCCACACATGTGGTGTCCCCATACTCAGGAGAAGCAGCAGAATTTATTTTGGGGTGTAATTCCACATATGCTCATTGCATGTGTGAGAAATATATCATTTAGTGACAACTTTGGGCAAAAAAAAAAAAAAAGTTTGTAATTTTTCCCGCTACTTGTGGCAAAATATAAAATATTCCATGGACTCAACATGCCACTCAGCAAATAGCTTGGGGTGTCTACTTTCCAAAATGGGGTCATTTGGGGGGGGGGGTTTGTGCCATCTTGGCATTTTATGGCCTTCAAAACTGTGATAGGTAGTGATAGGTAGTGAGGAGTGAAATCAAAAATTTACGCCCTTAGAAATCCTGAAGGTGGTGCTTGGATTTCGGGGTCCCGTACACGGATAGGCTCCCAAAAAGTCCCACACATGTGGTATCCCCGTACTCAGAAGAAGCAGCAGAATTTATTTTGGGGTGTAATTCCACATATGCCCATGGCATGTGTGAGAAATATATCATTTAGTGACAACTTTTTGTAAACATTTTTTTTTTTTTTTTTTTGTCATTATTCAATCACTTGGGACAAAAAAATAAAATATTCAATGGGCTCAACATGCCTCTTAGCAATTTCCTTAGGGTGTCTACTTTCCAAAATGGGGTCATTTGGGGGGGTTTTGTACTTCCCTGCCATTTTAGCACCTCAGGAAATGAGATAGGCAGTCGTAAACTAAAAGCTGCGTAAATTCTAGAAAATGTACCCTAGTTTGTAGACGCTATAACTTTTGCGCAAACCAATAAATATACGCTTATTGACATTTTTTTACCAAAGACATGTGGCTGAATACATTTTGGCTTAAAAGTATGACTAAAATTGAGTTTATTGGATTTTTCTTATAACAAAAAGTAGAAAATATCATTTTTTTTCAAAATTTTCAGTCTTTTTCCGTTCATAGCGCAAAAAATAAAAATCGCAGAGGCAATCAAATACCATCAAAAGAAAGCTCTATTTGTGGGAAGAAAAGGACGCAAATTTCGTTTGGGTACAACATTGCATGACCGTGTAATTACCAGTTAAACCAGTGCAGTGCGAAATTGTAAAAAGTCCTCTGGTCTTTAGGCTGCATAATGGTCCGGTCTGAAAGTGGTTAAGCAACACTGGACTCCTTCATTCAATTGCAGGGTTAATTAGCACACACAACAATAGGTGAAATACTACTTAGGCATCTGCGTCAAGCTACACCAGCCTCATCTACATTACACAAGACAACAGACAGACAGGCTGGCTGGAGTTGACGACATTAGCATCTGACAGTGTGTGTCCAACAGCATGGGACAACACACAATATATTCATATATACAGCATATAAATATCCACAGTCTTTGTCTTGGGGGGCCAGCATGGACCTAAATCCAAGTAAAACCAGCTCAGTGGTCCCCAGGCATACAGTTCACAAAGAGCACCGTTCCCCCAAATGCCAGGGCCCGTAATCACAAGGCAATAGGCTCGCATTCAGTCCCCTCCAACAGCCTCTTATCAGGGAAATTAGTAGACCAGACTGTGTGGACTGCACAGAGGAAACCCAAACACATATAAGTGAAATAATAAGTGTTTATTAAAATAAATGACAAGGAGTGAAAACAAATAGTGTACTACAACCACAAACTACAAACAAACAATATGTACAATAAATGGGCAATACCAGAATCATAGACGATTAGCCAAGCCAGGGTCATACACGGGAGATCAGCAGATGAACAAGGGCAGGATGGGAGAGGGAACTAAGGATGGGAGAGGCAACAAAGGAGCAGGAACTCAGGAACAACGGATCAGGAAGGGAAGGGTACAGGTTACAGGTCTCAGGATACAGGTCACAGGTCACAGGTCTCAGGTCTCGGGTCTCGGGTTCAGGGCACAAGGAAGAAAGATACCAAGGCCAGTGTGTGAGGGCTGGCCGGGTATTTATAATCTGCCAGTGATTGGCCTCATGTGACAGCTGATCGGAGAAAGGGCTGTCTGCTCCACACTGCCAGGATCCATCCGCTGGTGGACGCCAGTACTGCGGCCCAAAGATGATATCCCAGCAGGGAAGGCCTCTCCTGACAGTTATAAACTGCCAGGAGACACCTGCTGGTGGACCACAGTACTGCACGCCAAATGATGGTTCTTACCAGCGGACGGATCCATTCCTGACAGTACCCCCCCCGCAAAGGAGCGGCCTCTGGACGCTCCAACTAGCTGCTGCTGGGACAAGTCCATGGCATTGAGGTAGGCAGCGGGCACTTTAGGCTGGGCAGCAGGCACGGGCACATCAAGCTGGGCAGCAGGAACAGGCACATCAAGCTGGGCAGCAGGCACGGGCACTTTAGGCTGGGTAGCAGGAACTGGGACGTCAAGCTGGGTAGCAGGAACTGGGACGTCAAGCTGGGTAGCAGGAACTGGGACGTCAAGCTGGGTAGCAGGAACTGGGACGTCAAGCTGGGTAGCAGGAACTGGGACGTCAAGCTGGTAGCAGGAACTGGGACGTCAAGCTGGGTAGCAGGAACTGGGACGTCAAGCTGGGTAGCAGGAACTGGGACGTCAAGCTGGGTAGCAGGAACTGGGACGTCAAGCTGGGTAGCAGGAACTGGGACGTCAAGCTGGGTAGCAGGAACTGGGACGTCAAGCTGGGTAGCAGGAACTGGGACGTCAAGCTGGGTAGCAGGAACTGGGACGTCAAGCTGGGTAGCAGGAACTGGGACGTCAAGCTGGGTAGCAGGAACTGGGACGTCAAGCTGGGTAGCCGGAACTGGGACGTCAAGCTGGGTAGCCGGAACTGGGACGTCAAGCTGGGTAGCAGGAACTGGGACGTCAAGCTGGGTAGCAGGAACTGGACGTCAAGCTGGGTAGCAGGAACTGGGACGTCAAGCTGGGTAGCAGGAACTGGGACGTCAGGCTGGGTAGCAGGAACTGGGACGTCAGGCTGGGTAGAAGGAACTGGGACGTCAGGCTGGGTAGCAGGAACTGGGACGTCAGGCTGGGTAGCAGGAACTGGGACGTCAGGCTGGGTAGCAGGAACTGGGGTGGCGGCAGGTTGGGTTACTGGCAGGATAGTGTGGGTCGGAAAGAACTTCCGTTTCTTTTTTGGCTTAGCCACTGCAGCTTTGTACGTGGGTGCAGGGCTGTAAGAAAAGAAAGTTTCCGGGCAAAATGAAGACCAAGGAACAGTGGCTGGAGGAGGAATTGGTGGGACTGTTACAGGTGGAGGAGAAGAGGCAGGTGGGCTGAAGGCAGGATAGGTTCTACACTTGGCGACTGGATAATAGTATTTGGTAGGAGGTAGAGAAAACTGGGCTGTAGCTGAGGTTGTCATAGGCAATGGGGAGATAGATCCTTGAGAAGGCAGGTGATTAATGACAGGGCTGGGATGTTGTGGCTTAGCTAAATACAAGAGGTCTGACCATGCTAGAAGCACAGGTTGGACAAATGCTGGTTCATACCAGAGATTCAACTTGGCCATAATTGAAGGGGGGAGAGAAATCATCATTTCCTTCTGGAGAACATGACAGGGCTGGCTTAGCACATAATTTTAATTAGGTGCTGAACATCCTCAAACAACATATAGCCTTCATCCACCAGGGAATGAGCTGATCGGATGGTTTCCATCAGCTGATCACTAGTCCATCCTTTTAAAATCTGACAACAAGATTCACCATCCTCTTCTGCCAGCAGAGAATAATAAAGGATTTCATTGTAATCCATATTGGCAGACTAACAAACCAAGATGGTTCCTCAATGCAGCCACGTCTGGTCAGGGAGGGCCTTGGTATACTATCAGGGAAATTAGTAGACCAGACTGTGTGGACTGCACAGAGGAAACCCAAACACATATAAGTGAAATAATAAGTGTTTATTAAAATAAATGACAAGGAGTGAAAACAAATAGTGTACTACAACCACAAACTACAAACAAACAATATGTACAATAAATGGGCAATACCAGAATCATAGACGATTAGCCAAGCCAGGGTCATACACGGGAGATCAGCAGATGAACAAGGGCAGGATGGGAGAGGGAACTAAGGATGGGAGAGGCAACAAAGGAGCAGGAACTCAGGAACAACGGATCAGGAAGGGAAGGGTACAGGTTACAGGTCTCAGGATACAGGTCACAGGTCTCGGGTCTCGGGTCTCGGGTCTCGGGTCTCGGGTCTCGGGTCTCGGGTCTCGGGTTCAGGGCACAAGGAAGAAAGATACCAAGGCCAGTGTGTGAGGGCTGGCCGGGTATTTATAATCTGCCAGTGATTGGCCTCATGTGACAGCTGATCGGAGAAAGGGCTGTCTGCTCCACACTGCCAGGATCCATCCGCTGGTGGACGCCAGTACTGCGGCCCAAAGATGATATCCCAGCAGGGAAGGCCTCTCCTGACAGTTATAAACTGCCAGGAGACACCTGCTGGTGGACCACAGTACTGCACGCCAAATGATGGTTCTTACCAGCGGACGGATCCATTCCTGACACCTCTGTCCCGGCTAGGTCTGTCACAGGTACAACCCACCTAAGAGCTATGTCTCAAGTGGGCAGCGAGGACCTCACTGCCCCTGTCACCTTCCCCAGCGTCAGTAAGCGACAGCGGGCAGTCCCTCAGGGGATGGACCATCACCAGGCTGACGGCAGAACTAAGCTCCTGTTCCCTCCTTCAGCCACAGCTGGGCCCAGCACCCAACAGGCTTCCCTCCAGTCAATATCCGCGGCTATAGCTCAACACCACACCATGGTGTCATCCTTGGCGAACACAGTCACGGAGGTCCAAGCCAGAGTGACTCTCCTTGAAGCTCACCCGGCTCCGGCTGTCCCTGACCCAGCCACAGTCCATATTCTGGCGCCGGTCACCACAGGTACCACAGGGACAAGTCCCATTGTCTGCCCAGCACACCTAGTTCCAGCCAGCATAAAGAAGGACATCCTGGATGGCAAAGATATCAACCTTGCCTCCCTGCTCATATCGGTCCACGACCTGGCCGAAAACAAGGCCTATACCTGGGGAGATATCTCGGTGGTCCTCAAAGCCAAGGACCCTAGGCTTAACCGGAAATTGTCCGTCCCAGAGTTCGCGTCAGCCTTTGGGATGCTCAGAGACGTCATATGTTCAGCTTCCCCCAGCAGGAGGGAAGAGCTGGACTTGTATCTCCACACAATGTGGTAGACCTGGGCTACAAGTACGGCGGGTTCTCCTTCTACGATTACCACCGTTAATTTTCCGCAAAAGCAGCTGTCAGGATGGCGCAATTCCAGTTACCCATGGACTGGAGCCTAATGGACACGGAGTTGTTCTGCCATCATTTTGCCGGTCTGCGCTCACCACTATGCGCAGTCTGCCAATCCTCGACGCACACCGCCACCTGGTGCGCCAATGTAGCAGTCAGCCGCTCGGTCGAGTTTCCCTCTACCTCGGGTACAGTCCAAGGCCCGCCAGCCCTGACATAGAAGCCCCTGGTAGACAAGTTCGGACACCCCGTTAGGACCATGGGAGGAGCGGCCATCTGTAATAACTATAACTACGGCTTATGCAAATTCAGCCAATGCCGCCTGCTCCACGTGTGCGTCATATGCCACCGGGCGCACCCGAAGAATTTGTGCGAAGTCAAACAAAAGAACCTGTGACTAAGCCGCATAAACGTCCTGTGGTCCGGATTCTATCTCGACTCACACCCCACCCCCTCACTAGCCATGTTCCTTATACAAGGATTTACGTTGGGCTTCCACACCGGCCTTGTCTCCCTGCCCCACACAACCTACGAGTGTAGGAATCTCAAATCAGCGGCCGCTGACAAGCAGGCCATAGATGAACTACTCCTAGCCGAGCTAGAGCGAGGTTTCATCATAGGTCCCTTCACGCAGCCCCCCTTTAACATCTGGAGAGTCAGCCCTATTGGGCTTGTCAAGGGCAAGTTCTCGAATAAAGTCCGTTTGGTGTACGACCTGTCTGCGCCTCATTCTTGCCACATTTCCAGCCTTAATTCCCTAATTCCCTCCGAGGAGTTCTCCTTAAAGTATGCCTCTGTGGACATGGCAATCCAAACCATCCTCAAAGCAGGCACAGGCGCCTGGCTGTCCAAAGCCGACATCTCAGATGCCTTCAAACTTCTGCCTATTCACCCATCCCTCTGGTGTTGGCACGGTATCAAATGGAGAGACAGGTACTATTTCGCTACCAAGCTTACGTTTGGCTCTAAAAGTAGCCCCTGGCTCTTCAATACTTTTGCTCAATCCCTGACCTGGATTCTCCTACACAAGGCCCAGTGCCGGGAAGTCATCCATTACCTGGATGACTTCTTACTAATGGAGCAGCCCGATGTGTCACCAGTAGACCTCGACAAGTTGAGAGTCGTCTTCAAAAACGTCAATGTCCCCATTGCCGAACACAAGGTCGACGGGCCTACACACTCCATCACCTTCCTTGGAGTTGTCTTGGACACTTGCTCCATGCAGGCCAGTCTTCCCCTCAACAAGTTAACCCGCATTAGATCAGTTCTTCTAGAATTTACCCGCACAAGAGGGTGTACAAGGAGACAGCTCCAGTCACTGCTAGGCATGCTCAATTTTGCCATGCGGATCATTCCTCAAGGTCGTTCCTTCGTCTCACGGCTGTTAGTCTGTCACAGGCACACGACCCTGACCAGATTCTCAGCCTGGACGCCGCGGCCGTAGCAGACTTAGCGATGTGGGAAGAGTTCCTTTCCTCATGGAACAGAATATCCATGTTCATACCAACTATCTCGCCCCTCTCACCACAGGTGGTGACAGATGCTGCAGCCTCCACGGGCTTCGCCACCATTTTTGGCCACCATTGGTTAGCTGGCCCTTGGCCTCCACAGATTCTGTCAATCCCTGGGTTCAGCTGGACTTCCTCCCTCTTCGAACTCTACCCAATCGTGGCAGCCCCCAAACTTTGGGGTCGCAACTGGACCGGACAGACGGTAAACTTCACGATGAACAACCAGGCTACGCAGACATCATTAACAAAGGCAGGTCCAAGGCGCTTTCGGTGATGTCCTTCTTACGCAGGCTGGTCCAGCTGTCGCTACGGCACCAATTCAACATTCATTGCTCATTCATCCCAGGTAAATACAACTTGGCAGCGGACGCGCTGTCACAATTTAACTTCATCTCCTTCTTCCGGCAGGTTCCAGAAGCCGACCGGGTGTCGGCCCCTATCCCCGCTTGGTCTCAGCTGACCCTGGACTAGAACAACATCTACGTGGAGCCACCCAGCTCATCAACCAGCCCCTGTCATACAATACACTCAAGGCCTACCGCGCAGCTTGGGACATGTTCAAAAAATTCCTAGCTACCTGCGCTGTATCAACACCAACAGACACCAGGCACATTCTGGCCTTTGTCTCACATTGCCACACTCAGTTAAACCTATCCTACAACACTATCCGGCTGTACCTAGCCGGCGTACAGCACTTTCTGGCACTCCAAGATCCCACAAAGCCATCTGTCTTCTCGTCCCACGCCGTTCGAGCCGTCCAAAAACAGCAGCCGGCAAGCAAAACCAGACGTCGTCCCATTTCGAGTGCCATCTTCCGCGAGATGTCCACCATACTCGCCGGTTCCCCTTTTGGTGTCCTCCACAGCCTGGTAATACTAGCTGCCATCTACCTGGCCTACTACGGGTTCCTACGACCCAGCGAGTTCACCTATAACAGCTCAACCAGTCAAACCCTATGCAGACGTCACTTAGTTCGCCATCAAGACCACTTCGTGCTCCACCTCACAGTATCCAAGACCCAGCAAGCAGGCCCGGGGTAGACATCCATCTCTACAGAACTGGCAATTTCTGGTGTCACTCCTGCCAGAACAAAGGGACACTGATCCCCTTCTACCTTTTTCAGTCAAACCCCTAAGTTCATGAGACATGTAAGGATTCTCCTCCGCAACCTACGCCTCAACCCCAGCGAATACTCCGGTCACTCTTTCCGCATTGGGGCCGCCTCAACCGCCTCACGGCATGGGGTCCCAGACCACGTCATCCAAAGACTCGGCAGATGGAAGTCAGCCTGCTTCACCCGGTATACCCCTGATCCACAGGTGGAAATGTCACGGGCGTTCGCCCCACTCACGCAGTGAATGGTTCCGAAAATTAATAAACAACTCTTCAAACCCTACCTAAGTTTTTGCCCCCTTATTTTGGCATACCGTCCATTAGACCAAGGCACACTTCAGGTCCTCTTTTCATGTTGTAGATCTTATGGTAAGTTATCCTTGTTCAGACACGTATCGGCCATATGGCTTCAACCATAAGTTAGAAGGCCAGTATGGTGGCCTGAATTTATGGGAGGAGCCCGGGGAGTATTTAACCAGCCCACTCGCCTGTGGTCTTTGTCGGTTTCCTGTGCGCGATACCCACCCTCCCATTCCCCCTTTTAAGGGCATTCCTCATAACATTGCCTTCATCAACATTCATTTCTAATCTTGGGTATGCCCCCTTATTTTGGCATACCGTCCATTAGACCAAGGTACACTTCAGGTCCCCATTTCATGTTGTAAATCTTATGGTAAGTTATCCTTGTTCAGACACGTATCGGCCATAGGGCTTCAACCATAAATATATATTGATATATACACACATATACATACACACATATAAACAAACACACACACACACATACACATATATATACACACACATGGCAACTAAAGTGAGTACACCCCTAAGTAAAAATGTCCAAATTGAGCCCAAAGTGTCATTATTTTGTGTGGCCACCATTATTTTCCCAGCACTGCCTTAACCCTTTTGGGCATGGAGTTCACTAGAGCTTCACAGGTTGCCACTGGAATCCTCTTCCACTCCTCCATGATAACATCACGGCGCTGGTGGATGTTAGAGACCCTGCGCTCCTCCACCTTCCGTTTGAGGATGGCCCACAGATGCTCAATAGGGTTTAGGTCTGGAGACATGCTTGGCCAGTTCTTCACCTTTACCCTCAGCTTCTTTAGCAAGGCAGAGGTCATCTTGTAGGTGTGTTTGGGGTCGTTATGTTAGAATACTGCCCTGCGGCCCAATCTCCGAAGGGAGGGGGATCATGCTCTGCTTCAGTATGTCACAGTCCCCAGTGCTGGCAGCACTCATGCAGCCCCAGACCATGACACTCCCACCACCATGCTTGACTGTAGGCAAGACACACTTGTTTTTGAACTCCTCACCTGGTTGCTGTCATACACGCTTGACACCATCTGAACCAGATAAGTTTATCTCGGTCTCATCAGACCACAGGACATTGTTCCAGTAATCCATGTCCTTAGTCTGCTTGTCTTCAGCAAACAGATTAAGGGCTTTCTTGTGCATCATCTTTAGAAGAGGCTTCTTTCTGGGATGACAGCCATGCAGACCAATTTGATGCAGTGTGCAGCGTAGTGTCTGAGCATTGACAGGCTATCCCCTCACCCTTCAACCTCTGTAGAAATGCTGGCAGCACTCATATGTCTATTTCCCAAAGACAACCTCTGGATATGACGCTGAGCATGTGCACTCAACTTCTTTGGTCGACCATGGAGAGGCCTGTTCTGAGTGGAACCTGTCCTGTCAAATTGCCGTATGGTCTTGGCCACTGTGCTGCAGCTCCGTTTATGGGTCTTGGCAATCTTCTTATAGACTAGGCCATCTTTATGTAGAGCAACAATTCTTTTTTTAGATCCTCAGAGAGTTCTTTGCCATGAGGTGCCATGTTGAACTTCCAGTGACCAGTATGAGAGAGTGAGAGCGATAACACCAAATTTAACACACCTCTTCCCCATTCACACCACAAGTCACATGACACCGGGGAGGGAAAATTACTAGTTGGGCCCAATTTGGACATTTTCACTTAGGGGTGTACTCACTTTTGTTGGCAGTGGTTTAGACATTAATGACTATGTGTTGAGTTATTTTGAGGGGACAGCAAATTGACACTGTTATACAGTGATGATGCTGGTTCAGTCCATCCAGTCCTGAGATTTACACAGCTCCGTCATATAGCACACTGCGCTTATTACTCAGGCAGGGGGCCACCACCTTATAGGCTCATTCACACAGGCAGTAGGGGATACGGCCGCCTCCTATTATATATATATATATATATATATATATATATATTTCTATTATTATAATCTATGGCAGAGGTCTGAAACCTTATAGAGATGGAGATCTACCTGAAGAACACGGGAGAAATCAGAGATCACGGAGCACAGGGTCCCGCAGGATCGCGCATTGTCCCACAGGCTTGTGTGGTGTCCCACAGAGTAGCACAGGGTCTCACAGTGTCGCACAGCGTAGCACAGGGTTGCACAGGGCTGCACAGTGTAGCACAGGGTCGCCTCCTCACACCTGTCAGGGCACACTTGGATTGCTTTTCAGAGGAGCTGCAGTGCCTGCTACACTTGTGTATGAGCCCTTAGCTACACTGGGCAGCGGCACCCTTAGGGCTCACTCACAGGTAAAGTTGGTGGGTGGTAAAACAGCAGGATATAATAGAAGTGTATGGCTAAGCACAGGAAAGCTGCAGGTACATTGGACCCGTGGGGTGTGTTATCCGAAGCACATCAGTGTAAAGCCACCTAGTACTATTATACCTGCTGCTGCCACTACTCTCTTCTCTCCTGCTACTGCCACTACTCTGGAGACTGCTAGCCGGGATAAGGTGGTAGGTGGGGGGGGGGGGGTGTAGGTGGGATCATTCCACATGGGGGAGGAGCCGGCACTACGGGGGAGGGATCGGATGTGGCTTCTCCTCCTCCCCCTACTGTACCTCCCACTTTACATGTAGTCCCTCTGCACTGCACTCTGTGTGATGCTCTGGGATGGCAGCTCAGCAAGCCCAGACTCCCATCTACTAATCACCTGACCCCCATCTACCAATCACCTTTCCGAGATCTACCAATCACTTGTCCGCCATCTACCAATCACCTGACCGCTATCTACCAATCACCTCTCTAACAATTTTATACGTATGAATATGCATAAGGTCTAATGCCGCGTACACACGGTCGGAATTTCCAATGGAAACAGTCCGATGGGAGCTTTTCATCGGATTTTCCGACCGTGTGTATGCCCATCGGTCTTTTTCTGTCGGAATTTCCAACGGACTTTGGATTGAGAACCTGTTCTTAATTTTTTCAACGGAAAACCTTTCTATCGGATTTTCCGATTGTGTGTATGCAATTCCGACACGCAAAATTCCGACGCATGCTCGGAAACTATTCGACGCATGCTCAGAAGCATTAAACTTCCCTTTTATAGTGCAGTCGAACGTGTTGTATGCCGAGGTGTTATTGACCGTCGGAATTTGGTGTGACCGTGTGTAGGCAAGACAGTTTGAGCGAAATTCAGAGCTTTTTCCGATGAGAATTCCGACCGTGTGTACGCGGTATAAGCGTGTTTTAGGCTGTAATCCAGTGTTGCCAACCGCCCGTATTTTTACGGGCAGTCTTTAGAAACAGGGCACTTTTTCCCCTACCTGTAAATGTCCGTAGCACGGAAAAAGTGCCAGTAAAAATGGCTGTGACCAGCTCAGCTCGGAACTACACATGCGCAATTCCCGGAGATGCCAGAGAGCCAGCTGCATGAGATGATCCGATCTGCACCTCTGATAATTGCTCCGCACACCACCGCCTCTCAGCCAATCAGCATTTAGAGCTATACTGTAACCCGCCCCCCCTCCTGCAGCCCGCCACATTTGACAAGAAGATGCAGGCAGCCGAAAGTGTGGTTGTACTGTATTGAGGCGGGCGGAAGCCTGCTCTGTTCCCTGTGCTTTACATTACCATCACCCCCGCTTGTTCTCCTGGCCACACTGTGACAGAGGAGAGGCACAGCTGTGGGCTGCATGTTCTAGAGAGCCTGCTTCTCCCTCTGTCAGGACCGGAGTGGCTGTGAGTCTGTGACAGGGAGTAAGGCAGAGTTGTCTCTCTGTGATGTCCCCCCTCCCCTTCTCTGGTCAGCAGCACGAGCACGGAGATCAAAATACACAGACAGGGCTGTGTGCATTCTTCCTCACCCTTCTTATGTCTGCAGCGGGGGTGGGGATTATTAAAGCAGTGGCAGGACTAAGCAGCTTGCAGAGGGGGACACTGAGTTGCAGGCAATCATTGTGCAGTAACCTCTAGCAGCCGAATGGTGGGCAGTAATGTATAGTAACCTCTAGCTACCCAATGGTGGGCAGTAATGTATAGTAACCTCTAGCAACCGAATGGTGGGCAGTAATGTATAGTAACCTCTAGCAACCAATCAATGAGCGGCACTCTGTGAGCAGTAACCTCTAGCAACCAAATGGTGAGCCGTAATGTGAAGTAACCCCCAGAGCACGTCTTGGCGCACAGATCTGTGCACCAGAACCAATAGCATGATATACAGAAGCCGGTTTGGGGTGCACACCTTGAACGTGTGCTGCTCGCCTGAAACTAGCCTGCCCAGCATCTATATAATTTATTGGGGGAGGGGGGGGGACACCACTGCCAGTAAGTGCTAGCAATACTTTGTGATCTTGTCACATAACTGTGTGTGAAGTTGAATCAGGTAAACAGACATGAAGCACCGGGAATGGGAAGCAGTAAGCAGCAGTCTCTTTATCATGTTTGCTGGGCAGGCTGAGGCTCTCTCTGTGGGGGTACGGCAGTCTGTCTGTCTCTCTGGCTGTGCAAGGTAATATGGGAGCAGTCTCTCTCTGTGGGTTGATGTGGGAGCTGTCTCTATGTCTCTCTTTGGGGACAGAAATTAAGGGGAAATCTCTCCCATTTGACATAGGTGACAAAATACTGATGGGTTACAATAATCCTCCTTTACTATACTGAAAATAAGAAATATGTTTTTTGATTTAATATCTACCTTAAATCACATTGCTAATTGCACATGTTACTTGTTTGTTACCTAAATAAATTCACACGTAAAACTGTAATTTTGTTAACTTTTGGAAATGCCAGTAAAAACTTTATTGTATCAGTAAGTTGTGGGTGTCGTGCCAGTAAATTTCAATCTGGTAGGTTGGCAACACTGCTGTAATCTAGGTGTGACCGTATAATTAGTCCAATCAATGTCCAAATCTTCTTAGTAGCAAGGGAACAGTTAGGGTGGGTTCACACCTATGCGAATTGGATGCGGGTTACACCGCAACCAATTCTCAGAACATTTGAAAATCTATTACTTTCAATCAGTCTGGTTCATATATGTGCGTTTATTCGCACTCCGCATTGTCCAAAAAAGTGTGTGTTTTCTAGGCAGTGCGGTGCTATTCTTCTATGGGAACGCATCTGATTCGCAGATGCGTTCCGTTGTGAACAGGCTTTCTCTCCCCCTCCTCACTACACCTCCCCCTCTCCCTGCTCAGCTAATCCGCAGCTACAATGGAGAGGAAGCACTGAACAACTGCTTTTTCTCTTCACACAGAGCTGGAATTCGCATTGGACTGGTGTGAATCCAGCCCTAAATGGGTTTATACATCATGTGACTGGCAAAAAAAAAGATTTCAGCAGTATTTGGTCAGTTCAGACTGGTTTTCAGCCTTTGAGCTCTTATCAGTAGTTTGTGTCGTCACATATCAAACAGTTTCGTTTTCTCAGGAATAGAAACAAAAAAAAAACAGCCAAAAAAAACAAAAACAAAAAAAAGTGCATTACAAAGTGATAGTCTCTATTTATATATATATATATATATATATATATATATATATATATCATCCGGCGCTCAAGGGTTCCCCTTACGCGGTTCGAAGTACGCAGTCTTTGAATCGTTCAAACATGGCTTCGCTCACGGGTGCCGTTCGCACTCACACGCAGCGTTCATGTCATGTCAAGTCGGTCAAATCAGTTTAAGGGTTCCCCTTACGCGGTCGAAGTACGCAGTCTTTGAATCGTTCAAACATGGCTCGCTCACGGGTGCCGTTCGCACTCACACGCAGCGTTCATGTCATGTCAAGTCGGTCAAATCAGTTATACCAGCAAGCATGCCGAATCGCTGTTTGCATTCCGAATCGCTGTTGGCATGTTAATTGCACGAATCACTTCGACCGTGTCGAAACATTTCATTGTATTAGCATGGCAATCATTTTGTCATTTCAACATGGCTAACGTATCGGGCCATTCGGTCATGCTAAGTCATTTCGCATCGTTTAAGCAGGGCGTTCATGCCATCATTTCAATCCTGGCCGCACTCAGATTCGAGTCATGTCGCATTTCATGCACTGGTTTGTCTCGGGGTACCCAGGTTACGGCCGCATTACCATACATGCTTCAGAGATTGGCCACCGCTCGTACGGATGCAGGCTCGAGTCTAGTCTTTGTCATGGTTTCGGTCATTGGCCACGTACCGGTCTGAATCCGGTCGCATCCGGGATGCATCGATGCGCACCGGTTCGCCTAGCCGCTCGGCCTCCTTTCTATACATGCTCCAGAGACAGATCCCGTTACAAGTTGCTCAGTCTGTTGAAGTCTAGTCTTTGTCATGGTTTCATTTCGGTCACTATACCTCTGGGTGGGTCCGGTCGCATCCACAGATGCTCCGACCGGGTCAATCCAGACGCCCAGCTGCCCGGCCTCATTTCGATACATGCGCCAAGGGCGGAATCGCATCACAGGTTGCGTTCATTCTTGATTCTTGTCCTTGTCATGGTATGTCATTTCTGTCTCACCTTACCACGCCCCGGCATGAATACAGTCACTTCCCCGCACTAATTCATGTCGGCGTGCCCTAGGCCGGCCTCATTTCAATACATGCGCCAGGGACGGAATCGCATTGCAGGTTTTCGGTCAATTTTTTGATTCTTGTCCTTGTCATGGTATATCATTTCTGTGTCACCTTACCACGCCCCGGCGTTAATTTAGTCACTTCCCCATACGAATTTGCGGCGGCGTGCCCTAGGTCGGCCTCATTTCAGTACATGCTCCAAAAAAAAAAAAAAGGTTCAGTCACTAGACAGTGGCATGATGATCGAGGTCACTGTCATACGAGTGCTAGCGTTTCACCTCATGCAGTAGCACTTTGAGTCGGACCCGGTGGCATCTAGTATGTGACAGTTCGGCCCCAGCGTACCCAGGCAGTTGGCCTCATTTCACGGTTGTCTCATTTCTGTACGTGCTCCAGAGTCCGGCTCACAGTCACTCCCATACGTTACGACCGGGCCTGGCCTCTGTCATGGGAAGTTCATTTCAGTTAAGGCAACATGTCATTTCATTTATTCGTGTTGTTTTCTGTCATTTAATTCCACAGCTGTCACGCCAGTCGACTTAAGTCACTATCGCCTGTTGTGATCGCCAACATTTGGGTACCGTCGCTCAAGACGGCAGCAGTTTCAGGCTCTTAAATAGGTACTTTCTCTCACACACTCTCAGGTCAGTCGGATTCAGTAGGTCCACCTGCACCATCTCGATCAGGGTTCCAGCAGGCTGGCACCTGCATTTTCACGTCAGGTACGTATACCATAGGTTACACGTCCAAACTCATTTCTTGTCACCTCTTTATAGGCCCAGCCTGCAGACACGTGACCAGTCAACTGAGCAACGGGTCTTGGCAGCCGCCATGTCGTCAGTCGGCAGCGATGACCTCACCACCCCGCTATCTCCGGCGTCAGCCTCCGAGGCTGGCAGTGCCCAGTCCCTCAGGGCATGGACAATTCCCAGGCTGTCCGCCGAGCTGAGGCGCAGAGGGATACCCTTCTCGTCCGCGGCCAGGAAGGCGGAGCTATTCAGGCTCCTCTTCCCACCACCGGCCGCAGCAGGCTCCAGCAGCCAGCAGGCGTCCCAGGAATATATTTGAACCGCCGTCGCTCAGCTACACGCCCTCGTATCTTCCCTGTCTTCCTCGATCATTGAGGTCCAGGACAGGGTGACACGCCTGGAGACCAGCCCGGCCGCCACGGTTCCGGACCCTGCCGTGGTCCCAGCCATCAATGCACCGGCCGCAGGTAGCGATCTTGCCACAACTACCATTCATCCTTCCCACCTGGTGCCACCCAGCGTAAGGAAGGACATTTTAGAGGGCAGAGACGTTAACCTGGCCTCACTCATGATCTCGGTCCATGATTTGGCTGAGAACAAGGCGTACACCTGGGGGGACGTCTCGGTGGTTTTGAAGGCTAAGGATCCGAGGCTGAACAGAAAGCTCACGGTGCCTGAGTTCACGCTCGCTTTCGGTATGTTCAGGGACGTGCTGTGCTCAGCCTCCCCTGGCAGGCGAGAGGAACTGAACCTCTACCTCCATCTAATCGTAGACCTGGGCCACAAATACGGTGGTTCAGCGTTCTACGATTATCATCGGTTCTTCTCGGCCAAAGCTGCGGCCAGGTTCTTGCAGTTCCATTTGACAACGGACTGGAGTGTAGTGGACACCGAGTTGTTCTGCCGCCACTTTGCGGGTCTACGGTCCCCACTATGTGCTGTCTGTCAGTCAGCGTCCCACACCGCGGTCTGGTGTGCCAACAGAGTCTCTGTCCACCCGACAGCTAGCACGGCCTCTACCAGCACGAGTCAGGCTCAGCAGGCCCCGGCGCAAGGGCAGAAGGTGGACAAATTGGGACGTCCGGTGCGGATGGTTGGGGGAGCCGCCATTTGCAACAACTTCAACTATGGCTCCTGCAATTTCAGCCAGTGCTGGCTGTTGCACGTCTGCAACCTATGCCAGAGGGCGCACCCCAGGGTCCTGTGTGAGGTCAAACAGAAGAAACCGTGACTAAGCCGGGTCAATGTCCTTTGGCTTGATGTTTACCTGACCTCACACCCCACTCCGTCACTCGCCAGCTACCTTGTCCGAGGTTTCACCGATGGGTTTCATACCGGGCTCATCACCCTGCCCCACGCCACCCATGAATGTCGGAACTTGCGGTCAGCAGCAACGGATGAGCCAGCTATCGACGTCCTTCTCCAGACGGAGTTGGATCGGGACTTTATGATAGGCCCGTTCAGTCAGTCCCCCTTTAGTATCTGGAGGGTCAGCCCTATCGGGCTTGTACAGGGAGAATTTTCAAATAAAAAACGTCTGGTGTATGATCTGTCAGCGCCTCATTCTTCCGTCGTTCCCAGTCTCAACTCGCTCATTCCCTCTGAGGAGTTCTCACTGAAGTACGCTTCGGTAGATATGGCTATAAAGGCCATACTCAGGGCTGGGGTGGGGGCTTGACTCTCGAAGGCGGACATATCTGACGCCTTCAAGCTGCTGCCTATACATCCCTCCCTGTGATGCTGGCACGGCATCAAGTGGAGGGAGCGATATTATTTCGCAACCAAGTTGACCTTCGGGTCTAAGAGTAGTCCTTGGTTGTTTGATAAGTTCGCGGAGACCCTGGCGTGGATCCTTCTCCACGAGGCACAGTGCCACGAGGTCATCCACTATTTGGATGACTTCCTTTTGATAGAACCACCCGGGGCTCCCCCAGGGGACCTTGGAATGTTGAGGACTGTTTTCAACAATCTGAACGTCCCCATAGCGGAACACAAGGTTGACGGCCCGGCGCACAAGATCACGTTCTTGGGCGTCGACCTTGACACTCTAGCCATGCAGGCCAGCCTTCCCGCAGATAAGTTGGACCGTATCAGGACGGTTCTACAAGAGTTCACCCGGGTGGGGGGATGTACTCAGAAGCAACTTCAGTCTCTCCTCGGGATGTTGAATTTTGCTATGAGGATCATCCCCCAGGGCCGCTCCTTTGTGTCCCGGCTGCTGGTCTTCCTGTCCTACACTCAGGACCCAGACCAGGTCATCAGGCTGGATACGGCAGCCAGGGCAGATCTGGCCATGTGGGAAGACTTTCTCAGTAATTGGAACGGTGTGTCCCTGTTCATCCCAGTAGTGTCCTCGCTGTCACCTCAGGTGGTGACAGATGCGGCGGCATCCACAGGATGTGCCGCCATTTTTGGCCATTTGTGGTTCGCCGCCCCCTGGCCTCCATAGGCACTAGCCACAACGGGCTTCACTACCACGTCAGCCCTCTTTGAGCTGTACCCCATCGTACCTCACCTATGGGGTCACCGTTGGTCTAGACAGACTGTAGCTTTTACGACAGACAATCAAGCCACAGCCGAGATCATCAGCAAGGGCAGGTCTAAATCCAGGCCCGTCATGTCCTTCCTTCGCAGACTGGTCCAGCTATCCCTACAACATCAGTTTAATGTTTACTGCTCATTTGTTCCAGGGAAGTTCAACTCAGCAGCGGACGCACTCTACCGTTTTAACTTTATTTCTTTCTTTAAACAGATGCCGGGAGCCTACCATCTCTCGGCCACTATCCCGGATTGGTCACAACTGACCTTGGACTAGCCCCACATTTACGGTCAGCTACTAACATCATCAACTCTTCGTTTGCCCGCAACACCCGTCGAGCCTACCGGACGGCCTGGAGGGCATTTAATAAGTTCCTGCCCCAATGCCCCCGTGAACCTTCCAGCGCCAAGCAGGTTCTGGCGTTTATCGCTTATTGCCATTCTCACCTGGCACTGTCACACAGCACGATACGCCAGTACGTGGCCAGGGTGCAGCACTACTTGTCTCTTCAAGACCCCGCGAGGCCTTCGGTGTTCTCCTGCCACGCAGTAAGGGCTCTACTGCGTGGAGTTCAGAAACACCAGCAGCCAGTCAGCCCTAAGCGGCTGCCGATCACTGGGGAGATCTTTAAGGGGATGTCTGACATCTTGGATAGGTCCCCTTTTGGTCTCCTCCTCAGCACCGTCCTGCAGGCTGCGATACACATGCCGTTTTATGGGTTTCTGCGGCCCAGCGAGTTCACTCGCAGCCACCCAGCTGGTCCAGTCTTGCATAAAAGTAACCTCTGCCCCCACCAGGATCACTATGTTCTTCACTTGGCGATGTCTAAAACTCAGCAGCGAGGTTCCGGAGCAGACTTACACCTGTACAGGACCCACAACAACTGGTGCCCAGTTACCGCGTTAAACCGGTTGATGGCACTACTATCCGACCGCCCAGGTTCCAGTCCGCTTTTACCCTTTCCAGTTAAACCTCTCAACTCGTCACAGTTCGTGGAACATGTCCGGGTCCTTCTCGGCAATCTACAATTGGACCCCAGCCAGTACTCCGGTCATTCATTCCGGATAGGGGCGGCCACGACGGCCTCAAGACAGGGGGTTCCGGACCATGTGATCAAGAAACTAGGTCGGTGGAAGTCGGCCTGCTTCTCTCGCTACATACCTGACCCACAGCTGGAGATGGCTCAGGCCTTTCCCCGACTTACCCAGTGACATTTACCTTTAATAATATATAATTCCCTACCTGAAAGTTTTTTCCCCCTTATTTTGGTGTACCATACGATAGAGGCACGCTTTCAGGTCTATTTCATGTATGGTGGCCTGAAATTATGGGAGGAGCCCGGAGGGTATTTAACCAGCCCACAGGCTGCCGGTCTTTGTCGGGTTTCCTGTGCGAGATATCTGATACGTCAGACATCTAAGGGCCGACTATTTGAGACAATCGTTTGTGAGTTCCTGTTCGTGAGTTCCCGTATTCGTTAGTCCCGTCTTCGTCAGTTGTGTTGCAGTTCTGTGTTCCGTGTCCGTGAGTCGTTATTGTTCGTGTTGTGTCGCACTCGTGTTACCGAGTTGCAGGTTCAGTACAACACATCTGGTTCGGCTGTCACAGGTAGGGCTTCGGCTCCCAATTTTCATTTACATGCACCGCTTTTATGTCACTAAATTGTGATAACTGCACAAACTCACGAATCAGTCACAAACATGTCACGAATCGCAAACATTTCACCCGCACGTGTTTGTTACCAAACAACGGACGTCACCAGGTGTCGCAGATGACTCGTAGTCGCTCGCCCATGAAACTCCGGTCGATGCCGCATCAGGCACTAGTTTCCCAACATTTCACTTGGTCGAATCGCACAATCTTTTTTGAATCGTTTAAAAAACATTGGCGAGTCATTCCGGATCTATCCGAAACACTTTGAATCATTTCTATCATGTCAAATCATTTCGAATCATTTCATTTCATTTTTGTCACGAATTGCGCTCCGATTCGAATCTCGTCGCATCTCCGATGCACTGATTCGCTCCGGTGTGCCCCAGACTGCAGCCTCATTTCAATACATGCTCCAGAGACAGACTCCCCATTGGTTACAGATGCAGGCTTGATTCTAGTCTTTGTCATGGTATCTGGAAAAGATGTATATGTTGCGCTCAGATGATAGTATACGTGTACAATCACTCTTACATATTATTTGCATACATTTTTGTTATGATGAAAATATAAATATATATCAAAAGTAAAATGAAATAAAATCAAACTGTATATAAAATTATATATAAAAGAACAGTAATGATATGAATAGATATGAATAGATATTGTGAAAGTGATCATGTGACTGATAAAATTCAATGAAATTCAAAAAATGGTGAACAGTAAAAATTGTTGATATAGTGAATATATAAACATAAAACCATTAAAAAATGAATCAATAGCGAGTGAGTATTAGGTGGAAAAAGTCACCAAACTATATATATGCATTTATACAGTGTATCTATACAGTGGTATAGTCAAGTGGGTGACACAATATATATAGTCCGGTGGGTAGCACAATACATGTGGATAGCCGTAGATAAAATTGGTATTTCTAGGTGAGGTGATGGTGATCCTGTCTGGTCGGCGTCAGCGCTTATTGAAAAGAGGCTTACCAGAAGTCACAGACTAGATGAGACGTACGCCTCATAAGTCGTGACAAGCTTTGTTGTGGAGGGTTACCAGGTCCCTATTCCACGGATGGATTCCAGGATGTATATGCGTGAAAGGGCAGAAAGGATGCAGTCATCAAAATCTCCAATAACATTCGGTCATATTTTGAGAAAAAGAGAACTCGCATAGTGTGATACCGTAAAAAATACTTTTAATGAGGTAAAAACAGATTAAAAAACACTCACATTTTAGAAGTAATATTTAGGCTCATAGAATCGTGATGGGTATCGGATGGGTATCGGAAGTGCTGCTGCTGTAGTCCACCCGACGCGTTTCGTCCTCTGGGACTTCATCTGGTATCTGTCACATATTACGCTCCGATTCGCCCAGCTGCTCGGCCTCATTTCAGTACATGCACCAGAGACGGATTCACTTGTCGGAAGTAGCCTCAGTTGTTGATTCTAGTCTTTGTCATGGCATCGATTCTGTCACATATCACGTTCCGATTCGAATCCAGTCGCATCCAAAAAAAAAGATGCACCGACCGATTTGATCCGGTGCGCCCAGCTGCTCGGCCTCATTTCAATACATGCGCCAGAGACAGATTCACTTGTCTGTACCAGCCAGTCGTTGATTCTAGTCTTTGTCATGGCATCATTCTGTCATATATTACGATCCGATTCGAATCCAGTCGCATCTGCAAAGATGCACCGACCGATTCGATCGGGTGCGCCCAGCTGCTCGGCCTCATTTCAATACATGCGCCAGAGACAGATTCACTTCGAAGGTTTCGGTCATTTTGATTCTCGTCTTTGTCATGGTATATCATTTCTGTGTCACCTTACCACGTTCCGACACGAATGTAGTCATATGCCCGCACTAATTCGTCTCGGCGTGCCCAGGACTGGCCTCATTTCAGTACATGCTCCAGAGTCCATCGTGCTCAGTCGCAAACAGTGGCATGGCGATACAGGCTCTGTCATGGGAGTTCAATCATTTCACCTCACATATTGCGCTCTGATTCGGATTCCGTGGCATCTACGATGTTACCAATTCGTCCTGGTGTGCCCCAGGTATTGGGCCTCATTTCACCGTTGTCTTATTTCAGTACGTGCTCCAGAGTCCGGTTCGCAGTCACTCGCAATGCGGTATGACCGGGCCAGGCCTCTGTCACGGGAGTTTAATTTTATCAAAGGCAACATCTCATTTCATTTCATTTGTATTGTCGTCTGTCATTTCATCCCATTTCATTTAATTTCATTCAAATCAAGTCACTGACGCCTGTTGTTACCATCAAAAGTTCTGAACCAATGCACAGGACAACAGCAAACAAACTCTCAAACTAGTGTTTTTCTCTCGCATTTTCTTCAGGTCAGTCGGATTCAGTAGGTCCACCTGCACCAACGGTGCTACAGCAGGTTAAAAAAAAAAGAGAAAAGAGAGGGGGGACATGAATTCCCAGCTTAGGTACGTATATAGTAGAGAGCACATACAAGACTTAAATTCATGTCACCCTCTATAGGCCCCAGCCTGCAAAGACACTCAACCCAGAGGACAAGGCAGCAGGCTTCAGAAAGCCACATCATGTCTTCAGCCGGTAGTGGAGACCTTACCGCCCCTCTGTCACCCTCTCCAGTCTCCGAGAGTGGCAGCGTCCAGTCTCTTAGGGGGTGGACTATCCCCAGACTGACAGCAGAGCTGAGGCGTAGAGGGGTACCCTTCCCTACCACGGCCAGGAAGGCTGAGCTGTTCAGGCTCCTCTTTCCTCCACCTGCCATGGCAGGATCTAGCACCCAACAGGCGTCGCTGGATTCGATCTTGGCTGCCATCGCTCAGCTGCACACCCTTGTGTCATCCCTGTCCTCTTCAGTCATCGAGGTACAGAACAGGGTGACACTCTTGGAGACCAGCCCGGCTGTCGCAACCTCTGACCCTGCTGTAGTCCAAGCCGCCGGTACACCTTCCACAGGTATCGCAGTGTGGAGTCCGGTCATACACCCCTCCCACCTTATACCACTCAACGTGAGGAAGGACATCTTAGAGGGCAAGGATGTCAACCTGGCCTCACTCTTGATCTCGGTGCACGACCTGGCAGAGAACAAGACGTACATCTGGGGGGACGTCTCGGTTATCCTGAAAGCCAAAGACCCCAGGCTTAACAGGAAACTCTCTGTGCCAGAGTTCACTTCGGCATTCGGTATGCTCAGGGATTTGGTGTGTTCAGCCTCCCCCGGCAGACGGGAGGAGCTGGACCTATACCTCCATATAGTCGTAGACCTAGGCTACAAATACGGTGGCTCTGGGTTCTACGACTATCACCGCTCCTTCTCGGCCAAAGCCGCAGCGAGGTTTCTCCAGATCCATATACCCACAGACTGGAGCATCATGGACACGGAGCTATTCTGCCAGCACTTTGCGGGCCTACGGTCACCACTATGTGCCATATGCCAGTCAGCGACCCACACCACTGTCTGGTGTGCCAACGCAGCCTCCATCCACCAGGTAGACAACACGGCCACTACCAGCACGGGTCAGGGTCAGCAAGCCCCTGCACAAGGGCCGAAAATGGACAAACTAGGACGATTAGTTCGGACGGCCGGGGGAGCGGCAATCTGCAAAAACTACAATTATGGCTCCTGTAACTTTAGCCAGTGCCGTTTACTCCATGTGTGTACCCTATGTCAGAGGGCGCACCCCAGGCTCCTATGTGAGGTCAAGCGAGGCTTCACAGACGGGTTCCACACCGGGCTCATCTCCCTCCCCCACACCACCCACGAGTGCAGGAACCTGCGATCAGCAGCCACAGATGAACAGGCCATCGACCAACTCCTGCAGACAGAATTAGACCGGGACTTCATGATAGGCCCTTTCATCCAGCCCCCCTTCAATACATGTAGGGTTAGCCCTATCGGGCTTCTACAAGGAAAGTTCTCCAATAAAAAACGTCTAATTACGACTTGTCAGCGCCTCATTCCTCCTCCGTTCCCAGTCTCAACTCTCTTATCCCCTCCGAGGAGTTCTCCCTTAAATACGCCTCAGTGGACATGGCCATCCAAGCCATACTTAAGAAGGCAGACATATCTGATGCCTTCAAATTGTTGCCCATACATCCCTCCCTTTGGTGCTGGCATGGCATCAAATGGAAGGAGGCATATTACTTACATATATTACATATTACTGCCACCAAATTGACCTTCGGGTCCAAGAGTAGCCCCTGGCTATTTAACACGTTCGCCGAGACCCTCAGGTGGATCATCCTGCACAAAGCCAAGAGGTTATCCACTACCTGGATGACTTCCTGCTGATAGAGCCGCCCGGGACAACCCCAGGGGACCTCAACAGGCTAAGGGTCGTTTTCAACAACCTGAATGTCCCCATCGCGGAACACAAGGTTGACGGCCCAGCACAAAAAATCACGTTCCTGGGCGTCAACCTGGATACCTGAGTCATACAGGCCAGCCTTCCCCCAGACAAACTGGATCGCATCAGAACGGTTCTCCGGGAGTTCACTCGTGCTGGGGTATGTACTCAGAAGCAACTTCAGTCCCTTCTCGGGATGCTGAACTTCGCAATGAGGATCATCCCCCAGGGCCGCTCCTTCGCGTCCCGGCTGCTAGTGTACCTGTCCCACACCCAGGACCCAGATCAGGTCATCAAACTTGATGCCGCAGCCGTAGAGGACCTGGCCATGTGGGAGGAATTCCTGTCCAACTGGAACGGCGTGTCACTCTTCATTCCCACAGTGTCCTCCCTGTCTACTGTCCCTGTCTCCCTGGAGACTACATATTGTGGCTGTATAGCACACACATTAGCACCAACAGTAACAGTGAGTGAGGAAGGGGGGTTGTTGGGTACACGGCATGGGACTCTATGATTTTGAAAGACAGCTCTGTCTCTAGCCATGACCAATATAGTTCTCAGTGACTCTATCAGTGATCATTGTAATGGCACTGAGTCCCAAAAATGTATCCGTGAGGATGACTATAGCCTACTGTCACCTCAGTCTCCCCAGCTGAGATAGGACAAGGTCATCCAGTACCCAACTGTGCCTGCTCCCCCCTCTCAGAAGGGGATTGTGGGAAAATAGTGGCATGCAGAGAAAAATACTGTACCTTTTTAACGGTGTAGCTAAGAGGAAAATTGCGCTGCATCAGTGTCTTTGTTAATGTCCTGGCCTCACCCCCCGTACTTCCGGAGTTTATGGGTAGCTATCCAGGCAGATAACCTTTTTCTGCGCACACAATAATTGACTGCTGTTTCTTGTCTGTGTCTTTTATTGGCACGTTGCAGATTTTAATATACACGTGAATGACACATGTGATATGCGGTAAAACTGAAAACAACAAGAACAATATAACATTACCATACAGCAGTAAACATCATATAAAATAATAACTAAAATGACTAACTCCTTTCCCTGATAACTTGTGGAAGAAGAAATACATGTTGCTTACCTCCGATGCCATAGATGGGGAGAGATAGCAGAGGAGAGATGAACATGTTTATCTCTGAGGCTGTTTCACTTCCTGACTAAAGAGGATATGACGATTTTTACATCACTTCCTAAGTAGCTGGATAATATTTCTTATAAATTATATTAATGTTTGGCCAGTAGGTGGCGCAAGTGTAACAGCTAACCTAGAACAAACATAATTTATAGCTTAATAATGCAACAACACAATTTACAAATTAAATGACAAGGTGAATTCTCTTTTCTGGACCTCAGAAGAGAGAAAGGTATCCAGGAGACATAACACTCCCCGTCTGGCGTTAACCAACGCCACTAACAGCGTCATTGGACACAAGTAAAATCAAGTCCGATATGGGTCTGAGAAATGACTTTACTTCACCCTGTTTGAAAATCTTAACTTCGACATTCCTGACATGTCCATCTTTGCTTGGGAATGTCTGTGTGATAAGTCCCTACGGCCAGTCATTCCTGTGTGCTTGGCAGTCTTTAACGAGCACCACATCTCCTGACTTCAGGTCTGGTTTGTTAACTTGACACTTATTTCTGAGTTGTAGGGTTTGGATGTAATATCTCCTCCATCTGTCCCAGAAAGTGTTGGCTAGGCATTGCACCTGTCTCCATTGACCGCTGAAAAGGTCTTTATCAGTAAACTCTCCATTTGGAGCACTGACCATGTTGGTTTTTTTAGTGAGTAGAGTTGCAGGTGTCAGCAACATGGGGTCCTCTGGATCATTAGTAACTGGGATCAGAGGTCTAGCATTTATGATGGCTGAGACCTCAGCCATGAAAGTGGACAGACATTCATGCGTGAGTCTGACATTTCCCATTTGAATGAAAATAGAATCCAAGATCTTGCGGGCTGCGCCTATCATTCTTTCCCACACACCACCCATATGGGAAGAATGAGGAGGGTTAAATGTCCAGGTACATCCCTGTTGGTTGAGATACCTTTCCACGCTGTTGTTGTCTAGATTGGAAAGGATCTGAAGTTCCTTGGCTGCTTCAACAAAGTTTGTGCCCCTATCAGAGCGAATGTGCTTAACAGGACCTCTAATGGCAATGAAGCGCCTGAGAGCGTTGATAAAGCTGGAAGTGTCCATTGATTCAATCAACTCTATGTGAACAGCTCGAACAGTCACACAAGTAAAAATAACTGCCCAGCGTTTGCTGGTGGCGTGACCTCCCATGGTTTGGCGAGTTGTAACGGACCAAGGACCGAATACATCAAGGCCCACACTTGTAAAGGGAGGATCTGAGTTAAGTCTGTCAGGTGGAAGGTCAGCCATCTTTTGGGTTTGTAAGAGTCCACGGAGTTTGTGGCAGGTAACGCAATTAGAGATACACTTGCTCACACATCTTTTTGCTCCTATTATCCACAGTCCAGCAACCCTCAAAGCTCCTTCAGTGAATAGTCGGCCTTGGTGTTTAACTTGACTGTGATAGTGTTGTACAAGCAGGGCAGTGACATGGTGCTGAGCTGGGAGAATGAGAGGATGCTTCTCGTCATACTCCAAGGTAGCTTCTTTAAGGCGTCCTCTTATTCTCAACAGGTTACTGCTGTCGAGGAATGGATCGAGTTTCCTTAAGACGCTGTCTTTGGGGATTGGCTTTTTGTTGTTAATACAGTCAATCTCTCTAGCAAAGGTCTCTTGTTGCACAGTGTAAATGATCAGATGTTTTGATTGCTCTAGGTCAGTCACTGAGTAGGTATTTTTACAGCGGTGCCAGCCTTTGCAGATAGTCCTTTTCCCAAAGGAACGAGCTATGTGGGATAAGGAAGTAATGGCTCTAATGAGTGATTTCCATGTGGAAAATCTGGAGAACCGATGAGATTTGAGTCGGTTTTGTGAAGTCACCGTGACTAATGCAGACACTTGTGGACGAACTTCTGCATCCTTGACTGCATTTACCAAGCTAAAGGTTTCTGATTCAGAAGTGTGTTCTGAATTGTACAGGAATGCAGGGCCAGTAAACGATGTTGTGTCCTTAAGACAGTTGGCTGGGACAGCTCTGGTCGCTAGGTCTGCAGGGTTGTGTTTAGTTGGAACGAAGTGCCACTGTTTTGGGTGTACGGATCTCCTAATCCTCAACACTCTATTACTGACGTAGACGTAGAAGTGTCTGGTTTCGTTGTAGATGTACCCCAGGACTACTTTACTGTCAGTGTAGAACTCAGTGTCTTTGATTTCTAGGTTCATCTCTCTAGTGATCATGTCGGCTAACTCCACAGCTAACACTGCGGCACAAAGTTCTAGCCTAGGTATTATGTGTTCTGGAAGTGGAGCAAGTTTTGCTTTTCCCATGACAAAACCTATATGGCACTGTCCTTTCATGTCCTTGGTCTTGAGGTAAGCTACCGCAGCGATTGCTTTGACAGAAGCATCACAGAAAACACAAAGTCTTTGTTCTTGGATTTCTGTAGACGGTACAGGAGCATATGGTCGAGGGACCTTTAAGTTAGACAAGGCTGTCAGGGAATTTTTCCACTCTGTCCACTGATCTCTTTTCTCGGGGGGAAGTAGATCATCCCAGTTCACAGTCTCTTGAGTCAGGTCTCTGAGAAGAGCTT
Source organism: Lithobates sylvaticus (assembly GCA_028564925.1). Taxonomy (NCBI): domain Eukaryota; kingdom Metazoa; phylum Chordata; class Amphibia; order Anura; family Ranidae; genus Lithobates; species Lithobates sylvaticus. The sequence goes on from CM053026.1 coordinate 388,387,152, forward strand.
TACCCTCAATGGTGACTGAAGCTACAAACCCTAGAGGGTCATACAGACAGTTTATGGTTGACAGAACGCCTCTGCGTGTAAAGGGCTTTTCTTCTTGACTAACCTGGAAGGTGAAGGTGTCTGACCTTAAGTCCCAGAGTAGTCCAAGGCTACGTTGCATTGGCAGAGAGTCAGAACCCAAGTCTAAGTCTTTGAACTCACCCGAGTGGTCTTGAGAGGGAAAAGCCTTCATCAGTTCTACGCTGTTAGAGGCGATCTTGTGGAGCTTCAAATTGGAACAGGCTAGCATCTCCTGCGCTCTCTTGAGGAGACTGATAGCTGCTTCAGCGGTGGGCAGAGATTTTAAGCAATCGTCTACATAAAAGTCCTTTTCTACTAAGTGTTTCACTTCAGACCCGTAGATGGATTCACCTTCCTGAGCCGAGCGTCTAAGCCCATAAATGGCAAATGCGGGGAAGGGCTGTTCCCAAATATGTGGACCTTCATGCGATACTCTACATTTTCTTTGGAAGGGTTGTTATCTTTAAACCAGAAAAACCTCAAAAAGTTCCTGTGTTCCTTTTTAACGAGAAAACAGTGGAACATCTGCTGGATGTCCGCCATGAATGCCACAGAGTCTTTGCGGAAACGGAGGAGTACCCCAATGAGTCTGTTATAGCCCTGAGAGAAGAGCGTCATTTAACGACACACCTTCTTCTCTAGAGCTAGAGTCAAACACCACCCTAATCTGCCCTGGTTTCTTGGGGTGGTACACTCCAAATATAGGTAAATACCAGCACTCCTCGTTGTCTTTAAGGGCAGGAGCTAACTCTGCGTGAATATTTTCAAATATTTTACCCATAAAGGCAAAGAAGTGATCTCTCATGTCTGGTTTTCTCTTTCAAATTGCGTTTGAGGGAGACAAAGCGTTTAAGGACTTGTTCCTTGTTGTTAGGTAGACGCTGTTTATGGGGTCTAAATGGGAGAGGTGCGACCCAATTGTTTGACTCTTCCTTGGCTGTCTCCCTTTCCATTATTTGCAAGAAAAGTCTATCTTCAAAGGACATTGCTACCTGCTGGTCTTCCTTTGTTCTATGAAAGACTGTACATCCTAGGTGGTCTGGGTCACTGTCACCAGCGTGGTCATCTGTGTCTGGGTCTACAGAGGAACAAGGTATATGAGTACTACCTGGAAGTTCTTTTGTGATGAAGCTGTTGTGACATGGTTGTGTGACGGACTGGGGTCTATATGGTCACAAAACAGACACCCCAAAGCAAAGTACATATTCATTTTTTTTTTTTATTTCTAAGCAAAGAAATACCTTCCTGCTATTCTAGCAATAACCTTTAGATGGCAGAGAAGGTACACACACAGTGTCTATATAAGGCCACACACACCATGTGACTGGAATGAAATGATTCCAGCCCTAAAGTACAGTGGTCTTGTTACATGCTGTTTGTGTGATTCTTTGCAGGTATGCAGTGATGTAAGGAACGCGATTAAAGTAAACGGCGTTACATAACGCAGTTACTTTAAAGGGTAACGAGTAATCTAACTGATTACTCTGCCCCTCGCGGTAACGCCGTTCCCATTACTGGGGCGGCGTTACCGCAATTACTTACCGCGATCCGCGGAGCCGACCGCGGCCTCGGCCTTAGGAAAGGCCGCGGCTTCGGCCTAGCTCCGGAGCGGCGGCCATCTTGGTGCACTAAGATGGCCGCGGCTCCGGCCTAGCTCCGGAGCGGCGGCCATCTTGGTGCACCCGTCGGAAGTTTACAATGTGATTGCTCCGTCAAATGACGGAGCGATCACTTGTAAACAAACCGGCGTCAAGATGACGCCGGTTCCTCTCCCCTCTGTGTACAGATCTGTACAGTGGAGGGGAGATGGATGCCAGCACATACCCTGCCAATACTCTGCATTACCAGGTAATACTCTGCCAATACTCTGCCAATACCAGGTAATACTCTGCCAATACCCTGCCAATACTCTGCCAATATCCTGCCAATACCCTGCCAATACCCTGCCAATACTCTGCCAATACTCTGCCAATACTCTGCAACACCCTGCCATACTCTGCCATACCCCGTAATACCCATCCATACTCTGCCATACCCAGCCATACTCTGCAATACCCCGTAATACCTAGCCATACTCTGCAATACTCTGCCATACCCAGCCATACTCTGCAATACCCCGTAATACCCAGCCATACTCTGCAATACTCTGTAATACCCAGCCATACTGTGCAATACTCTGTAATACCCAGCCATACTGTGCAATACTCTGTAATACCCAGCCATACTCTGCAATACTCGGTAATACCCAGCCATACTCTGCAATACTCGGTAATACCCAGCCATACTCTGCAATACTCGGTAATACCCAGCCATACTCTGCAATACTCTGCAATACTCGGTAATACCCAGCCATACTCTGCAATACTCGGTAATACCCAGCCATACTCTGCAATACTCTGCAATACTCGGTAATACCCAGCCATACTCTGCAATACTCGGTAATACCCAGCCATACTCTGCAATACTCTGTAATACCCAGCCATACTGTGCAATACTCTGCAATACTCGGTAATACCCAGCCATACTCTGCAATACTCGGTAATACCCAGCCATACTCTGCAATACTCGGTAATACCCAGCCATACTCTGCAATACTCTGCAATACTCGGTAATACCCAGCCATACTCTGCAATACTCTGCAATACTCAGTAATACCCAGCCATACTCTGCAATACTCGGTAATACCCAGCCATACTCTGCAATACTCTGCAATACTCGGTAATACCCAGCCATACTCTGTAATACCCAGCCATACTGTGCAATACTCTGCAATACTCGGTAATACCCAGCCATACTCTGCAATACTCGGTAATACCCAGCCATACTCTGCAATACTCGGTAATACCCAGCCATACTCTGCAATACTCGGTAATACCCAGCCATACTCTGCAATACTCTGCAATACTCGGTAATACCCAGCCATACTCTGCAATACTCTGCAATACTCTGTAATACCCAGCCATACTCTGCAATACTCTGCAATACTCGGTAATACCCAGCCATACTCTGCAATACTCTGCAATACTCTGTAATACCCAGCCATACTCTGCAATACTCTGCAACACCCTGCCAATACTCTGCAACACCCTGCAACAACCTGCCAATACTCTGCAACAACCTGCCAATACTCTGCAACACCCTGCCAATACTCTGCAACACCCTACCAATACTCTGCAACACCCTACCAATACTCTGCCATACTCTGCAATACTCGGTAATACCCAGCCATACTCTGCAATACACGGTAATACCCAGCCATACTCAGCGATACCCAGCCGTACCCAGCCATGCTCAGCCGTACCCAGCCATACTCAGCCAATATTACAGTTGAGGAGATGACGTGGATATTACAGTGGGTGAGATTATGGATATTACAGTGGGGGCTTTATGGTGGTGGAATTTTCACAGGTTTTTGCAAATTCAATTATTATTTGCTGATCTGAAAAATGATCCGATCCGTGACTCTGATCCAAGCAACGATCCGATCCGTGAGTTTGGGGGGGACAGATGTACAGAGGGGGAACAGATATATGTGTGTGGGGGGGAACAGACGTGTAGTGGGGTACAGAGGGGGAACAGATATAAGTGTGGGGGGGGACAGATGTGTAGTGGGGTACAGAGGGGAAACAGATATATGTGTTGGGGGGAACAGACGTGCAGGGGGGTACAGAGGGGAAACAGATATATGTGTTGGGGGAACAGACGTGCAGGGGGGTGCAGAGGGGAAATAGACGTGCAGGGGGGAACGCGCCCCTTGCTTACAGTAATACTAGACCCGCCCCTAAGAATATAAAAAAAAAAAATCACAGTTACTTTTCTGAGTAACTAATTACTTTTCCAATGTAGTAACTGAGTTACTAACTCAATTACTTTTTTGGGAGAAGTAATTTTTAATGTAACTAATTACTTTTTTAAAGTAAGATGACCAACACTGCAGGTATGTACTCTAAATCATTCCTAATCTGTATTAAGCTATGATAGTAGGATTCCTAGACATCTTGAGCAGATGCAGGGAAAGTTTTAGCAGATTTAATGCTATAGTTTTGCTGTAATTTGAAGTTTAGAACAGCATGTGTGAGAAACAGTGGAAAGGGAACAAAAACATGAAAATACTGCATTAGTCAGAACAAATGTCTAAAATGTATAGTATAAACTCTTGACTGTTCTACATAGGTATATTTAAACCTGATTTATGCAAGTTCAATAAAGTTTGAAAAGCACATGTTTAAAAGCTATTATGATGGGTAAAAAACCTCTTGTGTGAAAGCTTAGGCCTTGCTTCATACATATACAGGCAATGTGCACCATCTAGTGGTTAAAAAAGGGAACTACCGAAATGTTTGTATTAAAGCAATGCATTGCCAGTATGAGTATTGCACAGTAAGTGTATCATAAAGATAATTATCTATAACACTGAATAACAGGAATATATGTTATTAAAAGATAATAATGGTCATTATTGTAACTACGTTTTAAAATACTTCAGTTAAAATCTGTATTATATATTGTTAATGGTTATAAATGTGATTATAAAAATGTAAACGATGTATTGTTATGTAGAAATGAAATGATTCCAGCCATAAAGTACAGTGGACTTGTTACATGCTGTTTGTGTGATTCTTTGCAGTGCACGCCAAGCTGATCACCTTATCTCATTATGTCTATAACCATCGGCTCTCTTAAGTCACATTTTGAGGCCGATAACATTTTGGGGGCTCGTGTGCCGGGATTCGTTGTGTTACCAGTGAGAGGGAAGCGCGAGACAAGCGTGAGCCTACTGCAGAGCTACAAGGAGAGTCGTGAGTGTTGTTTGCCTCGTGAGTGCAAGTCTTCAGAGTGCAACAGAGATGGCGTCTCCTCGTCGTGCGCTGATGTGGGATATCCGGAAACAAATTCATCTGCTTAGTGAAGAACAGCTGCATAGCCTCGCTATTACGCTGGAAGATGAAAGAGACGTGGACGTTCCATCAGTGACTGGTACCAATGAAATGGAACTCGTTGAATTTATTGCAGACTACTTGAGAAGTGATCAGCTGGAAAAGTTAGAAGATCAAGGTATGTCTTACCTACTCATCATCCAAGACCAGATCAATGAACTAAAACTTAACAAGGAAAGTACACCAACTGTGGACATTGCAACCGCTGCAAAAAAAAATAAGTAGTGGGACGGCAAGGACTGAACAGGTATCAGAGGTGGTGAGATTAACTGATGTTGTTGCTTTATTGCCACGTAGAGAATTCAAAATGCATGGTGGTGTAATTTCAGATCATGGTTCGGACATGAGTTATAGTAGCGCGTGCAGACAAATTGACGAGGGTCTAATAGAAAAATTCCCTGAATCTGAAATTATACGCACCGTGTTGAGAATAATCAAACCTGGTCATTTTAAAGATATGTTGACTGACAAAGATGGTCTTACTGTTGCTGAATTGAAAAGGTTTTTGAAGTCACATATGAGAGAACGAAGTGGTAATGAGTTATTTCAGGACCTTAGCAATGCTACCCAACAAGAAAGAGAAACAGCACAACAATTTGTTTACAGGCTAGTGGGGTTAAAACAAAAAGTTCTGTCTACATCACAACATGATAGGCGAGAGCTTAACTATGACAAAAAACTGGTGCAAGGCATATTCCTTCATACACTGTATCAGGGACTAAATGAGAAAAATTCTAATGTTAGACGAGATATCAAGCCTTACGTGTCTGATTTGACAGTAACGGATGACTTTATCATAGAGCAGGTCACCAGATCAGTTGATGAGGAAACAGAAAGGCAGAGATGCTTAAACAGTGCACCTAAACATAAACCTCTTACTGTTCATTCATCACAGACACCAGGGAGTAGTGAAAAAGGCACCTTGCAAAAGAGAGTTGAGGGAGATGCTAGAGCAAATCACACTGCATTAACGGAACTAACAACACAGGTCTCTGCTCTAACAAAGAACCTGGAAAAGATGATGAAGCAAACTCCTGTTGTTGGAAACCAAATGACTAAGCCACTAACCAATGTTCAAGTTCCAGATACAGCTCACTGCAAGCCCAGGTGTGATGATTGCATTAAACGAGAGAGTCCGAACTGCTACCATTGTTTCTACTGTGGTTGGACAGGACACAGAGCGGTTGATTGCTTGAAGAAAAGAAGGCAGTCAGGAAACGACAGACGGTCACTGGGAAGGGACAACCAGTGACCACCTCAAATGATCTGTCCCGTGCAAAGGTAAACAGGGTATTCACCCACCGGTCAACTAGAACACTCCCAAAAGAGAAGGGATTCTCCAAACAACGCATAGCACAATTAATTGGAGGAAAATGCCTACTGTCATGTCAGATGAATGGTGTTCCAGTGGACATGTTGATGGACACAGGAGCTCAGGTCAGCATTGTCGGGAAGGCATGGTTAGAAAAGTTTCTACCCAGCATCTCCATTAGGCACATACAAGATTTACTTTGTGATGACAACTTATCCATTACAGCTGCAAATGGTTCTATCATTCCATTCATCGGATGGATTGAAGTCTGCCTGGAATTCGAAAGTAGTGGACATGGAAACTCAACCATCTATGTGCAAATGCTGGTGATTGACTGCTGTAATGACACTCCAATTCTTGGGTTTAATGTGATCGAAGAATTGATCAGAGAAAACCACAACCGACCAAACAGCACCCAAAACCTGACTATCTTGTTGAGTGAAGCTATGAAAGTAAGACAGAGTGTAGCGAATAACATTGTCAATGCTGTCAGTCAAGCAACTGACCCAGGGGAAATGTCTGATAGTCGTATGGTCAAAGTGGGGAAGAAGGGACTCCAGATTAAAGGAGGCGAGATCTATGAAGTCAAATGCAGAATTAGAGCGTGGCCAAAAGGAGGAATCATGCCATTTGAACCACTTCCAGAATATCCAGTTGAGGAAGGACTTGAACTATTTCCTTCAGTGGTAGAGGTGCCAAATGGGTTCTCTAAACTGGTGAAGATACCTATACTGAACCGTGCTCAACATGATATCTACCTTCCGCCCAGAACAGTATTGGGTACCATTTCTCCAGCAGCCGAGATTCTACCGTTGTCTCCAAACAAAGACGATGGAAAAGGAATTGACCAGAAGAAAAGGGTGTTTCATGTAAACCAGTTGAATCAAGTGGACACTGGAACTCAGCTACCCACTGACAAATCTGTTAAGTGGCACCCACCTGTCAATTTGGAAGATCTCTCAGAAGAAGAACAGGAGATAGCGAGACAAATGTTATATGACGAATCAGATGTCTTTGCTCGAGATGAGGGAGACATAGGATGCATTCCTAACCTGAAACTGAGGATAAATCTGAAAGATGAAACTCCTGTCCAGAAACGCTACAATTCGATACCGAAACCCCTATACAAGGAAGTGAAAGAATATATCCAAAACCTTCTTGATCGAGGTTGGGTAACAAAATCTTCTTCCGCATACTCATCACCAGTTGTCTGTGTTCGAAAGAAGGACAGTAGCCTACGACTATGTGTTGACTTTAGGGAGTTAAACCGAAAGACTATCCCAGATAGACATCCACTACCCAGAATACAAGATCTGCTGGATAGATTAGGAGGATTTACATGGTTCTCAATCCTGGACCAGGGTAGTGCGTATCATCAAGGCTTTGTGCATGAAGACTCCAGACATCTGACGGCTTTCAGCACCCCCTGGGGACTCCTAGAGTGGAATCGTATTCCGTTTGGATTAACTAATGCCCCAGCAGCTTTTCAAAGATGCATGGAGAATGTACTAGAGGGCATCAGAGACAAATGTTGTTCTCCATACCTGGATGACGTACTTTGCTACTCCAAAACTTTTCAGGAGCATGATATTAGGCAAGTGCTTAGTGGAATGCGCGAGCATGGTATCAAACTTAGACCAAAGAAGTGTGAACTCTTTAAACGACAGATTCGATACCTTGGACGAATGGTGTCAGAAGAAGGCATAAAAATTGACCCAAAAGATCTTGAAGCGGTATTACATTTGAAAAGGAAAGAACCAAAAACTGTGGGAGGGGTCAGATCTTTGTTAGGATTCCTGAGCTACTACAGGTCCTTCATTCAAGATTTCTCTCGACTTGCTAAACCACTGTATGAACTTTTGCAGAACACTGAGAAAGAATCTGCTACATCCATCACCAAAAACAGTCGAGGGGAACCTACAAAGAAAAACGGGAACAAAGCCCAAGTGCCGTCTAAAACACTGATTCAATGGACACCCAAACATCAAGCTGTAGTATCCAGACTGGTGGACATGCTAACCAATCCACCAATACTAGCATACCCTGATTTTGACTTACCCTTCGTCTTACACACTGATGCTTCCAATGAAGGCCTAGGTGCTGTACTGTACCAGCGACAAGGAGAAAAACTTTGTGTTATTGGGTTTGGCTCCAGAACATTGACTCCAGCAGAGCGCAATTACCATCTTCACTCTGGTAAACTTGAGTTTTTAGCTCTCAAGTGGGCAGTCTATGACAAATTCAGAGATTACTTGTACTACGCTCCAACATTCACAGTCTACACAGACAACAACCCATTGACATATGTATTGAGTACTGCCAGACTGAATGCTGTGGGTCATCGCTGGGTTGGCGAGTTGGCCGATTTCCACTTCGATATCAAGTACAGGCCAGGTAAACAGAATGCAGACACGGATACACTGTCACGATTTCCGGTGGAACTCACAAAGAACCTGAGTGAGTACACAGAGCTTGTACCATCTGAGGTTGTGTCAGCTATGTGGCAAGGGAGCAAAGCTGTCGACAAAGAAGAGGCACTATGGGTGGCTTCATTGACTATCCACTCAGAAAGTGATGTGGCCGAAGAATTGCTGAAAGGACAGACAATCTGCCCAATGACTCAGGAGAATATCAGAGCATTACAACAAGACGATACCAACATTAGAGAAGTGGTCTGGCTTAAGGAGAATGACTGGATTCCAAACCACAAAGAAAAGGAGAGTATGACCAGCAAAACAAGACGTTTGATACATGAATGGAACAAACTCAGAGTTGATGAAGGAATCCTCTACCGACACTCTGGAACCCGAAAACAGCTAGTTCTACCAGAAAAGTTAAAACCACTGGTCTTTAAAAATCACATTGGTACTGACAAGGTAACCCACCTAGCACGTGAACGATTTTACTGGCCATTTATGCAAAGAGACATTGATGAATATGTGCTGAAGAAGTGCAGCTGCATCAAACAAAAGCGTCCAAATATCATCGAAAGAGCACCTATGGGTTCGATTACTACCAGTTCACCCCTGGAGTTAGTATCCATTGATTATCTTCACTTGGAGAAAAGCAAAGGAGGATATGAGTATATACTTGTAATAGTTGACCATTTTACACGCTTTGCACAAGCATATCCAACTAAGAACAAATCTGGAAAAATGGCGGCAGAAAAGATCTTTCAAGATTTCATACCACGTTTTGGCTATCCAGAGAAACTCCACCATGACCAAGGAAGAGAATTTGAAAACAACTTATTTCAGACATTGCAACGATTGGCAGGGATTTCTCATTCAAGAACTACTCCATACCATCCACAGGGTAACCCAGTGGAGAGACTGAACCGTACTTTGTTACAGATGCTTCGAACCTTAGAGGAAGAGAAAAAGTCAGATTGGAAAGAATATCTTCCACATATGGTTCATGCATACAATTGCACCAGGCATGAAGCCACAGGATACTCGCCATTCTTTCTATTGTACGGAAGATCTCCTCGTTTGCCAATTGACCTAATGCTCAACCTAAATTTGGAAAAGGAATCAGAAAGTCAACCAACATTTACTGAAAAATGGGCATCCAGAATGCAAGAAGCTTACAAAATCGCATCCGAGAATAGCCAAAAATCATCTGCTAAAGGGAAGAAGTACTATGACAAGAAGATAAAAGGAGCACCTCTTCAACCGGGTGATCGGATCTTAGTACGAAATCTCTCTGAAAGAGGAGGACCTGGTAAACTTCGTTCATACTGGGAAGAATCAGTACACAAAGTGGTAGAAAGAATCAAAGATGGGCCTGTGTACAAAATTCAGCCTGAAAGTGGTAAAAAGACTATTCGAGTACTGCACAGAAATCTTTTACTACCAGTAAATGACCTACCAATTGAAGGACACAATCCAAAAGTACAGATGAAACAAAGACAGTCAAGTAACAGAAAGGAGACCAGAATGGATCTGGACCAAGAAGAAGAATGTTCAGATGAAGAAAGATGGTATTATCCTTATATACCAGAGACTACAGAAAGTCATAATCATGTTGTGTCTCAACAAAACTCTCAAAACGTACAGAAAATCCTATTAAGAGTTTCTGCTGAAGAGTTCTATCCTACAACTACCACACCCAATCTTGAACAAGAACAAAATGATGGAACAGTAGTTGGCGACCAAATCTGGGCTACAGACATGGTGGGACTAGACACTGCTGAATTACCCTCATCAAGTCAAGACTTACCTGTGAACCAAGATGTGCAAATGGAGAATGATGTTGATGGAGAAGACTCAACTCCTGTCAGAAGATCTACCAGACAAGTTAAGCCTAAAGAGATCTTTACATATGACACACTAGGTCAGCCAAGATACATACCAAGTCAGATTCACACCGTACAAACTCCTACAATGCTAGCTACTCCCATGACATGCCAGGTAGTTAACATAGCTCCTTGGTGGCAACAAGTACCTATCTGGGTTACTTAAATCACTAAATAGTGTTCAGATACCAATTGAGTTTAATGTCGGCAGCCATTAACTGAAGGAGGGGAGAGTGTGACGGACTGGGGTCTATATGGTCACAAAACAGACACCCCAAAGTAAAGTACATATTCATTTATTTTTTTTTTATTTCTAAGCAAAGAAATACCTTCCTGCTATTCTAGCAATAACCTTTAGATGGCAGAGAAGGTACACACACAGTGTCTATATAAGGCCACACACACCATGTGACTGGAATGAAATGATTCCAGCCATAAAGTACAGTGGTCTTGTTACATGCTGTTTGTGTGATTCTTTGCAGGTATGTACTCTAAATCATTCCTAATCTGTATTAAGCTATGATAGTAGGATTCCTAGACATCTTGAGCAGATGCAGGGAAAGTTTTAGCAGATTTAATGCTATAGTTTTGCTGTAATTTGAAGTTTAGAACAGCATGTGTGAGAAACAGTGGAAAGGGAACAAAAACATGAAAATACTGCATTAGTCAGAACAAATGTCTAAAATGTATAGTATAAACTCTTGACTGTTCTACATAGGTATATTTAAACCTGATTTATGCAAGTTCAATAAAGTTTGAAAAGCACATGTTTAAAAGCTATTATGATGGGTAAAAAACCTCTTGCATGAAAGCTTAGGCCTTGCTTCATACATATACAGGCAATGTGCACCATCTAGTGGTTAAAAAAGGGAACTACCGAAATGTTTGTATTAAAGCAATGCATTGCCAGTATGAGTATTGCACAGTAAGTGTATCATAAAGATAATTATCTATAACACTGAATAACAGGAATATATGTTATTAAAAGATAATAATGGTCATTATTGTAACTACGTTTTAAAATACTTCAGTTAAAATCTGTATTATATATTGTTAATGGTTATAAATGTGATTATAAAAATGTAAACGATGTATTGTTATGTAGAAATGAAATGATTCCAGCCATAAAGTACAGTGGACTTGTTACATGCTGTTTGTGTGATTCTTTGCAGTGCACGCCAAGCTGATCACCTTATCTCATTACGTCTATAACCATCGGCTCTCTTAAGTCACATTTTGAGGCCGGTAACAGTTGCAAGGAGGAAGGACGTCCTTTGTCAAGTACATTAGTGAACATGCTACTGACCGTGGTGGGTCTGTGCACAGTCTTTAGACAGACGTCCCCTACGATGACCCACCCCAGGTCAAGTCTTTGGGCAAAAGGAGCATTGCGGGGACCATTAATCTGTTCCCTTACTTTATGAACCTGCAAAATGTCTCTTCCCAGGAGCAGCATTAATTGAGCTTGCTCGTCATATTCTGGTAGGAGATGGGCCATGCGTTTTAGATGAGGTTGGTGAATTGGTGCATCTGGTGTAGGGATTTCTGACCGGTTGTCAGGAATCTGGTTGCACTCGAGTATGGTGGGCAAAGGTAGGCGAGTCCGACCGTCTATGGACTCTATACAGAAGGCGGTGGCTCTTCTCCCCGCCGTCTCAACAGTACCCGCACAAGTCTTTAGGGAGTAAGGGGAGCTTGGACCCCTGACACCGAAGGTGTCAAAGAATGTGGATCTAGCCATAGAGTGGTTGCTTTGGTCATCTAAGAGTGCATACATCTTGACAGCTTTGTTTCTGTGACCCGCTGGATAAGCTCTAATAAGACAGATCTTTGAACAAGACCTACCGCCTGCAGGATATTTGCATACCCCCGTACACTGTGAGGTAACCATTGAGATGTTTGAACCAGTGTTCTCTTGCTCCCCGCCATGCTCGTTGGTATCGCTAGCTTGCTGGGCGGTCCAAGGAGCAGGGCCTGGATGTAGTGCTGAGTTGTGGTCTGTGTTGTTACACTCTGTGCATGATACACTAACCTTGCAGTCCTTGGCAAAGTGTGATGTGGATGAACAACACCTGAAGCATATGCGGTTCTCTCTTAGGAAGGCTTTGCGATCTTCAAGAGACTTTTCCCTGAAGGTCCTGCATTTTGGTAGAGGGTGCGGCTTCCTGTGTAGAGGGCACTGCTTGCTAGGATCTCCGACTTTGTCTTCTGGGTGAGCAATGTTGGACCTATAGGAAAAATCTGTAGGAGAAACATGAGACTTGTTCACTGTCACTGGCGTCCTGTGCTGTTTGAAGCTAGGGGGCGTGACTGATGACAGCATAAAGTCAAAGCTGGGATCATTCAGGAACTTAGCTTGCTCTGAAACAAAGTCTACAAAAATGTTGAATGGTGGAAATAGTACTTGGAACCTTTTCTTATGTTTAGAGCCATATGTGACCCACCTTTGTTGTAGGTCGTAGGGAAGCTTCAGAATTAAAGGTTTAATCCCTCTGGCCGCATCCAAGGAGGCGAGACCTGGCAGGTCTCCCTCCTCTTTAGCAAGAAGTAGTTCCTCTAGCAAGTCGGCTAATTCTCGTAGTTTGTGATAACCCTTGCTAGGTATTCTGGGAAAGTCCTCAATCCTTTTAAAAAGTGCATGCTCTATAGTCTCTGTCGAGCCATAGCACTCTTCTAATCTGCTCCAAATCTTTTTAAGACCAGTCTCTGGTTGTTTTATGTTAATGTTCCTGATTCTACTGGCATGTTCGGCAGAGTCCTTCCTAAGCCATTGGACTAGGAGGTCTATTTCATCGGCGTGAGACAGGTCTAGACCTTTTATGGTATTTTGAAAGGACGACCGCCAGGCTTTGTAATTTTCTGGCCGATCGTTAAACTTTACAAGTCCTTTTGTGATTAAATCACGTTTGGCAAAGAACTTGGCAAAGTCTGTTATAACTTGGTTGGTGTTAGAGCATGTTGGCGATTCACTACTGTAGTGGGAGTGTGGTGTGCGACCATACCTGTCAGAAGTTTCTGCTTTAGGCTCTCTTCTCTCGTATCGTTGTGTAGTAGAAGGGTTATTCTGATGCTGGTTTGAAGGTTGAGGGTCGTGACGTGCAGAGACGTAGGCTTGATCTGTAATGTGCTGGCAGGAGTTCTGCTGCTTGCAGCTCTGAGGAATTTGTTTGCTCTCATGCTCTGTTACCTGCAGTGCTTGGTTTGTTTCTCCTAGGACATTGTCTATTCCCTGTAGAGAAGAGGTATCGTACGTTGATTTGAAGTGTTGATGCAAGTACTCTGAAGTGCGTTGCGAGGGATTCGGCTCTCCTTGTTCGAAGCCAAGCACATTTATGCGTTCACCACTGAGGCTCACGGCTGCTTCCAGGGCTTCTGCTTCAGCTATGACAATTGCAGCTTCCCTTTCTGTAGTGAGCTTCTCCAGTGCGACATCTAGACGTGTTTGTTCAAGCTTTATAGAGGCCCTATCTTGCGCTTGCTTGGCTTCTAGCGAGGCCTTTTCTAACTTCAACTGCATTTCTTGTTCGGCAAAGGTAGCTTGTGTCTTTGCCGCTTCGGCTTTCCCACGGGCAATGGCGGCTGCAACACTGGCTGTCACCGACTTACTGGAACCGTAAACTCGTGATCTGGTTTTGAGTGAGGATGTGTTACTGCGTGACATGGCTGCTTGACTGAGTAGCGGCCTGTGGGAGCAGTAAGCATATAGCAGTAAGCATATAGGGCTGCAGTCTCTGTATGCTGCTTGGCTGTATGAAAGTGGCTGTATAGTCGATTGTAGCTCTTCCGTGTGGGCCAAAACCTTCCCCTTCTGCACTATCCGTAGTGTTCCTGGACGGAGTTTTACTGTCCTGGCCTCGCCCCCCGTACTCCTGGAGTCTATGGGTAGCTACCCAGGCAGATAACCTTTTTCTGTGCACACAATAATTGACTGCTGTTTCTTGTCTGTGTCTTTTATTGGCACGTTGCAGATTTTAATATACACGTGAATGACACATGTGATATGCGGTAAAACTGAAAACAATAAGAATAATATAACATTACCATACAGCAGTAAACATCATATAAAATAATAACTAAAATGACTAACTCCTTTCCCTGATAACTTGTGGAAGAAGAAATACATGTTGCTTACCTCCGATGCCATAGATGGGGAGAGATAGCATCTAGGCTGCTGCCATGATATGAACATGTTTATCTCTGAGGCTGTTTCACTTCCTGACTAAAGAGGATATGACGATTTTTACATCACTTCCTAAGTAGCTGGATAATATTTCTTATAAACTATTTTAATGTTTGGCCAGTAGGTGGCGCAAGCATAACAGCTAACCTAGAACTAACATAATTTATAGCTTATTAATGCAACAACACAATTTACAAATTAAATGACAAGGTGAATTCTCTTTTCTGGACCTCAGAAGAGAGAAAGGTATTCTGGAGACATAACCGTTAATATACCTTGAATCAATTTGGATATATCAATAAAATACAATTTAAGCCCTCACTAACTCATACTTTAAAATATGTTTAATATAAAATCAATATATTGAAAAGATATATATAACTAAAAGATGCATTCTGAACTGGATTAGAACCCACAACTTCAACAATATAAGCCTGACAATCTAACCACTGTGCTATCACCTAAAGACACTTATCAGCTGCTTTTTATGTTTAATATAAGATTAATTATCTGTGAAACAACTATACTAGTCCAGACAAGTAATTGCTATGATTGATCCATTATGACCAGTCTCCTGAAATTGTGAACCTCCCCCAGGGAAACTAAAGATGACACCCTAATGCTCCCATCTGATCACCCTAATATATACACAGTTTTTTCTTTTAAATCTCTACTCTGTTATTTAGAGTAGCCAGCATATACTACAACTTTGTGTGCTGAATATATCAGTGTGTCTTTGTTAATATACCTTGAAATCAATTTGGATATATTGATAAAATAAAATTTAAGCCCTCACTATCTCATATTTAAAATATATATATATATATATTGTAACCTGGGGGACAGGTAGCAGGTATAAAGCTCCCTGGGATGAGCTGTTTAGTAAGGCACAGATACCAAATCCACTTGAGGTAGTGAAAACAGTGCTGGGTTTATTTGATTTAAATACAAGTCCATACACAGGTGCTGCACAGTCTTCCAGAAAACATATCAAAACAGAAATAAACAAACAAA
This sequence comes from Lithobates sylvaticus, assembly GCA_028564925.1. Lineage (NCBI taxonomy): Eukaryota > Metazoa > Chordata > Amphibia > Anura > Ranidae > Lithobates > Lithobates sylvaticus. The sequence continues at coordinate 388,402,952 of CM053026.1, forward strand.
AGTCCTAGCCGTGTCTCGGCTCTAACTATAACATACACCGTCTCTAACTATCAGGCTGAGCAAGCCTACCGCTTGTCAGTTTCTGTAAAGAGTTTTTAAAGGGTTTTACCAACCTTTTGGCTCCTCACAAACCATCCCTGTTTGTGTGTCCCAGGCAGAGAGCAAAGGCTGTTTGCTCAGGTGAGCTTAAATTAGCCTGGAGAGGAGGACTAAGATCCGAACTGGATCATGTCTCAGAGACCTCTAAATGTATATGAGAGGAGCCTGGGAGACGTATAAACCCCGAACAGGACTTCTCCTGGCTCTCTCTGGGACACTCTGCTACATATCCTCCCCCCTTGTTTCAACCCCAGGGTTGGAACACCTGTGGCCCAACAGGAGTGAACACGGGACAGGGCATCTACATTCCCCATCTCCACACCTGGCCTGTGTTTTACGGTGAAGGAGTAATCCTGTAGAGCCAAAAAACACTGGTTCACTCGTCTATTAGTCTCCTTCTTTTGGGCCATCCATTTCAGGGGAGCATGGTCAGTTATTAAGTCAAACTGGTGCCCTAACAAATAGTATCTGAGTGCGTCCACGGCCCATTTTATGGCTAAACATTCTTTTTCAATGACCGCATACTTTTTCTCATGGTCATTGAGCTTTCTGCTTAGGTACACGACAGGGTGTTCTTCCCCATTGTATACCTGTGACAGTACCGCCCCGATACCAACATCAGACGCATCCGTCTGAACCAAAAACTCTCTGGAGAAATCGGGAGAGTACAGTACTGGCTGTGCACACAGAGCCTTCTTCAGGACCTGGAAAGACTCTTCTGCTACTGGGGACCATTTCACCATTACAGAGTCTTTCCCTTTCGTAAGGTCTGTCAGAGGGGCAGCTATAGTTGCAAAATTTGGGATAAATCTTCTATAATACCCCGCAATACCAAGAAAGGCCCTGACCTGCTTTTTGTTTGCAGGGCGTGGCCATTCCTGGATGGCTGCTATTTTACTCACTTGTGGTTTTATGACACCACGGCCAATAGTGTAGCCCAAATACTTGGCTTCCTCTAGACCAATGGCACATTTTTTTGGATTTGCTGTAAAACCTTCTTTGAAGAGGGAATCAAGAACAGCCTGGACACGAGGCAAGCGAGACTCCCAATCAGTACTATGTACCACTATGTCATCTAGATAGGCTGCTGCATATCGTCGGTGGGGTTTTAGGGTCCTGTCCATGGCCCTCTGAAATGTCGCGGGGGCATTTTGCAACCCAAAAGGCATTTTTTTTTATATTGAAAGGAACCGTCTGGGGTCACAAACGCAGTCTTCTCTTTGGCGCTACCAGTTAGGGGTATTTGCCAATACCCTTTTGTCAAGTCCAAATTGGTAAGATAGCGAGCCTTGCCAAGTCGGTCTATAAGTTCGTCTACTCTGGGCATTGGGTATGTGTCAAACTTTGTCACCGCATTAAGTTTCCTGAAGTCGTTACAGAACCTCCACGTGCCATCCGGTTTTGGGACTAACACGATGGGGCTAGACCAGTCACTATTGGATTCCTCAATGACATCCAGCTCCAACATTTTTTTAACTTCCTTGCTGATGTCCTTTCTCCTCGCTTCAGGAATTCGGTAAGGTTTGAGCTTGACACGTACCCCAGGTTCAGTAACAATATCATGCTGAACTGCTGAAGTCATGCCAGGTAACTCTGAAAACTTCTCTCTATTCCTTATCAGGAATTCTCTAGTGTCCTGTTTTTGGGAATATGAGAGGGTGTCTGGAATCGTGACCTCAGGGATGAGAGGGGACTCAGTACCCGTAGGCGTTACTGGGAGAGGCCTCGCAGTTAACGCCATTCTATCCTTTCAGGGTTTTAACAGGTTTATATGGTAAACCTGTTCGGGCTTCCTTTTTCCTGGTTGATAAACCCTGTAGTTGACCTCCCCAACTCTCTCAATTACTTCAAAGGGACCCTGCCACTTAGCCAGGAACTTGCTCTCAACAGTGGGAACTAACACCAGGACCCTGTCACCAGGTGAGAAAACACGGAGTTGGGCCCCCCTGTTGTATATTCTCTGTTGGGCTGCCTGGGCCTGCAGTAAGTGTTCTTTTACCACTGGCATGATTGCTGCAATCCTCTCCTGCATTTGGGCAATATGCTCAATGACACTTTTATGGGGTGTTTGTTCTCCCTGCCAAGTTTCTTTGGCTATGTCTAAGAGTCCCCGAGGGTGTCTCCCATAAAGCAACTCAAATGGGGAGTACCCCGTAGAGGACTGGGGAACCTCCCTGATGGCAAACATCAAGTATGGTATCAGGAAGTCACAGTTTTTCCCATCCTTGTCCACAACCTTTTTTAACATGCTTTTTAACGTCTTATTGAAGCGTTCCACTAAGCCATCCGTTTGAGGATGATACACTGAGGTTCACAGCTGCGTCACTTTAAATAACTTGCAGAGCTCCCTAGTTATTCGCGACATAAACGGGGTGCCCTGGTCTGTAAGGATTTCTTTCGGGATGCCAACCCGACTGAACACCATAAACAGTTCTTTGGCAATGTTTTTAGCAGACGCGGCACGTAGGGGAACTGCTTCAGGGTAACGGGTAGCATAATCCATGATTACGAGGATATGCTGATGACCCCGGGCAGACTTGGGAAGTGGGCCCACAAGGTCCATGGCAATCCTCTCAAAGGGCACTTCAATGATAGGCAAGGGCACTAAAGGACTTCGGAAATGGGATAGTGGGGCTGACATCTGACACACAGGACAGGATTGACAGTAATTCTTAACATCTTTCTGTATCCCGGGCCAGTAAAACCTGCGCAACACCCTTTCATTCGTTTTTTCAACCCCTAAATGGCCTCCTAGCAAGTGCCCATGGGCAAGTTCTAACACCAGCCGTCTGTATGGCTTTGGGACCACCAACTGCTCAACCACTTCATCATTCATTTTACATACACGATACAGTAAATCCTCATTGCTGCTGAAATAAGGAAAACAGGGCCTGTCCCCGGGTTCAAAAGGTACATCATTAATCACTATTACATTTTCCCAGGCCCTGGAAAGGGTATGGTCTTTTCTCTGCTCAGTACCAAAATGTTCCTTATGCACATTAAGGTCATCAAACTCTAACATAGGCTCGGTGTCAGGAGACGGCTGTCCGGCTCTACTGGTAGTGGGGACCTCCTCAGGGTCCTCCAGCTCTCCTGCCATAACTGATAGAGGAAAAGCCGGGGAGCCCTGAGAAGAGTCCCCTGAACCCACATTGTCAGTAGTGGCCAGAAATTCTGGCTCTGCGACTGAGTCAGGTACTGCAACCGAGTTGGGATGATCCCACAGTTCCCAAAACTTAGGGAAGTCCCTACCAATGATGGCCTCATGCACTAAGTGGGGAACAAGTCCAACCGGATGGGTCACTGTACCTAAACCAGTTTTAAACTGAACAGTGGTTACAGGATACTCCCGGGTATTCCCATGTATACAGATCACAGCAATATTTTTTGCATGATAATTCACAGGTTCAATCATTTCAGCTGTAACCAAAGTCACTAGACTTCCAGAGTCCAGCAAGGCTGTAATAGGCTTATCATTCACAGTCATTTGGCACATTGGTTTTCTCATATTTGGGGTTGCAGTACATGAAACCGCTGCAAACATAGACTGCCTTCTAATAGATAAATCACACTGCATTGGTTCATCTGTCAATGGACAATTTGCCGCAACATGTCCCATTTCTTGGCAACGAAAACACCTGACGTTTCCCCAGTTTGGTTTGCTGACAGACACTGGCTTCCCTTGTTTGGGATGCCAAGCTTCAGTCCTGGCACCAAAAATCCTCCCCCCTATTTCCTTGCCATGCTTACCAACCACTTCCCCTGGAACAGTCTTACCGGTTGTCTGGGGAGACCGTGGCTTTGGGCGGAAAGTCCGTGCGGCTGTAGGGGTGGTGACCAGGTTCTTTGCAGCAAAATACCGTTCAACAAGTTCCACCAGGTGGTTTGCCGAATTGGGGTCTCCTTGACTCACCCACTCCTGCAGGGAAATGGGTAGTGACCTCAGAAACTGGTCCATGACCACACGCTCCACTATTTGTGGCCCAGACAGGGACTCCGGCTGTAGCCATTTCCTCACCAGGTGAATTAGGTCGAACATCTGCGATCTTGGAGGCTTCTCGTCTTGGAAGGACCAGCTGTGGACCCGCTGTGCTCGAACTGCCAAAGTGACACCAAGTCGTGCCAGTATTTCCTGTTTGACCTTTTCATAGTCTGCTGCTTCTGCTGACTCCAAATCATAGTAGGCCTTCTGCGATTCCCCAGTAAGCAACGGGGCGACCAGTCCTGCCCACTGGGTTTTAGGCCAACCTTCCCTCTCAGCGGTCCATTCAAACGTTAGCAGAAAGGCCTCTGGATCATCATCTGTAGTCATCTTAGACAAAAAGCGAGCCACATGGATGGCTGAGGGCTTGTCTCCAACATTATCAACGTTAGCAGGTGACCACTGTGCTATTGTCTCCACAACCTCAGACAAGGTTTTCCTATCTGCTTTTGCATCAGTGGCTAGCTGTTCAAACAGCCTCTGCGTGATAGCATTAGCTTGCTGTTGTGCAGCATTTGCTTGCTGTTGTGCCGCGTGGAGTGCAGCGTTTGTTTTCTGCTGTTCAGCATGGATTGCAGCATTAGCTTGCTGTTGTGCAGCGTGGAGTGCAGCGTTTGTTTTCTGCTGTGCAGCGTTTGCTTGCTGTAGTGCAGCATTTGTTTTCTGCTGTTCAGCGGTTGCTTGCTGTTGTGCAGCTTGAAGTGCAGCGTTTGTTTTCTGCAGTGCAGCGTTTGTTTGCTGTTGCGCAGCGTTGGATATCATCAACTGTTTTAGGATTTCCTCCATGTTTAGTTACTCTAGGTACTGGCCTTTTAAGTAGTAACTTACTACAGCTGCCCGCTGAAATCCACCATATGTAACCTGGGGGACAGGTAGCAGGTACAAAGCTCCCTGGGATGAGCTGTTTAGTAAGGCACAGATACCAAATCCACTTGAGGTAGTGAAAACAGTGCTGGGTTTATTTGATTTAAATACAAGTCCATACACAGGTGCTGCACAGTCTTCCAGAAAACATATCAAAACAGAAATAAACAAACAAAAGTCCTAGCCGTGTCTCGGCTCTAACTATACCATACACCGTCTCTACCTATCAGGCTGAGCAAGCCTACCGCTTGTCAGTTTCTGTAAAGAGTTTTACCAACCTTTTGGCTCCTCACAAACCATCCCTGTTTGTGTGTCCCAGGCAGAGAGCAAAGGCTGTTTGCTCAGGTGAGCTTAAATTAGCCTGGAGAGGAGGACTAAGATCCGAACTGGATCATGTCTCAGAGACCTCTGAATGTATATGAGAGGAGCCTGGGAGATGTATAAACCCCGAACAGGACTTCTCCTGGCTCTCTCTGGGACGCTCTGCTACAATATATATATATATATATATATAAACATGCACTCTCACCAGGATTAGAACCCACGACTTCACCTAGGTAAGCCTGCTACACTAACCACTATACTAACTCACATTTGTTGCTTAACCACTTCAGCCCCGGACCATTTGGCAGCCAAAGGACCAGAGGTCTTTTTTCAATTTCGCACTGCACTACTTTAACTGGTAATTGCGCGGTCATGCAATTTTGTAACCAAACGAAATTTGCGTCCTTTTCTTCCCACAAATAGAGCTTTCTTTTGATGGTATTTGATTGCCTCTGTGATTTTTATTTTTTGCGATATAAACGGAAAAAGAGCGAAAATTTTGAAAAAAAAAGAGATTTTCTACTTTTTGTTATAAAAAAAATCTAATAAACTCAATTTTAGTCAAACATTTGGGCCAAAATGTATTCAGCCACATGTCTTTAGTAAAAAAAAATGCCAATAAGCGTATATTTATTGGTTTGCGCAAAAGTTATAGCGTCTACAAACTAGAGTACATTTTCTGGAATTTACACCGCTTTTAATTTATGACTGCCTATTTCATTTCTTGAGGTGCTAAAATGGCAGAGAAGTACAAAACCCCCCCAAATGACCCCATTTTGGAAAGTAGACACCCCAAGCTATTTGCTGAGAGGCATGTTGAGCCCATTGAATATTTTTTTTTTTTAGTCCCAAGTGATTGAATAAAGACAAAAATAAAAAAGATTTTTTTTTTTTTTCAAAAAGTTGTCACTAAATGATATATTGCTCACACATGCCATAGTTATATGTGGAATTGCACCCCAAAATACATTTTGCTGCTTCTCCTGAGTATGGGGATACCACATGTGTGGGACTTTTTGGGAGCCTAGCCGCGTACGGGGCCCCGAAACCCAAGCACCGCCTTCAGGATTTCTAAGGGTGCAAATTTTTGATTTCACTCCTCACTACCTATCACAGTTTCGAAGGCCATAAAATGCCAAAATAGCACAAAACCCCCCCAAATGACCCCATTTTGGAAAGTAGACACCCCAAGCTATTTGTTGAGAGGCATGGTGAGTATTTTACAGCTCTCATTTGTTTTTGAAAATGAAGAAAGTAAAGAAAAAAAAATTTTTTTTTTCTTTTTTTCAATTTTCAAAACTTTGTGACAAAAAGCGACATCTGCAAAATACTCACAATACCTCTCAGCAAATAGCTTGGGGTGTCTACTTTCCAAAATGGGGTCATTTTGGGGGGTTTTATGCCATCTGGGCATTCCATGGCCTCCGAAACTGTGATTGGCAGTGAGAAGTGAAATAAAAAAAATTACACCCTTAGAAAGCCTGAAGGCGGTGATTGGTTTTTGGGGTTCCGTACGCAGCTAGGCTCCCAAAAAGTCCCACACATGTGGTATCCCCGTACTCAGGAGAAGCAACAGAATGTATTTTGGGGTGTATTTCTACATATGCCCATGACATGTTTGAGCAATATATCATTTAGTGACAACTTTTTGTAAAAAAAATATATATATATATATTTTTTTTCATTATTCAATCTCTTGTGACAAAAAAAAAAAATATTTTAATGGGCTCAACATTGCTCTCATCAAATAGCTTGGGGTGTCTACTTTCCAAAATGGGGTCATTTGGGGGGGGTTTGAACTGTCCTGGCATTTTATGCACAACATTTAGAAGCCTATGTCACACGTCACCCACTCTTCTAACCACTTGTAGACAAAGCCCTTTCTGACACTTTTTGTTTACATGAAAACATATTTTTTTTTTTGCAAGAAAATTACGTTGAACCCCCAAACACTATATATAATGTTAAAGCAAAGGCCCTACAGATTAAAATGGTGGGTGTTGCATTTTTTTTTTTCCACACAGTATTTGCGCAGCGATTTTTCAAACGCATTTTTTGTGGAAAAAATACACTTTTTTTTATTTTAATGCACTAAAACACACTATATTGCTCAAATTTTTGATGAAATAAAAAATATGATCTTAGGCCGAGTACATGGATACCAAACACGACATGCTTTAAAATTGCGCACAAACACGCAGTGGCGACAAACTACATACATTTTTAAAAGCCTTTAAAAGCCTTTACATGATACCACATTAGATTCACGGAGGAGGTCTACTGCTAAAATTACTGCCCTCGATCTGACCTTCGCGGTGATACCTCACATGCATGGTGCAATTGCTGTTTACATATGACGCCAGACCAACGCTTGTGTACGCCTTTGCGCAAGAGAAGGGGGGGCAGGGGTGCTTTTTTTTTTTTTTTTTTTGGTTTTTTTTTTATTTATTTAGCTTTTTTATTTTATTTTTAAACTGTTCCTTCCATTTTTTTTCTTTGTTATGATTTTTATTGTTATCTCAGGGAATGTAAATATCCCCTATGATAGCAATAGGCAGTGACAGGTACTCTTTTTTTGAAAAAATTGGGGTCTATTAGACCCTAGATCTTTCCTCTGCCCTCAAAGCATCTGACCACACCAAGATTGGTGTGATAAAATGCTTTCCCAATTTCCCAATGGCGCGGTTTATATCCGGGAGGGGGGACATTCCCTCCCACTGCTTGTAAAAGCAGTCTAGAGGCTAATTACCCGCTAGAATTGCTTTTACATGAAAGCCGATCACTGGCTGAAAAGAATGATACCAAGATGATACCTAAACCTGCAGGCATCATTCTGGTATAACCATTCAAAGTCCAGCAACATACTGGACATATATTGTAATCTTTTTTTTTTCATGCAGCCTCTTGGCTGAACGAAAAAAAGAGATTGATTGGTGGGTATGCCCACCATTAGAATACCTCCCTTCATCCACCCACTTCTAATGATGGGCATACATGCACCATTTATATATGCCGATGCATGGGGGCATCCTCCCGCAAAAGTTATGCCGTGTACACACGGTCGGAATTTCGACCGTATGTACGTGGCATTAGGAGCCAATCGCTCCTCCCCCCCCCCTGCTGCCCCCATGCTTCGGCATATATGCTCTTTTTTTTAACTGTGGTGGTGAAATCACCTCCTACAGTGTTGGAGTCGCGTCTTTATGTATCGTGGGAGCAAACGCTGTTGCTGTCAAGATAAATAAATCCGCGTTGCAACTGAATGGCGCACCTGAAAACAAAAAAATGCTTAACACTAAAACACAGTAAACAAAATTACATACCTGAAAAGCAAGCATGATAAAACATGATAAAACATTGCAGAATAGAATGGAGTAAAAAAAGAGCAACAATAGAGAGAGAATAGAGTGAGAGAGAGAACAATAAAACGACAACTATTTTATTTTTTTTTATTTTTTTGAGATTCACAGGTAAAAAAGCTCCTGACTGTTAGCGACTGAATCAAAACGCTACCACAAAAAAACTGTTAGCGATCGCAGGGATCAGGCCTGACTCTGCGAACGCTGCAGTTATGTGTGCTTAGTGTTTTGTAAGTGACAGTGATCGATCGATACTGCACTTGGGTGGGCTGGGCTGGGCGGAGGGGGAAAACGCAGGTGCTAGCAGGTATCTGGGCTGATCCCGCTAACAATGCGTTTTTTTTTTGGAACCCTAAACTGCTGGGACGCTAGTATAGATCTGATCAGATCAGATATTGATCTGTTCAGATACTGTGCCACTAAGGGAGGTGTATGCTTTGTGCGTGGGTGTTTGCGGTACTGGCACTAACCTGGGGCGACGCAGACCTTATTTGACCCTAAAACCTAATTGATATCACCCGCCGGGCGATCAGGGGGTTAAACCGTTATTGGGTAATAAATGGCGGGTGCCCTGACAGTATAAAAAACAAGCTAACTAACCAGCGTCACCCGTAACAGTAATACAAAAAAAAACTGGTTACCTAGCGACACTAATGCAGCGATCAGAAAAACGATCGCTTAGTGACACTGGCAAAAGGGGGTGAAAGGGTTAACTAGGGCAATCAGGGGGTTAAACCTTTATTAGGTAATATATGGGGGTACCTGACGCTATATAAAAACCTGACGGGGAACCTAAATAACGAAATAACTAACTGGCTAACCAGCGTCACCAGTGACAGTTATACAGTGATCACTGGTGAAAGGGTTAACTCTAGGGCAATCAGGGGGTTAAAACCTTTATTTAGGTTGTAATATGGGGGTACCTGACCTATAAACCTATTTATGAACCTATATAAACATGGCGGTTACCTAAAAAAAAAAAAATGGTTACCTAGCGACACTAATGCAGCGATCAGAAAAACGATCGCTTAGTGACACTGGCAAAAGGGGGTGAAAGGGTTAACTAGGGGCAATCAGGGGGTTAAAACCTTTATTAGGTAATATATGGGGGTACCTGACGCTATATAAAAACCTGACGGGGAACCTAAATAACGAAATAACTAACTGGCTAACCAGCGTCACCAGTGACAGTTATACAGTGATCACTGGTGAAAGGGTTAACTCTAGGGGCAATCAAGGGGTTAAAACCTTTATTTAGGTTGTAATATGGGGGTACCTGACCTATAAAACTATTTATGAACCTATATAAACATGGCGGTTACCTAAAAAAAAAAATGGTTACCTAGCGACAGCAGTGACACTAATACAGCGATCAGAAAAACGATCGCTTAGTGACACTGGCAAAAGGGGGTGAAAGGGTTACCTGGGGGGCAATCAAGGGGTTAAACCTTTATTAGGGGGGGGGGTAGGGGGCTACCTTGGACCTAAAACTAACTGCCCTGACAGTTATTACAGTCACACTGACACTAAATGCAGTGATCAGTAAAAAAATGATCACTGCAATTAGTGACACTGTGACTGGGGGGGGAGGGGGTGATCTGGGGGGTGATCAGGGGGTGACAGGGGGGTGGAATATGTGCCTAACTGTACTGGTGTCAGTGTACTGTTGTGCACTAACCTTTACATGTTCGCCGCTCGGCGTCTCCGGTCACATAGACCGGCGCACCGAGCGTGACATCACTTCCGCCTTCCTGTCTATACAATAGACAGGAAGGGGAAGCTTTTCATTGGCCAGGAGCGATCGCGAGGGGGTGGCCAGAAACCACTGGCCGTCCCCTCGTCCCGGATCGCTCCTGAAGCGATCCCGACCGTCCCCGCCGGCGGAGGGGGGTCCGATCGGACCCCCCAACCGCCGGAAGAATGTCACGTACAGGTACGTGATTCTGCCTGTACGTGCCATTCTGCCGACGTATATATACAGGGGGCGGTCGGGAAGTGGTTAAGCTTGCTTTTATGTTTAATATGAGGTCAATAGTTTGTGTAACAACTCTATTAGTTCAGACAAATAATTTCTATGATCAATTTGTTATGACCATAAAACACATTGTTCTGCTGCCTTCTAGCCATTCACAATTCCCTCATGTAGGGGCAATAGTGCAATGTTTACTACAAGTTGGGGTGCAGAGCTGTGTTGGCCATTGTGTTCTGTTATCTATGGAAGCTGTGTCCCCCCCACTCACACACAATACACACGTTTTCAGCATGGCTCTTTATGTTGGAGCAGATGACAGAAAAGGAGGATAAGACAGCAAACCAAGGAACTATTAATACAGTAGAGGAACCAGAGAACCCAGCACTGCCTGCTTCCCTATACAGCGTGCTTTGAATCTCAGAATTCTGACTTTGAATCTCAGAATTCTGACTTTGAAACTCAGAATTCTGACTTTGAATCTCAGAATCCTGACTTTTAATCTCAGAATTCTGACTTTTAATTTCAGAATTCTGACTTTTAATCTCAGAATTCTGACTTTAAATCTCAGAATTCTGACTTTGAAACTCAGAATTCTGACTTTGAATCTCAGAATTCAGACTTTTAATCTCAGAATTCTGTAGAATTTTTTTTAAACTTACAATTCTGACTTTGAATCTCAGAATTCTGACTTTTAATCTCAGAATTCTGACTTTCAAACTCAGAATTCTGAATTTCAAACTCAGAATTCTGTAAAAACATCTGCAAAGACAGAAATGTTACTTTTGATCCCAGACCCTATAACATTTATAAAGATATTAAATAGTAAGGCCCCTTTCACACTGGGGCGGGGAGCCGCGGTGACGGTAAAGCAGCGCTATATTTAGCGCTGCTTTACTGTCGTTTTAGCCGCGGTTTTCGGACGCTCGCAGTGCGGTTTTACCCCCCATGAGCGGCCGAAAAAGGGTTAAAGACCCCCCGCAGAGCGCCGCCGTAGCGGCGCTTTGCGGCGGTATTGCCGCGGTTTCACCGCGGTGTCCCATTCTAATCAATGGGAAGGAGCGGTATAGGAGCGGTGGATACACCGATCCTATACCGCTCCAAAGATGCTGCTAGCAGGACTTTTTTGACCGTCCTGCTAGCGCACCGCTTCAGTGTGAAAGTCCGCCGGCTTTCACACTGGAGTGAATGGGGCCGGATTTTTTCAGGCGGTATACAGGCACTATTTTTAGCGCTGTACCGCCTGAAAAACGCCCCAGTGTGAAAGGGGCCTAAGGGTCCCAACACTGAATCTTGGGGTACACCACTGATAACCTTAGACCATTCAGAGTAAGAAACATTAACCACTACTCTCTGAATTCTGTCATTTAGTCAGTTTTCTTTGTGTGTTGTGAGTAGGGATGCAAACTTTCCATAAATTGTGAAGCCATGAGAAAAAAACATTTTTTCCCTATTTTTTTTCCAGGGAAAAAAGGAAAAATCAGTGCGGAGTAGTTTTACAAATTGAAAGTAATTTTGTTACACTGGGAATGTGAAATGCCGTGTATATAAAAGTTTTATACTTGAAATAAAAATACAGCTTTTTCAGTAATTAAACTCATTATTTTTTTTTTTTGTTTATTGTAAATGGAATAACAAAGACTGTATAGTATAGGTAAATAATAAATTAAACTATACATGAGAACAGGTAAGCATCCCCCTTTCCCTCATAATAATGTAAAAGCTTCCTACCAATATACATTTTCAGTTGACGATGATCTAGAAGCATATATTGCTCTTGCAAAAACTTGAGGAATTTTCTCCTGATTTTCAGGTGTCATTTTGTAGCACCCCCTGGGGCTTCTAAAGGCAGGAAAACACCTCCAGAGGCAGGGAGCAAGCTAGCATTTACCCCAGGGCCGAGTTCATTGCTATAATTGGGAGTTTGAACAGAAATTGGTCTTTTCAAAGCTTTAATGTTGAACTTGGAAAGGAGAGTGGATTAGGGGTCTCAGATACCAGAGCAGATCACTTACAGACTCCTCAAATTCAGAACAAAGTACAGCTTCACAGTGTCAGAATCTTTATGCCGACCCAGCAACACTGTAAGCATGTTTTCAGATTCTGGTGCGTCCTCCAACCGAGTCACCAGGGCCTTCTGAGTGACCAGTCTATGTCCTGGCTCTCTCCAGCAAGGGGCATCCCCTGGATCTTCTATATACTAGAAAAAACTTTTTAGGTAGGTAAATTAGTCACAGAATTAAAGTGGTAGTAAGCTTTATGACTTGTACTTACAGGAAACCCTAAATAAGGCTTACCTATAGGTACAGTGAATATCTCCTAAACGTGCACCGCTTAGGAGATATTCACATTTGTAGCAGCTGGTGATGTCACTGGCGCAAGGCTTTACTGAAGCTTCAAATTTTTGTCTAGGGATCTAGGTGTCACCTCTGGTCATGAAAGGGTTAAAAAAGCATAAAAAAACGTAACCATATGTAAATTTAAGTCATTTTGCAGGCAACATTAAATGTGCGTGTCATTGCCTTTAGATGTGATTTAGGTGGGATCAAGTGAAACTTGAACATAAATCTGTAATTTCACAGATGACCACATGATGTCACTACTAATCTGAATATCAGATTTAACAGTCGCTCAATTTAGAGCCTACTAAATCATCAACTAAGTCATATAATTTATGATATGAAAACACAGAATGTTTACGCATGTAAATTCATTCTTATAAAAATATTTTCCTTTATATAGCTTTATTTTTTTGTGATTCGTATTAAAACCAGGTGTATACTATTTTACCCAACAATTGTTAAGTGTATTCTAATGCCGCGTACACACGGTCGGAATTTCCGATGGGAGCTTTTCAATCGATTTTCCGACCGTGTGTATGCCCATCTGTCTTTTTCTGTCGGAATTTCCGAACGGACTTTGGATTGAGAACCTGTTCTAAATTTTTCCGACGAAAAACCTTTCTATCGGATTTTCCGATCGTGTGTATGCAATTCCGACACGCAAAATTCCGACGCATGCTCGGAAACAATTCGACGCATGCTCGGAAGCATTAAACTTCCCTTTTATAGTGCTGTCGAACGTGTTTTATGCCGCTGTGTTACTGACCGTCGGAATTTGGTGTGAGCGTGTGTAGGCAAGACAGTTTGAGCGAAATTCCGTCGGAATTCCGACGGGAAAACCATCAGAGCTTTTTCCGACGAGAATTCCGACGAGAATATACTGCATGTATGATTACTTGAAGTTAGTCTTTATTTCAGCTTCCCATAAACTTCTATAACTAGTAGTCAGGCTAAGTAGGAGCAGGATCACTGCAAGTTCTTCTGTATTTTACAGTTTTAACATCCTTACATGTTTTGGGTACTTTGGAATAGTGAGAGAGTGGTGTTCATAGTATTTAATCTAATGAGAAGCATGGTGACATTTGGGAGTCTTGACATTATAATTGTAGCAGAATCTCTGACCTTTTTCAGTCTAATGGGAACCTACAAGACCAAAGATAACTGACCTCCTTCAATAAATAGTGGGTTGTAAGTCATAGTGGGTGCAAAGGTGGTAAAAGTCATTGGGCGCCAGACACTTCTTGGATGTAAAAGAGGTTTATTTCTTTGACAGTCCTTTTTATATTTTGTAGGGGAAAGAGGGTTAGGTCCAGGACACCCTTAAGTAGTTGCAATTTCTAATGACAGATTCTGAGACTTCAATAGGAGAACAGCCGTACAGGGAAAGTCCCCAGCAAGGTGTCACTTCTGCATGTGCAGGATTGCTGTCTCCTATGGTAACAGTACTTAAACAGTTTCCAACTTAAAGTACCAGTTCTCTCAGGTGTACTACAACTTTGCCTTGTAGTTCTTCAGCTCCTGGTCTCTCACTGGACCCTCTGATTCACTAACTCTGAATCCCGTGAGCTCCTCAAGGCTTTTGCGGTGGTATCTTCCTCAAGCGTCACACACGCTTCCCTGCTGGGTCCCTAGCTTGGCACTTCAGATACCTTCAAGCTTCACCCCTGCTGACCGGCTCAGTCCCTAGCTTGACACACAAGGCTGCTCTGCAAGCATCACCTCCGCTGGTTGGGTCCCTGACTTGATTACCACCTGAAGTTTCCGGTTCTCTTCCGTGCCCGTTCGGTGAGAATACTGCTCCGGCACTTGCTTAAGTTACTCATTGTGGTCCCTGGTAAAGGCGATTGGCCCCTTCGTGGCGACAGCATCCCTTCTACCTCCGACCATGGACAGATTCTCTGGCCAGCAAAACCGTCACTTTTGGTTGGACTGCAAGCCGCAGTCCCAACCCTGCGCTGCCCTTGTACTTAGGGAGAAGTCAATGGATCCTTAGTAATTAACTACAGTAGCTACTCCTGACAAGGAATTTGGTGAAGAGCGCCCTGATTAAACCCGCGCTACATCATTAAAGTATGGCGCAAAGATAAAGAAACTAAGAGCTTCTAAACAGACGTTGTTTCTAACTTCTGACCAGTGTTTATGAAGCAGTGTGTGATTTGGATCATGTGTAGCAGTGCTCACCTGTATTTTTTGCTTCTCTGTTTTTTAAATGCAGCATGACCTATTTCGCTGTTTCTGAATTGCTTTTTTCCTCCATACAAATCTATGTGAATGTAGATAATAAGCATCTCAAAACTGACTAGAATGCATCCTTTCATTTTCTACCTGCACTAGTAAAAGTAATCTACAACTTAATTGAATTCAGCCCCTCCATGGAATAGGGAAAGTACAGTGTGGCATAAAGAATGGGATGGTTTAAAATAGGAAATCTACAGCACATCATACAGCATGGGGTGATGTGAAATATGCAGTGTGAAATAGAGAATGCACAGGACACAGAATGAAACCGTGTGGACTAGGGAATGTACAGCAAAGTTTTTACAGACTTTTGACCGCATCACTGTGTAGGAAGGGACTAACTCATTCCCTATCTATGGGTCAATCCTTTCCAAGATTTGACCTGTTCCTGCTGTTTAGGCAGAACCTTATATCTATGGTAGGTGGAGTTTAGGGGGGTGG
This sequence comes from Lithobates sylvaticus, assembly GCA_028564925.1. Classification (NCBI taxonomy): domain Eukaryota; kingdom Metazoa; phylum Chordata; class Amphibia; order Anura; family Ranidae; genus Lithobates; species Lithobates sylvaticus. Next base: position 388,418,570 of record CM053026.1, read on the forward strand.
AGAAGAAGAATGTGACAGAGAGCCAAGTGGATCCTTGTTTGGTTCCCCCGCATGGGCTTCCTTAGCTGTAGACCTTGACATACCAGACCTCCAGTACTGACCTAAAGTGAAGACTTAACACTGTACCAGAAGATATGGGTTATTGGATTGAAATAAGAGGTTATTTTATAAATTGTCAGTGTTTGGAATTAGTATTCTTTTATTTGTAAGTAAAATAATGTGGACTTTGCTTCTGGCTGGAGTGATGTTATTCCAAGAGGATACCTGAACACCTTAGATAGTCTATTGAGGGCTGGATGGGGGAAACTCATAACATGATACACAGTTGCTGGTGGACAGGATCCTGACTGTAAAGTACCCAACCTGGTTGCGATGGACATGGAGGCATTTAGAGGAAGAGGTTGCACTCCTGGCAGTGAAGAACAGACCCCTCTAAGAGACATGCGTCAGGTGACCTGGCTCCCTGTGTTACATGGGCCCTAGGTGTTTGGCTAAACTGTTGGAGCCTTAACCTGGAATCAAAAAAGCATTGTAAGGCCTTAAGAGGTGAGTATTCCCAGCCACTTATGGATCAGTGCTACTGTGGACCAGGGGGATAGTGTAGCGGAGAGTTTCCACCACTTGTACTACTCTAGGTCCCTAGCACAGTGAAGACTACACAGGACAGCTAGGGCCCTGTGTACAACTGCAGTTTGTAGGAAGGTGCAGTCCACTTTTGCCACTGCAGGTGGAGCTCAACCACAGTGGCATTGCAGGAGGAGAGGAAGTCAAGAGGAACATTGTTGCTCTATGGTTTCCTGGTTCACTAGGGAAGTTATCCGGTTGGATGCTGCCACCCCATGTGACTCTGATAGCTGTCTTGGGTCAGGCAGAGTCTGTTTAAGTCCTTGGTTCCCAGGCTTGGTAGGAAGTGTAGGGACAGATCACCTGTCAGGGATAGTATTAGCGGCAGAGAGGTTTTAGACTAGTAGGGAAAGAGCAGAGAAATGTAATCCTTCCTGGAAACCGCAACATTTGGGTACAGACTGGCCAGGCCACATTCCATCCCTCGAGACAGATGCTGTCAGAGCATCCCAGACCTGCTGCTATACTGTTCACTGCAACAAACTGTGAATGCGCCTGGTTGAGTTGACTTCCCAGCATCTGAACATTAAAGACAAATTGCTCCAGAGTGCTTTCAGCTTCAGAGGTCAGTGAGGGCTTGATTTAAACTTCAGAAAAAATACTCTTCCCATGTACCCCTGAGAAAAAGATGGGGGGGGGGGGGGGGCAATGGGAAGAAGGGGGACTACAATCAGATAACAGAAATGTGCATCTGGACAGTCATAAAAAGTAATAATAAAAAAAAAAAAATTAATAAGGTGCAGCTACCCACACATGTGTTAACTCATTCTGTTGCGCAGGTATCATATTAATATTAATATTAATAAAGAAGACAGATGGATTGATGCATTTCACTTGTTAAAGCTTCCTCAGGATCCACTTCTTTATAATGTCATAGCCAGCACACAAATGTAGTCAGTATATACCTCCAAATAATATACTAACTATAAAATATATATGTCTGCAATAGCCACAAAATGAGAGTCCACAATGTCAATACAAAATGTCGGCCTCACAATGGGAACCCAAAATTTCAAGGTACAGTATCTCCCAAAAGTGAGTACACCCCTCACATTTTTGTAAATATTTTATTATATCTTTTCATGTGACAACACTGAAGAAATTACACTTTTCTAAAAATGTAAAGTAGTGAGTGTACAGCTTGTATAACAGTGTGAATTTGCTATCCCCTCAAAATAACTCAACACACAGCTATTAATCTCTAAACCGCTGGCAACTAAAGTGAGTACACCTAAGTGAAAATGTCCAAATTGTGCCCAAAGTGTCAATATTTAGTGTGGCCACCATTATTTTCCAGCACTGCCTTAACCCTCTTGGGCATGGAGTTCACCAGAGCTTCACAGGTTTTCACTGGAGTTCATAACAATATCATGAAGCTGGTGAATGTTAGAGACCTTGCGCTCCTCCACCTTTCGTTTGAGGATGCCCCACAAATGCTCAATAGGGTTTAGGTCTGGAGACAGGCTTGGCCAGTCCATCATCTTTACCCCCAGCTTCTTTAGCAAGGCAGTGGTCATCTTGGAGGTGTGTTTGGGGTTGTTATCATGTTGGAATACTGCCCTGTGGCCTAGTCTTCAAAGGTATGGAATCATGCTCTGCTTCAGCATGTCACAGTACATGGGATGACAGCCATGCAGACATAATCTCTGGATATCACGCTGAGCACAGGCACTCAACTTCTTTGGTCGACCATGGCGAGGCCTTTTCTGAGTGGAACCTGTCCAGTTAAACAACTGTATGGTCTTGGCCACCATGCTGCAGCTCAGTTTCAGGCTCTTGGCAATCTTCTTATAGCCTAGGTCATCTTTATGTAGAGCAACAATTCCTTTTTTCAGATCCTCAGAGAGTTCTTTGCCATGAGGTGCCATGTTGAACTTCCAGTGACCAGTATGAGAGAGTGTGAGCAATAACACCAAATCTAATACAACTGCTCCCCATTCAAACCTGAGACCTTGTAACACTAACAAGTCACATGACACTAGGGAGGGAAAATGGCTAATTGGGCCCAATTAGGACATTTTCACTTAGGGGTGTACTCACTTTTGTTGCCAGTGGTTTAGATGGCTGTGTGTTGATTATTTTGAGGGGACAGCAAATTTACACTGTTATACAAGCTGTACACTCACTACATTGTAGCAAAGTGTCATTTCTTCAGTGTAGTCACATGAAAAGATAGAATAAAATATTTACACAAATGTGAGGGGTGTACTCACTTTTGTGAGATACTGTACATATAAAACCAACAAACACTATCCCACTATTATAATAGTCATACCAATGATGAATTTTGAAAGGCTAAACCAGTGGTGCCCAACCAGTGGCCCGGGGGCCACATGTGGCCCGCAGAGCCCTCTGATGTGGCCCGGGACCTCCTGCTCTGGGATGGATCAGAATAGAATACTCTTATTAAAGGTCATTTTATTACTAAAATCGCAGTGTATATATGGGCATATTTCTTCTGCAGTGGTTACTTCTGTTACCTGCGGGTTACCTGCACTGAACAATACCACTTCTGCTATTACCTGTGAGTTTAGTGAGCTTTATGAATGTGTACCAAACCTGCAGAACATAATAGAAGTCTATTGAAAAGTGCATGAAAGCAAAAAGGTACACTGCGTTGCGGGAAAAACCGCAGCGCATCAGTGTGAAAGCAGCCTTGGGCCCCTTTCACGCGGTCAGTCTGACCCAATTCGACCCTCCATGCACCTCCAAGGAGTGGCAGACGTAAACCGAACTGTGTCCTACCGCCAATCCAAACCGCAAAAAAAAACAAAAAAAAAACAAACACACGACACGGACATCCCGTCCACCAGCTCTGCTCATTGTGGCCTGCGACCGGTTACCAAGTCGCTTAAGTGGCCCTTACTGTTCAAAAGGTTGGGCACCCCTGGGCTAAACTATTGACGGAACAATCAGCATCAAGCACACGAGATGTCTCCAAAAGCTAGATAAATCCAACACAACAGAAGATCTGAAAAATGGTGGCAGCTGCCGCCATTTTGACATACCATCCTTTCAACCTGCGTTGGCTATTATAAATCTCTTATTTAGGCCTATGCCACTTACGAGCCTCTTAAAAGTCAACCTATTGATTCTACTCAACTTTACTTGCTATCTCAATGCCAGCAACATAATGACACATCACAGAGTAAACAACTTACAGATAAATTGTCTAACAAAATTGCACTTTTACTCAGGCATAACTGACCACAGGGCTTGGAATCTATGAGCCAGGTAAAAAAGTTAGGAGCCAGGTTTTTATTTTTTTTTAACGACGACAACGACTGACAGGTGGCACTGGGCACCGTAGGACGTCCTCCCAGAACCTTGCTCCATTCGGGAACATCCGTGACTGCCAGGTCCCGAGAACCCGGCGCATCGCGGTAAACAGCCGCCGATAGCGGCCGTTTACCAAGTGATTGCTCTGTCAAATGACGATGCGATCACATGTACACAAACCGGCGTCACGTCATGACGCCGGTTCCTCCCTCCCCTCTCTGTATCGATCGGTACAGTGAGAGGGGAAAAGCTGAGAGGGGGAGAGATGGGACCAGCGCTGTGGGCTGGATGTGTAGTGCCCACAGTGCTGGTCAGTGACAGCTACACTGCCAGCACTATGAAATACACCGCAATACTCTGCCAATAAATTTTAATAGAAAGAATTTTTTTTTTTACCGAATTTTCAGTATTTTTTGATTTATAGCGCAAAAAATAAAAAAACCAGCGGTGATTAAATACCACCAAAAGAAAGCTCTATTTGTGTGAAAAAAATGACAAAAAATTAATTTGGGTACAGTATTGCATGACTGAGAAATTGTCATTCAAAGTGTGAGAGCACCGAAAGCTGAAAAGTGCCCAGTGGTTAACATTGCATTAGCATTGTTGTTAGAGGTGTTGCAATACCAACGGCCACCACAAGATGGCGCCATAGAAGGATTTCAGAAGGCCGCAAAGCCGCGGCCTAAATTTCTGGCTGGCGCGGCCCGATCGCACGGCGGGGTGAGGGGGGTTGGGGCTTCGGTGTCCACAGGTTGACAGCTGTGTCGCCCCAGGCGCCAGGACCCCAAATCTAGTCGCAATTGCGCCCGGGCGACCGGGGTTTGTCGAGCACTGACTGACCATAATGGCGAACAATGGAGTCCAAAACGATTTTCAGCTCAGGGAGCTAGATAAAGCTGGTTAAAAGATTATAAAAGTTGTAGCTACCTTCCGTATTAAAATGGATAAATTGAGGGCGGGTCCGGTGGACTCGATGCTGTATACAGAGGCAGAATGGGAATCAGCCATTGTAAACAAGGCAGATCCCTGTTCTGACAGGGGACATCTCAAATATCTGCTGTTCCCAGTGATCGGGAACAGCTATCTCTGTCATGTCCAAGGCAGCCCATCCACCTACAGTTAGAACACACTGAGGGAACACATTTAACCCCTTGATTGCCTCCTAGTGGTGTTAACCCCTTCCCTGCCAGTGTCATTTATACATTGATCAGTGCATTTTTATAGCACTGATCAATGTAATAATGTCACTGGTGCCAAAAAAATGTCATTTGGGGTCAGATTTGTCTGCCGCAATGTTGCAGTTCTGCTAAAAATCTCAGATCCACGCCATTACCAGTAAAAACTAGCTTTGTGCTGTGCATCGGAGGATCGTTGTGTGTGGAACCGCTGCAAGGACACCTCTTCTGTTCAGAAGGCATTTAATCAGCCTGGTCGTTGGTAAGAGGGCAATTGCCCACCTTTGCAAACCTTTCTTTGTTGACTTCACTGGGACACTGTGCACAGACAGCTTTACCCTGGGGAAACACTTTACTGCATCTCTATTTGAACATTGTACATATACACCTGTTGCATCAACCTTTCCAAGAAATACCATTGCCTTGTGGCTGCACCTTATTGGATATGAAAAAAACAGCTCTCCTGCTGGGCTGTATAACTCTGCGCCACGTGATAGGTGAAAAAATATAAAAATAAAAAATGCTACTGAAAGTGAAACAATTAATTACTAACAAGCTGCTCCCTTGAAAATCGTGAGATTTGGTAGTTGAAAAAGTGGTGTGATAGGGGCGCTATCTACATAGATAACTATATACCTATGTGTGGCTATACTATTAGTGCTAATAAAAGTCACTAGATTAACCCTCTACTCATGAAGTAATGATTAATCCTGAGAAAATAAAATAAATAACTGGATTGGTGCTTGATTACTCATTCAACCAATAAAACAACCCTAGAATGTGGGAAAAAAATATAAAAACACAAAATGTGTACATGTGATCAGATTGATTCAATAACCCTTAACATAGGTCCATACAGTTTTTATACCAAAAATTTACTACATACCGAGTATATATATAGAAAGTCCATTAAAGTGAAGTAAACTCTGTGCAAGTACAAAGTATAAGGATGAATGAAAATATATAGAAATATTCTGTGTTCTTATGGTACAATCAGGGAGCCAACCGCAGATACCACTCTTAACTGTGGATTTGAAAGAAACCCTTCACCACAATCTTCTTTCAATCACCCAAAGTGAATAAGCTGACTGGCTGCTTACCAGATTCTATTGACTCCTTTAATTAAAAAGAAAGTCAATAGGGCTTTCATAGGTTAGTGCCTGTGCACATACGATTTGCAGGAGATGATACCGGAAAAACTCCTCCTTCCAGGGAAACTCAGGCACGATATATATGAGAAAGGCAAGAGACAACTACATAGCATAATTCCGTTGATTTAATAAAAAATTCACATAATAAACATAGCCAAATGGCTACTTACAGAGTACAGTGCCCACCCGGCACTGGGGCTGCTCGCATGTAGTATAAATGTGTAGCGTGGAGATCTTGTTCCGCCTTAGATGTGAAGAGGAGCGGCGTGCGTCCCAGCAAGCGCCGCCGACAACCACCAGAGGCAGGAAACAGGAAGTTGGTGCGATAGAGATGCGTGACTAGACAGGCGCTGCCGACGTACGTTTCGATGTGGAATCGTCTTCAAGGGGCGTGTCTAGTCACAGGAGTCAATGGTATTTATGGTAACTGTAGTAACCTATCAGCCAATCAAAAGGGACCTACGCTGCGCAGCCTCAGTAGCGCCCAGGCCCTGATAACTGCTGTAGCCTTTACAATTGGTTACATACATAGACAGGTACAACTTAATAAAAACATATATTTGATAAAAACGCAATGTGGAAAATAATGATAAATTGGTCAAAACTGCTTAGGCGCAATCTACCTGAGTGTACTATACCTAATACTAATTTATTTTTATTATATAACTGACTGGCGATGTAGTATTTTTATTTAGCCACAAGATGTCTCACTTTGGCTCGTGGTTATATAAGACATTGTTCTGTGATCCATTGTGATATGTCACCAACAAAGAGATATATTAATTTGTTGTTAGTTTATTCTGGCCAGTTTGGTAGACGCTATATATTTCCTGCCTCTGGTGGTTGTCTGCGGCGCTTGCTGGGACGCACGCCGCTCCTCTTCACATCTAAGGCGGAACAAGATCTCCACGCTACATATTTATACTACATGCGAGCAGCCCCAGTGCCGGGTGGGCACTGTACTTTGTAAGTAGCCATTTGGCTATGTTTATTATCTGAATTTTTTATTAAATCAACGGAATTATGCTATGTAGTTGTCTCTTGCCTTTCTCATATATATCGTGCCTGAGTTTCCCTGGAAGGAGGAGTTTTTCCGGTATCATCTCCTGCAAATCGTATGTGCACAAGCACTAACCTGTGAAAGCCCTATTGACTTTCTTTTTAACCACTTCAATACCCGGCCATAGTCAAATGACGCCCACAAGGTGGATCTCCCATCCTGGGTGGGCGTCATATGATGTCCTCGGCCTTCCGCCGCTACTGCGGGCCCGGGGGGGGGCCCGCAGAGCGGCGATCGGGGATCCGGTGTGTCCCTCGGGACACAGCCGTCCTCCGATGGGGGTATTGAAGTGGCCGTTGTGTCCCGAGGCGGTGTCCTGCGCCGTTGCAGCGGCGCCGTTCGCCGCTGATTGCATGTGTCCTGGAAGCGGCGTGCACTGCGCACGCACGCGCTCCCGGGAACGTTCAGTGACGAGATCGGGACTGAGGTTGGCTGAGGCTTTTGCCTTAGATACAGCTCAGCCCCGATCACTGTAAAAACACAAAACAATTGGCTATTTAGTGACTGGCTGTGTCCAATGACAGCCAGTCACTAAATGTAAACAAAAAAGTGAGGTAACTTCTGTTGCTGGGTTCTCCTCTTCACACACCGATCCTGTGTGAGGAGGAGATCAGCTAACAGTGAGTTACCTATATACTGTACCCACCTAGTGTATATACCCATCTGTGCCCAGATCACCCCCCCCCCTAAATAAAGAGAACCTGTCATCAGGTGTACCTGTCATCAGGTGTACCTGTCATCAGTAGTACCTGTCATCAGTACCTGTCACCTCACCAGAGTACCTGCCACCAGAGTACCCGCCATCTCACCACCTGCCGGAGTACCACCAGAGTACCCGCCACCTCACCACCTGCCAGAGTACATGCCACCTCACCACCTGCCAGAGTACCACCAGAGTACCCGCCACCTCACCACCTGCCAGAGTACCACCAGAGTACCCGCCACCTCACCACCTGCCAGAGTACCACCAGAGTACCCGCCACCTCACCACCTGCCAGAGTACCACCAGAGTACCTGCCACCTGCCAGAGTACCTGCCATCAGAGTACCTGCAACCAGAGTACCTGCCATCAGAGTACCACCAGAGTACCCGCCACCTCATCACCTGCCACCAGTGTACCTGCCACCAGTGTACCTACCACCAGAGTACCCGCCACCTCACCAACTGCCACCAGAGTACCCGCCACCTCACCAGCTGCCACCAGAGTACCCGCCACCTCACCAGCTGCCACCAGAGTACCTGCCACCTCACCACCTGCCACCAGAGTACCCGCCACCTCACCAGAATACCCGCCACCTCACCACCTGCCACCAGAGTACCTGCCACTATGTCCAAAAGGATGTACACCCCAGAGGAGGCATACCAAGTACTCAGTCTGAGCGATGAGAGCATCGGGGAGCTCTCACCGCTCAGTTCTGTTTCAGTTTCTGGCTCAGAATATGAGCCCCCTGAAGGCAGCACCTCAGGATCCGAATTGGAGGAGGAAGCAGTCCCTCCTAAAAGAAGACGGTCTGAACCCCAGGCATCTACCAGCAGTGCCAACGGCGGTAGACCCCAGGAGGAGAGGCCCAGTTCAAGCGCTGCTAGACCCCAGGAGGAGAGGCCCAGTGCGCGCCAAAGAATTAGGGCCCAAAATCAGCTGCCAGAAAGCTTGGCAAACCCATTGTGGCTGCCTTCTACCACAGGGTCAGCCACGATCCCCCCTTTTACAGCACAGCCAGGTGTGCAGGTCAACACTGCAGGTTTTTTCAAGATGGATTTTTTTTATTTATTTTTCCCAGAGGAATTGCTTCAAGTCGTCATGGACCAAACCAATCTTTGTGCCCAACAATTTATCACAGCCAACCCCAGCTCCAGCTATGCCCGCCCTTTTGAATGGCGACCCCTAACAATTGCAGAGCTAAAAGTGTTTTTAGGCCTAACGCTAAACATGGGGCTTACAAAAAAAAATGAGATACATAAGTATTGGTCGACCAAATCCATCCATCACATGCCAGTTTTTTCTGCAGCCAGGTCCAGGTCCCGATATGAAATTATTATGCGCTTCCTGCATTTTAGTGACAACTCACACTGCCCCCGCCCGGAATCACCCAAAATTTGACAAGCTGTATAAAATTCGTCCCCTAATTGATTTTTTTTCCAAAAAGTTTGCTGAACTTTATGTCCCTGACAGAAATATATCTGTGGACGAATCCCTGGTGCATTTCACAGGCCGGCTGGGTATCAAACAATACATCCCAAGTAAGAGAGCGAGGTATGGCTTGAAGCTCAACAAGCTCTGTGAAAGTGCCACTGGTTATGTGCACTCCTTCCGTGTGTATGAAGGAAAAGATTCCCAGATCCAGCCCCCTGAGTGTCCATCGTACATGGGAATTAGTGGGAAAATTGTTTGGGAGTTGGCATTCCCACTCCTCCAAAAGGGGTATCATATATATATGGACAATTTTTATACGAGTTTGCCCCTTCTCCGCCACCTGTACCTAAAAAAAACATTGGCCTGTGGTACAATAAGAAAAAAAGGAAGGGCTTCCCACAGCGTCTTGTCGCCACAAACATTCGAAGGGGGGAATCGGCCAGCTTGAGGAATGAGGAAGTGCTGGCTGTGAAGTGGAAGGATACTAAAGATGTGTATATGATGTCCACCATCCACAATGACACCTCAGTGGAACTTCACAGAAGACGCGGTCCCGTTCGCAAACCTTCCTGCATCAATGCATATAATACATTTATGGGGGGGGGGGGGTGGATTTAAATGACCAGATGTTGCAGCCCTATCTGTCAACAAGAAAATCCCTTTTTTGGTACAAAAAAGTTGCAATTTACTTTTTTCATTTGGCCCTTTTAAATTCTTTTATAATTTACCAAAAATCCTCAGCAACACCCACCACCTTCATAAAATATATTGAAGACATTGTCACTTCACTTATTTATCAAGTGGAATCCCCCCCAGAAAGCATTCGCTCAGATTCTGGCGTCAGGCTACATGAGCGTCATTTTCCGGAACATATTCCACCATCAGCATCCGGAAGACGACACCAAAAAAAATGCCGGGTGTGCACTAAGAGAGGAGTTAGGAAAGACACCAGCTTCTATTGTCCCGATTGTCCCTCCCTACCTGGCCTTTGCATCGGACAATGCTTCAGGCGATATCACACTCTGGACCACTATTAGCCCATATTTCCAATAGACTGCCATTTCCCCCCAATTTCTGTCATGAATATTTCCCTGCCTCAACCAACCATATCATTGTCTTCCATGTGAACTGACCCTGGCCTGTTTCTCGACTATGCCTCTGCCTACCGTCTGCATTGTTTATCCGTCATGTTTCTGCCTTTCAAGTGAACTGACCCTGGACTGTATCGACTATGCCTCTGCCTACCGTCTATGTCTGCCTTCCTGTTGTCTCCCTCCGTTTAAATATTATGAACATATGACAGTTCCAGCAACAATGGAGACATTTTTTTCATTGCTTACCGATCTATTTGCAGTTGTACCCAATATGAAGGCAACTTTTTCTGTAAAGCTAGGCTGATATTGGTGAGCTGTTAACCAGAGGCTGTGGAGGTGATTGGAGAAAGGAGGTAGCAGATTCTCGTTGGGAGATTACATGCCTGTATTCGATTTGGCTCTGGTGAGTGCATCCCCATAGGGGAAGCTGTTTTCTTTCACGAGGTGGAGTGCATTGGTGGAAGAACCCAAGAGTTTAGACCACACTACAGGAATATATAAACGTGTTTATCTACAAACCCCAATATTTTATCTGGATACCACTGGACTATGCTTTACTCATATATGAACTATTGACACTAATATAGTTATTTATTGCGGATATTTATATTTATATTTATTTATTTATTTATTTATTTATCTATTTATTCGCATTTTTGTTTTATCAATATCTTTATTTACCTACGGGTGTAAATTACTTTTATTTGTCTATTTATTTATTTATACCTATACTCACCATTCTTATTGGGTTTTAATATCCAGTAACTAAGCGCTGCTACAATATCTTATGGGTTCTCTGTGAATTTCTCATTTTTTATTGTATTGATATATGTCTGCCTTTTACCTGCACTGACCTCGGCTTGTTGACCATGTTTTTGCCTGCCCCTTGGACTGATCTTTTACCCTGCTACACAGGGGTCTCACATATGTGAGGGGCTCCAGAATAGTGTTCGGAGTTCAGAAAACCAGTTTTTCTGTGTTCCCATAACAGGGTCTGGTTGTCCGGAGGCTTCAAAGAGATTTGGGTGGGAGAAGCCTCTACCCCTGTCCCCATTCTTCCCTGACTGATGCCCTAAGCTTGATGGTCCTGTCTGCTCCCTGGAAAAAATACTCTGGCTGTGCTGACCATACCTCTGCCTGCTGCCTTTACTAATTATGGACAGTATTCCTGCCTGCTGCATGGACGATCCTTTGATCCTTTTGCTGCTGCTGACCACATCCCTGCCTGCTATCTGGACTAATGCATTGGCTGTGTTGACAACATCTCTACCTGTGTTGACTATTCCTGCCTGCTGCCTGTTTTGCTGTCGCTGTCCACGTTCCTGCCTGCTGCCTGTTTTGCTGTCGCTGTCTACGTTCCTGCCTGCTGCCTGGACCGATGCTCTCCACTGCACTACTAAAACCGCAGGTAATCTTTTCTTTACCCTTTGCTCAGCAGAATGTATTTTGGTTTGTAATTGGTATGTACAGTACATGCTATGTGTTAGAAATATGAAGGGCCTTCAACAATGTGATAGGTTGGCAGGAATTTGTGTGTAATTTATGCTCCTAGAACACCTGACAGTGCTACTTGGGCCTCTGTATGTGGCCAGGCTGTGTAAAAGTCTCACATATTTGGTATCGCCATACTCGGTAGGAGTAGCAGAATGTATTTTGGGGTGTCAGTTTTGCTATGTACATGCTATGTGTTGGAAATATCTTATAAATGGACAACTTTGTATAAAAAAAAATGCGTTTTCATTTTTTTCCCACATATTCCAAAAACTTTGGGAAAAAAATGAACCATTCAAAAGACTCATTATGCCTCATATATTATACGTTGGGGTGTTAGCTTTCCAAAATGGGGTCATTTTGTGGGCGTTTCCATTGTCCTGGTGCTCTAGGGCCCTCAAAACTGTAATAGGTGGTTGAGAAATGAGATGTGTAATTTATGCATGTAGAACGCCTGACGGTGCTACTTCAATGTTGGGCCTCTGTATGTGGCCAGGCTGTGTAAAAGTCTCACATATTTGGTATCGCCATACTCGGAAGGAGTAGCAGAATGTATTTTGGGGTATCAGTTTTGCTATGTACATGCTATGTGTTGGAAATATCTTATAAATGGACAACTTTATGTAAAAAAAAAATGCGTTTTCATTTTTTTCCACAGTTTCCAAATACTACTGGAAAAAAATGAACCATTCAAAAGACTCATTATGCCTCATATATTATACGTTGGGGTGTTAGCTTTCCAAAATGGGGTCATTTTGTGGGCTTTTCCATTGTCTTGGTGCTCCAGGGCCTTCAAAACTGTAATAGGTGGTTGAGAAATGAGATGTGTAATTTATGCATGTAGAACGCCTGACGGTGCTACTTCAATGTTGGGCCTCTGTATGTGGCCAGGCTGTGTAAAAGTCTCACATATTTGGTATCGCCATACTCGGAAGGAGTAGCAGAATGTATTTTGGGGTGTCAGTTTTGCTGTGTACATGCTATGTGTTGGAAATATCTTATAAATGGACAACTTTGTATAAAAAAAATGCATTTTCATTTTTTTCCCACATATTCCAAAAACTTTGGGAAAAAAATGAACCATTCAAAAGACTCATTATGCCTCATATATTATACGTTGGGGTCTTAGCTTTCCAAAATGGGGTCATTTTGTGGGCGTTTGCATTGACCTGGTGCTCCAGGGCCTTCAAAAGTGTGATAGGTTGTCATCAAATGACATGTGCAATTTATGCTCGTAGAACGCCTGACGGTGCTACTTGGATGTTAGACCTCTGTATGTGGCCAGGCTATGTAAAAGTCTCACACATGTGGTATCACTATACTCAGGAGGAGTAGCAGAATATATTTTGGGGTGTCATTGCAAGTATGCATGTGCTGTGTGAGAGAAATAACTTGTTTTTATGACAATTTTGTGCAAAAAGAATTTTGGGAAAAAATTACAACTTCAAAAAACTCGCCAAGCCTCTTACTAAATACCTTGGAATGTCTGCTTTCCAAAAAGGGGTAATTTGGGGGGTATTTGTACTTTCCTGGCTTGTTAGGGTCTCAAGAAATGAGATAGGCCTTCAGTGCATCAGGTGTGAACAGATGTGATCATTTTCAATGATTTGCACCATAGCTTTTAAACGCTATAACTTTCACAGCAACCAAATAATATACACTTATTTGGGTTATTTTTTACTAAAGATAAGTAGCAGTATACATTTTGGACAAAATTTATGAAAAAAATGTTTTATTTGCAAAAATTTCCAATAGAAACTAAAAAAAAGTGTTTTTTTTTCAAAATTTTTTCTCTTTTTTCGCTAATATTGCAAAAAATAAAAAACCCAGCAGTAATTAAATACCACCAAAAAAAATGATAAAAAATTTGGTTTGGGTAGCATGTAGCATGACTGAGTAATTGTCATTCAAAGTGTGAGAGCGCTGAAAGCTAAAAATTGGTCTGGTAAGGAAGGGTGTTTAAAAGCCCTGTATTGAAGTGGTTAATTAGTCAATAGAATCTGGTAAGCAGCCAGTCAGCTTATTCACTTTGGGTGATTGAAAAAAGATTGTGGTGAAGGGTTTCTTTCAAATCCACAGTTAAGAGTGGTATCTGCAGTTGGCTCGCTGATTGTACCATAAGGACACAGAAGATTTCTATATATTTTCATTAATCCTTATACTTTGTACTTTGTACACAGAGTTTACTTCACTTTAATGGACTTTCTATATATATACTTGGGAATGTGGTGAATTTTTGGTATAAAAACGGTATGGACCTATGTTAAGGGTTATTGAATCAATCTGATCACATGTACACATTTTGTGTTTTTATATTTTTTTCCACATTCTAGGGTTGTTTTATTGGTTGAATGAGTAATCAAGCACCAATCCAGTTATTTATTTTATTTTCTCAGGATTAATCATTACTTCATGAGTAGAGGGTTAATCTAGTGACTTTTATTAGCACTAATAGTATAGCCTCACATAGGTATATAGTTATCTATGTAGATAGCGCCCCTATCACACCACTTTTTCACCTTATTGGATATGGTTAACAAGACCGACTGCCGGCGAAGACCATCAGGCCTACAACTGGGACAATACTGTCATTACTAATTAAAGGGCCCGCATACCATTCTTGTTTAATCAATCTCTCATTAGGGTTAAAAGTTGAATAGGCCGGCCTGGGTTCCCCTTTAGAGGTCTTGCCAGAACTAATGCTTAACTCTTGCTTATCCTTTCCGGTCATGCTCTAGTGGTACTCCATTGTACATACGTGTATATAATATACTGTTATCTCCAGGTTGTCTTAAATTGTATTATTGTGGAGGAATTCTTCTTCTGAACTAGGACTGTTATCCAAAGTTCAGTTGATCTATTACTTCCTTTGCAACTAAATCTTCCTTGAGTTATTCAGTAAACGTTGGGGGCTCGTCCTGGATGCCATCTTTAGCCGGCCCTAGTCAGCCTAGACAAGAGCCACAATCCACGTGGGAAGCAGCTTCGGTGGCCGTGGTGGCCTGGAGCAAAAGTCAGGGACCTCAAATGGAAAATAACACTGTTCTAGAGATCTCTGGAAGTGAACACACTGAGAGAGAGATTAGAAGGTGAGAGCCCTGGCCCCAGGACACCGGGCCCACACCGAGCATGGCCTGGATCAAGTCAGGGTACTCTTGGAATGGCAGGAAGAGATACCTGTGTGCTTTCAGGAAGCTGAAGGGGTAATTGCTAGAGTGATCCCACTTAAAGTGGGGGGAGAGCATGCTGAGCGGCAGCCATTGTCCGGAGCTCGGGAGAAGGGCTCTGTATCTGTGGGAGCCGACTCTCAAGGAGCCAACACCCCCCCCCCCCCCCTCTCGTTCTACACGGATATGAGCCAGGTAGTTGATAGGTTAGTGAAGAATGGGTCTGGAATGCCAATCAGAGCTATCAGAGACTCAGGTTTTTCTCAGGGCAGTTGCTGACTCCTGTGGGGGAAGATGAATTCAAAGTCTGGATGAGTCTGACCCTCAAAGCCATGGAAGATTGGCACATTTCAGAGGCTATGAAGAGTCAATGGCTCAGTGAGAGCCTTCGAGACCCGCCGGCTGATGTGATCCGTAACCTGAGGATGGGAAAGAAATCTTGTGTTGCCATGGACTACATAGATGCACTGTATGCTGTATTTGGGAGGGTTGAAACCACCGCAGACCTGATGTACAAGTTTAACCACACTCAGCAAGAAAGGGGGGAGAATCTGTCTGAATACATATCTCGAGTAGACAGAATGCTGCATCAAATTATCCTTAAAGCGGGACGGTACTGGGGGAAAAAAAAAATTAAAAGCCAGCAGCTACAAATACTGCAGATGCTGACTTTTAATAAATGGACACTTACCTGTCCCAGGTTCCAGCCATGTGGGCAGCAGAGGCCGATCAATCGATCGGCTCTCTGCTGCTGCCGGCGCCATTCTCAGTGAGGGAATCAGGAAGTGGCTTCACTTCCCGGTTCCCTACTGTGCATGCGCATGCGCAAGTCACGCAGCGCAATGAGAATCGTCAGCGCTGTCTGCCGGGACACGCGTGTGTCCCGGCAGGCAGCGCGCCAGGACAGGAAGTGGCGTAAACTCCTGCGGGAGTTTATGCCCGGAAGTGGGTGCAGATACCTGTCTTAGACAGGTATCTGCACCCCCCTCCCCCCTGAAAGGTGTCAAACGTGACACCGGAGGGGGGAGGGTTCCGAAAAGCGGGAGTTCCACTTTAGGGTGGAATCCCGCTTTAAGCGGGGTATTGATCCCAAGGATGTTGATCAAGCTCGTCTAGAGCAGGTTTTGCAAGGGGCCCGGCCAAACCATATTAGAGGAGAAAAGCCAAAGGTCTAGAGAATCAAGCTCTATCGCTGGGAATAGAGAGAAAGTGGTGGCTCGAGCTGTCCATGTGGAGAAGAGTTTCTCGGATGTGGATAGTGGAACTGAGTGTGAACTGGGGGGACTGGCCATTCCTTACACTAATAAGCCAGTAAGCGAACTTGGGCCAACCGAACTGATGGCCCAGGTAGCTCAGGCCCAAACCCAGATGTATCATGCTTTAATACAAGTTATGGAGACCCAAGCGAAGGTTTAAGAACAAGGGTCGTCAAGGGGAATCTAAACATTACCAAGGGTGAGAAAAGAGATGTTATGGGTGTGGAGAAGGTGGACATTTGGGCTGAGTGTCCCAAGACCAGCATCAGCTCTCAATTACTCACAGAGGTTTTGAAAGCCTTACAGAAGTTACTCTTCCCAAAGCCGGTGGGAAACTTCAGGGGACTTCAGTAAAGGAGCTAGTTGAGAGTCTTAAAGGAAAAACTGTGCTCCAAAGCCAAGAGAAGATCTAAGAAGAAAAGGGGGAGTAAGCCACCTGTTGCCCTGACGGGGGCAAGAAATCAATGCACACCTTACTGAGCGAATAGTTAGACCAACTCCACTGCCTTCAAAAAGACTGATTAGAGCACAAACTATAGTAGAGTCATCTGCTGGGAACCTGCCAAATAACTTAGTGGGGCCCTCCCCTATAGTCTCACTACAAGTAGAGGAGACTAGGAGTGGGTATCTACACTCAATCTATACTGGATACTGGAGCCCAGGTGATGTTGCTGTACCGAGACTTTTACCACAAGTACTTGAGACACATCCCTAACTCGAGGAGTTAGAGATTTGGGGCATAGGGACCCAGAAGTGCCCATATAACGGATACATACACATCAGGATAACATTTGACACTGCTTTGGCTGGAAAACTAGAGACTTTTGATACATTGATACAGTTGTCTGCCCGACCTCCTTGGGCAGGCTGAAATTCCTTGTTGATAGGCACCAACACCAATCTGGTGCGGAGACTACTCACTTCACTGGCCTTGGAGGGTGCTCCTGTAGGAAAGATCCATCCTCAGCTGTGGCATGCTTTCCAAAGAGTATTGGAAGAGAAGAAGGTCCCCTGAGGAAGGAGTGGGAAGACTGTGGCGGTTTGATGCCCGTGAAAGGGTGTTGCAGCCGGGCGAGAGAGCCTGCCTGAAAGCCACGGCTAAGCTGTCTTGGGACCAGCCAGGTCCCTATGTGGTTGTGGAAGCTGATTCAACAGAGGAGGAAGTTGGAATAGAGGTTGTCCCGGAGTTCATACCCACTAGAGCCTTACTGAGAAGCTTGGGGCAAATTGCTGTCAGTGTGAGGAACGTCACTAGTCACCCAATCAGCCTAAAGCCCAGGATGGTGATTGGGAAAGTGAGTGCTGCCACCCCCGTAATGGGAGATGAGCTATTCAAAAAGGGAGATGGAAGAGAGACTACCGTCCACTGCCCAAATTTACCCTCTGGATGGGAGAAGAGGATGAAGAGGATGAAAGCTCAAATAGCCTGATGGGAGAAAATGTTCTCCAAGAATTTTGATGTGGGCTGTGCCCGGAGTGCTCAGCATCGAATTTGGCTAACTGAAGATACGTTTTTTCATGAAAGAGCCAGGCTTATCCCTTTATGCGATCTGGAGGATCTTTGAGAACAGTTGGCTGAACTGAAGAGGTCAGGGGTCATCAAGGAGCCCAGGAGCCCCTATGCTTCCCTAATAGTGGTAGTGAGAAAGAAGAATGGGTCCCTCCGGATGTGTATTGACTACCAGACCTTGAACTGGAGGACCATTACAGATAACTACACAACCCCCGCATAGAAGAGGCCCTGCAATTATCAGGGACTAAATGGTTCAGTGTGCTGGATCAGAAGAATGGATACTACCAAATACCCATGCATCCAGATGACCGAGAAAAGACAGCCTTCATCAGCCCTCTAGGGTTTTTTTTTATTTGACTAAATGCCACAAGGATTAACAGGGGCCCCTGCCACTTTCCAGAGACTGATGGGGAACACTGTGGGTGATATGAATTTGGTAGAAGTGCTAGTATAACTTGATGATATCATCGTGTTTGGCAGAACGTTGGAGGAGCATGATGCTCGACTGGAGAAAGTTTTCCAACGATTACACACAGAGGGGCTGAAGCTGTCATTAGAGAAGTGTCAGTTATACCAGGCTTCAGTCACGTACCTGGGGCATGTGGTATCAGCTGAGGGAATGGCTACTGACCCTCAGAATTTGAAAGGGTGTTACTTCTTGTCCTCGCCCAAGCACTGTCACTGAGTTGAGGCCGTTTTTGGGTTTCTGCTCTTACTATAGATTTGTGAAGAACTTCTCACAGATTCCCCGGCCATTGAACAAACTTTTACAGAAACAAATGGAAGGGGATCAGCAGAAAACCCTGAAGGGAGGCCACAGGAGGCCTCGGGAATCTATCCAAGAGCAATGGACAATGAAGTGTGAAAGGGCTTTTGAACTACTCAAGGGGAGCCTTGTTGAAGCAACGATGCTGGCTTATGCTGATTCGTCGAAACCTTATGAATTGCAGGTGGATGCCAGCAGAGATGGCCTCGGGTGGAGTGTTGTATCAAGAGTCGGAGGGGAGACTTCGCCCAGTGGCCTATGTGAGTCACAGTCTCACCCCCCCCCCCCCCCAGAAGAACTATCCTGCACAAAAATTTAAGTTCTTGGCCCTCAAGTGGGCTGTGGTAGATAAACTACGTGATTATCTGTACAGGGCTACCTTTGTGGTGAAGACTAACATCCCTTGATGTCCAATGCCACGTTGTTTGCCACTGGTCATCGGTAATTGGCTGCACTTTTTGTATTCCAGTTTAGTTTGAAATACCGACCAGGAGTGGAAAATCGAGATGCTGAGGCTCTTTTCCGAAGGCCCCACTTCACCAACGCTGGCCAGATGTTGGGTTAATTTACCCTTGGAAGGAGTATGGGCTGTGTGTCAAGGAGTAGAGCATAAACACAGAGTGGTCAAAGCTGTGGGAGTCACCCCGGTGGGAGTACCAAGATATTACTGTGATTTGACCCAGGTGCACAGCCAAGAACTGCCTCCATTGACAAGAGAGGACATGAGAGGGGACCAACGTGAAGATCCCTTGGGGAATCTTGTGAGGAAATCGTTAGCCGCCCAGAACCCTCAGATACTGTTGAGTAGTCCCATCGAGGGAGCCAAAGTCATCCATAAAGAATGGGAACAAATGCGGTTGAAAAATGGAGTCATATACCGGAGAGGTCCATCTGAGGAACTAGAGGGTGTCCATCAACTGTTCCTCCCTGAGAAACACCAACTAATAGTGTTGCCCACTCTCCATAATGATCATGGCCACTTACGCTCAGGTAGAACCTTCAAGTTTGTCAGAGACTGTTTTTATTGGCCATCCATGAGAACTGAGGTGGAAAGCTACTGTTGCTCTTGCAGCAGATGCTTTCAGAGAAAGACTTTACCAAAAAGGGCAGCCCTAATAGGCCATCTTCAAAGCCAGGGACCATTGGAGTTGGTTTGCATTGATTTCTTGTGGAACCTGACCTGAGTAGACAGAGTAATGTCCTGGTTGTGACCGATCATTTTACCCATAATGGGGGAATCAAGTGAATCTTTTTTCCTCCACCCCATGGTTGCAGGAAAGAAATTTGCTCCGTGTATAGCTGGCCTGTGTGATATGGATAGGGAAGTCGTGAAGCAGTCTGGGAGAGTGCTTGGGTATGGCTGGATTGAGCTGGCTTGCTAAGGATTGCACAATTCTTTGTGGTAATCTAGAATTTGGAGGCTAGAAGAAAATGGTGGGTATTAGGGTGCTAAGGAGACAGGGGGTGAGTTAAGGGGGAGGTTCGGGAGGTGTAGGGGGGTATCCAGAGAGGAGCCACAGTTTTTTTTTTTAGGGCATGAGGCCTGATTGAGTAATGCGTTAGCAGGTCCTACAGGTAGATTTGAGCTTTGCTGTTCATTGGGTGGGTTAACAACTATAAGTCTAGGTTTGCCACTCATATAGGAGGAGTTGAGGTTGACCTTGAGCTCATAATTTATATATGTATCAGTTAGTTTGAAGAACATCCATCCTGCCCATGTTTTAATATATGGGTCCATGTTGTTGTTGATAACGTGTATCAACTCTTTATGCCACAAGTTCTATTCATCAGTCTTTCATTTCTGGCATCTTAGTCCCTTTCTAGAATCTTGGCATGACCAATTTTGTGACCATTGACGGATATTAACTACTTGTGTGAGGTTTTGTAGTTCATTTAGGGTAAGAAAGGCACCCAAGGTTTGTGCAGTGAGGTAGGGCTTGGCCCACCAAGTGTTATGAAAAGTGGCAGACATTCCTTGAAGGACTTCATGGTTGAATCTAACAATGGTTAGGGGGGTTTAATCAGAGGAGTGGTTGAATTTTTTTTTCAAGGTATGGAAGGTCTGAAGATTTGCTTTAATTAATGGGTAGACATGGGAACTGTCAAAAAATTTGTTTCGTTTAGTTTCGTCCCGTTTCGTATATAAGAAAATTCGTAATTCGTGTACGAAATTCCGTTCGAATTCGTACGAAATACGAATTTCGTACGAATCGTAATTTTTTTTTCGAATCGTTACGAATCGTTAGTAAAATTACGAATCGTTACGAACCGTTAACGCGGCTAATGAATTGTCGGTTCTCATAACACAGAGAACAATTTGAATCCAACTACAAATATCGAATTTCAATTTCAAGTTACGAATCGTTACGAATCGTTACGAATAGTTACGAATCGTTAGTAAATCCAACTACAAATATCGAATTTCAACTAATATGAAAGAAATTATAATAGCGGATATAACGAATGCTTCGAATGCTTCGAATGAATTCGAGATTCAGTATATCTAATATAGAGAACTGTTCCTGCACAAAGTGTCATTTTTGCAGGAAAAAAAGCTATTTAAAATCACTCGCGGCTAATAAAAAGTCGGCTACGTAACACAGAGAACAGTCATTCATTGATGAAAAAAAAAAGCGTGGGGGTCCCGCCAAATTCAATAACCAGGCCCTTCAAGTCTGGTATGGATATTAAGGGGAACCCCAGCCAAAAAAAAATAAATGGCGTGGGGTCCCCCCCAAATCCATACCAGACCCTTCAGGTCTGGGATGGATTTTAAGGGGAACCCCGGCCAAAAAAAATGGCGTGGGGTCCCCCTCAAAATCCATACCAGACCCTTTATCAGAGCACGCAACCTGGCAGGCCGCAGGAAAAGAGGGGGGGATGAGAGCGGCCCCCCCTCCCGCCTGAACCGTACCAGGCCACATGCCCTCAACATTGGGAGGGTGCTTTGGGGGTCTGAGACCCCCCAAAGCACCTTGTCCCCATGTTGATGAGGACAAGGGCCTCATCCCCACAACCGTGCCCGGTGGTTGTGGGGGTCTGCGGGTGGGGGGCTTATCGGAATCTGGAAGCCCCCTTTAACAAGGAGACCCCCAGATCCCGGCCCCTGTGTGAAATGGTAAGGGGGTACAAAAGTACCCCTACCATTTCACAAAAAAAGTGTAAAAAATTGTAAAAATGACAGGAGACGGTCTTTGACAATTCCTTTATTAAAATCTTCTTTCTTCTTTCTTCTGGTCTTCCTTTCTTTATCTTCTCCTTCCGGCATCTTCTTCCATCTTCTTCTTCCTCCGATCCGCTTCTTCTTGCTCCGGTCTTCTCGTCCTTCTCGTCCGGCATCGGCGTCGGCGTCTGTTCTGTCGGGCCGCTCCTCGCAATGGGAGGCTCCTGCTCTGTGAGGCTTCTCTCCGGCTGACAGGTCTTTTATAACGGAGGGCACCTGGTAACCCCGCCCCCTCTGACGCACGGGGACGTCATGGGGACTTCCCTATGGCTTTCCCCATGATGTCAGATGGGGGCGGGGTCACCAGGTGCCCTCCGTTATAAAAGACCTGTCAGCCGGAGAGAGGGGTAGGGGTACTTTTGTACCCCCTTACCATTTCACACAGGGGGGGGCCGGGATCTGGGGGTCCCCTTGTTAAAGGGGGCTTCCAGATTCCGATAAGCCCCCCGCCCGCAGACCCCCACAACCACCGGGCACGGTTGTGGGGATGAGGCCCTTGTCCTCATCAACATGGGGACAAGGTGCTTTGGGGGTCTCAGACCGGCAATTAGCCGCGAGTGATTTTAAATAGCTTTTATTTCCTGCAAAAATGACACATTGTACAAAGACAGTTCTAAGCACGGAAACATGCCCCCCCCCCCCTCATAGACGTACTATAGAGTATATAGTATATATATATATATATATATATATATATATATATATATATATATAGTATGCCTGTGAAGGGGGGGCATGTTTCCCGTGCTTAGAACTGTCTCTGTACAATGTGTCATTTTTGCCGGAAATAAAAGCTATTTAAAATCACTCGCGGCTAATTGCCGATTCCCGTAACACAGAGAACAATTCGAATACAACAACTAACAAATATCTAATTTCAACTAATATGAAAGAAATTATAATAGCGGATATAACGAATGCTTTGAATGATTCGAATGCATTCGACATTCAGTATATCTAATATAGAGAACTGTTCCTGCACAATGTCATTTTTGCAGGAAAAAAAAGCTAATGGCGTAGGGTCCCCCTCAAAATCCATCCCAGACCATTGAGGTCTGGGGTGGATTTTAAGGGGAACCCCAGCCAAAAAAAATGGCGTGGGGCCCCCCTCAAAATCCATACCAGACCCTTATCCGAGCATGCAACCTGGCAGGCCCCCCCTCCCGCCTGAACCGTACCAGGCCACATGCCCTCAACATTGGGAGGATGCTTTGGGGGTCTAAAACCCCCAAAGCACCTTGTCCCCATGTTGATGAGGACAAGGGCCCCGTGCCCGGTGGTTGTGGGGGTCTGCGGGCGGGGGGCTTATCGGAATCTGGAAGCCCCCTTTAACAAGGGGACCCCCAGATCCCGCCCCCCCCTGTGTGAAATGGTAAGGGGGTACAAAAGTACCCCTACTTTTTTACCATTTTTGTCACCTTTTTGGTGAAATGATAGGGGTACTTTTGTACCCCCTTACCATTTCACACAGGGGGGGCCGGGATCTGGGGGTCCCCTTGTTAAAGGGGGCTTCCAGATTCCGATAAGCTCCCTGCCCGCAGACCCCCACAACCACCGGGCACGGTTGTGGGGATGAGGCCCTTGTCCTCATCAACATGGGGACAAGGTGCTTTGGGGGTCTCAGATCCCCAAAGCACCCTCCCAATGTTGAGGGCATGTGGCCTGGTACGGTTCAGGCCGGAGGGGGGGCGCTCTCGTCCCCCCTCTTTTCCTGCGGCCTGCCAGGTTGCATGCTCGGATAAGGGTCTGGTATGGATTTTGAGGGGGACCCCACGCCATTTTTTTTTTTTGGCCGGGTTCCCCTTAAAATCCATCCCAGACCTGAAGGGGGGACCCCACGCCATTTTTTTTTTTGGCTGGGGTCCCCCTTAATATCCATACCAGACCTGAAGGGCCTGGTTATTGAATTTGGGGGGACCCCTACGCTTTTTTTTTTTTAAATATATCAATGAATGACTGTTCTCTGTGTTACGAAGCCGACATTTCATTTGCCGGCAATAGCCGCAAGTGATTTTAAATAGCTTTTTTTTCTGCAAAAATTACACTTTGTCATTCGAATTCATTCGAATTCATTGGAATCATTCGTTATATCCGCTATAATAATTTCTTTCATATTAGTTGAAATTCGATATTTGGTAGTCGGATTCGAATAAATTCGGCGACGAAATTCGTAAACGGAATTTCGTATTCCGTACGGAATTCGTATTTAAAAAAATTCGTACTACGGATTCGTAAATTCGTACGAATTTCAAAAAATTCGTACGAATTACGAATTCATACGAAACTAATCGCACATGTCTATTAATGGGTGTTTGATGAGTGTGTTGGGGTTATGGACTTTCTTAATCTAAGGGCAGGTATGCAAAGGAATTGCAAAAAATAAGTACTTGAGTGTGAAGTAAATGTTCCAGTCCACTATCTTGGACAGTTGGCTAACCCAGTAGTATTTCTCTATATTTTATTCTCGGAATACGAGTGCTGGGTATGAGTGATCTGCATTTGGTCATCTAGGAGAGATGGATTCAGCCTCCAAGGTCTTGTCGCTGAATTGGGTCAAAAGAGAGCAAGAGATAGGGTGCCTGAATTTTCAAAAGATCAGGTATACTAAAGGCAAATAGACTGGGCACTTTGCAAAGTGCAGTTGCACTCTGCAAGTGCAGTTGCTCCAGAGCTTAGTAAATGAGGTAAAGCTTTACTACACAAAGAGTACCAATCACGTGCAAGGAAAAAAAAAAAAAGTATTTTTGCTTGTGCATGATTGGATGATGGAAGTCAGCAGAGCTTCTGCTCATCTATTAAGCTCTGAAGCAACTGCACTTGCAGAGTACAATTGCACTTTTCAAAGTGCACAGTCTAATTGCCTTTAGTAAATCAACTCCTAGGATTTTTAGACCCCTGACATTCAACAAGAAAACTTTCCAAGGGGGGTTGAAAGTAATAGGTTTATGTTTCCGGATTTGCATGTCTTGGTTGTGGCTGAAAAAAATATAAAGGATGTATGGAAGCAGGTGTGGGGGGTTCCTGAGCTACTCCTTGGGGAATCCTGTTCTGGAGGGTTGGATTGAGGATGGGATTAGAGAGTTGAGGTTTTGGTTGGAAGTTAACTGTGCTTGGGGAGCTAAAGGTGGGTATAGAGTTAAGTGACAGTGAGAAGAGGGGAAGCAATACACAAGGGTATGGCTACGCTGGTGGTGGTTTGTAAACATGTTCCACCAAGTAGCAGACCTGGAGGTTATCCTTAGAAGGTTCAGTCCGGCATATTGGTTGGGGAGTGGTTCATATGTTGGACCTCTTTTAGTGACCAGTTGTGTGCCACGTGACTTTGGGTATTATGATTGGGTGTCAGAGAAAGCTCAGTGTTGTACTTTTAGGTTTAAGTATGTCTGGGATGGGTTATTTTACATGTTTAATAGCATGGTACCAGAGTATATATGGAGGAAGGTGGAACACAAAATGAATACTCAACTAATAAGGCATACATTATTTCTTATTATTGCTTATGACAATACTTTCAAATACTTGCCAGCTGGGGCAGATTAAGACTTCAGTCTGGTCCAGGCATTTGGAGTTAGTAAAAATGTATGTGGATAAGGAAGGATAATAACTGCTAAGAATCTTGTTCATTATTTGCAGGATCCATAATTAGGCAAATCCCTGCTAGGATTTCCAGAATCCCTACTAGGAGTTCCAATGGTACTCAAAGAATTCCTACGAGGACTTCCAACGATACTCACAGAATCCATACCGGGACTTCCAATGATACTTACAGAGTCCCTGCCAGGACTTCCAATGGTACTTGCAGAATCTCTGCCTTCCCTTGCCACATGCCTTTCAACCCTGCCTGGACCTGACTACTTTCTTGTTTGCTGCTTGCCTTGACCCCTGCCTAACAATTCTCTTGCCTGCTTCCTAATGTATTGTCTCTATGGTAGCGGTTGGGGTGGAGCGCCCCAGAAGGCCGTAAATTGGTTTGCAAGTAAACTGGAGCCACTAGGGTCTCCAGCCCCTCCACACGTTCAGGAGCTCTGGTGAAGACCAACTTACACCCTTTCAGCTTCCAGGGGGCACCATAACAATATCAGAATTTTGGTCTCTGGAGAAATAGCAACAAGCAGTGGCGGCCCGTCCATAGAGGGCGCACGGGCGCTGCCTCCCCTATCTATGCAACTGGCCCCCTGATCTACATATCAGAGTGCAGGACCATGGATTCCAATGTGGTGTGGGTGTTTTTTTGAAGCACCTGATTAGAGCCAGAGGCTCTAATAGGCTTCAAAAGAGATTGCCCTTGGAGCGCAGAGCATTGCACTCCGAGCCCACCAAGTTGTGTGACAATAGTGAATACATTTTTGCTATTTTCACACTAAAGTTCCTCCCCACCAATTAGGAGGCAGGTCCTGTTTCCCGATTGGCCATAGCGGCAGGCGATCCC
This sequence comes from Lithobates sylvaticus, assembly GCA_028564925.1. NCBI lineage: Eukaryota > Metazoa > Chordata > Amphibia > Anura > Ranidae > Lithobates > Lithobates sylvaticus. The sequence goes on from CM053026.1 coordinate 388,444,932, forward strand.
ATTGGATGCTTTGGCGGAAGAGGATACACATGGCGGTGGAAGCTTGAGGAGCAGACACCGGAGCCACCGCTGCTCGCACTCCAGGAGAGGACACCACAGCCCCATGGGTAAGTGCCGGAAAGCCCGCGGGGGGGTGCTGTCAGTGGGGGGGTGCCGCGCCACTGGGAGGGGCGTTATTAGCTTGCCGCCTCCCCAAAAGAATAACCCACCAGCCACCACTTGCAACAAGACATACTTTTGGTGGCACTTGCGGGTACATTTATAGTTTTCATCATGCAATATGAAATTGATGGCATAAGTGGAATCCTAGGGTCTGTGGAATAGCCATAGAATTCCTAGCTACAAAATAAGTGACTTTCCCAAGCTTTTGGCAGCAGATCTGGAAATAAGTTATATTTCCCCATTAATTGGTGAGAGAGGTTACTTGAAAACTTACAACCTACACAGTGGATCAATCAACAGCAATGAGAATTCTGCTTAATAACATTTGAAAATTTAAAAAACGGCAACAGCAGCTGATTGTAAAGAATTATGGCTAAGTGCTTGAGTAATAGAAATGTTTAGTGAGGTATTTTTATGGTCATGATGTAATATTTTTTCATACACTGTAAGTAATATCTGATATGACCATTTTTCTTCAGCTTACCAACCTTTCAGTAAATATATGGGTGGAAGTAGGAGGAAACTTTACCTATGCATATATAGGCATAATGAAGAGTTACAGTGGAACTTTACTCTTTTCAATAAACATTGACTGTTTTTAATCATTATGCTGCTAGCATTAGTAAATAAATAAGAATGTATATTTACTTGTTCTAGATAATTTCTTTTTTTTCTTCAGTTACATCCTGGTATACAGACCTAGGCAAATAATGTCATACATCCAAGGAGTCTTTAGGAGGGTAGAAGGGGTTTTCTCAGCTAAGCATACTTTCCTGCCTGCATGCCTGAACTAAGGGTAAGTGGAGTCCAATGCTAAATGAATCATCTGCCTTACTTACGATGCCAAACACATATGTAGTGATCCTCATGTTAAACAGAAGCTTACTAGAGGAGGCATCATCCCCATATACAGTTTATATTAGAAAATAGCAAAAAACAAAGTAGTGGGACTTTGCATATGCCTCCAATAGTAAAATAGACTCCAATAAAAAATATACTGTCAAGTTTTATTGATAGCTTTACTTTTGCAGTAAGGAAAGTAAAGGGGTACGTCCCTATGCACATAAAACTTAGCTTATACTCTAAGTGTAATTGGTATGAACTCACAAGCAGACTGCTGAAATAAGAATAACTGGCTTTACTTTTGCAGTAAGGAAAAAGAATAGCAACATGCATTTGAACATTTATCTCACAATACTTTAGCAGGTCCCTGCAATATGCACTTTAAACATGTACACAGGTATATGAATCTAACAATGGGGAAACGGAGCGCCAAGCGTGGCGACCGTCTGCTATGCACCCCTGAGGTGCAATAAATCTATCTGCGCCTACCTAACGGACCAGGCCTGATCCCTAGTAATAGAGCTCAGTCCTTGTACTAGTACAGTGTTCTTCACCGGCAATAAATCTGTAGAGGTGGTGCACATGTAGCTTTAAATGGTGTCATTTGTAATCCACAAAAAAGTAACATTGCTGCTCTGAGGTAAATTGCGCCTAGGCAGTTCAATAGGCATAAAACTTGTGTGTCAATGCAGGATTGAGCCTACAGGCTCTCTCACCAATCCTTGGGGTACCGTCCTCCGATCCGGTCCCTCTAATGGCGGCTCTGGTCTCTTCAATGGCGGCGTCCGGTCTCCTCAGTCACAGCCCTGAACTCCGGTCATCAGCTCCGTCCGACCGACAGTAAGGGGAAGTCTCCGCTCCGCTGCTGTGGACTCTGAGGGGTGAGTCTCACTCCATCTGCTGCAAGGCCCAGGCTTCAGGCCTTCAGCTCCGGTCCGCACAGGTGTCTCTGCTGGCTGCAGTCTCCGCGTCACACGCTCTGTCAGCAGAGGCAGGCCAGTCCTGTCAGGCCTCAGAAGAGGAAGTGTCCCAAGAGGAAGAGGCGGTCTCCGCTCTTCCCTTTTTATAATCTCCCCCAGCAGCCTCCCGGGCGGAAGTCAGCAGCCCTGGGGCCTGGGGAATTCTGGGAGATGTAGTCTCTAAGCCTAAAAGGGGTAGAACCCCGCTACACACTCCCCCCACTTTAAATCTTTGGTCCCCAAAGATAGTGCTCAAACTACAAACTTTTTCGGGAACAACATTTTCACATAATTTGGGCAGAGGAGCTTCCCACCAATTGGCATGAGATGGGGAGCTGTCCTGTCTACAGGTCACTTTAGTGTGGGCGACCTGCTTAACTGTGCCAGAGAGCGAGCTGGGGTTGCCCTCCACTAAATGGACAGCGGAAGGGTCAGGGCTTTCAGCACTTCTCCTTGCTGTGGTAACAGAGTCCTCTGAACTTTCTCCCATCTTGGGGTAAGTTAACTTCTTGGGAGGCTTCACACTCCTGCGAGCTCTCTGTTCTCTTGGAACTTCTTCAGGAACACATTCTGGCAACATCTCTGGTTCTGGAACATCTTCTTCTTGTTCTGGGTAGAGACCAGGGACATCTTCCCAGCACTCAGGCACATCCCTGAATGGCACAAACTCTGTGGCTTCTGGGTTCAATGTGTTATCTTCCACATTCTCAGTAAGTGGAAGATCTATGGCAGAATTTCCTGGAGTTGAGGAAGGCCATAGCCATTCAAGTTCTCCTCTTTCTTCTTCTGGTTGGGGGTCCTGTCCACCCCTAGCTTGGGATGTCTGGGACCTAGTGTTAGGCCTGGGGTATCCAGAATGGAAACAGATTCAGGTACATCTCTTACTGGAGGCATTCTGACTGCTTCAGTGAGTGGAGCAAATGATTCCTATGCCAGGTCTTCAAAGGCCCCAATCTTCCTTCTGGCTTCAACTTGTAGACAGGCAATCCTGGAAGTTTTCTACAGATGATATATGGTTCTGATCTCCATCTATCAGCAATCTTGTGTTTCCCAGGGATCCCTAGTTTTCGTAACAGTACACGGTCCCCAGGCTGTAGGTCCTGTACTCTAACTTTCAAGTCAAAGTTCCTCTTATTTCGGGCCCCCCCTCTGGTCAGAGGCCGCTTGAGCTTTTTCATAAGCTATCTTCAGACTGCGCCTCAGTCTGTCCACATATCCTTTGTGGGAGGCAGCTGAGGCATGGTCCAAAGAAATTCCAAAGGCCAAATCCACTGGCAATCTTGCTTCTCTCCCAAACATAAGTCGGTAAGGGGAGAAACCTGTCACATCACTTGTGGTGCAATTGTAGGCATGCACTAGAGCTGAAATGTGTTGGCTCCAGTGTTGCTTCTTCTCGGTCTCTAAAGTTCCCAACATGTTCAATAGGGTCCTGTTGAACCTTTCAGGCTGGGCATCACCTTGAGGGTGATATGGTGTAGTTCTAGTCTTCTCTACTCCCAGAGAATCTAGTAGCTTCCTGATCAGGCGACTCTCAAAGTCCCTTCCTGGTCTGAATGGATTCTCTGTGGCAGTCCATAGTGAACAAAGTACTTCTCCAGAAGTACCTTGGCTACTGTAGAGGCCTTCTGGTCCTTGGTTGGGAAAGCCTGAGCATAACGAGTGAAATGGTCGGTTACCACCAGAACATTTCCCAATCCGCTCAAATCGGGTTCAAGGCAGAGAAAATCAATGCATATCTTGCACAGGAATGGCAATACTCCTCCACTTCGGCCCTCATGCAGGGCCAGTAAAACCGGTCTCTGACAAGTTGGAAGGTTCTCTCTGCTCCCAAGTGACCATGCTGGTCATGTAAGGCAATCAGCACAGTCTCTCGATGCTTTTCTGGGAGAAACAACTGCCACTTGTCTTCTGGTCCATCAGAGGGGCCCCTTCGGTAGACTACCCCCTGATGCACCTGTAACTTGTCCAACTCTCTCCTCAGTAGGCGAGCTTCTTTAGAAGGGTGAAGGCGGAGTCCCTCTGGACTCTTGTCTTCCAGGGCTTCCAGGACCAATCTCCCCATGGGATCTTCCATACATTAAAATCAACAATTACGTACGTTAAAATATTTTATTACTGAATATTTGGGGTCATACAGCCAGGCTATTATGTTTATTTGAATTTGTTACACTATCATTATATTCACTTGGTGTTTTGTTAATTTTTAGTTCTCTATATAGCACTGTAACTTTATGGGATTACTTATGAGGTCTCTAAGGTCCAGAAAACCACGTAGATCATATCACACAGCGACCATCTTGACACTCTAAGTTGGGTACCCAGGAATTGGTTGTTGAAATTAGTAAGACCTCAAATATTCAGGAATGTCATATTTTAACATATGTAATTGTTTTTAATGTATGTATCAATAAAGTTTGACGCTATATTTTTTAATTGAGTCTGTTTTGCTATTGGAGGCATATACAAAAGCCCACTTTTTTGTTTTTCGCAATGCCTTACTCAAGATGGCTATAGCCAGAAATGCTAGGGGTATTTTCAAAGGGATTTCTCAGCAAAAAAAAGCACAGAGAGATGGGTGGATAGGAGAGTTTGCTTTGAATATCTGAAATATATATTTTATATTTATATATATATTATAATATTGAAAAAAATGTGTTTTTGCTTTGTGATGCTCAGATGCAGTATATTTCATTTTTAAGCACTGGACTTCAATATTTTGGCCTGGCTATACTCAGCCTTTTAGGAATGCAAAATATGTGCCAGAAAATCACAAAGTACAAATGTTGCATTTGTAATGAAGGTGTGTGAGCCATTTATGCACAAGACCAGGAAATGTTTGAAAATTGATGAACATTGATCAGCCATAACATTATAAATACTGACAGGTAAAGTGAATAACATTGGTTATCTTGTTACAATGGCATCTGAAGGTGGGTTGGATATATTAGGTAGCAAGTGAACATGTTGTCCCTGAGGTTGATCTCTGCGTCAATTGACAGTGCTATATAAGTACCAATAATAAGTAAATGACTCCAGGATGTTCCCAGTCTGCAGTGCTCAGGACCTACCAAAGTGGTCCAAGGAAAGAAAACCGGTGAACCAGTGACAGTGTCATGGGCAGCCAAGGCTCATTGATGCACACGGGGAGCTAAGGCTGGCCTGTGTAGCCTGATCCAATAGCAGATCTATTGTAGCTTAAATTGCTGAAAAAGTTAATACTGGTTCTGATAGAAAAGTGTCAGAACATACACAGTGCATTGTAGTTTGTTTTGAGTATGGGGCTGTGTAGCTGCAAACTGGTCAGGGTGCCCATGCTGACCCATCTCCACAGCAAAAAGCAGTTCTGAGGGTTAATTGTGCAGGTTTACTTTGGCATCAGTTTGGCTGGGCTGTACTAGGGTTCTGCCTGGTCATGGGTACAGTGAGGTACATATGACAGGCCTAGAACCAGGCCTGGTTGGACGTCTTGGGTATCACTCTTCCCTGGAGCCAGTGGGTGCGTCTGGCCCCACTGTGTAGTCTGGGGAAGGGTACTTAAGGTGCTAGAGTCACGTGTTCAGGGTTCGGCCATAGCTGCCTGTTCCTGAATCTGGACCGGGGAACCCCCGCGAGGGGTCCCAGGCCCGGGAGCGTTGACCGTCCCGCAACATGGTCAGTTTGACTACCCCTACAGACCCGCATGGTTTGGGGCAAGGATCCATCTGTTCCCGAGTCTCGGAACCGGCTGGTCCGAGGCTCAGTAACTGAGGGAGGATTCAAGGCGTCCGGTGTCTTCTCTTGGAGGGGCACCGCAGCTCATGTAAGCGACCGGGGGAGGACTCTTCGGAGGAGGGCCAACAATCTGGCATCTCAAGAAGAGCCTGGTTGCTGTGTTGTTATGGACACTAACCAATCCGCAGTTTCACAGTACTGCCAAGGAGACAGAGAAAGTTCCAGGTACTGAGAAAAGGTTCCTATTCACTTTCGGTTGAAAGTTTATTCTGTGTCAGAGACTTTACAAGTGTCCGGATCAAAGTGTTGACTGCCATAATCTCTGGCTAGAGATTTGTTCAGCATTGAATCGCCCAGCTGCGAGTGGCTACTCTCTGGGTTTTTGTTAGAGACATTCTAATTGTCAGCAGTTCAAGGTGCCTGAGTTTCTTTATCCTTACCCTCTGTTCCTATTTGAGACTATGTTTGTTGGATGTTACCCCTGCAAATAAAAACCTTCAAAAAGGACTTTTATGGTGTCAGCATCCGAAGTTGTTGGGTACTAAACCTGGGAACCCCTAGACACGGATCAACAAACCAAACGGAGGTAACTGGTAAGCCCAAAAGTCAAGGCCGCCCCATTGAGGGTTATGGCCGCTACATACGTATATACAAACTTGATATAAATTTTACATATGCCTCCTGAAAATAAAGACTACAAGAGGAGTTGTGTTAAGGTGGATGAAGATCATGAAACAGCCAACAGCCAAAGTTTTACTTAGCAGTGACACTGATTAATGGATAATTTGCCTGAGGAGCATTAACGCATTGGCCAGCATGACCCCCTGGTGGTATTTACTTCCCACACCTGTTCGATATTGCTGCATTTGCTGGGGGCAATTTTACAAATGGTGATACTTTCATTCTGTGTAATCAATTGTAAAAATTCAACTCCGAGCCTCTGATAAAGGGAAATTATGAGCTTTTGTATGTCATGTTGGACAAGTCATCATTAATTCTGCAGGCATGGATTTAGCTCACTTCAAGTTATAGTGAGAATGTGTGTGTCAACCTAGAATTTAGACTCTCCCGTTTCCCTTGAATACTTTTGTTCCCTTGTAATTAGTATTCATGTATCTCCCTATTTGTAAACCCTTATTTTAAGATCCAGTTGTCCTTAAAATCAAGGCACCTCAAACAGAACACATTCTACACAGTAAAAAAAAAAGAAAAATATCCTCATTGTTTTTTTGTAGTTGGAGCCATTGTGCTGTAATTTATTCTAACAGTTTGTACCTTTCACTGTCTCTCTATAGATTGGCTCCACCCTCACCATGCCAGTTGTGAATTGGAAGCCTACCAACCGTCTACCCTCTAATGCAAACACAGAGCAGATACAGTACATGAAGAAAATAGAGAGAAAATTGCTAAGACTGTACAGCAGCTTCACAACTTCTAATTTTGACAATGTATTGTTCCATAGTGATTGGAACTACAGAGGTCGGTTGGGGCTTATTTCAAAGCTCATTTGTTGCATATAAAGATTATGAAGAATATGTAAGTATTTAAATGTCCATAACATGGCCCCAGTTCTACTTTGAGATGAAAAAGTACAGTCCTGCTTATTTAAAGAGGAGTTATTTGATTACTGGTTCAAATGGAACCCAAAAGTTAATTTATTGGCATTTATTCCTCATATTAGGATGAAGGATGGAACCAGAGACAGATTATCCACAAGGCATCTTAGCAGCAGCCTAGAGCCCTGTGAGGTCCAGGGGGCTCAGCTGCAAACTCTAGTAAACAAGGGATATAGTGGAATTGGTCAGAGCAGAGCATTTACTAAGATAGGAGTTTCAACAGTTGGTGTTTGATAGAGCCATAGAAAATGCAAATTGAGCAGCTTCCCTGTGCTTATAGCAGTCCTTAGCAATGTCAATCGAATGGATGATGGGGCCAAAGCTGTTAATTTGCCTAAGGCCCTATTCTGCCTTAACCTGTCTGTGTGGAAAACCATTAATGTGACCAACTAATGAATCCATAGCCACTTCTATATTACAAAGTTTGTAAAGCAGCACCCTCAGTGAATGATACATACAAACACCTAAGCAGGTCCTGCTTTTCAGTCTTGGTGCCACTTCACAATTTTTGCAATATGTAAAATGTTAAAGCAAACTTAATGTGGGTAAAGAAAGACACCGTTGCTACTGATCTTTCCTACTGAAAACGTTAGTTACCTGTCTGTAATAATGACCTTTTACCTCAGTAATTAGAGCCACTGGCCTGGAACAAGTATGCAGATACAGATTTCTGATTTTAGTTTCACCTTCCTAACATGCATACTTGTTTTAGATGATTGGTACAATGTGTTAGTGACAGTAGGTCCAAAAAACAGCCAGACTAGCAGTTTCAGTACAGGTGCTATCACTAAGATTAGTGATAGCACCTGTACTGAATTATTACAGCCTTGCTTTACAGTCTGCAAGTAGTAGATCTACATTCTGATGAGCCGATCTTCCCTGCAACAGTACATAGATCTACTGTAGCAATTGCCTAAGCTTGATGGCATCATGCACATTCATCAATAAAACCATGTGTATAATAGTTCATTTAAATGTGCACATGACTAATAAACGTGTTGTATCCAGGACGTTATCAACAGAAATGGTCAGAAATATTAGGCTAAAATCAGCACTGACTTCCTGACAATAATTATTGTCAGTTAATGCATTGGGTGATTAGCCACAAACATCTCTTGGCCATAAATAGGGCTAAAATAGGGACTGTAAAATCTGTTTTCTAAGTGAACATTGTGATAGGAGTTTAAGACCATTTTCCTTTGCATTTTCTTCACAGATTTCTTGGCTAAAGCAGGTTTAAAAGGCTAACAAAACACACAGGCCAGAAATATTAATAAATTACATCTTTACTTGGATTCAATAGTGCCATCAAACAACTTCCATGTTAACAACAGAAGGAGATGAACAGCAATCTTAGATGCAAAACACATAAAATACATTATCAACAATATTTATACTTCTTAAATATTCTCTATGTGATTCCTCACTCTCTATAGTCACCATTCGTTAGCCAACAGGTCTGGCTTCAGCATGGATTATACATCAATATTTGCAACCCTTTTGCTGCCAGTGGTTTCATTTTAGCAATAAAGGGGAAATGTATCTCTCTGGATCCACAGTCTGATATTTAGCAGGTAGATTGGCAATGTCTTAAATTTGATAATAGTAATTCAGCATTCCTATTTGTTTTCTTCTTGTAACTGCCCTCTTCTGTTGAAATACCTTTCTCTTATTTGGACTTACGGTCAACAAGGTTCATGGCAAGGTAACATACCATAATTCTACACGAACTGTCAACTTGATGTGTTACCAACAAAGGAACCGCCCTCTTCCGTTGAAATACCTTCCTCTTATTTGGACTTATAGCCAAAAAGGTTAATTACAAGGTAACATATCATAATTCTACACGAACTGTCAACTTGATCTGTTACCAGCAAGGGACCTCAGTCAACCTCTTACTGTTTTCTGCAACATGTTATGGCTGATTTAGAGGCCAATTGGTGGAAGACCTCTTCTGAAAGCTGCGTTATATTAAGTTCCTGAATTGTTGAAACAAAATTCTCCCTGGACGCCATTCTCTGGGAGCCAAAATCTATAAACCTTGGCCAGTAGTTTTCAGACCAGCGGGCATCTTCTTCAAACGTAGACTTGCGTCACTGTTTGGCCTAAAAACAGAAAAGTCTCTCTTCTGTCTCTCAGTATGGTCAGGTACTTCTTTTTCCTCCTCATTCATTCACAACGTCCTGTGTCACAACTTCCTCTACACTTGAATTCTGCAGCTCTGGCTCCCATAAGAAGAACTCATGAAGTAGAGTGTTAACAGTTTCTGGGCACTCCAGCATGACCATGTGACTGCCTTCTTCTATCACCTTTAGAAATGTGATTAGTAGGATCTACATGTTTGGGGGGAAAAAAAAAAGAATTAATAATCAGACCTGTGCCATCTGCTTTACCAAGCACATATGTCACTAAGTCTAAAATACTTAAAAAAGGCCTAACTAAAACATACTCAAACCAGAATATATATGATAGTAGATGGTATTAGGTGGCAAAGCTGAGAAACGGTAAAGAGAGTTTGAGACTTGGCAAATTAAATTTGCAATTTTTTCCCCGAAAACATATATAATAGACAAACTGCCAGAAGAGTCCCATGTTATATGGTTTTAATAGAAGCATACTTGTCCAGTACACGTCAGTGGCAAAAGTCTTTATAAATATGGAAAAATTCAATACAGGTTTGAAAAACCTTTACATTTTAAAAATCCCAATTACACATGCCAATTTTGCACACATGTTAACCTGTTCCCGACCGATGCACGACGATGTACGTCGGCAGAATGGCACGGACAGGCATAAGGGCGTACAGGTACGTCCCTTTAAGAATGCCGCGGTGCCATCACGTGAGCGCCGGTCGGGACCCCCGTGAGTCTGGTCGCCGGTCCCGCGGACTCGATCGTCTCACGGGAAGGCTGAACGGGGAGATGCGGAAGTAAACAGCATCTCCCCGTTCTGCCTAGCAACAAGTGACACTGATCTCTGCTCCCTGTGATTGGAGCAGAGATCAGTGTTCACTAACACACAGCCACGCCCCCACAATTAGTAACACGCCCCTAGGAACACTTAACCCCTTCACTGCCACCCCCTGGTTAACCCCTTCACTGCCAGTGTCATTTACACAGGAATCAGTGCATTTAAATAGCACTAATTGCTGTATAAATGACAATGGTCCCAAAAATGTGTCAAAAATGTCCGATGTGTCCGCCATAATGTCGCAGTCACAATAAAAAAAAATCGCTGATCGCCGCCTTTACTAGTAAAAAAAAAAATTAAAAATGCTATAAAACTAACCCCTATTTTGTAAACGCTATAACTTTTGCGCAAACCAATCAATAATCGCTTATTGCGATTTATTTTACCAAAAATATGTAGAAGAATACGTATCGGCCTAAACTGAGGGAAAAAAAATTTTTTTTATATATTTTTGAGGGAATATTTATTATAGCAAAAAGTAAAAAATAATATGTTTTTTTCAAAATTGTCGCTCTTTTTTTGTTTATAGCACAAAAAAAAAAAACGCAGGGGCGATCAAATAGCACCAAAAGAAAGCTCTATTTGTGGGAAAAAAAGGACGGCAATTTTGTTTGGGAGCCACGCCGCACAACCGCGTAATTGTCAGTTAAAACGACGCAGTGCCGAATCGCAAAAAGTGGCCTGGTCTTAAGCCAGCAAAATGGTCTGGTCTGAAAGTGGTTAAATGCAAATTTTTAGGCCTGAATATCTAAAATCCCCAAAACCTTACATATTTTCTAAAAGCAGAGACCCTGTAGAAAATGTTGCTAATTTATAATGCATTTTGCGCTTACCGTATATACACGAGTATAAGCCGACCCGAATATAAGCCGAGGCACCTAATTTTACCACAAAAAACTGGGAACACTTATTGACTCGAGTATAAGCCTAGGGTGAGAAATGCGCAGCTACTGTAAGTGGAAAAGAGGGTCAACAATGCCCATTTGCAGCCTCACTGTGCCCATTTGCATGCCTCACTGTGCCCATTTGCAGCCATAGGTCCTCTGGACTTCAAACTTGGCAGTTAAGGGTTCCTAGATGCCCCCTATCTGCAGCCAAAATTTGGGGTCTCTGGACCCAAAGGGTCCCAAAATGACATTGCTTCAGATGGACACAGTTGACCGACTTTGGGGCCCTGTATCTCGGGGCCACTTGGTGCTAGGAACCCCATATGGATATGTTGTAGTGTTGGTTCCACTGGATTTGCACACCATATTTGGGGTTCCTAGCACCAAGTGGCCCCGAGATACGAGGCCCCAAAGTCGGGTCAGAAAACGTCAAGCACTTTTCTGCAGCAGAGAATGACATTTTCTGAACCGATTTTGGGGCCCCGTATCTTGGGGAAAAAAAATGTGCTGAAAAACTCGGCTTATACTCGAGTATATAAGGTAAATTAATTTTAGTGTACAAAAAACACAATATAATAACCAATTGTTTGGTAAAATATAAAAAATGAGGTTGTGTTGAGTAAATAGACTCCAAATATGTCACGCACCCGTGATAAAAAATGTGCTGAAAAACTCGGCTTATACTCGAGTATATAAGGTAATTTAATTTTAGTGTACAAAAAACACGATATAATAACCAATTGTTTGGTAAAATATAAAAAATGAGGTTGTGTTGAGTAAATAGACTCCAAATATGTCACGCACCCGTGATATGGTGGAAAAAAATGGTACCTAAAATTGTCTATAGGCAACGCTTTAAAAGTCTTTGCAGTTCATTCATTTAGACTTAACAGTGAATGATGGACCTAGAATTGGTGCTCTCATGCCAGCCTGCAGGACAATACCTAGTATACGTGGTGCAATCATTATTTTCATTAACATGCACACCCAACATGCACATTTGCATTTGTATGTACACAAGGGTGGGGAGTTTTTAATTAAATTATTTTTTTATTAAATTAAACTTAAATTGTTAAACTTTTTTCTTAATTTTTTAACATTATTGTTATTAATTTATTTACAGCCACCCAAATCACTTCTACGACATAGCTGACAGTCAGGAGAAAAAGTCTAAACAAACTCCTGGTTGCTATAGGGACCAGAGTTTGCCTACATGCCAGCGCTGCTGCGAATGTAAGAAGCCCAGTCATTTAGTAACATTAGTATGTCCATAGGCAGGGTGCATTTGGGGTCATGCCAATGCACGTAATGTGTGCATTAACACAGTGATATCGCATGAATGGGCCCTAACGGTGGATTGCAGAGGGCTTTTGTAAACATTCAGGTCTTCAACCTATGTCTTGATAGAATGGGTTACAACCCCTGTCAGGATTTTACAGCAGTCTGTATGGGGAATGAGCACTCACTCAAAAGTTAATTTTTGCAATAGGAACACAGATAACGAAAAAAAAAATATTTTTGGTAGTATTGGGAAGGAATACAAAAATGTAATAAAACATGTCATGGTTATAGTTGGGCTTTTATAGAATGTAAAGTGTGCCTGTATTCTATTTCTCTGTCTTCTTATCATTTCTCCGTGAAAATTATACAAAAGGTTTAGCAAACCAGTCTGTAGCAGAATGGCAAAATGTACACACATGCCTTTAGAGGGCAGTGCAGTAGAGCTAATAGTGTTTTTTCCAGCAAACTAAATTCAGTTTAGAAGCTCAACTCAGTACACAAGGTAATACATATTTAATAAAATGTCTTAGAGAAGTGACTGTCTCCAACAAAACCATTATAAGGATAGGTTTGGGCAATAGAACAAGCTCTTCTCATCTTCGTACATAAGGCCTTTTGCCGTTTCAACTAAAAAAATTTACACACAAGCCTCAATTCACTAAACTTTAACATGAGGGTAAGGCTCTTTATTTTAGCCATGCAACTGTAATTTTAAAAATTAATGGGCCTCAGTTTGAAAATAACTATCACTTTTTTGAAAATTAGGATACATATCTTGATATGTTGGCTTTGTGGATAGAGCCCATTGGCTAATTTTTCTTAAATTTTTAAGCACAGAACAAACATGTAAAGCCAGTTCATAAATAAGACTTTATTTGAAATGTAGTACCTCTGCCATCCGTTGGTCTTCTTCTAGGGGAACAAATTTGTCATGCATTCCATGCACAAGCAGCACAGGAACTGTTAACTCTGCGTGATACACCTCGTCACCTTCTGGCCAGTACTGGCCACTCATCATGGCTCGTAGCACGAAGGATGACACGTTGAAGGCATTGCCCTCTCGTAAGAGCTGTTTCTCTTTGGCACCTTGTCTAGCAAATCCAGCCCTGACAACACAGAAATAAGTCAGTCATTTTTTGACACTGACACATGATCTTTATACAATGCAATACACAGACATAACAGATCATATTCACGCTCATGTAATAAATTCCTGCCACGTATCATCACTGGATAATAAAAATGTTGAAACCAGTTCATGTATCAGGGCCTATTATATATTTCATTGCAATTTTTTTTACAAATTAAAAAAATGCACTGGTAAAGTTGGCCTCTAAAACTGGTATTTCTAAGGCATTGCACACCCCATTTTTGTACACGGTACTGCAGATCAAAGAATCTTAAAAGCTCTTTTTTTTTGCCTGGAGTGGCACTACTGATGATCATGACTGAGTAACACATCATAAATTTAGATAAGAAAAAGTAACCTTATATTACAAAAATATAGGTAGAGAACACACCCCAGCTTCGCCAACCATGCAAAATAAACATGCAAACATAAATGAATACATCCAGTATTTTTTTCACTACTACTTTTATTTCAAAATAACAAATAAAATAATGTAGAGCAGTGGTTCTCAACCTCAGTCCTCAAGTATTCCCAACAGGCCATGTTTTGGGAACTTCCCTTAGATAAAAGTAGCTCTTATCAATACCATGTCATTAATATTGATTTAAAGCAGCTGTGCAAAGTAAAGGAAACCCTGAAAACATGGCCAGTTGGGGGTACTTGAGGACTGTGGTTGAGAACCACTGATGTAGAGGTTTGATCAAAAGTACGGTGCAGTAAAACACTTCTGGTAGTTAAATAGTACAGTTTTATAAAGGTTTTTACATTAAGCCAAAAGAGGGACAACTACGGAGGAAAGGGAGATTAAAGCCACCCATAGAAGGTGTGATTTTCTTTTCTGCAACCACAGTCAGTGGGTGTTGATGGGGGAATCCCTCCCACAAAACTATTGTGTTCTGGCGGGGGGCAGAGGGAGCTGTCCCTGCTGGGAGAACACACAGTGATTATTGCTAGTGGCTAAAGCCTCTGGTAATAATCGCATAAACAGTTAAAGAGGTTGGTTGTACCCAAGTTGATCGATCAATCAACTTGGGTACAATTAGCCTGCCCATACATGGTTCGAATCTCGGCTGGTCCCTGCTGAACCAGCTGAGATTCCAACCGTCTATGGCCGGCTTAAGCAATTTAGTTCCATAAAGCCAGCCCTCGATGGTTCTAATATTGGCCAGTACAGCAGGGTCCTGGTTGCAGGAAAGAAAATCGCACTATGGCTGGCTTAAGAAGGACAGAACCTCCAAAGGAGGGACAGTTGGAAGCCACAAACACGTAAGACTCTGTGTTCCCAAGTGGTCAAGGTTGTTGTAAAGTTTATATCCATTGGATGGATGTGATACTTTATTTATAACATCTTTATTGGTCTAATGCTCGCTTAGTCTAGGGCTTATATAATAGATAGAATTACTTCTTCTCCAACAAACAGCTGTTTTCCTAAAGCTGGTCCTCTTCACCATTCTTGCAGCTGCCCCTTCACCAACATCATGGTGTACAATGCAGGGCCAGCATACATGCAAATGTCAAGGGGACACCTACATATCAGGGGTGTAGAAGGAGCAAAGAAGAGCACCTGCTGCTGGACCTGGCATTGAATGGTGGCTATGGGTTATGGCACTCTACACATTCATCGCTCATTTGCACTATTTAACTAAATAAGCATATCTATACTCTGCCACTTTAAACTCAACAAATACATGCTTTTAAAAATTGACAAATAGAAAAATCTGTTAAAAACTCACTTGAGGAAGCTCCACGCCAGGCAAGGAGACAAACAGTGCAACACACAGGTAGGCATATTAAAGATGGAGCAGAGGCTGGGTTCAAGGGCTGTGGGTCCACCACCATTAATCATAACCACCTTGTGGACTAAGTCAGGATACTCATGGGCCAGAAAGGTACAGAAGGAGACCCTATGGGTTTTAAAAATAAAATAAATATTAAGAAAAGAATCTTCAACCATCATAGTTCAGTGTTTAAAATTACATGCTTGACTGGTTGAAAAAACATTTATGCTAAAACAGACCCTATATCCTGCATTTCTCTCTGGACTCCCTTTTTCCTCTTAGCACAGTTCTCTTTAATAATGCTTACTAATTAAATTTTTTTGGCATCTACATCATAATTTCAATGTCTATAAAACATTTTTGTTTATGCTCAGTTTACTTTTTTTATAATTCTGTGAAATCACAGAGCAAAAGGGTACAATTGCAGATGCTGTAAAAATACCAACGATATCAAAAAAGACTACATTTAAATTTGTATTGCATAATGGTCCAGGTTTATACCCTGAAGAGGTAGACAAGTGAATAGAGAAAAATCAACTCCAACACAGAAATCGCTACCAACTTTTTTGTTTTTACTGCTACCAATGCTGTAACAGAAAGCTTGCTCTTTAAGTAAAAAAACATTTAAACTAAAATATGAGAGGTTAAAGAAACATCCTATCTTCAAATGTTTGATTGCCTGAGGAAATAAAGCAGTATTAAAACCAAAAGTGTACAGGGGCACCTTTGGACAATAGCATTGTCAGTCTGGGGGTAGGGTAGTGTTAGATGTACTAGTATATTTTTGAAGCCAAACTCTAGCTAATACTTTATAAGCAGTTACAGCTGTTTTTTTTTTCCTTTTGGGATAACAGTTTTATATAAATAAATAAAAGTGAATAATTGTAAGCACCCCTGCAGTGGTAAATGGTTTGTCTTATCTCTGTAACTGATACATCCTGCTGGAGAGCTTTAATTTTAAAGTGTATGAGTATGAGTAGCTCCCATTATTGAGAACTAAAGTTATATTACATGCAAGTTCCCACAGTACTCTAAAACGTTACTGACCAGGCGATTGCACCTTCTTACACTCAGCAGTCAGTGTCTATGTATGTATACTTTTCTGTTATTGCTTTATGTGCCTTTGAGTTGTGGACTTGAAGCTGGGAGAGAGAGGGCGATTTGGGGAAATTGTTTGCACTGTTTTCAATGCAAAAACTTAAAAAAAAACGATTTAATTCAAAGTTTGATTGTAAGGAAAGGCTGAATGGTGGATATGCCTATCCGGGCTATCCTTAATTTCCTATGAGACTGGCCTGATCCTATTTACTTTAATGGACACGCCCAAACCTTTCCCCTATTCATGGAGTCCTTCACTATGGTAAACTTTATCCTCTCTCCACTCTTACTTACAACCTGCCCGTGGCCACTGGCTCCAATATTTTCAATAACATGGTTTTGCAGCTCGTGTACAGAATAAAGGTCAGATCTCCAGGGACTTGACTTCCTTTGAATCCCTTTCTTTACAAAAGCCAACCCCTACACACATTGTGCGACAATTTTATCATATCTTATTGCAAAACCCTTACTCTGTTATATCATAATATATATTAGCTTAGGAAAAAGACCAGGACTGTCAATCTTAGGTGGGCAATCTACATAAGACATTAATTCTTACCTATAAAGCTAGAATTGCTAGTGTGGCACAAAAATACAGTATAAAATAGTGATGATCTCTTGTGGAGGTGTAACACGGCAGTGAGGACCATGATCCTTGCATTTTGCCAGTGTCCCGTACAGTTTTTTGACTAAAATATTAAATCTTTACAAACAAGTCACCAGCTCTGATATGTAAATGCCCCCTAAAATTGCCTTCCTTTCTTCAAACCCAAGGTATATATCAAAAGCGAAAAAAGGCATCCCTAGATGGCACAGGCTGTAATCCCCTGCCACTGGAAAACCACACAAACCCCAACTGTCTCAGAGTGGCTTCAGAAACTTACATACATAGAAAGCATGGGAGAACTCATGGCATCCCCCCATGACAGATCAGGAGTCAGGTTCCCCACATACTCAAGAGCTACTAGCTGACACATTTTTACAAAGAAGGGACATTGGTCAACTCTTCAACATTTTGTTGCTTCCATACTGTTTACAGACTTCCCCCTTCCTCTCTGTTCTTATCTATATGCTTTATTAGGATCACCTATTGTCTTTTGTTTTTTTTACTAGAAAGCGCATTTACCTACCCACTAACAATTTCCAGTGGTGGCCCCACAGTCCAATATCATTGCTATTAACTTCTGATTGTATGACCCTGTACCTTATCTTAATTGTTTGACTGTATATTCAGTTTGTGTATATTCAGTGTGATCCTGATTCTCCCCACACTTAATTTACTTTGTGCACCCCACAAGTTTCTGTAAAAGTTTTACAATTTAAAGGTGTATGTCCATTTTTTGTGGATTAGAGTACACCGCAAGCCCATTCAAAATAAATAGTGAGTATGTCTTCCTCTTTATAAATTATAATTTCTCTTTGAATGAAAAACAGTTTAGTATGCCATGTGGTGTGTAAGTTAGCCATAATTCTACAACTTTGGTTTTCCAACTCACCCATATGAATGTCCAACTAAAATGTTCTTTTTCTTGCCATAACGCTTGAACACACATCTCATATCCTCTGCTAGAGCATAAAAGGTGTAAGCTGCCCCAATTTGTGGAGCTGCACTAGATCCATGTCCCACCAAATCTGGGGCTACTACCTCATAGCCAAGTTTAGAGAAGAAATCAAGTTGTTCTTTCCATATATCAAGAGATCCACCAACACCATGAATGAAGAACAGGACTACATCAGAATGTGTGCCCTTACAGCTGCTGACTCGTCTTTGGCAATCAACCAGCACAACTTTCTTTGGCTTGCGTTTTCTGCGTCTGCCAGAAGGTACATCACTCTCTTTTCCTCCTCCACCATCATTGCCTGTACTAGTGTAATCTGAAAGCTCCACCTCCAATGTTCCAGCTTGCTCTGTGTTCCCATTGCGGCAATGTAAGATTTCAGAACGAAGGGTAGCACCAAGATTTTCTATCACTAGCTGACCATTACGATAGACAGTTATCCGCCTCTTGCAGTGAATTAGGCCTTTTCCTGAGTTCTTCACTTCTTCTACTTCCTCTATCTGTCCACCTCCAGGGCGAGAAGGCAAGATGTGTCGTACTCGTAAAACACGACCTGGCTTCACCTCCAGAAAATCGTAACCATTGCCTGTCTCTGATATATCTGCTGGACCTACAGAATTTGGTATTTTGCCTGTGAGGCAGTACATTATACGTTCTGCTATGCTGGTCAACATGATGTCTCCTATAAAATGTCACAAAGCAAAATTAGTAAAAAAATTTATTTCTTTGGATACCATATACAGTATTAAACAACTCACATGAATTCCAAATTATTTCCTAGTTAAAGTAATACGGTCATGAGTGAAATACTGATGCTGCCATTACTGATCAGTTTCCTTCCCCACCCTATCTTTGGAACTCCTGTTGGGTTTTTACTGTGATCTAGGGCTTTGTTGGGGACCTCACTTCCTGTCATGCTGATAACAATTTTATCACATAGGAAGTGACCGAAAATCCACAGTTCACAAGCAGCATCGGAAGTCTGAGAAATGTTCTAGCCAACCCCCTACTCTACCACTAGAGAAAATCATTTGTATTTCTGCCTGTGTTGCTATTGGGGATTTACCCACTTCCTATCTGGTTAACCATTGCAAGAGGGCAGGAAGTGAGGGTAAATCTCGAAGGATGGCCATGCACTCTTAGATCTCTCTTAATTAGCCCTGCAGGCTGAACACGAGAAATCTGTTGATCCCCCACATCCTTGCTAAATAGCATGGATGGATAAATCTTTCAACAGTTTTTATCTGAATACTTGTTCTGGGTTACTGACTCATGTATTGAGTTTACTGGATCTGCATGATGGCCAGGTAGCTAGCATTTTTAAAAGAAGAACATATGCATCTACAACCTTCATGTTTTTCCCATGACTGGTTACTTTTAAACTGTTTAAAAATGAATGTACAAACTAAAGATATTAAAGGGTCTACACAAAGCATACACAAAGTAAATTAGACAGTAATAAAGTGCATGAGAGGCACAAAAATTTCCCAGTTAACAACTGCCCTGTTTAAAAATCAAAGCAATGCCATGAAGTTATATGTAACGTATAAAGGTGCAGATAACTCAGCAGTCAAACAAGATCAAGATCTATTAAAAAATGAGAAAGAAGAGAAGATAGGTAAAAGGAATGAAAGAAGAAGAAGAAAATAAGGCAAAAGGACATACTGATGAATCAATACCTGCACTATAATGATGTATATGACCATTATACAATATTTGTTGATGCAATGGCAGATTGTGGGTTCAAGTTTGGTTCATGCCTAAAAGAATCTGTTCATCATCAGTCTTTTTACATTTGCTAGTTATCTGCTAGCATCAAATTAGTAAGCTATTAGTTGAAACAGGCAGTAATTTGGAGCAGGCAGTAAACAATTTATATAACAAGGCACGATGAGCTGAGTTGTTAACAGAACTTAGAAATCACACTGTGCAAGACAAAAAGTAATGGTCAAAGTAGGGTTGCCACCTGTCCAGGATTCACCCAGACAGTTCAGGTTTTGAATCATGTGTCCAGGTTTCAGGCGAACTGAAACCCGGACATATTATTCAAACCAGGCTGTGGCTCCTAAAGTAACCAAGATAGTTACACACAAATCTTCTGCCGTCTGGGAGCTGTGGGCTGCTGTCTGGGGGCAGGTTCGGCATCACTGGAATGCAGGGTGATGATGTCAGCAATAGCAAATTGGCCACAAATACTACCCGCCGTGGCACTCTATGCGCACTACATTACTACTCTCCTTGGGGCATGCAAAGGTATCCCAGGCTGCTAAAGTGTTTGGATTTGGCTTGAAGAAAAGGTGGCCACCCTAGGTCAAAGACATCTGCAGACTTATAGGAGCTGAAAAGACTGAGAGGAATACACAAACTGTAAAAGTCAGGAGGTGTCAAAGATTTCATAGTAAAGAAGAAAAGAAGGGTGTGCAGAGAGCTGCAACCAAAACCAGTGCTAACTTGTTTCTATAGTAGAATGAAGGACAGCATAATACATCGGGGGTTCTTCACCACCAGGCCGCAATGGCAGAACACTCAGCATTTACTGTGAGAAATTACAGCTTAAATGAGTAAAACGGCCATGCCCCCACAGTTCACTGAGTGTATTGTGTAAACAAAGACACTTTGAAGATGCAGCCAAAAAGCTCTAGCATTGTCACATGGCACTATCAGATCTTTCTGATTGGCTACATGTGATTCAACTTTGCACCCAGTGAACTGCCGGACTGTAGCTATTTAATTAATTTAAGCTGTAATTTGTGTGTGCCCTGGGAAAAGGCAGGTCCTATAATAGTGTGATAGTGCCACCTGTGTGCGTCAGGTCACAGTCAAACAGTCCTCTTCTCAGCCTCTGGCTCACCCCTTTCTCCCCCCTTTACTCTAGTCCTCCCATCCAACTCAGGTTATGCTCCCATGGCCCGCTATTTCAATGTTCAGGAGCCAGATACTGGTGGAGGAAAGAGAGCAAGCCAAGCAGCACCTGGTTTCAAGATGTTGGCTGTATAACCCTCCCAGCCCTTCCTCCACTTCTGCACAGTTCTTTATCCCAGTAGCATGGCTAGCTACAGGCTCCCAGAAGATGCTCTCCCCTGTCTTCCTCTTCAAAAACACCTCCCTTAAAGGGAATTTTTGGAATATGTACATCACAAAAGTTATTAAGAATGTGACCAGCCAAGCAACATACATCTTATCCCACCACTGCTTTTCTCTGCTGTACTCATCCCTGAGGGTCTTGCTTACACGGAGTTAAGGTCAAGGTGGTCTACTTATGGCATTTTTTTTTTTTTTATATTTTTTCACACTTCACATATTTGGCCCCCCCAAGCGTCATTTTTGGTGGAATTGTTGGGGATGCAGGGAAGGAGAAGAGAGAAAAAAAGGTGAAAGAACCAGAAAGGAAGAAAATGAGACAGAGGGGAAAGAGAATGGGAAGAAGAAAAGAGAAAGGAGAAAGAACGAGAGAGAGAGAAAGAATGAGAATGAGGAAAAAATAAAGCTTTAACTAGATTTAAGAAATTGTTGTCAAAATTGTTGTCATTGTCATTATTTAAATTACACTAATTCATATTTTCCACTGATAACTCCCTTTTTAATACATTATTAATAATACATGCTTTGCATTATTTGTACAAAAAGCTCCCACCACCTCCTCAATACACAGTGTTCAGTTCTTGCTCATTTGCAATGCAGATCTTTTCAACAACAGACTCCATGTCAAGCGGGTACTGATATCTTGGCAGATAAAATAGTTATGATTTAGAAGTGTCTCCTCTAGAAGGTTTTCCATAAGCCATGCTGTTTGCAAAAAGGCACAGGTTCTATTTACCAAAAGATGCTTGCAGTCATGTACCCACAACAGCAAGGCAAGAGTGTCAATGGTGGGACACAGTGTTTACGGTTTTTAAACTAGTCCACCTGTCGATGCATCTTGTACACAAATTGACTGCAAAAGTAAAGCTATATGGGAAAGGGCTTAGCTATAGGAAGTATGAGCAAGGGGTTTATTTACTAAGGGCAAATAGACTGTGCACTTTGCAAAGTGGACAGTCTATTTGCCCTTGGTAAATCAACCCCAAGTGTCTAAACACTTCAACCTCTTTTTAGTAAAGTTGCATTAGTTCATCATGAGCCAATGTAAGTATACATATTCCACACTCGACTGATCCCTGTGGAGTAGGGTTGCCACCTCATCCCTTTAAACCCAAACACATATGAACAGGTTCTGTGGCTGATTAAGGTGGTAATTAAACTCACTTAGTGTCTTTTCTGCATAAAATTAGCCTCAGAACCTGTGTAATTCATATGTGTTCGGGTTTAAAGGGATGAGGTCATAACTACTGTGGAAGCGGAAAATAAAAGCTGCTGCTACTACATTGATCTTCTTGGTCTTTAAGGTCCCCTGCTGAGCTTGCTCAGTACGGAAGCCATTCAGATAACACCTTGCATTTTCCTAATTTAATGCAAAGTGTTCTCTGATTGGACAAGGTGAAAAGGGGGGGGGGGGCAGTGACATCACTATCTCGCTCAAACAGAGATTTCTTTGCATTCACTGAGAAACATGCAGTGACCTCCTATGTTTACTATGCAGCAGGGTTGCCACTCGCCATGGGATTCAGAAGACAGTGATGGTCACTGTAGTAGAAGTAAAAAAATCCTCCATGAAAAATGCACTCTTTAACTACCAAAAGTCTTATTTTTTACTAAACCTTTTACACTTCGTTCACACTGAACACGGCTTTGAAATCGTGCAACTTCATCTGAACTCGCACGATTTCAAAGCCGCATTTCAGTCTGACTTTCGGGGGCTACTTGAAAGACAACTGTGCATGCACAAATGTCTATTGAAGTTGCCCCGAAGTCGCCAAAAGTAGTGCAGGAACTACTTTTGTAAATCGGTGCAAAGACGGTGCCATTGCCAGCAATAGGCTGCGATTTGACCTGTCGAATTGCATATCAAACCCTGCCGATGTGAATGGGGGCTTAATCCAGTCTCTCAACTGTTGTATGTCATTTTAAAAACTAGTTTAGCTAAAATTACAAAACAGAAAAATCAGCATAAGGGACATAACTGACAGTTAGTGTGATGTGTCCTCCTGTGTTGATTATTCCCCTTTCAGTAAAAATCTTCCTCTGTCCTAAACCCCAACCCTGCCACCACAAGCTTCCAGTGTAGCAGGGGTTAATATAGCTAAGGGGCTGTCAGGAGCACTCGTCAGAAAGCCCAACTATGCCCACCCATTCCTGCCATATCTGCCATTCCTAGAAGCCGTACTACAGCTTCTATTAATGACATATGATCTCTGGGGGGGACAGGCAGATAATTGAGCTCCATCCCCTTCATTCATAGATCCTGTGTCATTCATAGGAGCCATAGTACAGCTTCTATGAATGGCGGATCTGGCAGGATGGGCAAAGTCAGGGGGCAGGACAGAGGAAGGTTTCTTCTGAAAGAAGAAGAATCAGTACAAGGGACATTTCATACTAACTGTAAGTTATGTCCTTTGTGCTGATTTGTTATGTTTTTCATTTTACCTAAACATAAGTTTTAAAAGCCAGTCAGTGTGAAGAAAAGGTAGTAAAAAAAAAAAAAATATATATATATATATATATATATATATACACAGTGGCTTGCGAAAGTATTCGGCCCCCTTGAACTTTTCAACCTTTTGCCACATTTCAGGCTTCAAACATAAAGATATAACATTTAAATTTTTTGTGAAGAATCACCAACAAGTGGGACACAATTGTGAAGTGGAACGAAATCTATTGGATATTTTAAACTTTTTTAGCAAATAAAAAACTGAAAAGTGGTGCGTGCAAAATTATTCGGCCCCTTTACTTTCAGTGCAGCAAACTCACTCCAGAAGTTCAGCGAGGATCTCTGAATGATCCAATGTTGTCCTAAATGACTGATGGTGATAAATAGAATCCACCTGTGTGTAATCAAGTCTCTGTATAAATGCACCTGCTCTGTAATAGTCTCAGGGTTCTGTTGAAAGCGCAGAGAGCATCATGAAGACCAAGGAACACACCAGGCAGGTCCGTAATACTGTTGTGGAGAAGTTTAAAGCCGGATTTT
Organism: Lithobates sylvaticus; assembly: GCA_028564925.1. Lineage (NCBI taxonomy): Eukaryota > Metazoa > Chordata > Amphibia > Anura > Ranidae > Lithobates > Lithobates sylvaticus. The sequence continues at coordinate 388,468,995 of CM053026.1, forward strand.
GATACAAAAAGATTTCCCAAGCTTTAAACACCCCAAGGAGCACTGTGCAAGCGATCATTTTGAAATGGAAGGAGTATCAGACCACTGCAAATCTACCAAGACCTGGCTGTCCCTCTAAACTTTCAGTTTAGACAAGGAGAAGACTGATCAGAGATGCAGCCAAGAGGCCCATGATCACTCTGGATGAACTGCAGAGAACTACAGCTGAGGTGGGAGAGTCTGTCCATAGGACAACAATCAGTCGTACACTGCACAAATCTGGCCTTTATGGAAGAGTGGCAAGAAAGCCATTTCTCAAAGATATCCATAAAAAGTCTTGTCTAAAGTTTGCCACAAGCCACCTGGGAGACACACCAAACATGTGGAAGAAGGTGCTCTGGTCCGATGAAACCAAAATAGAACTTTTTGGCCACAATGCAAAACGATATGTTTGGCGTAAAAGCAACACAGCTCATCACCCTCAACACACCATCCCCACTGTCAAACATGGTGGTGGCAGCATCATGGTTTGGGCCTGCTTTTCTTCAGCAGGGACAGGGAAGATGGTTAAAATTGAGGGGAAGATGGATGCAGCCAAATACAGGACCATTCTGGATGAAAACCTGTTGGAGTCTGCAAAAGACCTGAAACTGGGACGGAGATTTATCTTCTAACAAGACAATGATCCCAAACATACAGCAAAATCTAAAAAGGAATGGTTCACAAATAAACGTATCCAGGTGTTAGAATGGCGAAGTCAAAGTCCAGACCTGAATCCAATCGAGAATCTGTGGAAAGAGCTGAAAACTGCTGTTCACAAACGCTCTCCATCCAACCTCACTGAGCTCGAGCTGTTTTGCAAGGAAGAATGGGCAAGAATTTCAGTCTCTCGAAAAACTGATAGAGACATACCCCAAGCGACTTGCAGCTGTAATCGCCGGAAAAGGGGACTCTACAAAGTATTAACGCAAGGGGGCCGAATAATTTTGCACGCCCCCACTTTTCATTTTTTTATTAGTTAAAAAAGTTTCACCGTGTCTGACTCCTAGCCCAAGAGGCTTTCATTCTTAGATTTCATCTCTCTATTTCCTATGAACTACGTAATGGTGTTGTTGCCCCCCCCCCCCCCAATCTACCCTCCTCCTCTCCTTTTGTTTGTTCCACCAGTAGCTCTCTAGGGTCTCTCGATAATGATCCATTCAGTTACTGCGACATGGTTCTCTATTAGTGTTTTGAAACACCTGTTACTTTTACTCTTGTTACTTATCTACACCCATGTTTGTAAGTGCCTTAACTACTGGCTTATGGTTATTACTTTGAGAAAATGTTGTATATCATCTATTGTGATTCCATGTATTGCCTTTTCTGTCAATAAAATCTATTTGAAAAAAAAAAAAAAAAGTTTCAAAAATCCAAAAGATTTCGTTCCACTTCACAATTGTGTCCCACTTGTTGGTGATTCTTCACAAAAAATAAAAATTTTATATCTTTATGTTTGAAGCCTGAAATGTGGCAAAAGGTTGAAAAGTTCAAGGGGGTCGAATACTTTTGCAAGCCACTGTATATATATATATATATATATATATATATATATATATATATATATATATATACATACAAATATTTTTCATCTATAAATACTTCATGGTTTGTGTAATTGGGAGTGTTGCAATGGTGTATTCTTTGCCTAAATACTTAGTGCTATAAGGTGTCCCTTTTTCACATTCAAGAAACTTGGATGCTTAAAATACTTTATTTTCTATGTAGCTATTTCTTGATTCTGATATTAAGGCACCTTGCACATGGGGCTGTCCGGCTGCTGTTCACCCTACTCTGCGTATAAGTGTGCCCAGGAGGAACGCCGGCCTCGCTGCCTGTAGCCTTTCAAAGTCTATTGCAGGGTGCAGATAGAGGGGGCGGAACACTGTACCATGTACCATGTGTGTACTCACGTTTAGGGCCCTATGCATTCGGGGACACACAGCAGGGAGGAACCCACAGCAGCACAGATGGCAGGGTGCCTACAAGTGACACTCTCTCACTCTGAGGGCTTTAGATATATATCATTATATTCTCAGTGGGTCCCAACGTCTCCTGCCATGTGTGACATATCTGTTGCATCATACCCCATTAAACACATCGTTATGCGATCGATCCTGTGATCCTCTGGTTGACCACATTTGTTCCGTCCTTTTTTACAATTCCAGATGACAGTGCAAGAACTATGATTGTGAGCTGATTTGTAATTAGCTAGTGGACAGATTAAGCAAGAACTACGGGATTGTGAGCTCCTGGAGCCCGGCAGCTAATCCCTTTGATCCTGAACCCCCTGGGCCATTCTAAGCGGCCGAAACGAACCCCAGCTCCAGCACTGACCCCGGGACATGCCCGCTGGACAGATTAAGGCTGGCCATACATTATACAATTTTCCTCTATATTTCACAAAATCATATAAAAGGCCAGAGTTAAAGTCCTGGAGAGCCGTGCCGAGGACGCGGAAAATAGGAACCGCCGCAACAACCTGCGAGTCGTAACACTGTAGCCTTTGTAGAACAACTCCTGAAAGACCTTCTCCCGAGGGCCCACTTCTCCCCCTTCTTTACAGTGGAAAGGGCCCACCGCATGCCAGCTACACGCGGCCCGCCAGGCTCCCCTCCCCGCACGTTCATATTCAAGCTCCTCCACTATAGAGACAGAGATATGGTGCTGAGGGAGGCCAGATCACTCCAGGAGCTTAAGTTTGACAACGCGCGATTGATGATTTTCCCTGATTACACCATCGAGACACAACGCCAAAGGAAGTCATTTGATGCTGTCCGAGCCAAGCTGAGGGCCAAGGGCCTTAAATACAGTATGTTGTTCCCTGCTAGGCTGCGGGACGAAGATGGCGAGTCAGTGAGATTCTTTACATCACCTGCTGAGGCCTCGTCCTGGATTGAGACGCTGCGCAGGAATTGAACCAGCCATGAGATGTTTTACTGTTGCTGCTGTTACCCTGCGAGACTGACGGAGGGATTTGCCCGCTGCCGACAGATGGGTGGCACAGGGGACTGCTGATGTTTGTCTCCAGTTTGCTGATTTGACTCTCCCCTTGATGCACAAGGAAGGATCATTTGTTCCCTGTCCGTGAGTAATTTTCTGGGGGATGGGAGAGGGGGTCTAACCCTCACTGATACCTGGACTCCCCTGCAGATTTAAGGGGGGTGATGTGGTGGGGGCTCGATTCACGGCACCTGGAGGAAGACTATTTACCCCCCTACTGATGAGTAAACTGAGACGGTTCCCCTGGTTTGCTCACCCTCCCCTCCTGTGCCCCCCCGTTCTCTCTCCTTCTCCCCCCCCCCCTCCATCCCAATACTTGCCGGTATGGTTGTTCGCTATCAGTGAGACTACATGCCTAAGGAACGATACATGTTTTGGAGGACGGTGGATCCGAAGCAACTGATCCTTTGCTGGCAAACTTCCCCTTCCCTGAACTGGACAGTTCGTTTGTAACCAAGTCTCCCCTTCCCTGAACTGGACAGAACACCAGGGGTTTGAACTCTAAGATCAAGCGATCGCTGGTGTTCCAATTTCTGCAGAAACAATCTCCTCATATTTGCATCCTCCAGGAGACACATTTAGTTGGGGGCAGAACCATGAGCTTACGTAGGCCCTGGGTAGGGTATGCTTATCACTCAACTTACTCCAACCTAGCACGTGGGGTAAGCATTCTTGTACGTAAGTCCCTGCCCTTCTCACTGTTGGCATTAGAGGTGGACACGGGGGGGCGATATGTAATAATCCATGCCAGTATTCTGTCTATAACACTAGTGATAGTTGGGTTGTATGTCCCTCCCCCCGCCTCAATATCTCTTCTGTACCAAATTGTCACTAAGATTACGCAGTATTCCACAGACAATGTCCTACTGCTGGGTGACTTTAACATGGTCCCAGACCCTCAAATGGACAGACTGACTCAGACAGCGGGGACATCTTCGGAGCTGAGGGCATGGGCCGAGACATTCAATCTCACTGACGTTTGGCGTTGGCGACATCCGACGCGGAGGGCCTATACGTGCCACTTGGCGTCGTACAAAGCCTTTTCTAGAATTGACCTGGCTTACTCTGGAGGGCCTATTCTCTCGAGAGTGAGGGATGTGACTATTTTACCCAGAGGGATCTCGGACCATGCCCCTCTACTCCTGACATTTGATTTGTCCTGCGCCCCATCGGATAACCTGTGGCGCCTTTCCAGATTTTGGCTTGCTGACTCAAGGATTGATCTCCCGGGTAAGGCTGACATAGGCGACTTCTGGAGCACGAGAGATAGGAATAACTCCCTCACAGACTCATGGGATGCCTTTAAGGTATGCATGCGGGGCCATTTTCAGTCCCACATCGGTCAGATCCGCAAAGAAACTAGTCAGGAATTACACAGAGCTGAGAGAAGGGTGCAAACCCTGGAATCAGAGTACGTCAGGGATCGTTCTCCCCCGGTGTATCTGCAATATAGGGAAGCCTTGAGAGATGTCAATCTCCTTCGGGCCTCTGCAACTAAAGTTCGACTGCTCCACCAGAGCCAGCGGATTTTTGAGCAGGGAGAACGGAGCGGTAGATTGCTGGCTTGGTTGTCCAGGGAACACTCCTCCCCGACCTCCATATCAAGGATAATGTCCCCAGAAGGGGAAATTTTGACAGACCCATCCCAAATTAACGCCCGATTTGCATCTTACTACCAAGACCTTTATAGCTCCACACTACACTGAGCAGGAACTCAGTACATACTTGGACCAGATTGATTTGCCGTGCCTTACGGACGCGGTCAAAGAGAAATTGGACAGTCCCCTAACGCTGACGGAGATCCAGGTGGCAGTTAAATCTTTGCAGAATGGGAAGACGCCGGGCCCGGATGGGTTCCCGGCGGAGTTTTATAAACAATATGCAGAAGAAGCTCTCCCCATATTCAGGGAGGTGCTGGTTAGGGCACTGGAGGGGGGCTGTCTACCAGCTTCCATGTTTGAGGCGGTTATTGTGGTCCTCCCTAAGCCCGGCAAGAACCCCGACCTGTGCTCATCGTACAGACCCATATCACTCCTGAATGTGGATTTGAAAGTACTAGCTAAGGTTCTAGCGGGTCGCTTGAACACAGTGATCACGGCTCTTGTACACCCGGATCAGTCTGGGTTCATGCCGGGCAGAGGGACAGACATCAATATACGCAGGCTGTTGACACATATGGATAGAACTCCGGGGGATGGCCTGGGGGTTGTGGTGTCCCTGGACGCAGAGAAAGCTTTTGACTCTGTTGAATGGGGATACCTCTGGGCTGTCCTCCGGAAATTTGGTTTTGGACCAGTGTTTATTCAATGGCTGCGCATGATGTACGCCTCCCCCAGTGCCCGTATCAGAACTAATAATTCCCTTTCACAGGCCTTCCCACTAGGAAGGGGCACCCGTCAGGGGTGTCCGCTCTCGCCGGGGCTTTTCGCTTTGGCCGTGGAGCCCCTGGCCTCCAAGATACGAGCTGCACATACGGTGAGGGGAATACGGGTGGGAGTGGTGGAGAAAATATCCTTGTATGCAGATGATACTATCCTGTATTTGAGTGACGTCTCCTCCTCACTCCCAGCTGCCCTACAGCTGGTCGATGAATTTGGCACGTACTCGGGTGTTAGAGTTAACTGGGACAAGTCCTTGATCTACCCGCTGAGCCCTAACAGACCTAGACCTGCTATGCAGAACCCCCTGGTTTGGGTGGATAAATTTAAATATCTTGGGATAACTATGGGCGGACCGGTGGCCAAATATATGGAACTCAATCTAAACCCGCTCCTTAACAACTTTGCAAAGAAATGCGCGGACTGGAGGTCGCTCCCCTTGACTCCGGTCGGTAGAGTTAACCTTATCAAGATGGTCTTCCTGCCGAGATTCCTTTACCTCTTTAGGAACAGCCCTATAGTGATCCCAATGACCTACTTTGCTAGGATTAAGTCTATAATCTCCTCATTTGTATGGCTGGGCAAGGTGCCCAGGCTAGCACTTGCCACGCTACAACTGTCTGTGGGTCAGGGAGGGCTTGCTCTTCCCAACTTCCAATACTACTACTGGGCGGCCATCTTGGTGACAGCCCGGTGGTGGTTCTCACAGCTAAAAGACAACCCAGCGGTGACTCTGGAGGCTGCGATACTGGGGTCGTACACAGCACTCAGTAACCTGGTGTTTAGGGGGGCCAGAGCATATCCTAACTTGACCACCCTGATGCGCACGACTATCGTGGTCTGGAGTAGAGTCAGAGGGGTACATCGCAGACTGTGTACGTTCCCAGAATTGAAAGATAAATACCATTTACCAAATTCAATGCTCTTCCGGTTCTTCCAAGTAAGACATTGGCATTAAAGGTCCCCCAAAAATACGCCTCCTTCCTACATATGACATGCCCGGCGTTACAGGAATTTTGGGAACAGGTATCAATCAGCAGAGCCCAGGAATTTTGGGAACAGGTACTGGCTGACGTTAATCAATCAGCAGAGCTTTCCCTCCCGCTGCAGCCAGAAATCATGCTCCTGAATGTGATAGGCGATCCCTCGATTGGGAAGTATAAGAAACTATTTGTGTCTTTTGCTACATATCATCGCAGGGAGATTCTGTTGAAATGGAGGACCGAGCTCCCGCCCACCATCACCACATGGAGAAACACCTTAAATATGGTTTTACCAATGTACAAGATAACTTATGTCAATAGGAACTGTCCACACAAATTCGATAAGATTTGGTCATCCTGGATAGACTCCTGGGGTTCCCTGCCGCCGGATCTATCTCCCCCAGATCCGGAGGCTGATGTATGATCTGATTGCTGGGATCTGGAGGCCCAGGCATGCGGAGCGTATGCTCTGAATGGTCTCCCTCCTTCCCCGCCCCCAGCTAGTGGGGATAGACCACACAGGTATGAAGCTGATTTATATGCATTCTCCTGCGTTTTTCTATTGCTTTGTAAAGGTGCATTGTCATATGTTGTCAGACATTGACATGTCCTGCCATTCCCATCAAAAGCCTCTATAACTCACATATATGAATAAAAAGAAAAATGGACACTTTTTGGCCAACACATTTCCTTGCGGTGAACAAAGCACAAATTAAAAACAATGGTAAACCTGTGCACACGTGTTAGTATGAATTAAACTGTGTGAGTAGGTCTGAGTAACATTTAGGAGTTAGCAGTATAGCAGTCTATCCAGCTTCAGCTATGGTGAATTTGTGGTTGGACTATGGACATTCAATTATACACATGTTACTAACAAGGAGTAGATAAGGACTAACGCAAGCGGTCACTGACCACTGCAGCTGCAGGAATTGTGAAGCAATCCATTCTTGTCAGGACAGTAAGGCCACTTTCACACTGAAGCGGCAGGTTCATTAGCGGTAAAGTGCCGCTAGCGGGGGTCTTTGAAACCAGAAAGGGTTAAAAAGGGGTTAAAAGCCCCCTTCCTACTCCGCGGTGATCTTCGGTCTTCTGTCCTCTGCCACATTGTCTTCTGGGCAATGGGGCGCACTGTGTTCTGGGAACTGTGTGTTCCCTAACACAGCGCTTCCCATTCACAAAGCGCCGCGCGACTCGCGCATGCGCAGTAGGAAACGGGCAGTGAAGCCGTAGTCTCCACTGCCTGTTTCCCTTACTGAGGATGGCAGGGCTGGGACCGGAGCGCCAAGGGACATGTCGGCCTCGGCGGCCGACAATGCGGGCGCCCTGGGAGGGTAAGTGTACTTATTAAAAGTCAGCAGCTACTTTTTTTTTAGCTGCTGACTACTAAAACTAATTTTTTTCAGCTGAAACACCGATTTAAGTCTAATTTTTTTCAGTTAAAAATAACAAACATGTCACACTTACCTGTCTTGTGTAATGGTTTTGGGTTGAGTGCCCCTACAGCAAGCAGCTTGCTATGGGGGCACCCAAGCCGAGTCACAGCTCCCTGTGTCCATTTAGACACGGAGCCCCAACCCGGCCACACCCCCTTTCTCTCCTCTTTTGCTGGCTGGCTTTTATTGGCAGCAGCGGGAGCCCATGGTGCCACGCTGCAGTCTCGCTGGATCTAGATGGGTCTCAGATAAGTATTAGAGGGGCTGAAGGGGGGCTGCTACACACAGAAGGTTTTTATCTTAATGCATTCTATAGAATGCATTAAGATCAAAAAAAAAACTTCTACCTTTACAATCAATTTAATTGAACAACCTGATGTTGGAAGCTGATTGGCTACCATGCACAACTGTCCAGAATTTGCACTCCGCGGCGCCGGCCCTCGGAAGTTCGGCCCCCCTCTGCCGCCAGGCCAGTTACAAAGCACAGCGCAGTTTGAGCATGCGTAGTAGGGAACAGGTTTCCCTTTCCAAGAATGGCTGTGGCAGCACCCGGAAGTCGATCCGAAAATTGTCTGGGATGCCGACATCGCAGGCTCCCTGGACAGGTAAGTGTCCGTATATTCAAAGTCAGCAGCTACAGTATTTGGACAGGATCCTGAAGAACACCGACATCAGCCGAGGGAAGTGAGGGAAGCAGAGGTCTTGGGCTCCATAGCACCCCTGGATTCTGAATCTGTGGCAACGAGGGACCTGGAGAGGGGAATTAGGTGGGTATATCTGGCTTCACAAGGTAAGTGGAAAAAAGCCTAGTAGTATGTGTCAGGGGTGGGATGGAGGTGCGGATGGATGGAAAAAACAACTTTTGCCCAGAGTGGAGCTTTTAACAATAATTGCCACTGTCATTGTGGACCAAGAACATTGCTAGAAAGATCACGAAAAAAGCTAGTAACATTTATTCTTAACTAGCTGTATTTGTTCGCATTCACCATTTAAGACACATCAGCAGATCAAAGCTCTTTATTATAGCCCTGCCAAGCTACTTCAATAACACTTGTGGATGGGTGCTGTTACAGAAATGGTGTTGCCATGGTGATGGAATGCAGCATGTATAGCTCCGTTTCCAGGATGAGGACCACTTGGCCTGAACAGTTCTTTTTCGTGACCTACTTATTACTAGCATCAGAAACATTTAACCATTGGTTTAAAAGCGCATCTTTAACAGTGCCATTTTTTTTCTTTATCATTACATATATCATATAATAACCACTAGACTTACATGGTTTTTATCCTATGATGTAAATGAAACAATTGCATTTTATAATTTGGTAAGTATTTTAAGCAAATGGTTGGAAACTGCCCCTAATTCCCTATTCTTAGCAGGAAGTGAAATTGGTCAATATAGGGTTGATTTACTAAAACTGGAGAGTGTAAAATCTGGTGCTGCTCTGCATGGTAGCCAATCAGCTTCTAACTTCAGCTTGTTCAATCAAGCTTTGAAAAAAAACCTGGAAGCTGATTGGTTTCTATGCACAGGTGCACCAGATTTTGCACTCTCAAGTTTTAGTAAATCAATCCCTATGGGCCAGTTTTTGTATTTGTTTAAAAAAGGCCATTGCACAAGCCTTAAAGTGGAAGTAAACCCCCCTATCGTTTTCAGCCAAGGAAGCTGCCATCTTTGCCTCTGTTTAATCTTCAACTGCCACAGTGCTGCACATGTGATCTATTATGACACCAGCCATTGGATGGTTTGACTGTTTGGTTGAGAGCACAGCCAATGTGCAGTGAGCATTCACGGCATGCCTTTTTTTTTTAGACTGTTAAATCGATGGGTTTACTTCCGCTTTAATAACCAAGACTGGTGCAGTGTTCAAAGCCTATACATTGATATGAATGACCTAGAAATTGTAACAGTGCATAGGATATATTAAAATTTACTGTTATCCAGGGCTTATATTCAGGCATTATACTTTTATTGCATATGTACCGGTCTCCCCGACTTCCAAGGGCCTGATGGTGACCCCCAGAGCCAGGGAGAACTGACATTCCTCCTCAGGGTGCAAGTACTAGGCATAGTGAGTGTGGTGCAAGATGAAAAGATTGAGCGAACAATTAACAAAGAGAGTTTTATTTCTCTTAACAGGAACGGTGGGAGAGAGGGTTAGGGCTCAGGACACCCTTAGGCAAATGCAATAGCAATTAGGCAAACTCCGTAGACAAAAATAGAACTAGGCAGACATCAATACAGATAAAGGGACTTTAAAGAGGAAGTAAAGCCTCCTCCCAAAAAAAAAACCGGAACCTGCAAGGCAAAGGCATAATGAGCTAGTATGCATAGCATACTAGCTTATTATGAATAACTTACCTGAGAACGAAGCCCCCAAAGCGGTCCTCATCCACGACCTTCTCCGCCGCCATCAAGCCCGGAGTGACTTCCGGGTCTCGCCGCTCCAGCACTGTCATTAGCTGGATCGGTGATGACGTCACTCCCGCGCATGCGCACGAAAGCGGCATATCGCTGTGATCTCGGCATGCGCAGTGCGCCTGCGCACCGATGTCTACGGCGCATGCGCCATAGACAGCGATGCCTCTTTTTTTCTAAATATCTCCTAAACCATGTAGGTTTAGGAGATATTTATTGGACCTACAGGTAAGCCTTAATCTAGGCTTACCTGTAGGCCAAAGTGGTTTGTAAGGGTTTACAACCACTTTAAGCTGAATGCAGCAATCTGTATCTTGTAGAAACTGCTGTCTCCTATAGCAACAACTTCTCTCAAAGTATCCTACTGTAGATCTTCCAGTTTAACTCACAGTATCCCCCTGTAGATCTTCCATCTTAACTCACAGTATCCCACTGTAGATCTTTTGTCTTTACTCACAGCATCTCACTGTAGATCCTTAAGCTCAGCTCACCATCTCTCACTAGACTTCTTGGACTCTCAGCTACCTGCTGGATCCCTCGAGCTTCACCCACAGCTAACCGCTGTACTTATCTTCAAGCTTTACTCACAGCTACAGCCACAGGTATTCCTGTATGAGTCTCCACTGAAGCTTTCCCATTTACTTCACCTTCCCCGACTAGTGAAGCATCTGCTCTGGTACTCCTTCAGAACTTCATCCCTACCAAACCTGCCTCTGGTAACAGGAGTGGTCATCCCTTTGTGGCAACTTCTTCTCCTTTACCTCCGGCAATGATCAGGCTCCCCTCGCGCTGAGCCTCACCCCAGGCTTCGGGCTTAACCTTTGTTGCTCCTCCTTTGTAGAACCCTGAACTGCTGGATAGGCCTTACATAGACCTAGCAGCCAGCATGCCTCTTGGATAGGCCTCAGGCTTCAGGCCTAGCCACCAGGGGTTACTCGACACACACACATCCAGGCCGCATCCCTGGAGGGGAGGAACCCTGATCACCTCACTCCTCACGAAAAAATTGCCTATCACAGCAAGCACATTTGCCAAAAGAGAATCCTGCTGATTGGCTGAGACAACTAATTTACCCATCACCTCAATTCACTGTAATCCATCTTCCCAATGCCAAAGGCAACAGTGCCACCTATTGACAGAAGAGAGAGACTACAAAAATAAACTCAGACTTAGGACAGAAATCAGTGGATTAAAACTACCAATTAGCCAGCCTAGTTACCACCTAGCACAACTAGAATTATTAACAGCCCTGTTTAGAACCACGGGGCTACACATATAAATCTTGCTGTGGAATGCCAAGAACCACGACTAGCCACTGCTAATGTTGGTAATAGTGACACTGATTTAATCTCCAGACAAAAAAATACCCAATTCTCCCACCCATGCAACATTTTCTAAGAAAAACAAACAAACCCTCCACCCTTTTTAATTGAGTATTTCTAGCGTTTTTCTTAGTTTTTTTTATGGGGTCAGGAGTTATGTTTGGTTGGAGGGGCTAACCTTAGTAAGTGGTTGGGGCTGGAGAGAGGTGAGGGGACTGGAGATGAAGTAAACAAGGAAACAAGACTGAACAGCCTCACCGATGCATTACCGATTGTAACTCTGGCTTCTGGTTGCTTCAGTACCACGCTGATTACATCTCTATGCAAGTTTCTAGTTGCGTTTGTTATCGCACTAATTATGTATCTGTGTATGTTTTCGGATGCATCTGTACCATACTGATTATGTATTTGTGTACGTTTCTGGTTGCATCAGTACCATACTGATTATGTCTCTGTGTACATTTCTAGTTGAGTCAGTACTGTATGCTCCCGACATGTGCGTTTATGTTCGTATGTGCGTATATGTGAGGGTGGGGGGGCCTCAAAATATGTTACCTTTTTTTCATTACATAGGGGACAAAAAGTCCCCTATGTGATAGGTTTTCTTTTAATGAGACATGCAGGGTCTAAAAAACCCTGCATGTCTCCTCTGGGCTCCACTGGATGCATTGCAATGCAGATCACATTACAATACATCCCTTACCAGCTATGCTAGCCTGGAAAAGTGACAGGGTGACCCGGAAGTGGCACGTCCTAGTCACCAACAAGAAGGGGAAGAGAGACACATGAGTTTGATGGCCTAGGTCTATACCTGTTTCCGCTACTGTGATTGGGGTAGTCTCCATTAAGTATGTACCCTTCCTCATGATGTAACAGGCAATAGAACACTGATCTTCACACAAATTGTTATTGCCTTTATTACCCTGAGATTGGTACAGTTGATATTATTTTTTGTGTATGCATAACATGTGTTCTGCTCATTAGTTCCACTGATTGCAGTACTTTTGTACTGATTACTTGTAAAACTCCAATAAATAATTTGAAGGTATAGAAGGGGAGGAGAACGTAGGTGCTGTTACAGAAATGGTGTTGTCTATTCCAGGGCTGCAGATGGGCGATCGAAGCCCAGAATACATGTGTCACACACGGGGGCATGTGTGTCTGTACCAGGGGTGTGTGGAAGCAATCGGGGCGGCAGCGTAGCCGCCCAAATACTTTCACCTGACAGGCAAGAGTCTGCTTGCCATTCTTACACACAATCTCAGTGGCTGCAGCCCCCTTCTGTACTGCCCTGGCAGCAAACGGGTTAAAAAAAAAAAAAAAAGAGAAAACTTATACTGACAGGCACCCATCTAGGAATGGCACCTGTGGGCGCATGCCTACAGTGTCTAGTGGAAAATCCAGCTCTGTGCACAACTGACCAGTGTGACCACCCTTGTATGTCTCTATCCCACTTTACAACAATGCAAACAAAGAGAAAAGTAGAAATGCATTATCTATAACAACATATTAGCAATCATTAGGTAAAAGAGGTAATCCTGCGCCAACACAAGGAGGGTTACCTAATAAACTGTAGCACACACTGAGGGAAATGTCTGAACCCAAAAAATATTAGTAAAGGAGGTAGTGATGCGCGGTAAAGAATTACGCTAAACTACAATAGCCAGAGATAATGGCACAAGGCTAATAGGGCAGTCCGAAATCAACAGATTAAAAGAAGCATATAAGACAGTCCAAAATCAACAGATTAAAGGGAAGCATATGAATCCTGGGTAAATTGCGTGAGGTGAAAGTGCATCAAGGAAAAGTGCATTAAAATGCATAAAATCGGCAGAACATAATGCTAGAATAATAAAAGCATATGGATCCTAAAAATATAGTGCATAAAACACAAAGTAAAATCTGTGGCTGTGAATGGTAGTGGTAGTGTAGCCACGTGATAAATATATAGTACTGGTATTTCCACGTGCTAAAAATTAGAATCAAAATCAGGAACATACGATAAAGTGAAATTCAAACATAAATAAATAAATACAGTCCATAAATGTTCATAAAGTGCAAAACGTGTCCTCGGTTCCGAAAAAATGTTAGGAGTGCAGGTGCTGGAGAAACAAAGTTTGTGTGATTTGATATAACGTGCTGTTAATGGGTATCCTGTGCGATCCTGGTTTCCTGTGCAATCCTAGTGGTGATAGTGTGGGTGGCCCCTTACCTTACAGCTTAAGTATCAAAGCCTTTGTGGTCCTTGGCGACCGTCCCTTCTTGTAGATCCCAGATAGGTGGCCCAGGTCTTCTATGGCGTTTACTATCCTGCCTCTCACTTGCCCCTCTAAGTGTAGGTAATGGTATATCCTGGGGTGGGAGGTCTCACCAGTAGTGGTTATGGAAAGAAGGAAGTATGCCTCATAGTGTAGTATGTACTTAAAATTTTAATAAACACTTTATGGCATAAAAACAGGTACTCACATAAATCAAGTAGCATACAGAGCGGTGTACAAACGAGCGGCGAGCTCGATAGGCGTCACTTCCGGTCGCACAGAGCGGTCCCGACGCGTGTTCGTCACGGGTTCCCTGATGCAATCACGTGACCCGTGACGAACACGCATCGGGACCGCTCTGTGCGACCGGAAATCTGTTGATTTTGGACTGCCTTATATGCTTCTTTTAATCTGTTGATTTCGGACTGCCTTATTAGCCTTGTGCCATTATCTCTGGCTATTGTAGTTTAGCGTAATTCTTTACCGCGCACCACTACCTCCTTTACTAATATTAGCAATCATTGCCTTGTCTCATTGTCTTGACTACTCCATACCGATGAAATAAAATTTGCTACTATGGTTTATGGTAGGTTGTACATTGCTGTACATTGCACATCAGTGCTCTTTGCAATGTTAATAAAAGCAATGTTAAGTCAAGCCACCGCAATCAGTCCAACATAGTGCAGGAAAAAGTAAAACGTAAAAACAAACATTAAATACCCAATTTTGAACTTATCTGAACATCAGTGATTCATCACATCCTCTGATGAATCAAGTTAATTTTAATTAGCCAGAGACACTGTCAAGAACAGAAAGGGGATATGCAGCAGTGACACCAGCTGTATGTGGGTCATCATGTACATTTGTACTGCATTCGCAGGAGCACTGAGAAGGGTGTCAACACTCTCCTGTCTTTAAGCCAGTGAAGTAAGCTTTGCCACTGTTAAAAAAGGAAGTGGCATTCTTCCTGTGCATTCTCACATGATCAACATGTAATATAAGTTGGGACTACAAAGAGAGGAGCCTAAACATGATGCCAGCAGAGAGCTCATGCTTGAGAGCTCACACTAGGAGCTCCAGACCTCCAGGCCTAACCACTTCACAATGCAGCGAATGGGGCAACTGTAATTAAACCCCCAGCCATACACCCCCCTTTACGCTACATACCTCTCGGTTGTGACTCTGACAGCCAGGGATCCCGTGTGGAGAAGAGAGAGGAGGCTGTCCCAGAGTGGAGCAGAGCGGAGCGGTGTAGGCTTGGCATGTGGGTTGATCCGAGTGAGGTCAGTAAAGCTTGGCTGCACTTAGCGGTGCTTGGGGGAGACCGGAAGCGACTTCTCGAGCTCCCAGTGACACAGGCTGCAGCTGGAATACCAAATTGACGGGGACTTGGCGTGAGCACAGGGACCCGGTCTTGGCGGGAGATAGAAGCAGAGCAGTGAACTGGGAGCCAGCCACCCAGCAACCCCCCCCCCCCCACCCCACCCCTAAAAGAGGAGAGAGGAAATGTCAGCCAGGAGCCAGACCAAGAAATCAGCAGACGTCCACTTGACAATATGTCCTCAGATCTGCATATATCTCAGAGCGGGGAACAGAAGTGGCGAGTGACCCCCTTACTGTTTTCACTCATAGACTTATAGACTTAAATAAAAAGAGCATATAATGCTGAAAGACTGTCAGTACACTAATATTAAATAACAAACAGAAGTGGATGTTAACAGAAGAGGAACACATAAAAGGGGGGACAAGAAAGGAGAGTGGAAATATAAAGAAGAAATTCTAACATGTGGGGAAGAACAGCAAGAGGAGGGGCAGTGGAAAAACTACCTAAAATAAGCTTGTGACAAAACCCTCCCACACTCCTCTTGAGTGCTTTCGTCATATACCACTTCCTCCCAGTCTGGATATGGATCTCAGATATTCCAACTGCTCCCAAGCACCAAACGAGATGACACTTGCTTAGCTGCTCAACATGGACTGTTTTATTAGAACCAAACTGACAAGTATTTATATACAGTAGAAGAGAAGACCCCCCACCCTCCTGCTCATTTTACTCTAACAATACACCTGTAACAAATTAACATGAGCTAATTAACTAATCCCTTTAAGCAGCCGATGTGACTCTGTGCCCATCAGGATTTCACTACAGGTCAGACTTGTTGTCACCAAGCTTCACACATGTTAGATGCTAATATCATCAACTCCACAAGACAGCAGGAGCTCCATTAGGAGTCGGCCCGTCTCCTACATTGTACAGAGGACAATGTGATCAGCTCTCTCAATTAACATCTTGAGTTCATCAACAAACTAGCACAGATTATAGGGGGGGGGGGGGGGGTTCTCATTCACCTGTGCCCTAGAGACACAGGGTGATTTACACATAAGAAGATCCGGGGAAGCTGGACAAGGAGCCTCCAGAACTCTCCAGGGCAAACTGAGTTCCACAAACCCCTGACCCAAAGTCACTCCTGTCACACATCTCCCCTTTCCTCAGGAGACTAACACAGGAGGAGACCCCAGATGGGTTAACTCCGAAGTTAGTCAGTAGTTCCAGTTTCCCATTGCCGGTATCCACACAGTACCCCAAATATATTGTCCCAAACATAGCATTACTTACCCAGCCAACCTCTGCCTCTCTCAGAGAACATGCCCGCCACTGGGGAGAGGCCTGGACTGGCCCTTCTCCCTGGAGTCCTTTCAGCCGCTGGAGAGAAGACAGGGTGACTGGGATCACTCTGTCATGCTGTTGGGGATTTGGGCCGACCACCCAGCATCCCTGGAGTATACAAGTGGGGACTGCAGTCCCATCCCCCGATATCAGCTCAAGCTGCAGTTGTGTGTAGGGGCCAGTAGCATTCTGCCCTGTTAGCACTTCAGCTGAGGACCCCACATCATCCACTCCGGCTAACTGTTGGGGAGTGACCGTCACCTTCCCACCACGGGCCCCTAGAACTACTGCAGGTGTGGGGCAGAGGTCTTGGACCCTCTGTCTGGTGACCAGCACTTCAGTTGGAGGAGTCTCTTGTAACTCCACAGTTGCCGGTGCTGGGCAGAGCACAGTGAAGTTTGGCCCTAATACCAGCTCTTCTGCTGGAGGCTCATCAAGTTGTTTTTTCTCAGCAGAAAAGTCTATCAAATCCCCTGTCTCTGCAACTGGTGTCTGGGGATATAGGTTCACCATCTCCTGACCTTGGAACCCAGAAGATGCTATCAGCGCTGAGCAGAGGTTGGCAGAGCTCTGGCCGGTTGTCAGCACTTCGGCTTTGAGGATTGCAATTTCCAGATTTTCCACTGCCGATTCCCTGGCATGCTGCTGGACAGGCACATTCCTCCATCCAAGATCATCCCATGCAGAAACAGGATCATCAAGGTCAGTCAGCACTTGCTGTATCCGCCATAAGACCTCCGCGTCCATAGCTGCAGGGACAGGTTGGCAAAGCACACTGTTACTCTGCCACATTGCCGACTCTTCAGCCAGGATTTCAGAGTTGTCCACTGGTATTTCCTGATAGTCTCAGGCAAAGGGAGCCCCACCCTGCTGCTGAGCAGAGTTTAGCAGCTGTCTGTAGGCGATCTCCAGCTCCCATTCCTGAACGGCCAGGAACTCCAAATCTTCCTGTGCCCAGAGCACTTCCGAGATGTTCAATCTTGCTCTCTGTGCTCCATTATTTCCTCCAAACGCCAATCCAGATCACTCCCAAAGTCAGGGTCCTCGGACAACCTCCAGTATAACAATCCCAGGCCATCATAGTCAAAGCCTTCTTTGGGGCTGTCATCCGCTGTCCACGGGCACACTTGGGCTACATACCACCGGAGGGCTCTGTAGCTCTCGTCCAACCGCATTTCTGCCCGGATCAGCCTGCTTAACTCAGCTGTCCACTCCTGCTTCGGCTGTTCCCCCAATAACAGCATTCGTACTTTATACTGCGACCAGTACCTTACATGGATGGAAGGGAGAACTTTTCCCTGGTGTCGCTGCTCACAGGCTAGCGCTTCCTTCCAGAGTTGTAGGCGGACAGAATCATACCATCCCAGCAGGACCTGCACCGATACTGATCCTCTGTGCTGTATCCGCATCTCTCGCAACCTCCTTCCGAATTCCTCTTCCATGGCGGCTGGTATCTGTACCTCTCCTCCTCTCCTGCTATCTGGACCTTGGATCCAGGTGGAGGTTTTGATGTCCCGACTGCAGGAAGTATCCGACTGCTTGCCAACAATGTGACGAAACGCTCCCACACTCCTCCTGAGTGCTTTCGTCATATACCACTTCCTCCCAGTCCGGATATGGACCTCAGATATTCCAACCGCTCCCAAGCACCAAACGAGACGACACTTGCTTAGCTGCTCAACATGGACTGTTTTATTAGAACCAAACTGACAAGTATTTAAATACAGTAGAAGAGGAGACCCCCCCTCCTGCTCATTTTACTCTAACAATAAACCTGTAACAAATTAACATGAGCTAATTAACTAATCCCTTTAAGCAGCCGATGTGACTCTGTGCCCATCAGGATTTCACTACAGGTCAGACTTGTTGTCACCGAGCTTCACACATGTTAGATGCTAATATCATCAACTCCACAAGACAGCAGGAGCTCCATTAGGAGTTGGCCCGTCTCCTACATTGTACAGAGAACAATGTGATCAGCTCTCTCAATTAACATCTTGAGTTCATCAACAAACTAAAAATAGTCTGATTTACACATAAGAAGGTCCGGGGAAGCTGGACAAGGAGCCTCCAGAACTCTCCAGGGCAAGCTGAGTTCCACAAACCTCCGACCCAAAGTCACTCCTGTCACAAAGCTTAAGCCCAGGCCCTATAGAAAAATATATGTCCCAAGAAGGACCCTCTGAAAAGCAAGTAATTGAAAAGCAACAAGGAACTCGTGGAAGACAAGTAGAAGCTAAAGAAAAAAAGGACAAAGCAGACCAGGGGTCTTCAAACTACGGCCCTCCAGTTGTTGAGGAACTACAATTCCCATCATGCCTAGTCATGTCTGTGAATGTCAGAGCTTTACAATGCCTCATGTGATGTGTATTTCCGCAACAGCTGGAGGGCCGTAGTTTGAAGATTCCTGAAGTAGACTATCATATGACACTAGTATACTTGGTCAGTCAAGAATATATCAAGAAATTGAAAATGATATGGAGAAGGGAGATCAACATTTAACATTTAAATGACCAATTATCCACAAAAATAGAAATGGCATCGATGTACGCCATCTTAGAAAGTGCTTTAAAAAATGAAATGGTGAAAATACATAAGGACATGGGGTATATATTGTAACGAGTGGAAGAGGCAGAAAAAAGAGTGGACATGTATAAACAAACCATAAAAAATCTAAAAGGAGAAATGGAAGTCTTAAAGAATGGTCAAAGGAAGTTAGCATATAAACTGGAAGACCAGGAGAATAGAGACCGAAAGAGAATCCGAGGCCTACCAGAGTCAACACAGGGAGAAGACTTAATAGGAAAGATACAGACAATCTGAGGTGGGGGGGACAAGATAAAAAAGGATGGAGGACCTGGATAACTATTGGGCACCAGACTCACATCCCAAAACAAGGAAGAGGGTCAGCTGTGGGTGTCAGATAGAGCACCACCTCAGGGCAAAAGAGCAGACAGTCATAGAGGGCCCACAGAGAGGTACAACAAGATGCTGCTCAAAGACCAGGAGAAGGTAAAGAAAATAGGGGGCGGGGGATATGGTCCTAAAGAATAGGATCACTAGGTGGGGGGATATGGGAGAAGAATATATAGTGCCAAAGATGTGGAATGGTTTCTGTTTTTCTATTTTTCTTGTCTCTCTCTTGTCCTAGGTCTGGGTCCCTGTCTCCTGGCCTCAAGGAGCTCCCCTGAACTCTGCACTCGCCTTCAGACGTGGGCGGAGGGAGGGAGAGGAAAGGAGATGGGGAGGAGAGGAAGAGAAGAGACAAAATGACAACATTACATTTTTTAACATATAATGTTAGAGGGCTAAACACCCCGGAAAAAGACATAAGGTTTTAAAAGAAATGAAACAGTACTCAGCAAGTATAATATTTCTACAGGAAACACATTTAGCATTAGATTCAAATATAAAGTTATATTCTAAATTCTATCCAACATGGTATTATGGGGATTCCCCCACTAAAAGAGCAAAGGGTGTTGCAATAGGTATGGCAAGATAAGTAATGTTTTTATTAGAAGAGAGGAAGGAGGGTTTATGGTTTTGAAACGAAAGTTACAGGAAATGGAGTATACATTGGCGAATATATACTGCCCTAGCAGAAAACTGAAAGATTACCTAAAATAAATCTTGGGAAAGTTAATGGAATTTAATAAAGGCCATTTGATTTTGGCAGGTGACTTAAACTTCTACATGGATCCACAGTACATCGGGGACTGGAGACCACCAATTATGGAAGGTAAAGAAGAAAACACACCAATGCCAATTATATAATGGTGGAACACAGATTGTAAGAATTGGTTGTAAAATCATCTATAAAAATAATGTTAAATAAGGAACTGATACAAGATATAGAAGTGGGGAAAAAAAAAAGAACTGGAAAAATACTTCCTACTTAATGAAACCCCAGGGATTTCAGAGGCCACAATATGGGAAGAGCATAAGGCCTATGTCAGAGGAGTGCGGCTCTCTATAGGAGCTAGAAAAAAGAGGAAAAGTAACATGGAAGGACGTATAAAAGAAATCGACAAGTTAGAACAGATACATAAAACCAAGGTAGATATGGAGACACAGCAAGCACTGGTTATATAAAGGAGATGAATTGAAAGATAAAATGGAACAAGAGACAAGACAGATATCAATGGGGAAATAAACCAGGGAAACATCTAGCAAAAATATAAAAAATAAAAAATGTATAAATTATATAGAAAAAATTAAGAACAATAAAGGGGAAATGGTTTATACAACAATAGAAGTTGCTAGGGTTTTCCATGGCTACTATAGTGCACTATACTCACTGAGGCAAGGTGGCCCTCGGGGAGTAGAGTCGAAAAGAAAACAAAAAATACAAGAATACCTAATGGAAGCAAACCTACCTAAAATATCAGTAGAAAAACGGCAAGCTCTTGAAGATCCAATAACACAAGATGAGATAAGAGCAGCAATTAAAAGTACAGCGACAGGGATAAGCTCAGGACCGGATGGGTTTACGATCCGATATTATAAAAAAATTTGGGGAACAACTAATACCCAAAATGTGTTCATATATGAATAGAATAGGAGAAGGGGAGGAGATGAGGAGAGAGTCTCTCCTGGCACACATTACAGTGATACCTAAAGAGGGAAAAGATGCAACCCTGGGAGAAAGGGGAGAGTTGGGACTTTATATGAGGCATAGGACCCGTAGGTACAATGCCTCCATCCCTGTTTGACAATACATTGAAGAAAGAGGCTTGGGACTTTGCCTTTCGTCCTTTCCTTTGGTGTGTGGTTTCTTTTTCACATGTAGCCCCCATAGGTTGGGGCACATTAAGTCACCTTACTCTACACTTAGATATGGCATTTTCCCATACAATCACATTTTTACTCACTACCTCTTGGTGATAGCTTTGGCCCACACTTTACCATGTTAAATAGGTACACTTCATACTATATGTAATAATACACATGATTTCAACACTTATTTCCAGAGGTTCCACGGATATGCCATTTACATCACCCCTGACCATCCATGGGGGACCTTACTCCCTGGGAAAACTGTCTCCATCAAATATCTTGGGTTTTCCACCTCGGATCCTGGGGCTAGTGAATTGTTTGACCGTCCTGCAGCTCTCGTCACTCTATTTCAGACTCATAGCTATATTGTAAGTATGGGTGGATATTTTCCATACTTTTGTTTTTCCTCCCCCTCCCCTGCCCTCTTACATTGGGACCGATTATTAATGTGTACAACTTATTAATTATAGATATATATATATCAAGCATCTGCTCCTGATGAGTGGAGGTCATCTACGAAACACATCGAGCTATGTTGATGCCACTATCATGTTTACAGTCAGGATCATTCCATCAATTTTATTCTGTTTTATTGCAATATGTTTTAACAATCATGCACTTTTTATATATGTATTGTGTGATACATGGGTTAGGTGTCTGACCTTATTATTATTATTATGCTATCTTGTTATGATGTTTTGGTAATACACATCATATATGGAATACATTTTTATTCTATTATACTCTTTATGTGCATTGTATTGACATTTAGTAATTACAGTTATATAACAAACTGGTCAGACACAATTTGCATTGTGGTCAAACCCCCCCCGGGTGTATGCTTCATACAAAGTCCCAAACTTTGTTGAACGCTGATACAAAATTGTTTGCAAAGATCCTTGCCACAAAATTGAAAGAACTGATGCCCAGCCCAATCCACCCAGATCAGACTGGGTTTATCCCAGTAAGGGAAGGTAAAGATAATGGAATAAGAGCGTTAATGCTATTGCACAGAACAAAGGGGGAAAGCATCCAGCTCTATTCTTGTCAATAGACGCTGAAAAGGCTTTTGACAGAGTAGACTGGGGATTTATGATGGACATGGGGGTAGGCCCAAAAATTATCCAGTGGTTAAAACCCTATATAATCACCCTACGGTTTTAGTAAAAGTTAACGGGAGTGTCTCTCCACCCTTTGAAATGTTCAATGGAATGAGACAAGGATGCCCACTCTCACACATCCTGTATGTCTTGTCATTGGAACCGTTACTGGCTAACATACGAAATAATGTAGACATAGGAGGGGTGAAGATTGGAGATGAGGAACATAAAGTACTGGCATATGCCGACGATATCCTGTTTTATATATCCAACCCTAGAACAACATTACCAAACTTAAAGCGGTTTTGCACACATTTCATTTAGTAAATCTCTTTGCCTTCCAAATCAGGCAAAGAGTACTAAATGAAGTATGTTTTTTTTTTTTTTTCCACTTACCTTGTAATCGCTGACTTCCTTTCCTCTGTCTCTGCGGCGGTGGGCGGGGTCTCTGCATCGATCGTCGTCGCGCCGCACTGTCTCCTGGGATCTGGTGTCATTGATCCCAGGAGTCAGTGCGGACATCTTCCGAAATCTAGCGAGATTTCGGGCGATGTCAACGAACGTGAGCTACACTTTGCCGTTACTGCGCACGCGCGAGATCGGCGCAGTAACGGCGGTGCATGCTGGGCCATCTGAAGTGCCTGTGTGGGTTCACATGCCCACAGGCAAGATGGCCCCCAGCAGGAAAGATTTTCTAAAACTGTTTTATCTGACGAAAACCGGCAGCAGCTATTTACAAAAAAAGCACACGTGAGTACCTAAACTAGATCTCATAAGCCATTGCATTGCACTAAAAAAAAAAAAAAAAAAATACAGACAGTGCAGAACCACTTTAATAAAAGAGTTTAAAAAGTATGGAGAACTTGCTAACTTGAAGAATATCAACCCTGCTAAGTCGGAAATTTTAAATACAAGTATGAACAACAAAGAAGTGACATCCCTAAAAAGGGAGTTCCCATTTATATGGGGGGGGGGGGGGAATCTAAATACCTTGGGGTAAAATGAACACCTTTAATAGAGAATCTATATAAAGCTAACTATATCCCATTACTTAACTAATTCAAAACAGAAATGTAAAACATTTCAAATGATGCCAATCACAGACATTCTTTAAAATATTAAAAACAATAATCCTAAACTTTATATGGCAGAACAAGAAACCTATAATCCATTTCTCGATAATAAGTAAAAGTAAAGCACATGGGGGATTAGCTGCATCTGATATTAAAAGATACTATAACGCAGTAATATTAGCATGAATGATATAATGGACGAACCCAAAGAGTGATAAAAGATGGGAGAAGATGGAAAACACATTAAAGGAGTAGTAAAGGCAGAAGATTTTTATCTTAATGCATTCAATGCATTAAGATAAAAAACCTTCTGTGTGTAGCAGCCTCCTCAGCCCCCCCCCCCCTTATTACCTACCTGAACTCCTCTATCCAGCGATGTCCACGATATTCTCAGCCATCCAGTACACTCCTCCTGAGACAGAGCAGCGGCGCTATTGGCTCTCATGGCTGTCAATCACAGTCAGTCAGTCAGTCAGTCAATCAGGGGAGAGAGGGGGCGGGCCATGTCGGGGCTCCATGTCTGAATGGATAAACAGAGCTCTGACTCAGCTTGGGTGACCCCTGTAGCACGCTGCTGGCTGAGGGGCACTCAAAGGAGGGAGGGACTAAGAGCAGCAAAGAGGGACCCCGAGAAGAGGAGGATCCAGGCTGCTCTGTGCAAAACCAACTGCACAGAGGAGGTAAGTATGACATGTTTGTTATTTAAAAAATAAAAAAAAAAATGAGCCTTTACAATCACTTTAAGTAAAGCACAATTAAGAATATTTGGATACCATAAAAATATAGAAGGCTTCATGAAAATACACTTGACTAGGAATGTTTTCAAAATATAGGATATCATTTATAGACAGGCAAAATGGGAATATAACTCACCACTAATCTCATTATGGGGGAAAAAATGTCTTCCTACCTAGTAATGGGACACATTTTGGGATTGGGTAAAAAATGCACAGTTAAAAGATATAATTAAAAAAAGGAGAAATACACCCATACCACGAATTAAAACACAAAAACTGATGATATTAGATGAATAGAGGTATTTGCAGTTAAAACACATTGTGGGAAGCTTGCCGCAACCAATTTGAGATGGGGAGAATTTGAACCCAGTAGAACAATTATGTAGTCAATCGACAAAAAAGAAACATGGGATATCACAGACCTACAATATTCTCACACTGATAGAAGGGCTGGGAACGCCTGCATTCATAGAAAAATGGGAAAAGGAACTAGGGTTACGTTTAAAAGAACAACAAATAAGTAAAATATTTTGGGCCATACATGGCTTTGCAGCAGACATAAACACAATAGAAACAAATTACAAATGTCTGGCAAGATGATACATGGCATTGGATAAAGTACAGAAATATCAACCAGGGAAATCCCACCTGTGTTGGAGAAGGTGTGATCACTTTGCAGCAGACATAAACACAATAGAAACAAATTACAAATGTCTGGCAAGATGATACATGGCATCGGATAAAGTACAGAAAGGCACTCCCACATATGGTGGGAGTGCCCAAAGATAAGGGAATATTGGACTTTCCGACGGGAAATGTTCGATGTCAGGCTGTTGGCGGTAAATCCGACTGTGTGTATGCTCCATCGGACAATTGTTGTCAGATTTTCCCTGGACTAATGTTGGATTGCAGGTTTTCAAATTTTCCGCAGACAAATGTGTGTTGTCGGATTTTCCAAGCGTGTGTACACAAGTCCGTTTGACAAAAGTCCAAAGTACAAACACACATGCTCGGAAGCAAGGATGAGCCAGAAGCGGTCATCTTGTAAACTAGCATTCGTAATGGAGAATTAACATTCGTGGCGCGGAAAATTAGGAAATCTCCAAATGCAGCGCACAATTCTCTTCTTCTTTAATGGGATAATAATGATGCTGCTTTGCTGGTGATACTGATGGAGTTATTGCAAATGAATATTCAAAGGCTTTTTTTTTTCTAGTGATATCAAGAATAATATTCTTATGCTTTTTTTTTTAAATTTGTGCAAGTTACCACAACACCATTATCCCGTAGTTTTTAAGATCAAAGATACAACTATGTTGGTGTCCCTTGTCAATTTTAAATTGTATTTTTTAAAATGTAACTTCCTACTCCCAGACTGTCATTTGAAGTAAAACACATAGCCAAGTATTATTCTACACATTTTTTTTTATTGTGCATTAAAAAAAAAAAAAAAAAAAAAAAAAAAATTAGACATGCTATCTGCCAATAGAACTTAACCAAAAAGTGCATTCTATGCATCCAAAAATATAGAAAATATACCAAATCAAATCATTATTCAACCAAAAAAATAATATCAAAGCAACAACTTCAAGGCCAATAATAAATATCACGTTATCTCCTCCGATTCTGCAACATGTCTGGTTGACAATGGACGTTCAGGTACTGAAAAGCGCTAACTGAAAAGCGCAAAAAGAAAAGCGAGAAAAAAAAAGCGCGAATCAACACTCACCAAACTTCTACTAACACGAAAATAGCAGAAGGAGTCCAACGGGTGGTGCATGACTATTGAACTTCCTTTTTATCGGCTCGTAGTATGTCTAGTATGTCACTCGTAATTGTTGGCCAACAATTGTCTGGCCGTATGTATGCAAGACAAGTTTGAGCCAACGCCCTTCAGACAAAATTCCACGGTTTTGTTGGCCAACAATCCGATCGTGTGTATAAAGGCGCATACACAAGATCGGACTTTTTGACAACAAACATGCAAATTAGCTGTTTTGGACCAACATCCAACCGTGTGTACGCTCCATCGGACCAACTTTTTCAGCTTTCATCTGACTTTTGTTGGCTGTGCGAACGGACCAACTTTCTGCCAACAAAAGTCCGATGGAGCAAAGTCTGACCGTGTGTACACAAAACCATCGGACTTTTGTACAAAGTACAAACACGCATGCTCAGAACCAATGCAAAAGATCTGACAACAAAACAGAAGTTGACCAAAGGTGGCGCTGGAGTATTCGAACGTCCTCTTTTGAAGTGTCGTCAGTACGTTGAAACGTCACTACGTTCGTGTTTGTTGCCTTAAAAGTCTGATCGTGTGTATGCAATACAAACTTGGGGCCAACGCCCTTTGTACAAAAATCCACGGGAAAGTTGGTACAAGGTCCGATCGTGTGTATGAGGCTTTAGGCTTTACAGAAAAGCTCAAAATTGGATGTGCCTGTATTACATGAGACGTATCTTTATTTTGAGCCAAAACATTCCTCAATGACCAATGCAGTTCATGGCTTATCTTCTTTTCTTGCCAGGGAGTAGGCTGTACTAGATGTGATGATTCACATACATACAAATCTGTGTTTTCAGACACAGCTCTGACCTACTTTTCAGAGACCTACTTGTGTAGTTATGCAGAAAGGGCAAACTGAGAGAAATTAAATATCACTGGATATTATACGTCAACTGTCACTATACAAATGATTTAATTTACAGATATCTACACACACAATTAGCATGCTTATATCATAATAAACACTTTAAACAGCAATACACACAGTGGATTAACCTATATAAATCAATCAGAATCTTTAACAGATCTTAGTATAGTAAACTAATGTCTGATCGGGTGCTATGGGCTGCTGGACCTTGCACACAGTAGCAAAACTGTTTGTCGTAATGCACTGTGTGTTATAGGAAATCAGTTTTCTCATAGGAATGTGGCAAGGTGGATTTGATTTAAATCAAGTCAATTTAAATCAGGATTTAAATCACTAGTAAAAAGGCTTAATTTAAATCATCTTGATTTAAATCATAATTTGTAAAGAGCAACTGTCATCTCTGTCCCACAGCGGCTCCTCCTCTGACCGGCTGTTGACTCACCGACAGTCCTATTCAATTTAATGGGGCGGCTGGTGATGCGGCACTGACACAACAAGGTGAGGGACATGGTAGCAGCAGGTGAGTGGATGCCCGCTGACAGGCGCTGCCATGATGGATCAGAAATCTTTAATATTTTCAAACAAAATTAAGGTTTACTATTTAGAATAATAAGCTGTCAGGTTAGTAAAACAGCGATATCAGAACTGATTTTAGGTTAATAGGTTACTCACACACAGTTGGAGAACTACTCAAATTATTTAATTTAATTAAAACAATAACTTTGCCAGTGCATGTTATCTCAGCTTGGATTCATTGAATGAGTTTACCAAAAGAGTAAATATTGCAGAATATACAGCCTCATGCTACATAACCAAGCTCCATTTTATGCTGAATAAACTAAATTAACCACTTCAGCCACGAAAGATTTTACCCCCTTCCTGACCAGAGCACTTTTTACAATTTGGCACTGCATTGCTTTAACTGACAATTGCGCAGTCATGCAATGCTGTACCCAAACAAAATTTTTTTTCCTACAAATAGAGCTTTATTTTGGTGGCATTTGATCACCTATGCGGTTTAAATTTTTTGCGCTGTAAACAAAAAAAGAGCGCAAATTTTGAAAAAAAAATATTATTTTTTACTTTTTGCTATAATAAATATCCCCCAAATAAAAAAAAAATAAATAAAAAAAGTCTTCATCAGTTTAGGCCAATATACATTCTTCTATATATTTTTGGTAAAAAAAAAATAAAAAAATCACAATAAGCGTTTATTGATTTGTTTGCGCAAAGGTTATTGCGTCTACAAACTATGGGAAAGATTTATGCCATTTTTATGGCATTTTTATTATTTTTTACTAGTAATGGCAGTGATCTGTGATTTTTAGCGGTACTGTGACATTGCGACGGACAGATCGGACACTTTTGACACATTTTTGAGACCATTGACATTTATACATTAATCAATGCTATAAATATGCACTGATTACTGTGTAAATGTCATTGGTAGGGAAGGGATTAACACTAGGGGGCGATCAAGACGTTAAATGTGTATTCTCTAGATGTGTTCTAACTGCATGGGGATAGGACTGACTGGGGGAGGAGACATATCGTTGTTCCTAAGTAGGAACAAACTATACGTCTCCTCTCGCCTGACAGAACAGCCCGTGCTGGCTCTTGTGGACACGATTGCCCACGCGCATCGTGTCCCACCGCCATGCAGAGGGGGTGCGCGCGCGCGCCCTCTAAGGGCTCTTACAGTGGACCCCGTACAGGGATTCGCGCAGCGGTGCCATTGTACCGCAGTATAAGTACGTGAGCCAGTCGGGAACCGGTTAATAATGTATCTTAAATAGAAAAATATCTTTAGATAGATTTTTACTCCAAAAGCATTTAATTAAATAAAATTTGATAAAAAAAATAAAAAAATAATCTGATTTAGATCCAATTTTTGGGATTTTTCTTTAAAAAAAAAAACACATTGATTTTTATCCAATGTAAAATTGGGGGTGTGTGAAGTCTAGGTTTTAATATGGAATGTGATGACAACTTTTGCTTACTAATGTCACACATTTTTATTTGCTCATTCCTCTGTTTGTTCAGTTACAGGATTGGCTTCAAATCTCGTTGTAAAGTACCACATTTAGAAACATTTTAATGTCTAAATACAATATGCAACCATGTACCTTACACTGTAAACCATATGTCCAGTAATGTCACTACGTGGGCCCGACAGCTACAACTGATATAACACTGTTCACACAATACTGCTAAAGTAACTCATTCATGACCTTACACTTTTTCCCACCTTTATGGCCTTCTTCATATGCATCCCCTTTATTCCTAACACCCAAACTAAGCAAAGACAGGTATTTTCTAATAGGTAGTGGGATATCAGCATGTCCTTGATTGTGTGCCATAGACAGTCATACTAAGAATGATATCTGCCTGTCCCCAATTGTGCTGTTGTACCACACGCTTATCCCAAAAAGCAGCAAAGGCCATCAAGCCAAGGTCCAGCAAAGTATTTGAGGTAATTCACAAAAGCAAGCTGTACATGTGCATAACCAATGTTTCAAAGACATCAAGGTCTTCTTCCTCAAGATATGTCACTCTCAGAATAGGAACCTTAGTTATGAACATGCACAACATGCTCTTTTAAGTTAACAAGAATACTTTGTTGGACTTTGTTGGACTTTGCTGTGTTCTGCTTTTTTTACTACATGGCCACCACTGATGGGCATGCATCCACCATATATTATGGCTTGAGGGGTATTTGTGCAGAATGGCTTCCTATACAGTATATGTCAGTGATCTTTTCCCAGACAAATCCAACATGTGGAAATAAGATGTCTGAGTGACAGTCTGCACTGTATACCGCGATTTTCAAAATTATTACGGGGGGAGGCTGCACGGGCCTACTGCAGCATGGGGCCAGGTCGCAATTGTGACCGCTGTAAGTACGCCCCTGCCGAGAATCCTAAATATTAGTTTAGAATGAAAAATCCACAATACCTTAACCAATGTAACCAAGCACCACCTTCCCTTGTACCTTGCAGTGAAAGAGTATAAAGTTTGGTGCCAATGAATCCATAGGTGGTAGCCAATAGCATAGCATGTAAAAAAAACAGACCCCAGATAGCAAGCAATTAAGCTGCAAGTTTGAAAGCAACTCGCCAAACTATTGCTAGACTTGCCAGGCTTCACAAGTTTGTTGCACAATTGCAGCAAGTCTGCATTGCATGACTCCAGATCAACTTTCTTTGCAAACATTCTGCAAGTCTGCTGCAAGTTCTGGTTCAGTTATGTTGTGCAATAGTCATCCCACCACAGGGGTCACTGTGACTTGCAAAGCTCTTGCTGTAGACTCAACACTGCAACTTTGCTCTCACTAGCAAATTTGCTACAAATTGAAAAATTGTCAACTAGAACTTGTGCTTCAAGTGCTCTGTAAGTGTAAAACTTGCCCATGAAAATGTGCAGCAAGTTAACAAGAATTACAATTCAACACTGCCACAAAATTTGTGGCAAGTTATCCTTGCTGTCTGGGACAACAATAAACTGAAACAAAATCAGTTTAGCTGTTTCCCAAAACAATTACATTCAAGGCATGCTGTGACGGATAACTGTCACAGTTGCTTGTGCTCGCAACCGAACTGTCAAGCCATCAAATGGCCACTGCAGATGAAACAGAGCTATTTGTACAGCCAGCTTCTTCGGCTGTAAAGTAGGTAGGAGAGTTTAGTCCTGCTTCAATAAAGGCAAACAAGAGGTATATTTGTAAAGCAGTGAAGATGGTGCTTTACTGTGATTCACTGGTAGTGAATCAATCACTGTTTTTTTAATACATGTACCAGGAAGGTTCACCTGTAGTGAATGTTTGGCGAAAGTCATCTTTACTGCTTTATAAATATGCCCCATGTGTGCAAAGGTAAAGTAGCAGCGTTCGGTCAGAATCTTGCCAGCTTGCACACTAATTGGTTAAAAGGGATTATTTTATCGCTCGCTATGGGTAACTAATCACTGCTGTTCTTTTCCCTGTGTTGCTAACCAAAGGTCAGCAAATCCTACAAACCAAGTAGCAAGTTTGCATTGATTGGCTACAGATTAATGAATATTTATGCTTACTGAATAAAAGACCGCCAGTATGGTTCCCTTTGATGAAGACCTTGTAATCTTCTGCACAAGGGCTAGAATGATTTGGGGTTCAGTATGGAGTGCTAACCTGGGGCACACAAGAGGATTACAGTGCATTTTTCAAAGTCCTTTCTCCCTCTGCTACACAACAGGCCTGTAATGACTTTGTAGACCTTCAGTCTGAAGGCTTCAGATGCTGCTGGCTTCCAGTCTGTATTCTAGTGGTTTATAGCTACTTGCTTATCATTACAGAAGCTGCACTCACTGACCATGCTTGTTTACATGATACCTGCAAAATCCATCCCTGGGGTATTTGGCAGAAGTCTGCAGAGCAAACCCAAGATGCCTTCTTACTAATGTATTGCAGAACACTTCTCTGCTGGCTTGCATACTAGATTACTGCAGTCTATTTACTCAGCGAATAACCTTCATACAAGTAGCAGCTAATGCATCCATACTGTACTTTTACCCTCTCTAAGGTTACATGGCCATAGTACACCCAGATAGGAAATATATTTTCATGACCGCAATAATTACAAATCTGCATAGATAAGTATTTCCAGTAGTTGCTAAATAAATTCTGTATAATAATAAAAAATATAAATAATTTCCAAGTTTTTTTAACTGCATAGTATTCTCCCTGTGTCACCTCTTGTCAGATAAGTAGGTCAAAACAGAACGCATTTGTGTATGTGAATCATCACCAACATAGCCCACACTCTGTCTGCAGCAATGTACAGTACAAGAATAAAATGAACATGCACTTTATTTTTAGTCGGCAAACATCAAATGGATTAGCAAAATCACTGGATGTGCAGAATCCTGCAGACAGACTGCAAGTGATGCATGAAGAATGCACTTGCACAGGCAGGCAAACATTCATAAAGAGTTAACCTTTCTCTGCTAGGATAGACTGCATGAAGAATACACTTGCACAGGCATCCAAGTAAAGAAATGGTTAATTGTCCCCTAGAGATTGTATGAAGAATGAAGGTATGCAGGCATCCCAGTACAGAAAGAGTTATCCTTTCCCTGCCAGGATAGATTGCATGAAGAATGAGGGTACATAGGCACCCCAGTACAGAAAGCGTTAACCTTTCCCTGCCAGGATAGATTGCACGAAGAATGAGGGTACATAGGCACCCCAGTACAGAAAGCGTTAACCTTTCCCTGCCAGGATAGATTGCATGAAGAATGATGGTACATAGGCACCCCAGTACAGAAAGCGTTAACCTTTCCCTGCCAGGATAGATTGCATGAAGAATGAGGGTACATAGGCACCCCAGTACAGAAAGCGTTAACCTTTCAATGCCAGGATAGATTGCATGAAGAATGAGGGTACATAGGCATCCCAGTACACAAAGTGTTAACCTTTCCCTGCCAGGATAGATTGCATGAAGAATGAGGGTACATAGGCATCCCAGTACAGAAAGCGTTAACCTTTCCCTGCCAGGATAGATTGCATGAAGAATGAAGGTGCACAGGCATCCACGTACAGAAAGAGTTAACCTTTCCCTGCCAGAATGGATTGCATGAAGAATGAAGGTACACAGGAATCCACGTGCAGAAAGAGTTAACCTTTCCCTGCCAGGATAGATTGCATGAAGAATGAAAGTGCACAGGCATCCAAGTACAGAAAGAGTTAACCTTTCCCTGCCAGGATAGATTGCATGAAGAGTTAACCTTTCCCTGCCAGGATAGATTGCATGAAGAATAAAGGTGCACAGGCATCCAAGTACAGAAAGAGTTAACCTTTCCCTGCCAGAATGGATTGCATGAAGAATGAAGGTACACAGGAATCCACATGCAGAAAGAGTTAAACTTTCCCTGCCAGGATAAATTGCCTGTAGGCATAGAGCTGGGGTGGTCTGCATGCCCTGTTACACAGATGCCAACACTGGGTAGTTTGCATTTAATAAGATTTAACTGGTAGAATGTACATATATAATAGTCCTAAAAATGGGGTCTATTTATAAATGTGTTCACCCAACTTTCACCCAAGATTCACACATTTTTATAATTGGATAATTGCGTGATTCCTGGGAGAGAACTGCGTAAATCTTGGATGAATACAGTTAGAAGCAGACACAATTTTTGGCCTGTTTGCTTTACACATAAGCACCCAATCGACTGTCTTCATTTGCAAAATCAAAGCACATATTGTTATATTGGTTACCCTATTTGGATGTAAGGATCCCTATTTGGATGTGTTTGGATTCATATTTTGGGAAATACCTATAAACATTTGACTAAAGAATATAAAATCTAGTAAATATTGATACACAATAGTCTGTTTTCATAGCAAGACCCAAAATAAACAGACTCCAGTAAATGCCATGGATCGTGTTGCATATTGTAGGTAATCCAGCCTCTGTGCATCCTGAAGATCAAGTCATGCAGAATACATTCATGGCACTTTCCTGGAGCTGTCAGTGCTTTGAAGTGTCACATGCATGACATCTAAGTAGAGGCAATCACTGGGTTAACACATGGACAGCTTCTATAAACACAAGCCTGCACTTGTCTCTGGGACGTGAAAGGTTAAAGTCACCCCCCCCCCCCCCCCAAATCAAAAGATACATATGTGAGGGGTGCACCTACCTCATTTATTGTGACGATTTTTGGTGCTCCTGAATTGGATTTGTTTGTAGACAAGGATCTGGCTGGTGGATGGATAAAGAGAGCAAATCCTGCAGTGGCAATCTGCTGCTGAGGCTAATTCTCTTATCCTGCACCCACCGCCTTGCTTCCCAACCACATTAAAGCATGTGCGGCAACCTGGGCACTTGCTTGTTGTTTCCCTTTCTACACCCCCCCTCCTCTAAAGATGTAAACCTTCTCCTGCCCCTCTACATGCTGTTGCCATACAGAATCTGAAGTGGAGCCCTCCTAGAGGTGTGTGCAGAGAGAAAAACAGAGGATGGAGCACCTATCAGCAGCCATTGCAGGCAGCCAGTGCCAGCCAATAAGAGGAAGAAAGCAGAGTAACTTGGTAACAGCACTGTATCCAGTCACTTGTATAGGATGTGACAGTTAACTCCTTCTCTGCTGATCGCTGGCCTAGCTTACTGTATAATGACATTTAAAAATAGCTTTGTAGGTCTATAGTCGTGCTCTAAGGCTGGATGCACACCTATGCAGTTTTAGTGCTTTTTGCATTTTGCAGATTTGCACTACAGTCCATTTAACATGGTTTTCAATGGAACACGTTCTGTTGTGCAAAATGCAAAAAGCAACTAAAACTGCATAGGTGTGAATCCAGCCTTAAAGTGTATGCAATCTCTAACAATAAATTATTCTCACCTGCTCCTTTTTGGTTAAATATACTATTTTATTATATCTGTTGGACAAGTGCAAAAAAAAAAAAATGTAAAAAATAGCAGCTAGAAATCTTTTGAACCGATAACTTCCTGCGCATTCTGCCTGGACTGTTATTCATTTGCATCTTTCCCTGCTCAGTGGACTAAAAAACACCTCTGCGTTATGGAGAAGAGGTAAGTGTGTTGTAGTTACATACTGTAGTTACATAGTTAGTCAGGTTGAAAAAAGTCCATTTAGTTCAACCAATAAAAGGGGGGGGGGAGGAGATGGGGTGATTTAATAAAACTAGAGACTCCTTTGTCACACTGATATATGTCGGCAGAATGGCACGTACAGGCATATTAACGTACCTGTACGTTGCCCTTTAAGACGCGGCATTGTGATCGTGGGACCCGCAGACTCGATGTCCGTGGAGATACCCGTGATCGTCTAATGGAGAGGAAGAACAGGGAAATGCTGATGTAAACAAGCATCTCCCCATTCTGCCTAGTGACAGGACACTGATCACAGCTCTCTGTAATCTGGAGCTGTGATCAGTGTCGTGACACACGTAGCCCCTCCCCCTACAGTTAGAACACATCCCTAGGACACACTTATCCCCTTCAGTCCCCCCTCCTGGTTAACCCCTTCACTGTCAGTCACATTTACACAGTAATCAGTGCATTTTTAATCGCACTGATCGCTGTATAAATGTGAATAGTCCCAAAATAGCGCCAAAAGATCTGTCCGCCATAATGTCGCAGTCACGATAAAAATTGCAGATCACCGCCATTACTAGTAAAAAAAAAAATTATTAATAAAAATGCCATAAAACTATCCCCTATTTTGTAGACGCTATAACTTTTGGGCAAACCAATCAATAAACACTTATTGCAATTTTTTTTTTACCAAAAATATGTAGAAGAATACGTATCGGCCTAAACTGAGGAAAAAATATGTTTTTTTTTATTTCTTTTTTTGGGGATATTTATTATAGCAAAAAGTAAAAAATAATGATTTTTTTTTCTAAATTGTCGCTCTTTTTTTGTTTATAGGGCAAAAAATAAAAACCGCAGAGGTGTTCAAATACCACCAAAAAAAAGTTCTATTTGTGGGAAAAAATTGACATTTTTGTTTGGGGCCGCACCATTGTCAGTTAAAGAGACGCAGTGCCGAATCGCAAAAAACGCTCTGGTCTTTGGCCAGCCAAATGGTCCGGGCTGAAGTGGTTACTTTTTGACAAAAAAAAAACCTGAAAGCTGATTGGTTTCTATGCAAAGTTGAAAGTTGCACCAGATTTTGCACTCTTCAGTTTTAGTAAATCAACCCCAATATGTTTTGTAGATCTAATGCACTGCCTGTTCTAGGGTGACATGCTGCTTAATATGGGTGTCACCCTAGGGCAGAAAGTGAATTGAAGCAGTTTGAAAAAAAATATATATATATATACACAACATACTGCAGTTTACCAATCTTTAGCAATCTTTACTGATGTTTGTTGCTGCCGCCGCAGCCCATTGGTGAGTATGGTGTCCCTAGCCTGACCCTAAAGATTACTCACCTTCCTGCCTATTTGATGCAACATGCACTCATTCATTTCATTTGATTTACTACATGTATTACAGATTTAGCAAAGCATTTACCCCTGAAGAGCGAGCTCGGTCTCGCAAAACGTTGTCGGGTACTACTCCTCATGCTTGCAAATTTCTTTGACGTTTGTATTTTGGTATATATTTTACCATGTATGTGGATTGTAGCATGTTCACATTATATGCATATTTTATCGGCCTGTAGTTGTTGCTGTTGTGTTTTAGATGCGCAACAACTGTAATAAATCTGCATTATTTTACTTCCATGACTTGTTTCTTGACTAACCATATTCACCTCACTCAAAGTCCCAAGGCAAACCCCTTGTAAAAATCTTTAGATGTAGTGGCTGTATTTGTTTTTATTATCTCATTTTTTCCCCTTTATTTTCACCTGTTGATCCATCCAGTAACACACTTCCTGTCTAAAATTGGTTACAGATGGATTGAATCTCGGCCCGTTGAGCAGGTACCAGACGAAATTCAATGCATCTATGGGCAGGCTGGTTTTACTGAAGTCAATCCATCGATCAGCTTCAATACAAGAAGCCTGTCATATTTTTTGCATGCGATCACTGCTGGTGGCTATAGCATCTAGCAGTGATCATTGTGTTCTGTCAGCAGGGAAGGATCCCTGCACCCTCCCTGGCAGAACACAATAGCGCTGCAGGAGGCATACCCCCATCAACACTGACTATGTTGAGAGGGGAATCAAGCAATTTTCTGTCCTTCAACCCATTGTATCATCTGTGGCTTGCTTAAGGCTGGGTATACACTTGCTCCGGCCACAGGGCACAGCAGGGGTCCGGTGCATCCCTGTTCTATGTTTCAGGTGCAAATCAGGTCTGAATTTTTGCCTGAATTTGAACCTAAAACAGAGCCAAAGATGCACAGGACCCTTTTTCAATGCGGACCTCAGCCACCCGGAGCTGTGTGAACCGGCTCCATTGAGAGCCGGTCACACTCTCCTGTCATGCGAATTAAATGCGGGGAAACCTGCATCCAATTCACATCAGTGTGAACCCGGCCTTATGGTCAGTGGCGGGACTACCGCCATAGCGACACACATGGGTGCTATGGGGCCCGCAGCCGAGTGGGGCCCGGTGAGGACAAGGGGCTCCGCGGCTGAGAGCAGGTGGCTCCGCGGGTCAGAGCGGGCAGCTCCGCAGGTCCGCGGGTGAGAGCATGGACGGCTCCGAGGGTTGTCAGGCGGCTCAGTTGGTGAGACAGCTAGGTGGCTCGTGGGTGAGCGGGCTGGCCAATCAGGGAGCTGGCAGGCGGGGGAGCATAGATATGACATCATCTCTCACCACCCGGCACCCGTCCTGCATCCCTGCAGTTCAGTTCCCCCCTCACTGTGCAGGCAGCCGCAGGAAGCAGAGAGATGACATTATGTCTCTGCTGCCTGACTGATAATCTGCTGCCTGACTCTGGGACACAGCAGGAAAGGGACACAGCAAGTGACAATCCATAACATGTGGCAGGCGACGTGGCAAGTGACAATCCGTAATGTGTGGCAGGTGATGTGGCAAGTGACAATCCGGGATGTGGCAAGTGGCAATCCGTAATGTGTGGCAGGTGACGTGGCAAGTGACAATCCAGGACGTGGCAAGTGACAATCCGTAATGTGTGGTAGGTGACATGGCAAGTGACAATCCATAACATGTGGCAGGCGACGTGGCAAGTAACCATCCTTGACGTGGCAAGTGACAATCCGTAACGTGTGGCAGGCAACGTGTCAAGTGACAATCCATGACGTGACATTTTGCTATGGGGCTCTGTGATTTCTAGTTACGTCCCTGCTTAGGGTGTCTTCTCTATATGTGGAGGAGCAAAGGAGCCATCCTTGGATAGCAGCATTGTCTAGGAAGGGCAGTGTTAAATGCACTAGGAGATTTACACTCACTGGCCACTTTATTAGGTACACCTTGCTAGTATCGGGTTGGACCCCCTTTTATCTTCAGAGCTGCCTTAGATCTTCATGGTATAGATTCAACAAGGTGTTGGAAACATTCCTCAGAGATTTTGCTCTATAGTGACATGATGGCATCTTGCAGTTGCTGCATATTAGTCAGCTGCACATCCACGATGTGAATCTCCAGATCTACCACATCCCAAAGGTGATATATTGGATTGAGATCTGGTGACTGTGGAGGCATTGGGAGTACAGTGACCTCATTGTTATGTTGAAGAAACCAATTTGAGCTTTGTGACGGTGCATTATCCTGCTGGAAGTAGCCATCAGGAGATGGGTACACTGTAGTCATAAAGGGATGGACATGGTCAGCAACAATACTCAGGTAGGTTGTGGTGTTTAAACGATGCTCAGTTGGTACCCAAAGTGTGCCAAGAAAACATCCCCCACACCATTAGACCACCAGCCTGAACCGTTGATATAAGCAAGGATGAATTGAAACTTTCATTTTGTTTATGTCAAATTATGACCCAGTGGGTTTGCCCTCCCGGGACCCCCCTCAATTACCACCACTGTGACTAGGTACATCCCGTTCTTCTTTTTCCATTCAACTCACTCACACCAGCCACCCACCTTATTTATTTTTTATTTTTCCCACACTGCATCTCTCCTTTCCCCCCCCCCCCCCCCCCCCCCCCCCCCCCCCCCCCCCCCCCCCCCCGCCCCCCCCACCCCCCCCCCCCCCCCCCCCCCCCCCCCTTCCCCCCCTTTTTTCCCCTCCCCCCCTCCCTCCCCTGGCTTCCCAATATGCTTTTGTTTGTTCTATTTCTTTACTTTCATCTGCACTTTGCATCAACCATTGTTTTATCTCACTTGCATCCACTTATTATCCAATCACTTCACTTGGTTTTCTCGTGTCCTCACTATGCACTGTGCCTATCAAAAACCCCCACAACCCCCCTCTTTTTTTCTTTTTTCCCTTTCCCTTTCTTCACTTCTTCCCCTCCCCCCTTTTCCGTTTTTATTTATGATTTTCACTCACCTTCACATGAATCCCAGCTTTTTGCACCCCACCAATTTGTCACGACAAGCTCTGATTATAATCACCATTGTACCTATCTACGCAGACTCCGATCATCATACCTAATAGCCCCCCGAGTTGCCGCGGGGGACCATTTATTAGGTGGCAGCACTCTGCGCTGGATGTCCGCTAAAGCACGGGTAAGCAGCCGTGCCCCCCTTCCCCATCTTAATTTTTCAAGGTTTTTTTTTTTTTTTTTTTAATATGATGCTGCATGAAATGTCTCTAATTTTTTACCGGTTGACCATTATACTATACTGTGTTCTTTTGATCTAATCACAGATAACCTCCAAGATGAAGCGGCTGATGCCCGCGAAACTAGTCGGGGACAACTATATCTGTGATCAACTGTACTATTATGAATACACTGTGGTGACATACTGTGTATAGTAATGATGTTGTATATGCTTTTAAACAAACTATCAACTTTCTTTCGGCATCAATAAAATCTTTTTGTAATTTTTATACACTTATTTGTTATATTATTTTATTGTACCGCGATAGTCCAATTTTCCCCCCATTTCTTTGGCAGCCTAGTTGGGGATTAGGATTCCAATCTCTTTACCCTACAATCTGAATGTCACAGCTGAAATCGAGACTCATCAGATCAGGCAATGTTTTTCCAATCTTCTATTGTCCAATTTTGGTGAGCCTGTATGAATTATAGCTTCAGTTTCCTGTTCTTAGCTGACAGGAGTGACCCCCGGTGTGGTCTTCTGCTGCTGTAGCCCATCTGCTTCAAGGTTCGATGTGTTGTGCATTCAGAGATGGTATTCTGCATACCTTGGATGTAACGAGTGGTCATTTGAGTTACTGTTGCCTTTCTATCATCTCAAACCAGTCTGCCCATTCTCCTCTGACCTCTGATATTAACAAGGCATTTTCATCCACACATCTGCCGCTCACTGGATATTTTCTCTTTTTTGAAACCATTTGCTGTAAACTCTAGAGATGGTTGTGCATGAAAATCTCAGTGGATCAGCAGTTTTCTAAATACTCAGACCAGCCCCAACAACCATGCCACATTCAAAGTCACTTAAATCCCCTTATTCCCCATTCTGATGCTCGGTTTATACTTCAGAAAGTCGTTTTCACCACGTCTAGATGCCTAAATGCATTGCATTGAGGTGCTGCCATGTGATTGGCTGATTAGCAATTTGTTGTTGCCAAGCAATTCAACAGGTGTACCTAATAAAGTGGCCAGTAAATGTAGATGGACTTGACTAACAAATTAAAGCTAAACTGACAATTTTTAAGCAGGTAGAGCAAATCAGTTTTGGATAAAAGACCTCTGTCAGTGTTAAATGGTTTGTCTTAACCCTCTAACTGCTACTATTGCTGGACAGCTTGGTCTCTTAAAGCAAAACTAAAGTTTACAAACAAGTTGCAAACAGGCAGGCTTTCTATAATACACTTACAGTATTTGCCTTTACGCAATCTTCTGTACAATGTATGCTGCGCATGCACAGCTCAGTTTACATTCCGGCACAGTGCCAGAATGACTGCACTTCTGCATATGTGTGGAATTAACGTCATCCCACACTGTCCAATTAAGATGGCCCAAACTGGCGCTCGGAAGAAGCTGGTGAGGGACCTTGCGCATGTCAGACCATTTGAACAGAGATAAATGTTTTTTACTTTATTGTAAAGTAAGTTGAAAAAATAACAGCACCACCACATCTAAGCTACAGTATATTACTATCATTTTTTGTTCTTGGGTAGATACGCTTTTAGGACCTTGTTCGCCTCAGTGCGACTTTGAAATTGCGCGATTTCAAAGCCACAGATCAGTGCCATTTGCACCTCCGATTTCATTGCGGCTCGCAACTACATTTAACAGAAGTCTATGCAAGTCGCAATGAAATCCCCAAAAAGCAGTGCAGGAAGTTTTTTCAAAGTCGCAATGATATGAATGTTTTTTTTGCCGGCAATGGGGTGTGACTTGTCATGTGATTTTGAACTGTCAAATCGCATGACACATCGCATCAGTGTGAACCAGGTCTAAGTAAGAATGTTTGTAAAAAAAGTGATATTTAAATAATAGTTAAAGAGGAGTTCCCACTAAAAAAAAAAAAAATTAAGTCAGCAGCTACAAATACTGCAGCTGCTGACTTTTAATAATCAGACACTTACCTGTCCCAGGGTCCAGCGATGGAGGGGATCGAACCCCCGCTCATCTTCCTCTCCGCTCGGCGGCACAGGCATTTTAACTGTGGACGCCCGGCTGTGGCTTCACAGCCGGGCACCCACTGCGCATGCGCCAGCTGCACCGTGCGCTGTGACTGGCAGCGCAATCATCTGGGACCTGTCATGTGTCCCAGGTGATTGCCTAGAGGGAGGGGGGAGAGGCGATCTCCCTTCCTGCGCCAAGGGAAGTGATGTCAGGAGCCCAGGCGCTTAAGGAGGCAGATTTCGAGGGACCACATAGCAACAGGCATAATAAGGTAAGTAAAAAAAAAAAAAAAAAAAAAATCTCCAAATATTTTTTTTGATTCATGCACATTAATGCAATTTTTTTTTTTTTTTTGGGTGGAACTCCACCTTAATGCTGATTCCCAACAAAATATGTCAACTTGCATTCTTATGCAAAAAAAGAACTGTAAATTCCATTTAGACATGTTCACATATTGACACGGTGTAGAAATGTGTTGAATACTGCAATGCAGCCATGCTGACCATAAGATAACATTAGCTTTGTCATCACTCACCTAGCCCATATGATTGTAAGCAGGGATCAGCACCATGGACAAGAACTGATACAGTGGTGTGAAAAAGTGTTTGCCCCCTTCCTCATTTCCTGTTCCTTTGCATGTTTGTCACACTTAAGTGTTTCGGAACATCAAACCAATTTAAACAATAGTCAAGGACAACACAAGTAAACACAAAATGCAATTTGTAAATGAAGGTTTTTATTATTAAAGGTGAAAAAAAATCCAAACCATCATGGCCCTGTGTGAAAAAGTGATTGCCCCCCTTGTTAAAACATACTATAACTGTGGTTGTCCACACCTGAGTTCAATTTCTCTAGCCACACCAAGGCCTGATTATTGCCACACCTGTTCACAATCAAGGCATCACTTAAATAGGAGCTGCTTGACACAGTAAGGTCCACCAGAAGATCCTTAAAAGCTACACATCATGCCGAGACCCAAAAAATTCAGGAACAATTGAGAAAGAAAGTAATTGAGATCTATCAGTCTGGAAAGGGTTATAAAGCCATTTCCAAAGCTTTGGGAATCCAGCGAACCACAGTGAGAGCCATTATCCACAAATGGCGAAGACATGGAACAGTGGTGAACCTTCCCAGGAGTGGCCGGCCGCCCAAAATTACCCCAAGAGCGCAGCGACGACTCATCCAAGAGGTCACAAAAGACCCCACAACAACGTCCAAGGAACTGAAGGCCTCACTTGCCTCAGTTAAGGTCAGCGTTCATGCCTCCACCATCAGGAAAAGACTGGGCAAAAAAATGGCCTGCATGGCAGAGTTCCAAGGAGAAAACCACTGCTGAGCAAAAAGAACATCAAAGCTCGTCTCAATTTCTCCACAACACATCTTGATGATCCCCAAGACTTTTGGGACAACATTCTGTGGACCGATGAGACAAAAGTGGAACTCTTTGGAAGGTGTGTGTCCAAGTATATCTGGCGTAGAAGGAACACTGCATTTCAGAAAAAGAACATTATACCAACAGTAAAATATGGTGGTGGTAGTGTGATGGTCTGGGGCTGTTTTGCTGCTTCAGGACCTGGAAGACTTGCCGTGATAAAAGGAACTATGAATTCTGCTGTCTACCAAGAGATCCTGAAGGAGAATGTCCGACCATCTGTTCGTGTACTCAAGCTGAAACGAACTTGGGTTCTGCAGCAGGACAATGATCCTAAACACACCAGCAAGTCCACCACCGAATGGCTGAAGAAAAACAAAATGAAGACTTTGGAGTGGCCTAGCCAAAGTCCTGACCTGAATCCTATTGAGATGTTGTGGTATGACCTTAAAAAGGCCGTTCATGCTCGAAAACCCTCTAATGTAACTGAATTAGGACAATTCTGCAAAGATGAGTGGGCCAAAATTCCTCCAGGACGCTGTAAAAGCCTCATTGCACGTTATCGCAAACGCTTGGTTGCAGTTGTTGCTGCTAAGGGTGGCCCAACCAGTTATTAGGTTTAGGGGGCAATCACTTTTTCACACAGGGCCATGATGGTTTGGATTTTTTTTCACCTTTAATAATAAACACCTTCATTTACAAATTGCATTTTGTGTTTACTTGTGTTGTCCTTGACTATTGTTTAAATTGGTTTGATGTTCCGAAACACTTAAGTGTGACAAACATGCAAAGGAACAGGAAATGAGGAAGGGGGCAAACACTTTTTCACACCACTGTATGTTTGAGAATGAAGGATACAGAAAGAACTTATGAGGGCCGTACATGTGCAGATTTTCGTTCACAAAAATGTCATTTTAAAGCGCTTGTATACCCGCAAAAAACAAACAAAAAAAAACCCTGTAAGGCAAAGGCATAATGAGCTAGTATGCACCTCATACTAGCTCATTATGAAATACTTACCTTAGAATGAAGCGTCGGCATCGCATCCTCGTCACCGCCGAGGAAGCTGACATTTTCCCTTCGGCGTGTCTTCCGGGTTTGCGGCTCTGGTACTGTGAGTGGCTGGAGCCGCGATGACATCACTCCCATGCATGCGCGCGGGAGTCTAATTTCCGGCAAGGAGCTCTAATTTTCTGGCAGCGTCCACCGGACCTTCAGAGCGCATGTGACGCTGACGTCAGCGGCTGCATGCAAGGTGAATACTTCCTAAACTGTACAGGTTTAGGAGATATTCATTTTACCTACAGGTAAGCTTTATTATAGGCTTACCTGTAGATAAAAATTTAAAAAAGGGGCATACAACCGCTTTAAGAATGTTAATTCGATTTTCTAACCATTAGTGGTGTCAAATCAACATTCATTTTCGGTCTCAGTCATGAGAAAATTGGAAGGAGCAGGATGGAAAAATTTTCGGACAGTGCATGCGGTGTTCGTTATGAAATTGAATGTTTCATTTTAAAATTGAATGTTAAAAGCAAGTGAAATTTGCGAACAACATTCGTCCATTCACTGAATGTACAAAGAATTTTCATGCAAATGTTTACAAATTTTCTCGTCTGAAAATCTACCACGTATGGTCAGCATTAGAGAGAAGTGGCCCAATCAGGTCATTTTTTCTAGCAAAGGCAAAAAAGTAAGACCTCATGTACATGGACCCCTCAAGCGTAAAATCTCTGGCGCTTTTCCAAACCCTGGGAGTGGCAAGTGGCAGGTACAGCCGTCCAGTCAAGTGAATAGCTGTATGCGGCGGTACTAGTAAGAACACTGATCACTCCTGCATCAGTGTTTACCCACACATGCACATACGATGTATTTACCCAAATGGACCACTTCTGCATTTTCACGGGTAAACTAGGAGTTTCCAGCTAATAAATTTCAATCTGCATGAGATTAAGGTTAAGACTGTTTACTGTGACTTACCAAGAACCTTTTCTTCTAGCCAGGAATGGTCAGGGCCACTCAGATGATTAAATTTAACTAAATCTCTCTCTCTCTCTTTTCTTTACCTTGCATGCTCTGTGCTATGCTAATCTCAATACAATGGATAATGCTAGATATAGATATCTATTGCAAGGTGGATCTACGTTTTTCAATTTGCTTTATTTTGAATGCGCTACATACAGAGTACAGGGTTTAGGGGGTGCTATGCACAATGTGCAGGGTTCAGCTCACTTTCATAAGCTGTTCACATCTCACTTCCACCACTCCTTGGCTCTGACCTCTGCACACCTCTCCCCCATCCCCCATCTTTGCACACACCTCCCTCCCCCAAAAGCTTCCTCGCCTCTCACCTACTCGTCCTGGCTTTAGTACCCCCCCCCCCCCCCAGCAGTGTAGGCAGTTCTGCCTTTCTCTCTCTCACTTGCAGGGAATTCATTGGTCGGCATTTGTGCCCTGGGCATAGATGCAGTTTACAACCTGATGCCCCAT
Organism: Lithobates sylvaticus; assembly: GCA_028564925.1. Lineage (NCBI taxonomy): Eukaryota > Metazoa > Chordata > Amphibia > Anura > Ranidae > Lithobates > Lithobates sylvaticus. The sequence continues at coordinate 388,513,811 of CM053026.1, forward strand.
AGCACTCTGCACCTGCTTCTGCATTTCCCTTGTCCCCGCCGGGAGTACAAGGATCTGTGAGAACCATCGAAAGGAAAGCTGTCCTGGTAAACACAGAAGGCATCTGTGTTTACAAGTGACAGTGTCGAGTGGAGACTGAAGAGCAGGAGCTGGAGGTGGGGGAACAGAGTTCCGCCATGTTCTGGCTGAAAAAAAGTCCTAGGTGTGAGGGCCACATGAAATGGCCTGAAGGGCCAGATTTGGTCCATGGGCCTTGTGTTTGACACATATTCTTTACAGAGTACATAGACCATTTAAATAAGATTCTGTCCCAAGTGAGGCATGCATTCTACTTGCCCAATAAAGCCATGCACTAGCAATGTTATGCACAACCTCTATGCTTTTTAAGTGTGGGGGGAAAACTCCAAGTAACACTCAATATTAACTTAAAGCTAAACCTCAGGCTAACAGCTAAATACATAGAGCTGGCAAAAGATTTGAATTTCTGCTTGTCCATTCCTGAGATTTACATAGCTCTGTCACACAGCACAGTTCTGTCTACTGGGCATTTGTCTCTGAATGCCTACGGAGCTAAACGTGAATAGCATCCTGTACAGCGTTTAGCCCCTTCAAGCTGCAGCGTTTTTCAGTCTGCCACAGACTTTGCAGGCAGCAAGGCTGGATGCTACACCTGTGTCTTCAAGGCGCACTAAAATGTTGGGGTTGGACGTACATCAGCTAAAGGTACAGTGTGCAAGGAGCCTAAGGCCCCTGCTGCAGAGTGTTTTTTTTAGCTTTTTTGTGGAGAGTTTTTGGAGCAGCACCATTCTTTTGAATGGGCCTCCTTCCACTCCATGTAGCAAATCTTGGCAGAGAGCCAGGAGCATTTGGCGTGGTATTTGCTGTGAATTTAGTGCATTTTGTTGCTTGAAGCAAAATCGCACCATGTTTGTGGTGGCATTAAGAAATAAGGGCATCGCAAGCGCGCCCTGCATTTTGCTACGATTATGGAATTGCGGGCAGAATCGCAGCAATTCCACCACAATTCAAATCGCCTAGGTGTGAACGGAGCCTAATAGTGCAGGATTTACCCAAATATCTCCAGTGTATCTGGCCTTGTTTTCATTTTTAGGACTGAAGCAAATTCAATGATGATAATTCCAGAAAATGTTTTGTTATTTTACATACCGTATTTTTCGCTCCATAAGACGCACTTTTTTCCCCCCAAAAAAGGAGGGGGAACGCCTGTGCGTCTTATGGAGTGAATACTGACCAGCCGCCGCCGTGTTACAATATCGGGCACCTCCCTTCTCCTTTCCTGGCTATGTCTTCTGGGTCCTGTAGGCTGGCTGGGGTTCATGTCACTGGTGCACGCGTAGTGACAATTTTTCATGCCTGCTTGATCGGAACGTCAGACGCTGATCGAGCAGGGGATACAAGAGGCCGGCATCTCCAGCGTGTCATCTGCTGGAGTGACCATGCGACGTGTGTACATGGCGACAGGTATCATTCTCAGGTCTTTATCAGACTGCAAGTGCAGTGCTGTGCTCACAGCTTGCATGGTGAATTTGTTATAAGATGGTGATATTTCTAATGAATTGTACATAAGCCTGGAAGCTATATGGCACACTTGATAGATGCCTATTTTTAGGCATCAGCTTTGATTGGTTGTGTAAGTTACAAACTATAGTATATTAATTGGGGATGTGGGCATCCTCTCCTGTGCTCCAAATCAGCAGACTTGGGTGCATAATATTTTTTTTTCTCTTGTTTTCCTCCTCTAAAACCTACGTGCGTCTTATGGTCAGGTGTGTCTTATGGAGCGAAAAATACGGTATTTCTCAGTATGGTCAAACATACTGCCCATATTATTACTTACAGTGTGTAAATCTCAAACACAAATCTTTAGGCTATATTTGCATATATATATATATTTATATAAATATATATTTTGCCACTAGATGAATGGCAGCGTCAGGAATATACTGACACTTCACTTCAATGAAAGGTTGTTGGTGGCCACAGATAATTTTGTGGCTTTTTGCATAGCCAGGGTTACCTGCGGTGATTGCTGCTGGATGAACAGAAAGTTTTAAAATTAAGTTATTTTTTGATTAAATTACAGTTTTGTACTTGATGACATTATCATCTCTAAATGAAAAATGTTTGCGGGTGCCTGGGGGAGGACATAGGCTGGTACCTCACATAACATCTACAATATGCAGGTGGAGCTCTGGGGTGTCTCTTTATCACGTGTAAATTCCCACAATTAATAAATACAATCAATAAATGTGGGCGAGTTGAGACCAGGTGCTGAGCCATTTCTCCATAGGGGAAAACTGCGGCCATGGTCTCAAAAACAGGAAGAGAGCAGAAAATGGAGGAATGAGGGACCTGTATAATATTGAAATCCTTCTGGCAGGAGTTCAGCTCTAAAGTCAAACCCCTGGATATTAGCAGTATTACCATTAGCTGATAGACAAGTTAGGAGGTAGCATCAGGCACCACAACTACAGCAGCAAATGTTAACACGTTCCAAGTTATTAGTACCTAGAGGTTCTTGTGAAGCAGGACATTGAAACACATCTGGTGGGACTGTCCCACAGAGCAAACATTTCAGAATCCACAGAGCAAACATTTCAGAATCCACAGAGAAAACATTTCAGAATCATGTGACGTGTTATTTCAGGCTCAGGATTCATTGCCAAGAAAAACCCTATTATCAGCCCCACTATATCACCCATTTAGCAAAATCTTGCCAAGCAAACAATTTACAGGAGTGATAGAAGTAACTACAAAAAATGGACTAACCAACAAACCAACAAATGATTTTTAGTCTCTTTTTTCACAAGATATTGCCGGTTCTATGTTTTTAGATATACTTTTTTGAACATCCTAACATTATTTGTGTATCACTTTCTAATTTCTTAAAAAAAAAATATATATATATATATTTTTTAATTTTTTTTAAGAAATTAGAAAATGATACTTTTTTGAACATCCTTACATTATTTATGTTTATGTATCACTTTCTAATTTCTTAAAAAGATATATATATATATATATTTTTTTAGAAAGTGATACATAAATAATGTAAGGATGTTCAAAAAAGTATATCTAAAAACATAGAACCGGCAATATCTTGTGAAGAAAGAGACTAAAAATCATATATACACAGTATCAATCAGTACTTACTGCTTTGCAACGTGTTGTATCCCAGGCAGCACACAGGTTGTGTATATGATTTCTTTCTGTACTACTTAGAAGTAGCTGTGATCTTTATCAACCTAGTAATTATGCACTTCTCTTTTCTGATTGGATGATGTGATATTATGTTTATGGTGACACACATTTATTAGTACATCCGTGAAGTATGTATTTATTCGTTGATTACATCAATAAACAGGTTTATAAATAATACATTGTGTAATATATTTTTTCTCATCAGTAACATAACAAAATGTTCAACAGTTAAAAGAAAAGTACAGTATGACCAAAGCTTTTCTGGCCATTCTTCTGTTCTGGGTCACAGAAGTGCACTTACTTGTGCTCTCCTGTGACCAGAATCAGCTGACAGGGGGCTAAAGCACCCCTGTCAGCTGATGTCGCATAGCCACCCTAGGCCCTGGAAAGATCCAGGCAATAATGGATCCACCCAGATTGGCAGCTGGCTCAGCCTCTCAGTGTGCAGCTGAGAGCCTGAGCCAGCTGCTCCTTCCCTCTCCACAACCTGGAGCCCCAGTGATCATTGGAGGGGCAGAGCAGAGAAAGTCACCGCTTTCTGCTCAAAGTGGACCAAGAACTGAGAGATCATATAACAGCTTTGCAAATGTTTGAACCCTGCACCCTGTACGTAGCAAACGTTTGAACTCTGCACCCTGTATATAGCACAATCTTAAGTCTTGCACCCTGTACATAGCGCCCTGATGAGCCTTGCACCCTGTACATAGCGCCCTCCTGAGCCTTGCACCCTGTACATAGCACCCTCCTGAGCCTTGCACCCTATACATAGCGCCCTCCTGAGCCTTGCACCGTATACATAGCGCCCTCCTGAGCCTTGCACCCTATACATAGCGCCCTCCTGAGCCTTGCACCCTGTACAAAGCGCCCTCCTGAGCCTTGCAGCCTGTACATAGTGCCCTCCTGAGCCTTGCACCCTGTACAAAGCGCCCTCCTGAGCCTTGCACCCTGTACATAGCGCCCTCCTGAGCCTTGCACCCTGCACATAGCGCCCTCCTGAGCCTTGCACCCTGTACAAAGCGCCCTCCTGAGCCTTGCAGCCTGTACATAGTGCCCTCCTGAGCCTTGCACCCTGTACAAAGCACCCTCCTGAGCCTTTCACCCTGTACATAGTGCCCTCCTGAGCCTTGCACCCTGTACATAGTGCCCTCCTGAGCCTTGCACCCTGTACATAGCACCCTCTTGAGCCTTGCACCCTGTACATAGTGCCTTCCTGAGCCTTGAACCCTGCACGTAGCGCCCCCCTGAGCCTTGCGCCCTGTATACAGTGCACTTCTGTACCCTGTATATAGCGCAATCTTAAGTCCTGCACCCTGTATATAGCGCAATCCTGAGTCCTGCACCTTGTACGTAGCACACACCTGAGTCCTGCCCATGTAAATAGTGCACTCCTGAGTCCTGAACCCTGCTTATAGCATGTAATTTGGCCGCACCTACCCTTTCATGCAGTGTGCCCCCCCCCCCCCCATGGTGGGGGCGTGCTTGAGCCCCGGCTGACACCATAAAGTGCACTGTGGCAGGCTAGACAGGAGAACCTGATGTGCTAGCCTTCCAAGTGTCTACTGCTCTGTCCTGCTCATGCTGTCACTCCGCAGCAGCAGGACAGAGCACTATGGGATGCTGGAGGGGGGGGCGCTCCGATGTGGCTGAGTGGTAAAACATGGGGGGGTGACACAATGTTTTACCACACCAGATGACACCAACCTTAGTGACGCCACTGGGATGGTGAGCTGTATTGGATTTCCACCAGACATATCGTTTGGTGTTATAAAAATTTTGTCTCATCTGACCATAACACCTTTTTCCATGTGGCCTCAGAATCTTTAAGGTGCCTTTAAGGTGGGATGAGACTAAAGATTAATTATTTGGCCTCAACGCATACTCAGATACATGTTTTTCAGCTGCTGCATTTTTGAAAAGGGTCAGGGACTTTTTTCCCGCAGCAGATGCATTTTGCGTGAAATAGACTTCAATGGGCCCGCACTAAAAACTCAAGCGTGGCGTTTTTTTTTTTTTAAACTTTATTTCTTTATTAGGTATTTATTTTGTTTACAAAGTCCATCAAAATCAGACATCCCCACACATAGAGCAAAATAGTCTCTCAATTCCTGAAATGTTTTCAGGGCACCATCCTGGTATAACTGAGCAATAGATTTTAGTTCACATCTCTCCCATTCTCTTACTGCCCCCATCTTCTTCAGTTCTCCCAATTTGCTATTCTCCCATAGGGGGGTACACTTGTTGAATCCACTATACTTTAATATGGCCTTCGATGTATCCAACACTCTCATCATTGGACTCAATGTAGGGAGTCCTGATGGGAGGGATCCTGCCTCCAGAGCTTCCACTATTGAGTCATGTGGGGTATTCTGTAGAAGCATTTTTCTCCCTGCCTCTCCCCCTTCTAAGTTACCCCCCCCCCCCCCCCCCCCCATGTGCTGAAGTTGTGATGCAAGAAAATCACTAAAGGGGTGTGGGAGCGCTACTCCTCCATCCTTTTTTTGTAACTGCAGAGTATTCTTGCCGACCCGCCCTTCCAGATCAATTTCCTGAACACTATGTCTATCTTTTGAAACCACATTTTATACAGCCAAATTGGGGAATTATGTAATACATAGACGAGCTGTGGCATCCAGATCATCTATAGTAAGTTACAACGACCTGCCACAGATAATGGCAGGCGTTTCCACACTTTTATCTTCCTCCTAAATTTAGCCCGTAATGGGACTATATTAGTCTTGTCTCGTCCCCCTCCCTAGTCCAAATTTATCAGACTTTTTATTGTTCACCTTTACTCTAGCTTCTGGTGCCCTATAAAGCATTTTTACCCTGTATCAGGCAGGATCAAGTGGGTCTTTACCCTCCTTATGTATGGTGATTGATTATGGTGGATTCCATCATTGATGGGGGCACTCCCTTTATCAATGACCAATTCACTAAGATAGGGAAGATTCAGATCCCTAAAAAAACTATCCATTCCATCCCCCATTTCCTCCTGTCGCGGTCTTTACAGGTCCTCGTAATATTCTTTAAACTTACCCACTATTTCTGGCGTATATGAAGACACCCTCCCATCTCCTATAGTAATCGTGGGACTAGTAGGCTAACCCGTCCTTCCAGGGTGGTAGACCTTTCGCACACTTTTTGCATGTCATGTCTAACAAGGGACAGTTCTTCCCGAATGGTTTGCAACTGAACAGAGATTTCATTTATGGAGGTTTTACAGGAGTTAATTGCGTGCAATACTTCCCTCAGTGAAGGTTCTACTTCCCCTGAATCAAGCATTTTAGATGGTGATAATGACTGCTTTTTAGCATCCTCCATCCTCTCCCCCACAGAAGCTCCTGCAGAGGAATTTACTGCCTTCACAGGGGTTGCCTGGCCCTGTCCCTGACTCTTTCTTGTAGCAGGGGCAGAGACCCCAATCTGTGGTTTGGATAGAATGCTGATGTCTTGGTTCTTATTTTTGGGGGAGGTCTGGTCAGAGACCTGGCCCTGCGTGTGCGCAAATTTACCCAATTTGGCTGCGGCTGCTTGGCTCACTTTCGTGGTGCGCTGTGATGACATAATAGCATGCAATTAGATATTATAATTCCCACAGATATGATCCACACAGATCAGAAAAGTTTCTCTTCACAGTCCAGTCTCCAATACCCACATCAAAAAATGGAAGGGGAGAAGCGGGAGAAAAATATGCTCTCACTACACGGTTCTTTCCCGGGATAAAGTTTGTTAGGTGTTCTAAAATTAGAGTGGAAATAGTATACAATAATTCCGCTTCAAAAAGAGTAATAAAGGGAGCCAAAAATATTCAAATCCTGCAATCAGGCAGTCAGCGACCAGTTCTCCCGTTTTTCACAAGCCTCCAATCAAACAGCGTACGGCGTCTCTCAGCTCAACTCTGGAAATTCTGGTATACTTTGGCGTATCCCGCCGCTCTTCGGCGGCACACACCTCCCGTCTCTCCTCCACCTCCCAGAAGAGAGTTCTTGGCCAGCCTTTACTCACACAGCGCTCTCTGCCTACTCAGCGATCTCTGTCCATTTCGTCCATCAAGGGACAGGTGAGGAGGCGGAGAGGTAGGGAGAGAACTCACACATGTCCTCTCACTCTCACCTCACTCCACATTTCGCATCCGGTCACGCCCCCCGCTCTCACTCGTGGCGTTTTTACATGCGTTTTGCTGGGTTGTTTTTTTTTCAATAACTAACTGTGATTAATAATAACTGCGGTTGTTAAGGAGCAGGCCGCTGTGTCTTTAACAACTGATGAGTCATCAACTGTCAGCGAGGTTCCCCACTGGCAACTGAATGTAAAAAAAAAATTGCATGCAGCCCGGCAGGTCAGGAAAGAGACAACACAACACAAACCAGGCTACATGTCCTCAACATAGGGGGGGGGGGTGTGCTTTGTGCTCTGCCCCCCCCCTCAAAGCAGCTTGTCTCCATGTTGATGGGGACAAGGGCCCCTTCCCTGCAACCCTGGCCGGTGGTTGTGGGGGTCTGCAGGCAGGGGGCTTATCGGAATCTGGAAGGCCCCTTTAACAAGGGGTCCCCAGATCCTGCCCCCCATGTGAATGAGTATGGGGTACATAGTACCCCTACTCAGTCACCCAAACAAAAAGGTGTACTGTAAAAAATGACAGTAGGCAGTTTTTGACATTTCCTTTATTTAAAAAAACTGTGTCTCCCGAAGTAAATCCACCGTCAATCACGGTAAAAAAATGGTCCACTCCTGCCGAAGGCCATCTGCCAGCTCTGCCATCTGACAGTTCTTAAATACCTAAAGGGTGAGGTCACCTGCTGACATCACTGAGTGACCCCCGCCCCATGTGACATTGCTGGCCCAGCATGCCCCGGCCCAGGGCATTCTTTATTTTTCAATGAGCCAACAGCTGATGGCTCATTGGTTGTTAACCACTTCAGCCCCGGACCAATTTGCAGCCAAAGGACCAGGCCCCTTTTTGCGATTCGACACTGCGTCGATTTAACTGACAATTGCGCAGGCGTGCGATGTGGCTCCCAAACAAAATTGGCGTCCTTTTTTTTTCCCACAAATAGAGCTTTCTTTTGGTGGTATTTCATCCCCCCTGCGGTTTTTATTTTTTGCGCTATAAACAAAAATAGAGCGACAATTTTGAAAAAAATGCAATATTTTTTACTTTTTGCTATAATAAATATCCCCAAAAAATATATAAAAAAAAACATTTTTTTTCCTAAATGTGTAGGCCGATACGTATTCTTCTACATATTTTTGGTAAAAAAAATTGCAATTAGCGATTATTGATTTGTTTGCGCAAAAGTTATAGCGTTTACAAAATAGGGGATAGTTTTATAGCATTTGTATTAATATTTATTTTTACTAGTAATGGCGGCGATCAGCGATTTTTATTGTGACTGCGACATTATGGTGTAAACATCAGACATTTTTGACACATTTTTGGAACCATTGTCATTTACAGGGGGTCCCCGAGTTACGAACTCGTTAGGGACTGCCCGCCTGTACGGAAGTCGCAGACCGACAAATACGGACATTTCCGGACATTTCCGATGTTCCGTCTAATGCCGTTCTGCGCATGCGCGGCAAATTACGGGCATTTCCGGCATTTTCCGAGGCTCCATATGGCCGCGCATGCGCAGAACGGCCGGAAGACGGCGAAAAACGGCGAAAAATGGCGGAGGGTCCCTGCGGCGCCTCGTTCGTAAGTAGGGGTTGTTCGTAGGTCGGGCGTTCGTAAGTCGGGGACCCCCTGTATATAGAAATCAGTGCTATTTAAATGCACTGATTCCTATGTAAATGACACTGGCAGTGAAGGAGCTAACCACTAGGGGGCGGGGAGGGGCTAAGTGTGACGTGTTGTGTTTTTTTTTTTACAGTAGGGGGCGTGGCTGTACGTCTGACGTCATTGATCGGCTTTCCCGATGACAGGGAACAGCCGATCAATGACAGGCAGTGTAGGAAGCGCGGGGAGAGGTTTGTTTACACAGACCTCTCCCCGTTCTTCTGCTCTGCGACCCAATCGTGGGACACCAGCGGCGATCGGGTCCGCTGGTCCCGCGGCCATGGTCACGGAGCTCCCGACCGGGTCGCGAGTGCTGCCGGCGGCGCACGCGCGACCCCACGGCTAGGCAATTAAAGGGGACGTATATATACGTGCTTTTGCCTAGCCGTGCCATTCTGCCGACCTATATGTGCGGGAGGCGGTCGGGAAGCGGTTAAGGACACAGTTTGTTAAAGAGAAAAAAAAAAACACAAAACGCATGAAATGTGCAAGCAAAAACACATCCAAATAGCATGTTCTAAAACGCACCACAAACACGCCGGAAAACCACATCAACCGCTACCACATAGCTGTGAACTTAGCCTAACTGAACAACATTAAGATAGAAGCGGATTGGCTGTCCTGCACAGCTGCTCCATATTCTGTGTGCTCCAGTTCTGATTAATTTCCATCAAGAGTAGACAGAACTTTGGAGTCCATTCTTAGAGGCTATTTTTTCTTTAACCACCTGAGATCCAGGCCAATTCTGACATTTTTCTCCTACATGTAAAATTCCAAATTTTTTTGCTAGAAAATTACATAGAACCCCCAAACATTATATATGTTTTTTTAGCAAAGACCCTAGAGAATACAATGGCGGTCGTTGCAACTTTTTATCTCGCACGGTATTTGCACAGCAATTTTTCGAACACGTTTTTTTCAGAAAAAAAACTGTTTCCTGCTTAAAAAAAAAAACAAAACAGTAAAGTTAACCCAATTTTTTTGCATAATGTGAAAGATGAAGATACGCCGAGTAAATAGATACCCAACATGTCACGCTTCAAAATTGCATGCGCTTGTGGAATGGCGCCAAACTTTGGTATTTAAAAATCCCCATAGTCGACGCTTTAACTATTTTTTACTGGTTACATATTTTGAGTTACAGAGGAGGTCTAGGGCTAGAATTATTGCTCTCGCTCTAACGTTCGCGGCGATACCTCACATGTGTGGTTTGAACACCGTTTTCATATGTGGGCGGGACTTACGTATGCGTTCGCTTCTGCGTACGAGCTCGCGGGGACAGGGCGCTTTAAATTTTTTTTTTTTTTCTTTTTATTGTTCATTTTACTTTATTTTTTTAGTTCAACAACTTTAAAAAAAAAAGATATATATATTTGATTACTTTTATTCCTATTACAAGGAATGTAAACATCCCTTGTAATAGGAATATGACACGATCGGACCTATTTACAGTGAGATATGGGGTCAATAAGACCCCACATCTCACCTCTGGGAAGCCTAAAATAAAAAAAAATAAAAAACGATCACCGCTTCCCAGCCGCGGTGCCGCCGTTTTTTGCAGAGGCCGGGCGTGACGTCATAACATTGCGCCCGGCCTCCGAACGATCATAGAGACTCCGACGACCATCTGGTCCACCGGAAATCTCTATGATCATCATCCGGGGGCCGCGGATCCCGAGTCCGACTCACCGATGGAAGCGGTGAGTCGGTAGAAGCACCAGAGGGTGGCGGGAGGGGGGGGCGTCCCCTCCCGCCGCCCGTAAGAACGATCAAGCGGCGGAACAGCCGCTATGATCGTTCTTATGGTGCAGGGAATCGCCGGCTGAAACCGGCAATATCTGAATGATGTCTGTAGCTACAGGCATCATTCAGATCAGAGCCGATCGGCCCTATAGGCACACTATGCAAGCTGCTTAGGGCCCCGCTGCTGTGGGGGGGGCCCCAAGACCCAGCACCCCCCCTGCACCTCTGGCTGGCCGCTTAGAGTGCAGTGAGGAGAGGTGGGAGGAGGTGGAAGGCGGCGATCGGCAGCTCTATGGCGCCTGAGTGGGCGGCGGGATCTCCCTGGGGTTTGTAGTACTCTCAGTGTATACAGTGGAGAGGAGAAGGGAGGGGCCTCTGACCCAGGCAGGTATCAGTTTCACTTTCACTCTGCTTGAACACTGTTGCTGATGCCCGGGTCAGAGGCCCCTCCTCTCTCCGCTGTATACATTCGGAGATAGACCTACTAGCCCCAGGGAGATCCCCCTGCCTGAGGACACCATATAGCTGCCGATCGCCGCCTCCCACCTCCACCAGCCAGGTACAGGGGAACCTCTGCAAGGGGGGGAGTCAGCTGTTTGGGGGCCCAAATGTAAGAGGGGGGCTTTCTGGGGACACTAATGTAAGGAAGAGGGCCTCTGGGGACACTAATGTAAGAGGGGGCTCTCTGGGGACACTAATGTAAGGACGGGGCCCTCTGGGGACACTGATGTAAGGACGGGGCCCTCTGGGGACACTGATGTAAGGACGGGGCCCTCTGGGGACACTGATGTAAGGACGGGGCCCTCTGGGGACACTGATGTAAGGACGGGGCCCTCTGGGGACACTGATGTAAGGACGGGCCCTCTGGGGACACTGATGTAAGAGGGGGCCCCCTGGGGACACTAATGTCAGAGGGGGTGCTCTCTGGGGACCCTGTGTAAGGAGGGGCTCTCTGGGGACCCTGTGTAAGGAGGGGCTCTCTGGGGATACTAATTTAAGAGGGAAGGCTCTCTTGGGACACTAATGTAAGGGGAGGCTCTCTTGGGACCCTGGTGTAAGGAGGGGGCTCTCTGGGGACCCTGGTGTAAGGAGGGGGCTCTCTGGGACCCTGGTGTAAGGGGGGGGCTCTCTGGGGACCCTGATTTAAGAAGGGGCTCTCTGAGGACCCTGATGTAAGGAGGGGCTCTCTGGGGAGCCTGGTGTAAGGGGAGGCTCTCTAGAGACCCTGGTGTAAGTGGAGGCTCTCTGAGGACCCTGATGTAAGGGGAGGCTCTCTGGGGACCCTGATGTAGGGGGATACCCTCTGGGGACCCTGATGTAAGTAGGGAGGCTCACTGGGGACCCTGATGTAAGGAGGGGCTCTCTGAGGACACTGATGTAAGGGGGCTCTCTGGGGACCCTGATGTAAGGAGGGACTTTCTGGGGACCCTGATGTAAGGGGAGGCTCTCTGGGGACTCTGATGTAAGGGGAGGCTCTCTGGGGACCCTGATGTAAGGGGGGGCTCGCTAGGGACCCTAATGTAGAGGGAGGCTCTCTGGGGACCCTGATGTAAGGGGGGGGGCTCTCTGGGGACCCTGGTGTAAGGGGGGGCTCTCTGGGGACCCTGATGTAAGGGGGGGCTCTCTGGGGACCCTGATGTAAGGGGGGGCTCTCTGGGGACCCTGATGTAAGGGGGGGCTCTCTGGGGACTCCTGATGTAAGGGGAGGCTCTCTGGGGACCCTAATGTAGGGGGAGGCTCTCTGGGTACCCTAATGTAGGGGGAGGCTCTCTGGGGACCCTGATGTGAGGGGGGGGATCTCTGGGGACCCTAATGTAGGGGGAGGCTCTCTGGGGACCCTGATGTAGGGGGAGACTCTCTGAGGACACTGATTTAAGGGGGGCTGTCTGGGGACCCTTGTGTAAGGGGGGCTCTCTGGGGACCTTGGTGTAAGGAGGGGCTCTCTGGGTACCCTAATGTAGGGGGAGGCTCTCTGGGGACCCTGATGTAAGGGGGGGATCTCTGGGGACCCTAATGTAGGGGAGGCTCTCTGGGGACCCTGATGTAGGGGGAGACTCTCTGAGGACACTGATTTAAGGGGGGCTCTCTGGGGACCTTGGTGTAAGGGGGGCTCTCTGGGGACCTCATTCTGTTCTATATTGTTGTACTTATTCTTTGACTGTTTTGTTTAAAGGAGGGAGGATTGTTTTGGGAGCACTGAAGTGTCAGGTGTGACTGTGTGGCAATGGCAAATAGTTTACATAGCTCACGGCATCATGGGTCAAGTAGAGGGCCCCTTAGCAGAATTTTGCTTAGGGCCCCAGGGAGGTCAGGATCGGCACTGATTCAGATATACCCCTGAGACCAAAAAGACGTCATATGACGTATACTGGGTCTCAGGTGGTTAAAGCGGTGATTCACCTAAAAAAAAAAAATTTTTAAAAGTCAGCAGCTAAAAAAAAAGTAGCTGCTGACTTTTAATAAGTACACTTACCCTCCCAGGGCGCCCGCGATGTCAGTCGTGGAGGCCTAGATGTCCCTCGGCGATCCGGTTCCAGCGCCCGCCATCCTCAGTAAGGGAAACGGGTAGCGATCGCTGCCCGTTTCCTACTGTGCATGCGCCAGTCGGCGCGCGTCGCTTTGTGAATGGGGAAAGCGATGTGTTGTGGGACATAGTTCCCATAACACACCGCGCCCCATTCACTAGAAGGCGGCGCTAGGAGAACAGCTCCGAGGAACAGGAAGAGGCAGATTAGGACGATCTGCCTAGCAACAGCCATTCTGGTAAGTAAAAAAAAAAATTTGTATTAACATTTTTGTTAAGTTTTGTTTTTCAGGGTGGCCCTCCACTTTAATGTTCAGAACGGTGCCATGTGAGTGCCATGTTCTGTGTTTTCCTTGTAAAAGAATACAATGTTCACCTTGATTAGCTTGCCATACAGCGCGTCATTTGCAGCATTCCTATCACCTGAGCTCGCATGCAGAACTCTTTTTTATTGTTGATGAACATTGCAGCCAAGACATAACAGCTTTCTAGAAATGGATCCTTATCACGGGGTTGATTATATAACAAAACACTCTGATGTTTTTTTTGTCTGTGTCACGTTGGGGAAATTCTACTTTACTTCCTTTGTCAAAGACGATATATCTCAATAGGTAAATACACAGCAACAAAGCATAATAGAGGTTTTAAATGTTCCCTCCTTTATTACAATTTAAAAAAAAAATAAAAATAAATATAGGTTTGGGCTATAGATGCACTTTAAGAACTAAGGTGATACACAAAGATATTCTCTTTACTCTATTTAAAGTAAAGTTGAGTTTGTGTACAGGCAGTATATTTGACCAATGAATGGTGAGTGGACAGTCTGAAGAAAAACACATATAATCCTCATTGAGGCTCCATTCACACCAATGCGTTTTTTCCTGCTTTTTGCAGAAATGCAGGACATTTTTTTAGCATGGGTTCCTATGGAACATGTTCATATCAATGCATTTTTGAGCCTCCGTGTTTTTGCAAAGTGTCAGGGACTTTTTTTTCCCACAGCATGCAGCATTTTGCATGTAATAGACTTCAGTGAACCGCATCCAAAACGCAAGTACTGCGTTTTTAACGCGATTTTGATTAAATTAGCGTTTTGGGCACTTTTTTGCTTTACAATCACTGTATATAGCCGGTTGATAACGAGCGAGCCAGGAAGCCGGCCACTGCATCCTTAACAACTGATGAGTCATCAGCTGTAAGTGGGGTTCCCTGTTGATAGCTGAATGTAAAAAAAAATATTTGCAGACTTTAAAAATTCAAGAAAAAAAAAGGCATGGGGTCCCCCCCAAAGCCATAACAGACCCTTCAGGCTGGTATAGATTTTGAGGGAAAACCCCACACCAAAAATAAAAACAAAAAGATCCATACCAGACCCTTATCCAAGCAAGCAGCCTGCCAGGCTAGGAAAGGGGGGGTACGAGTGAGCGCCCCCCTTCTGAACCATACCAGGCCACATGCCCTCAACATGGGGGGGTGCTTTGGGGCGAGGGGGTGCTCATCCCCACAACCCTGGGCTGTGGTTGTGGGGGTCTGGGGGCAGGGGGCTAATCAGAATTTGGGGGGATCCTAGATCCTAGCCCCCCTCGCTACTTGAATGAGTATGGGGTACATTGTACCCCTACCCATTCATCCAAAAAAAAAAAGTAGTGTAGTGTGACAAAAAACAAGAGGTAATATGTCCTTTATTAAAAATGTCTTCCTCCTCCGGTCCTCTTCTTCCTCCGCAGCTAACACTGCGGCCGACCCGCTGAACATAAAAAAGCGATCATCCTCTGACTGGCTCCTTTCTGTTCGCTCCAGCGTCTGACATTTCTTATATAACTATGAGGCGTGGCTATCGGGTGACGTCATCCATAGACCCCGCCCCTTATGATGTCACCACATGGGGCATGATGAGTCAGTGATGTCACAAGAGGCGGAGGTCTCCTGATGATGTCACCCGATGGCCACGCTCTATAGTTATATAAGAAATGTCAGACATTGGAGAGGACAGAAAGGCCGGAGCCAGTCAGATTATGATCGATTTTTTTTATTTTCAACGTGTTGGCGGCGGCAGTGGAGGTGGCGGAGGAAGAAGAAGACCGTAGAAAGAAGCGGAGGAAGAAGAAGAGTGGAGGAAGAAGAAGACTGTAGGAAGAAGCGGACTGGAGGAAGAAGCGGACTGAAAGAAGAAGACTGGAGGAAGAAGAAGACCGTAAAAAGAGACAGAGGAAAGAAGAAGACTGGAGGAAGAAGCAGACTGGAGGAATAAGAAGACCGGTGGAAGAAGTGGAGGAAGAAGACATTTTTAATAAATGACTTGTCAAAAACTGTCTCTTGTTTTTTGTCACACTACACTACTTTTTTGGGTGAATGGGTAGGGGTACAATGTACTCCATACTCATTCACATGGCTAGGCAGGATCTGGGGGCCTCTTTGTTAAAAAAGGGTTCCAGATTCCGATAAGCCTCCTGCCTGCAGACCCTGACAACCACAGCCCAGGGTTGCGGGGATGAGGCCTTTGACCCCATCAACATGGGGACAAGGTGCTTTGGGGGGGCGGAGCACAAAATGCAAATCGTGCCAAAATCGTAGTAAAATTGCGAAAGCACAGCAAAAAGCACTGCAGAAACGCTCAAAGGCAACATGCATAGATGTGAATCGAGCCTCACAGGGCCATAAAAATGTTGCTGATGTTATTACACCTATGTTTTCTAGGAGGAAAGTTCATGTGTAATGACCAATAAAATACTTGAATGACGAATGATGTGTTTAGGTTTTATTCACGCAGCTGCAAAAAAAAAATTTGAATTACAGATCTGAACACAGCTGCATTGTTTTCAATGGAGCCATTCACACAGGTGCTTAAGCACCTCAATACAGGGCATTTTCACCCCCTTCCTACCCAGGTCAATTTTCAGTTTTCAGCGCTGTCACATTTTGAATGACAATTGCGCAGTCATGCAACGCTGCACCCAAAGAATTTTTTTTTCCCCACAAATAGAGCTTTCTTTTGGTGGTATTTGATCACCTCTGTGGTTTTTTATTTTTTGCGCTATAAACAAAAGAAGAGTGACAAGTTTGAAAAAAAAAAAAAAAACAATATTTTTTACTTTTTACTAAATTTTCCAATTTAAAAAAACAAAAAACAAATTTCTTCCTCATCTGCATTCTTCTACATATTTTTTGGTAATAAATAAATAAATCGCAATAAGCATATTTTGATTGGTTTGCGCAAAAGTTATAGCGTCTACAAAAAAAGGGATAGTTTACGGCAATTTTTTTTTTTTTTTACTAGTAATGGTGGCGATTTGAAATTTTTATTGTGACTGCGACATTGTGATGGACACATCAGGCACTTTTGACACTATTTTGGGATCATTTACATTTATACAGCGATCAGTGCTATATAAGGCACTGGCAGGGAAAGGGTTAACACTAGGGGCAATCAAGGGGTTAAATGTGTTACCTAGGGAGTGATTCTAACTGTTGGGGGAGTGAACTCACAAGGGGAGGAGATTGATCAGTGTTCCTCTGTACTGGGAACACACGATCGGTCTCCTCTCACCTGACATTTACACACACACACAGATCCACGGTCCTGTTCTGTTATCGGGCAATCGCGGGTGCCCAGCGGACATCGCGGCTGCCTGGCACGTGCAGCAGCTCCCGAGTGACACGGCGGGTGCGCGCGCGCCCCCCAGATGGCTGAGAAGCCCAGGATGTCATATGATGACCGCCCAGGTGCCTACTCTTGTGTGGAGTTCCCCCAGCCCCGCTAATACTCGGAAGCAAGCTTGCTCCAGTGCCCCCATTGCAAGCTGCTTGCTCTGGGGACACGTGGCAGGAGAGAGGGATCAGGAGCACTGGCAGGGGACCCGAGAAAAGGATTGGGGCTGCTCGGTGCAAAACCGCTGCACAGAGCAGGTAAGTATAACATGTTTGTTTTATAAAAAATAAAAATAAATGATTGTCTTTCAAGTGGTTGTAAAGGCAGAAGGTTTTTGATCTTAATGCATTCTATGCATTAAGATAAAAGGCCTTCTGTGTGCAGCAACCCCCCTCAGCCCCCCTAATACTCACCTGAGCCCCATCTCTATCCAGTGATGTCCACGAGTCCCTTGGCCGTCCAGGCTGAGACACAGCAGCGACGCCATTGGCTCTCGCTGCTCTCAATTAAGCTTAATCAGGAGAGAGAGGGGACATGGCCGGGCCACAGCTCTGTGTCTGAATGCAGCTCGGCTCGGGTGCCCCATAGCAAGCTGCTTGCTGAGGGGGCACTCAAAGGAGGGAGGGGCCAGGAGCTCCAGAGGGTGACCGAGAAGGAGGATCCAGGCTGCTCTGTGCAAAACCAACTGCACAGAGCAGGTAAGTATGACATGTTTGTTATTTATTTTAATAAATAAAAAATAAATAAAAGACTTTACAATCACTTTAATATAACTTTAAAACTGAAATCCAAGCTAAATAAATATTGCCTAAATACAAGAGGCATATGTATTCTTCTTTGAATGTTGGTCTTCATTGTGTATGCCTCATGCACTCCTTGGATTTCCTGTAATGAAGACCAATCACTGATGCTTTCTCTTGTTACAAAAGGTGACTGGTCTTGTATCCACCTACATTCGTTTTCTCCAGGGTGGAGAAGAAGAAAAAAAGGGGGGGGGAGGGAAAAGGGGTAATAGGGAAAGGGGAGAGAGGGATCCAGTCAACCCACCAACCCTCCAGGGCTTAGAGACCCACTAGTATAATTTTCAGTAAAGGGGATTTAATTCACAAGCTCCTTGTACTCAGAGTAAACAAATTTGTGCCAAAAGAACAATTTTTGAGGAATTTTTCCCAAAGACCTTTCTCTGTGGCCACCAGGTCTTTCATCTCATTGATTTCAGCTACTTTTTTCAACGAGACGGCTATGGACAATGTCTGTATCTGTTTACAAAAAAGTGGGATACAACTCTTTGCTGCTGTAAGCAGGAGAGGTAAAATGGATTGCCTGTAGACCTTACTCGAGAGCCAGTGATGTCGCAGATGGAAAAACGCAGGGTCCATTGGTAGCTCACTGTCAGTGAATTTTTGGGTTATACAGTGAACCTCTGCCCAGTATGACTGTAGAAGATGGCAGGACCAAAAAGTGTGAAGAATAGAACCGGATTCCTCTCCACACCTCCAACAAAGATCCAAGCACTGGAAGAACATCTTATGGATCTTCACTGGTGTATGGTTCCCCCCGTCGGAACTTTAAACCCGGATTACTAATGCTTGGCACAAATAGAGGTTTTGTAAGAGAACAGAAGAATTCTCTCCACCTGTTTATCTGTGAGGTTTAACCCCAGGTCTAGTTCCCACCTGGCGATGGAGGGACGTGTCAAGTCTGACAGTAGAGATATCAGCAATCGGTAGGTTTAAGACACCGCATGGCACAAGGAAGATTACTCTAGACATAGGAGCTGGAATGAGGTGAGGGGTCTCCTGAAGGTGTCCGGGAGGCTAGGGAGCCAATGAAGTGGGCTAGTTGTAATTTTTCCCAGAAGGATAGTCCTGCATACATCGGGCCACCTATGATTTGCTGTTTTGTTTATTTCAAACAAAAAAGGATAACAAGGGTTCATTAATCACTGTATGAAATTCAATAAACAATGTACTACAAGGATTCCTAGGACACGACAAGTCTGCACTGGCTGCTGACTCACACGTAAGATGCACCTTGTGTCCTTGAGAGTGAAGTTTCTTATGTAAGCTATATTTCCTGTCTACAGTATACTATAAAAGGAGCCAGACAGCTCTACAGAGAAATTATCAAATCCATACAGAAGATAGACAACAATATTAGTATGCACTTTAAAAGTATCAGGACATTATAAAAGCTGACAATGTCTTTGAGGATCTTAGGCTGGCCATACAATATACAACTTGATTATATAATCTCCTTTAGATCTACCATCAACTATACATTGCAGCAGCCTGTCTGAGTTAAGATTAATTGAATAGATTGCTCAGGTTTGTCCTCATCCAAAGCCTAGTACACACGGGCCAAATGTTGGGCGGCATAAGTGTGTACTGCAGCCGGTCCGGCAGAAGCTGGCCGTTGGGGCAGCTTTTGTTGAAGGGGCATGACCAAAAAAGTTTTGCCGATAGGCTCCCGAAAAAAAAACTCCTACTGTGTATTAGGCTTAAAATAGTTTTGGTAACACTAAAGGATAGTAGTGTATGGCCTGCTGTCTTCCTACAACTTGCAGTCTGGAAAGTCCGGACGTCAGGCTGGATGACAGCTTAGAGGAGGAAGTGAAAACCAACAAAATGTCCGGACTGTCCAGGCTGCAAGTTGTAGGAAGTAGGGTTGCCACCTGTACGGGATTGACCCGGACAGTCCGGGTTTTGACACTTATGCCCGGGTTTGCCTCCACCGGAAACCCGGACACACAGCATGCCTTTAGACCTAACTGTCACATAAATCTGTTCTGGGGATGTTAGCCAGTGCCAACTGCTGTGGCTGCGCAGTGCTTGTCTGTGCTCTCTGCCCTCTCTCTGCCTTCTCTGTCCCCCCCAGCCGCCTCAATCAGTTATGCATGCATAGGGGGAGGAAAACAGTAAACTCCGGCTCCGAGTGCACTTCCTAGCTTGTCGCGGCTGCAGCTTCTCTCCCGGCTGCACACACAACCCTCCCTGCTCTCCCTGCATCTACAACAGAGAAGGAGAAGCAGGGGGCGGGGTATGCACACTCCAGCGCCGCGCTTGAAGCATCTCCCGAAGCCCGCACTGGCAGCCTGACACGGGGTAAGGTATGGTACTTCTCTCTTCTGTGGTGTAGACGAGTGCTGTGCACTAGACAGGGAGGGGGAGAAAGGTCGGGAACAGAGAGAGAGGGGCGCTCTGCACTGGGGGGGGGGGGGGGGGGCCGAAATTTGGGGACAGAGCTTGGTACAGGGAAATTATAAACTGGCCTGTGATTTATGCACACCTACACTCTGTCTGTACATAAGCAATCCTGAACCCTTCACTCTGCATGTAAGGCAATTCTGAACCCCACACTCTGAACATAAACGCACTCCTGAACCTCGAACTCTAAACGTAACGCACTCCTGAACCCCGCACGCTAAACGTAACGCACTACCGAACCCCGCACTCTATACATAACGCACTCCCGAACCCCGCACTCTGTACATAACGCACTCCCGAACCCCGCACTCTACACGTAACGCACTCCCGAACCCCGCACTCTACACGTAACGCACTCCTGAACCCCGCACTCTAAATGTAACGCACTCCTGAACCCCGCACTCTGTACATAACGCACTCCTAAACCCTGCACTCTGTACATAACGCACTCCTGAACGCCGCACTCTACATAACGCACTCCTGAACCCCGCACTCTGTACATAACACACTCCTGAACCCTGCACTCCTGAACCCCGCACTCTGTACATACTGCACTCCTGAACCATGCACTCCTGAACCCTGCACTCTGTACATAACGCACTCCTGAATCTCGCACTCTGTACATAACGCACTCCTGAACCCTGCCCTTTGTACATAACGCACTCCTTTCCCCCCCCGCACTCTGTACATAACGCACTCCCGAACCCCGCACTCTGTACATAACGCACTCCCGAACCCCGCACTCTGTACATAACGCACTCCCGAACCCCGCACTCTACACGTAACGCACTCCTGAACCCCGCACTCTAAATGTAACGCACTCCTGAACCCCGCACTCTGTACATAACGCACTCCTAAACCCTGCACTCTGTACATAACGCACTCCTGAACGCCGCACTCTACATAATGCACTCCTGAACCCGCACTCTGTACATAACGCACTCCTGAACCCTGCACTCCTGAACCCCGCACTCTGTACATACTGCACTCCTGAACCATGCACTCCTGAACCCCGCACTCTGTACATAACGCACTCCTGAATCTCGCACTCTGTACATAACGCACTCCTGAACCCTGCCCTTTGTACATAACGCACTCCTTTCCCCCCCCCCGCACTCTGTACATAACGCACTCCTGAACGTAACGCACTCCTGAACCCTGCACTCTGAACATAATGTACTCCTGAACCCTGTACTTTGTACATAACGCACTCCTGAACCCCACACTCTGTACATAATGCACTCCTGAACTTTGCACTTTATACATAACGCACTCCTGAACCCCACACTCTGTACATAATGCACTCCTGAACTTTGCACTTTATACATAACGCACTCCTGAACCCCGCACTCTTTACATAACGCACTCCTGAATGAAACACAATCCTAAACCTCGCACACTGTACATAACGCAATCCTGGACCCTGAAGTCTGTACATAACACACTCCTGAACATAACGCACTCCTGGACCACGCACTCTGAATACCGCTAAAATGTTCGGGTTTGGCTTGAAGAAAAGGTGGCAACCCTAGTAGGAAGAGGCTCACCATCGCAAGTGCATGAGCTGACCGTTTACGGATTACATACAAAAAGTGCAATTTCTTCTCATGTGAGTTGCTAATTTACTAGTATTTCTCAGTACAATTAATGCTGCACTAAGCTTGGTGCTCCCCGTGTGTTTTCTTGGTCCTGCAGGTGTATCCATCCACCCAGTATTTCTATCTTGGTCTGAGGCTCCCTGTTGTGATACTGTCTATCCGAAGCCCTTACTATGTGATGAGCCTAATTATTTTTTTTGGCCAAAAGAGATTTTTCTTCAAACAAATTCAAGCATACAGGTTCTAGAGAAGCGCACAGTACAGTACAAAGTTGTGATGCACAGGAACAGGTAATCTATTACAGCTTCCAGCATCATATAACGACCCTCCATGTGGTCAATTCATTCCTTAGAGTTGTAAATGCAGAAGGCTTTTTTATCTTATTGCATTTTATGCATTAAAATAAAAAGCCTTCTGTTTGCAGCAGTCCCCCTAACACTTACCTGAGCCCCATCACTATCCACGAGTCCCTTGGCTGTCCAGAACTCTCCTCCTGATTGGCTGAGACTCAACAGCGGCGCCATTGGCTCCTGCAGATGTCAAAGTCCGTTAGCCAATCAGGAGAGAGAGGGGCGGGGCCGAATGGCAGCTTTGTGTCTGAATGGACACACACAGAGCTGTGGCTCAGCTCAGGTGCCCCCATAGCAAGCTGCTTGCTGTGGGGGGCACTCAACAGGAGGGAGAGGACAGGAGCAGTGAAGAGGGACCTGAGAAGAGGAGGATCCAGGCTGCCCTGTGCAAAAATACTGCGTAGAACAGGTAAGTATAACGTTTGCTATTTAAAAAAAAAAAACAAGTTTGTTATTTTAAAAAAAAAAACAAGAAGAACCGAGGCCCAATATCTTGGGCAATTTGGGACATCTCCACAACATATGTATTAGATCCCCATGGTTCTTACTAGGTGGGGCTCCCCCAAAGGGAGACCCCATGATAGAGGGCGAACTAAGCCAGAAGGCCATATCCACCCCCTCCTCCCAAGACTTTCAAAGCAGGCCCGAGGACTGATCAAACTGATCAAACGTCAAAAGTGTACAGCACAACCAAAAAAAAAATAAGACTTTACAATCACTGTGCAAAAATACTGCGTAGAACAGGTAAGTATAACGTTTGTTATTTTAAAAAAAAAACAAGACTTTACAATCACTTTAAGGGATGGAGGGGAAGTGCTTTTCCAGTGGAGAAGGATAGCTTTGCATGCCTGAAACAAGGCCCTGGAAACAGTTTCCTTAGTAAAGGCATCCAGTTTACTGTAATATCATCCAGTAAACAATGCCTGGGGTCAGAGGGGATATCTATTTGGAATACACTGTTAACAATAGCAAGAACCAAGGCCTAATATCTTGGGCAATTTGGGACATCTCCACAACATATGTATTAGATCCCCATGGTCCCTACTACATTTAGGGCAAGCTGGGTCCTAAAGAAACAATGCTTCTACCTTATGTTTACAGTCAGTGACTATTTTATCACTAACGTATGGGATGTTATGTGTAATTATATCTTATGTCTACGTATTTGTACTGCATATTATAAATTACGCAACCCAACTATAGATGGCCTGCAGGTCACAATGTATTTCTGTGCCAATGATGTATTGTATTGTATGTTGTATTCATGGAATAAAATTAATTTTGATAACCTTCAGTGCCTCCTTGCTCTCCAGCTGCATGCTTCATGCTTCATTTAAAGTCCCAAAACCCTTCTCTCTTTTTTTGCTGCGCAAAAGCCAGGATGGAGGTACCTCTGATTCCCATTTCAAAGGCCTCATTTAAAGTCCCAAATTCTTTTCTTTTTCAGTGTATCTGTATAGAAGTGGAAGTAGGGGCTCAGATTAGATTGTCGGAACTGCTGAATAAAGATAAGAATTTACTCCTGATAACATTAACTAGTCATGTTCCTCTACCAGCTGAGCACAGAAACCACAGTGCAGTCTGAATCATGTGTCTGGGTGGCAGGCGGAAGGAGACTGATTTAAAACCCGTACTGTCAGGGTGAATCCCGTACAGGTGGCAACCCTAGTTTTGGCTATGAAACAGGAAATGAAGGTAAACTTCATGTCCCAATGAGGTTGATTTACTAAAACTGAAGAGTGCATAATATGGTGCAGCTCTGCCTAGAAATCAGCTTCTAGGCTTTTTAAAGAAGCTGAATTTAGAAGCTGATTGGCTACCATGCACAGCTGCACCAGATTTAGCATTCTCCAGTTTTAGTAAATCCACCCCAATGGGACACAGATGGCAAAAAAAAAAAAAACTGACAGGGATTATACCCATCCCTTTCTCTCCAGGTCTCCAAAACTAGTATCCCCATTGAAAGATTTCCCCTCTATTACTTTTTTGGAGACAACTCAAAATTTGTGATTTTCTTTTAATTTCACTTTAAATGATAATGGTAAACAGGACAAATAGAGAGGATGAATCTCCACAGACCGCAATAAAACAGACAGGTGTTCTAATCCTTCTCCACTCTATTCGAAATAAAATAAAAAGTTTTGCCTTTAGTTACACTTTAAAAAACTGAGGGTTTAATATCACTTTACCAGTTTGCAGACTTTAGCAATACATTTTGATATTCATGTAATAACATTCAGAATGTGGGAGAGTGTTTTCTGGGACTGCTGCCAATTATCTGCTGCGGGTTTACAAAGGTTGCAGCATTGCTGCAGCGTGCTGGAATTAGCTAAACTATTCTGAGTCTGCAGCCACCTTGGAGCTATTTGGAAAAAAAATCCAAAACTCATTGGCAGCCCTTGTTATTTTGCATAAGTTTTCCAGCATAGGCTTTTTCGTCTTGGCCATTGTAGAAAATCCTTTCATTCTCAAGGACACTGAAGGGATGTACCCAAAATAGTTCCTAATGGTTAGGTCCCTTAACAACTTAACCTCCAGGAGGTTTACCCCCCTTCATGACCAGGCCATTTTTTGTGATACGGTACTGCGTTAGTTTAGCTGACAACTGCACAGTCATGCAAAACTGTACCCAAATAAAATTTGTGTCAACTTTTCCCCACAAATAGAGCTTTCTTGTGGTGGTATTTAATCACCACTGCAGTTTTTATTTTTTGCACCATAGACAAAAAGAGACCGACCATTTTTAAAAAATATATATTTTTTACTTTCTGCTATAAAACATATCCAATAAAAAAATGTAAAAAATCGAATTTCTTCATAGATTTAGGTCAATATGTATTCTGCTACATATTTTTGGTCGAAAAAAAACAATAAGCGTATATTGATTGGTTTGCACAAAAGTTATAGCGTTTACAAACTGTAGTATATATACTAGAATTTTTTTACTAGTAACGGTGGTGATCCGCTACTTGTAGTGGGACTGCGATATTGCGGCGGTCCATCAGACACTAATTGACACCTTTGACACTTTGTGGGAACCAGTGACTCTAATACAATGATCAGTGCTAAAACTATGCACTGTCACTATACTAATGACACTGACAGGGAAGGGGTTGAACATCTAGGGTTAAATGTGTACCTAGCCATTGTTTTTGTGTACCGTGTGTGGTGCTTTAACTAAGGGATGTGATGGACTTTATTCTCTGCTTTGCAGGGACACAAAATCCATCCCTTTCCCCCCTGTCTTGTTTACATAGGCAGAGCTCCGTTCTGTGTCTCTTTCCAAAAATTGGTGGGTGCCGGTGGACATCCATTGCCCGGCACCCGCTGATTGGCTTCTGATGTGAGTAATCACCAGTGTTGGTCATCTTACTTTAAAAAAAGTAATTAGTTAAGTTACAAATTACTTCTCCCAAAAAGTAATTGCGTTAGTAACTCAGTTACTACATTGGAAAAGTAATTAGTTACGTAGCAAAGTAACTGACTTTTTTTTAAAATATTCTATACGTGTAACTAAGGGGCGGGTCTAGTATTACTGTAACCAAGGGGCGCATTTATTATTATTGTTATATATCGTGTAACCAGGGGGCTGCTCTATTATTACTCTAACCAAGGGGCAGATCTGTTATAGCGTGTAAGCAAGGGGCGGGTCTATTATTATTATATCGTGTAAGGGGCGGGTGGCTACAGAAGAGGGCGAATGTTAAATTAATGGGCAGAGCTCGATATATAACAATAATAATAAATGCGCCCCTTGGTTACAGTAATACTAGACCCGCCCCTTACTTACACGATAGACGCCCCTTGCAGAGTAGCACGAGCATCAGGAGCGTGCGGCATTGCCTCGTACAATTACATGTTAACTGCACCTGCGCGGTGTAGAGTTCACTCAGAGCTGTTTAGGTTCAGCAATTTTCGGAAGCTCCGTAGTCCTTCGTACTGCGCAAGCCCTGCGCCTGCGCAGTACAGGGAGTCCTTATCCGGCGGGGGAACTTTTTCGGCAGGACACCGGAATTACACTACTGCCATCTAGTGGCGGTGGATGTAATTGGGGTAACTAAGCCAAAGTAATGGGAACTGAGTTACCATGAGGAGAAAAGTAATCAGTTAGATTACTAGTTACCCTCTAAAGTAACTGCGTCAGGTAACTCAGTTTATTTTAACTCAGTTACTTACATCACTGGTAATCACAGTAGAAATGGTGCGCCATCGGCACGCATGCGCCCCCTAGGCTGAAGTGCAGAATCCCATATATATACGGGATTCTGCGCAGAACTGCCACCCTGTAGCAGTATATCTGCTATGGGGCAGTCAGGAAGTGGATGAGGAACAATTACACAAACTCATAAGGTAATATTCATATTATGGCATTTTATATTTTCATTTTTGGACTACAGGATAGTGGGGTTGGTTTACCAAAGGGGTAGAAAATAAAAATATATTTGCAAAGCTATATTTACTTGCCAGGCATTTAAAGAGATTTAAAGTGGTTGTAAAGCCTCAAGGGTTTTCACCTTAATGCAGCTCCCCCCAGACCCCCCTTTTTCTTACCTGAGCCCAATCCAATCCAGCGATGTGCACATGCGCAGTGGCTCCAGACGCTTTTTCTCTCTTCGTTGGAATGATTCATAGCAGCGGGAGCCATCGGCTCCCGCTGCTGTCAATCAAAACCAGTGACAAGGGAGCAGGGGGCGGGGCCGAGTCCCGCTGTCTGTGTCAATAGACACAGCAGTGGGACTCCGGAGAGAGCCCGCTTGGGTTCCCCCAGGGAAATCGGCCTTCCGTGGGGGAACCTGATGAAGAGGAGGCCTGGAGTACTGACGGGGACCTCAGAAGAAGAGGATCTGGGCTGCTCTATGCAAAACCATTGCACAGAGCAGTTAAGTAAAGGCATGTTTATTATTTTTTTTTTTTTTAAATGAGGGTTTGCAACCCCTTTAAAGCGCATTAACAATATTCCTTTCAGCTAAGGTGCAGTAAAAACACACAAAACAGTGACATTCATTTTCAATGGCATCCTAATGCATTTAGGCAGTGCAGTACAATGCAACTATGTTTTAGCGCACCACAACGTATAAATCTGAACTGTCTGTATGTAGAGGTGTACACTATAGTAAATAATGCTGCATGTCCGTTAAAATGTTGTAGTGCATTTTGGCAGGCCATTCAGGGTTCATGCACACAAAGATTTTACAGGCATTTTATTTGCCTGGTGTAATTTTCTGGCACTTTCACTTGCCTGGGGTGCCGCACCTGCCGTGTACAGCAATTTTTAGTCATTGAAAGACATGACAGATGTATGTGCACAGGTACACATCAATACAAATAAGCATCAGCGTTTACAGGAGTATGGCTGCGTACAGTCATTAATTTACATGGCAGGCTTCTGCGGAATGTGCAGATTCCCAGGAGCAGGAAAATGCCAGGAATATATGCCAAGCATATAAATTGTAAATCTGTTTGTGCATTAACCCTCAAAATGAATAGGATGCCTGAACACTACACACAATAAATACTGTTAGGCCCCTTACACAAGGGCAGACGATCGGGTCTGCCTGTCAGTTTTTTAGCGGACACGATCAGACCCTTTATTATTCTCTATGGATGATTTACACCCATCAACATCCAATCCGATGCTAAAAAAAGATGGCTGGGGACCATGCGCCATTTGTCTAGCAGATCGGAACAGATGGAAGTCGGGTGTAAACAAACAGGCGGTCCGTTTACCTCCGACCGCCCATAGAGCAGAGTGGGCTGTGTCTGTTCTGCATAAGCGGAGTGGACACGGACCTGTCATCTGTTTGCTGGGATTAGTGGACAGATTCCCAGTTTAGCTGGTGGAGTTTGCCCAGTGTGAAAGGGGCCTTAGTCTGTGGCACACCAGTTTAAAAGGGCCCTTACAAGTGTAGCACTGACCCCCGAAGGAGCTGCTGGTTTTATTGGGCTTACCGTTACCTTCTTTACCTCGTCTCCGTCTAGGGTTTCCCGTGGTTGATGGCCCAAAGAAATGCAGAAACTGACACTGAATCTTCCTTTTTGGGTTATTTATTTGAAAGATAACACAGTCTCTTAACCTGTAGCTGACCGCCCACTGTCAAATGACGGCGGAGCGGTGCAGCTCTTGTGGCGGGCCGCCGTCATATGACGGCGCTCACTTTTTGGCCACTAGGGGGCGCGCCGCGGGAGGCACGCGTGCCCGCCGCGTAGCTGGGGACCCGATGCGTGTGCCCGGCGGCCGCGATGTCCGCCAGGCACCCGCGATTGCCCGGTAATTGAGCAGGATGTGGATCTGTGTGTGTAAACACACAGATCCACGTCCTGTCAGGAGAGGAGACCGATGGTGTGTCCCTTGTACATAGGGACACCGATCGGTCCCCTCCCCCAGTCAGTCCCCTCCCCCCACAGTTAGAATCACTCATATAGGGAACATATTAACCCCTGCAGTGCCCCCTAGTGTTAACCCCTTCCCTGCCAGTCACATTTATACAGTAATCAATGC
Organism: Lithobates sylvaticus; assembly: GCA_028564925.1. Lineage (NCBI taxonomy): Eukaryota > Metazoa > Chordata > Amphibia > Anura > Ranidae > Lithobates > Lithobates sylvaticus. Next base: position 388,542,381 of record CM053026.1, read on the forward strand.
ATTTTTATAGCACGGATCGCTGTATAAATGTGAATGGTCCCAAAAATGTGTCAAAAGTGTCCGATATGTCCGCCGCAATGTCGCAGTCACGATAAAAATCGCAAATCGCCGCCATTACTAGTAAAAAAAAATAATAATAAAAATGCTATAAATCTATCCCCTATTTTGTAGACGCTATAACTTTTGCGCAAACCAATCAATAGACGCTTATTGCGATTTTTTTTTACCAAAAATATGTAGAAGAATACGTATCGGTCTAAACTGAGGAAAAAATTTGTTTAAAAAAAAATAAATAATTGGATATTTATTATAATAAAAAGTAAAAAATATTGCGTTTTTTTCAAACTTGTCCCTATTAATTTGTTTATAGCGCAAGAAATAAAAACCTCAGAGGTGATCAAATACCACCAAAATAAAGCTCTATTTGTGGGGAAAAAATGATAAAAATTTTATTTGGGTACATCCTTGCATGACCGCGCAATTGTCATTCAAAATGCGACATCGCTGAAAGCTGAAAAATGGCTTGGTCAGGAAGGGGATGTTCGTACCTGGTAGGCAAGTGGTTAATGTAGGGTAGAGGGTTAGGAGGAAAGTTCAGGTACTTTTGGAACTGCAAGAATAGGAAGTCTCTTATTGTAGAAATCCAGATAATAACTGTTTCACAGCTGGATTCTCACCACCTCCGGATAGACCTCCTCTCATTAGGCCTAGCAGCCGGTAGAGTGTTAGGTAAAGCAAAGTCTCTGCCACAGACTTGGATGTAGAACACTTGAGAAAAGTCTCTGCCACAGACTTGGATGTAACTGAGGGACATAGACAAATTTAGAGATCTATCATACGGTTCCAGTATCTCTCAGCCGGCCCGGCGATATCGTATGAGTGTAGATCCATAAAGTGTCCTTCAACTGAGCCTCCAGGCCCCTTCAGAGGAACCAGCCTTGTGCGTGGACCTCTCCTGAGAAATCCTCCCCTGGATACTCCTCCAGTTGCTGGGCCTCTACTTTGATGAGACGGCACCGGACCACCTTTGGATAATTAGGCCCCGATATCCATTCAGGCCTGTCCCTGCAGTTGCTTCGCCTCGGGTTATCCTGCCCCGAGACTTACACCGGAATTACATGGATCCGCACCCCAGGCCAGGAGGGCCATGAGGGCTGGTCAGGAGGACCAGGACCAAACAGACAGAAGATATCTTCTGGACCAGAACCCCCGAAGCACGTGATCTCAGTACCTTAAATACCACCTCCCAGTTTGCACAGCAGGATGACACTCCCACTGGGCTGGTTCCGAGAGAAAGAGTGGCATCCAAAACACCCAGCTAAACTGCGTTCTCATACTTGCCGGCGGTGACAGCGCAGTGCAATCCAGCCAGACTGGTACTGAAATCATAATTTAACAGAATTATCCCTAAAACCCAACTGTGGTTTCAGGAATATTAATTTGCAAAAACATATAGCGCATGCTCAGCAGGAGCGAGCACTACACAAGCTTTTCCAAAGGACAAGTGTGCTAGCCCACCCTCTTAGCCTTCAAAACTAACCATTGGACCCCACACCCAGTAGCTTACTTAACCACCTGATTACTTTGCACTTAAACCCCCCTCGTGACCAGACCAATTTTCAGCTTTCGGCGCTGACGCACTTTGAATGACAATTGCGCGGTCATACAACACTGTACACAAATGAAATTTTTATAATTTTTTTCCCACAAATAGAGCTTTCTTTTGGTGGTATTTAATCACAGCTGGGGTTTTTATTTTTTGCTAAACAAACAAAAAAAGATGGAAAATTAAAAAAAAAAAAAAAAATCATGTTTAATAGTTTGTTATAAAATTTTGCAAACAGGTAATTTTTCTGCTTCATTGATGTGCGCTGATGAGGCGGCACAGGTGGGCACTGATAGGCTGCACTTGTGGGCACTGATAGGCTGCACTGGTGGGGACAGATAAGTCGGTACTGATGGGGACAGCAAAGATGGCACTGATGGGCACGGATGGGTGGCACCGATGGGTGGCACGGATGGGTGGCACCGATGGGCACTGATGGATGACACTGATGGGCACTGATGGGTGGCACTGATGGGTGGCACTGATGGGCACTGATAGGTGGCACTGATGGGCACTGATAGGTGGCACTGATGGGCACTGATGGGCACTGGTAGGTGACACAGATGAGCACTGGTAGGTGACACAGATGAGCACTGGCAGGTGACACTGATGTGCAGCACTGGCACTGTGGGCACTGAGAGATGGCACTGTGGGCACTGAGAGATGGCACTGTGGGCACTGAGAGATGGCAGTGTGGGCACTGGTAGAAGGCACTTCAATAGGGGCAAAGGTGGGCACAGTGGATCGGGCACATTGCAGTGAGACGGACTGATGTCCCTCTCACTGCCTCCGGTGATCGGCAATGCCTCCGATTGCCGGCTCTGTTAAGATCACATGATCAGCTGTCATTGGCTGACAGCTGATCACGTGGTAAGGGGTCGGGATCGACCCCTTACTCGGATCTGTGATCCAGCGAGTCTCACAGATCGCCGGAGCGATCTCCGCTGAGCAGGAAGATGACAGGTCCGTCTCTGCACTCCGTGCAGGGACGGACCTGTCAGAGCGCCGCTCTCCCCCTATGGGAGATCGGGTGACGACGGACCGTAGAGTCCGTCGTCATCCGATCCGCTCTGCAGACGGATGAAAAAATGGGGTTTTCCTCCGTCTGCAGAAACGGACCATAGCGGGCACGGACGAGAGTGGGTGTCAGCGGATGCTCATCCGCTGACACCCACTATCCCATAGGGATACATGTATGTCCGTTTTTCATCTGAAAACTGATGGATGAAAAACGGACAAAGAGCCCTTACTCAGCTGTTGATGATATCCTGTTTCTCAGCCCTGCCTACTTAAGCCGTCCAGCCCAGAGGATCTCTGCCTTCGCCTTAGTTAATATCACAGAGACTATCTCCTGCATTCCTGTTAAAAGACTTGCTTGGCTGACATCCCTTCTGGCTCCAGATCCTTCTTGCTGTTTTACTACGCTCATCTCCAGCTCCCTGACGTTTGGCTTGTCTGACTATCCGTTCCGGTTCCTGAATTCTGTTTTGATTACGTTTGTTTTATTTACTTTTATTATTAAATAAGTGTGATTTAACTGTACTTCTGTCTTGGTCTGATTTCATGGTTTTTAACAAACACACAGGAAGAAGAGGAGGATTGTGTCAGCATGGATGTAGAGGATAACACTCAGCAGCAGTCTTCAAGGGGTGGTTTTCAGGCCCCAGAAACCCAAGGAGTTGTACATGTCTAGGAGAAGGTAGATATGGATGTCATGTGATCCTTAGTGACCCAGAGGACTCAGAATTGAATGCCTCTGCAAACTTACGCTGCTTGGCCTTCCTGATTCTGCAAAGCCTGCGAAAGGACCCTGGGATTCGTGGTATCAAGGAGAGATGCCTTTAAACAATTTTTCAGTCCTCAGCGCCAAGGTCTAATCAGTTCAAGCAACCATCGCCAACTTCTGCATTACATGGTGCAGTAATATCTAGGGGCAAGAGCAGATTTGTAGACCTTTCCAACAGAGCATCCACTGGGTTACTGGATCTTGAGGATGGACCACTGGCCAGAATTTGTCAATATGCAATTGAGCTACTGGCCTATCCTGCATCCACCCTCCAGTGCTGCTGGAGGGTTTGTAACGGATCAAAGAGTGTGCCTGTCCACAGACTTCGTTGATAGGCTCACATTCATAAAAATGAATCAGTCTTGGATCAGCAGCTATCAAGCACCTGATGCTGATGTAACTAATTAAATTTTCTATGAATGTGGGATCCCTTGAAGACTGCCTATGCTGACTATCCCATTCCTCCTCAATCTTGATGATGCTAGTTTTTAACAATCTTTTTGGTTTAGGGCACCAAGGCCCAATTGTTCTGCCCCTGTTTAACAGGGGCATGTAAATACAATTTTTGATCTAATATGTCACAGCAGGACCTGTTCCTGTGCCCAACAAGAGTATCTGTGAGGGGTTACAGTGTTGTGGCACCACCACCACCACCCAAGGCCCAAATTTTCTGCCCCTGTTTAACAGGGGCATGTAATTACAATTTTTGATCTAATATGTCAAAGCAGGGCCTGTTCCTGCACCCAACGCAAGTAACTGTGAGGGCTTACAGTGTTGTGGCACCACCACCCAAGGCCCAATTTTTCTGCAGAGTATATAGGGCAGGCCGTATAGTATATATACTGCTGTTCAGAGTATATAATGCCTGGGGGCCTGGGGGCCGCCCACGCCATTTTTCAAAAAAATTGGGTGCGGGGTTCCCCTTAATATCCATACCAGACCTGAAGGGCCTGGTATGGATTTTGGGGGTGACGTCCATGCCATTTTTTTTTTGTATTTTTATCTATATTACCGGGATCTGACAATACATTACAGCTGTGAGCAGTTTTCAATTAAATTTTTTCCTTTAGAAATTTAATTTTGTTGTGGCACTGTTATAAATAATTTCTGCCTTTTTCCCCGTTTAATTCAGGAAGCAAGCTGGATAAGTCTACCTCTCATCACCACTTTATGTACACTCCACAGAGTGCCTGGCGAGACCGATTTAGTGTAATTTTCCAAGAAGTAATCTGTTAATGCTGTTTTCAGGACTGTGCAATGTGCAGGATTGCTCAGTAGAGCTTCACTGAGACACCATTTAAAGGAGTCCCTCTCCCCGAATCCACCCCTGAGGGTAAGAGTCATTATGGAGTGATCAGATAAAGAGATGTCATATATTTTGGAGGCCACCACCTTTGGGATTGCATGTGAAGAAATAAAGATGTGGTCTATCCTGGAGTGTGTTTTGTGCGGGATGGAATAGTGTGTGCAATCCTTAGTTCCGGCGTTCATTTCCCTCCAGATGTCAACCAGGCAGTGTGTCTGTATGGTCTGCGCTACACGCAGACTTCGTCTGGGGGGTCTCTTGACTCTTGGGGTCTGGGGGTTGGACTTGTCTGAAGAGAGGTCAAATGTTATGTGTTGAGTGTTATGCCCCGTACACACGATCGGACTTTCCACCAACAAAACCGTGGATTTTTGTTCGAAGGATGTTGGCTCAAACTAGTCTTGCATACACACGGTCACACAAATGTTGGCCAACAATTACGAACGTGGGAACGTGGTGACGTACAAGACGTACGACGAGCCGAGAAAAAGGTTCAATATCCAGTGTGACTCCTTCTTGATTCCAAGCATGCGCAAACTTTTGTACGTCGGACTTGTGTACACACGATTGGAAATTCCGACAACAACGTTTTGTTGCCGGAAAATCTGAGAACCTGCTAGCCAACATTTGTTGGTGGAAAGTCCAACAAAAAAAGTTCGATGGAGTATACACACGGTCGGACTTTCAGCCAACAAGCTCACATCCAACATTTGTTGTCTGAAAATCCGATCGTGTTTATGGGGCAATAGAGTCGCCGCTCAGGATTTCTTTGCATAGGAAGTGAGGTTTCAGGATCTGTAGAACAGTTTTGAAGAATTTATCTTGGCGTGTGTTAGGAGCGTAGTAAGATACGAATGTGTATGTCCCCCTGTTAATTGTGCCAGTTACTATAACATAACGGCCTTCAGGGTCCTTAATTATTTTAGTAGATGAGAAGTGAACCCTGTTAGAAAAACATACTGCCTCTCCTCTCGTCTTGTTGACCGCATTTGCTAGGTGGAATTGAGTGAAATTTTTGGGAAGGAATGAGGGGTTGTAGGTAGCAGGGAAGTGTGACTCTTGAAGCAACACTACATCTGCTTTTAGTGTGTGGTGCTGTTGCATTATTTTGTGTCTTTTTACTGGGGGGTTGAGTCCCTGCACACTGTGGGAAAATTTCCGAAGTTTTAGGTCTGTTGGTGGAGTTTTAGTCATGGCTTAGTTGGTAATAGGGTACTATGTGCAAGGTAATTTTACCAGTCACGGGCGATTTCCCTGGCAGATGGAAGGCCTCCTGGGCTCCATGGTGATCTGGTCCTGTATATGGTGAAGTAGGAATTCCAGCGAAACCCTGTGACAAAGGACGGGGGGGGGGGGGGATTTTAGAAAAGGGAGGATAAAGTAGAGAAAGAAATGGAAAAAAAGAGAAAGAAGATGCATTAGATAATACAGTGTACAATAAGATCCCAGTCCCTCTAGAGCTGGGGAGGCACCCATCCCTGTCCAGCGCTTTACCCAAAGAAAACCCAAGTTGTCCTAGAAAGGACGTGGGAATCTGACTCCGACAGGGGAGAAGGGTAAAGTTCTCCTATCAGTGTCGGATGGAGGTGCAATGTAACCGCTGCAGTCACCCCCACCAAAAGAGTTATCTTTAACAATGTAGTAGACTTAAAGTCTGAGCCCTGTTGACACAATAATAGAGCATAGTCAGGTCTGCTTGGTCAATCTCACTCCCCCACTCTGTAACGCGCAGCACTCCTGTGTGTAATGGATAGGGGTGATAGGTTTCATGGGAGAGGACGAGATGGCCGCCTGTGACCGTATGGCTGATCACTTGGCAGCAAATGTCCCAGTTGGAGGGCCTCCTCAAGAGATCCATCGTGACCCCTTTGGCTCTGTAATTTCCAGAGTTCAAAGTGAAAAAATGCAGCGCTCAAAAAATATATAGTCACCCAAAGTAGTCCTTAGGGTGAAACATTCACTGAAGAAAACTCGTGAGTAATGATTACATATACAATAAAGTTCTATAAAGTACTCCTTACATGTGAAAAAAATGAAAAATGTCTATGCAAATATAATTGCATGGACATACAAACATAATCGCATGGACGCAAATTAATCAAAAACTCGTGAGTAATGATAACATATATAATAAAGTGCTATAAAGTACTCCTTACATGTGAAAAAAATGAAAAATGTCTATGCAAATGTAGCGGCCATAACCCCTTGAGGGGCGGCCTTGATTTCTTGGGCTTACCAGTTACCTCCTCGTGGCTTGTCGGTGACTGTCCAGGGGTTCCCTGGGTTAGTACCCAACGACTTTAGATGCTGACACATAAAAGTCCTTTTTAAAAGGTTTTTATTCTGTAGTGTAACATCCAACATAACACAGTCTCTGATGGGAATAGAGGGTACGGGTGATAAACTCAGGCACTTTGAACTGCTGACATCCACTAAATGTCTCTAATCAAACCCAGAGAGTAGGCACTCGCAGCTGGGCGCTTCACTGCCGGATTAACCTCTAGCCAGAGATCTAGCAGCCAACAATGTGATCCGGAAACTTTGCAAAAGTCTCTGCCACAGACTAAATTGTAACTGAAGATGAATGGGAACCTTTCTCACAGTACCTAGAACTTTCTCTGTCTCCTTGGCAGTACTGTGGAAGTGTGGATTCTTTAGTGTCCATACAACTCAGCTTCCAGGCTCTTACTGATTAGCCAGCTTGTTGGCCCTCCTCCGAAGAGTCCTCCCCTGGTCACTTGTACGAGTTGCCGTGTCCCTCCAATACCGAGAGCACACTGGGACGCCTTGAATCCTCCTTCAGTTACTGGGCCTTGGGCTAGCCAGCTCTGAGACTCGGGAACAGACGGATCCCTGCCCCATACCATGCGGGTCTATGAGGCTGGTCGGATTGACCATGCTTGCGGGACGGCAAATGCACCTAGGCCCGGGACCCCTCGCGGGGCTACCCTGGTCCAGAACCAAGAACTGCGGCCGAAAAAAAACCTGAACCACGTGACTTCAGCACCTTAATTACCCCTTCCCAGACTACGCAGCAGAACCAGACGCGCCCACTGATTGGCTCCGGGAAAGATTGGAACCCAAAACGTCCAACCAGGACTGGTTCTCAGCCTGTCATAGATACCTCACTGCACCTATGACCAGTCAGAACTCTAGTACAGCCCAGCCAGACTGATGCCAAAGTAAACCTGTACAATTAACCCTCAGAACCCTGTTATGGTTCTGAGGAAAAACTAAATTTCCACTTATAGCGCACACTTATTAAAGTGTGACCGCTACACAAACATGGACATACAAATATAATCGCATGGACGCATATAGTCCGTCTGTAAACTACACATAAAGTGTTAGACGGACCAAGGTGCTCAGCTGAAATAATCAATCTGTAAAAGGATGTTTACAAAAGTTCCTAAAGGCAAACAATATAGTCTTTTTAAAGATAATAAAAAGTATAATCCCTCTTATATGCCAAAATGACATGTGAACATTATATAGGCAACTTCACACATAGCATTCTGGAATGTGCATAATAAGGGTGACTTCACACATAACTTCTGGAATGTGCATCAAACATCAAGGGAGGGGGGTGGGTACTCTTCCCTTAAAGTATGGACACACACGCCGTACGGATAGCTTCATCACTTCTTCTTTGACCGCGTAGAAGTGTGGTTTCACTATGATGTCCCTTGGAAGGCCATCAGAGCATAGGGGTTGTAGTGCTCTGTGGGCTTTATCCAGCTCCAGGTGGTGAGCCGGTATGTCAGGTATTAGATTTTTGATGAATTCCTGAACCGCCGGGTGAACGTCCTTAACGGATTCTGGAAGGCCCCTGATTCTAAAGTTGTAGTGTCTCGACCTGTTTTCAAGGTCATCAATTATGGAAGCAGCCGCCTCTAGTTGGTCCTGGAGATCCTGGATTCTGGCAATGTTCTGGTTGATTCTCACGGCTGCTTGGTAAGTTTTCTGTTCAATCACCTCTATTCTCGTGCCTATCTGCTGCAGATCAGCATGAATGGAGGCTGTGATCTGGGCCGCAGTATGCGGCAGGCCTCTGGTTAGCATTTTGGAGAATGCAGCCATCATGGATGGGAAGTCTGAGGGGGTGAGAGAGGTGTCACTGATCTCCTGTTCCCATGGGTCTGGGCTGCTCAGCAGCTCCTGTAACAGGGTTTGGGCAAGTCCTCCCAGTGTTTCCTTAACAGGGATTCAGTGGATGCAGGTGACGGGGCCACTTACTGTGGAGTACTCACGCTGGCTGCCGATTGATGGGAGGCAGGGAGATCAGCATGGTCCTGGTCAGATTCTTCAGCATTGACTCTGCCTCGTGAGGATGCGGCCGCCATTTTGGAGTGGCTGTGCCGCTGCTCAATCTAATTCCCAGGACAGGTTCCTCCGGGCAGTTCCTGTGGACGTCAGGCGGTAGCTGGGAGTGTCCCAGGAGGTGGTGGTGTCGCGGGGCTCCCAGACAAAGCAGCCATCTTGGATCTTTCACCTTTAGCAAAAAACTGCTTATGCATGTAAGGGGCACCTGTGGATAAAACAAACTGTGCAGTTTTTGCAGGTTGGTTGGCCCTTGCTATAGGTGCAGGTCATTTATGTACCTCCTGAAGCCTGGCCAGAGATGGCATCACCCTGCCCTTCCTTGTTGCTAGGATGTTCCTAAGACACTGCCAGCCATTACTGCTCACACCCACCATTACAGGAGCGAGCTCTCAAACCCCCACACATGTGTGATCCACTGTCTCCTCCATTGCAGCATCCCTGAGCTCAGAGCTACTGCGACAACTGAGAAGGAGCGCATGTGAGAGGGTATGAATTAGGGCTGAAACAACTAATCGATTAATCGACAACTAATCGATTATGAAATTAATCGATTACTATTTTCATAATCGATTAATCGGCCAGTAACTTTATGGGGTTAAAAGAAACTAAAATGAGTCCTTTATAGTACAAAAAGAGCAAATAATTGCTACTGTAAATATTACTTTCACAGTTCTACAGAAAAAAAAAAAATAACCCCTTACAGTAGTGATTATCTGCTTTTTTTTGTACTATAAATGGCTCATTTTTGTTTTTTTTTAACCCCATTATGTTACTAAACGTCTCAGGCCTGGTTCACATCTATGTGTTTTTTGGCGCTTTTTGCAGAAACGCACTACAGTTCATTTACATGGTTTCCTATGGGACACCTTCACATCTATGCTTTTTTCAGCCGCTGTGTATATGGAAAGGGTCAGGGACTTTTTTTTAACGCAAAACTGTGCTTTTTTGGTTCAATATACTTCAATGAAGAAGCTGCAGAAAAGCATGTAATGCGTTTTTTGCAGCAATTTGTGTTTTTTAATCTGCCCAACAACAAATTGGCCAAAAAACAGTATGTCTCTTCTAATAGTATATACAGTATATATCTCCTCTAATAGTATATACAGTATATATCTCCTCTAATAGTATATACAGTATATCTCTTCTATCTGTTATTCTCAGAGTGGATTAGAGATTTTGCTCCCCAACCATATATAGTTGGTTACTTATATTTGAAAAAACGGGGTGAACGAAATATCTGCGCTAAATCCAGAAAAAAAATGTAATGGCAGCTAACACAGTTTGTTGATAGGCAAACTCATATAATTTAAAAACCAGAGTGTAGCGCTATACCAAAAAAAATGTGAGATTAAAGTGATTATGAAAACAATTAAACGTCCATCGAATAAACCAAAGCATCAACTCATATGATGATATATATAAAGTGAATCTTCCACCAAAGTTCAGTGCATCAAAACCAAATGACCAAAAAAAGGACTCCAAACTCATGTGATCCCAATCTGCTTACCAGAAAGATGAATTTAGTGAGCGATGTTAGCGTATGATGCCAGAGGTTGATAATAAAGTTTGATGAACACAATGACGGAAGATCAGATCCAGGAATCTTCAATGGATTGTAGGTAACAGGATTCACAGAACCAAATCGATGTGGTATGCTAAAAAAGGTCTCCCACGGAATGAAGGAAGGAAAACAGCCACAATAGTGAAGCCCGTAGGTAAATTCAAATGTTTATTGCATATAGTCTACTTACAACAGTATGGAGACATCAGGGCATATAAAACAACAGTTCCGCGTACTTGCATCAGCCCGCCTGACATGTTTGGATATCATCAGAGGCGTGGCTGATGCTGTAAGTACGCTGATATATATAGTGTGTAACATAAGTCAAGCTGCCTTGTGATAGGGCAGCCTGACATGATTAAAAGGCTAAACAGCTGTTGAATGCTGGTGCACAGGCGCAATGAGCGCTATTCTAACATCAGAAAGGAATAAAATGCCAACAAAGAGCGTCCGTCCGCGCATGCGCAGTACGGCATACGTCCGTCCGCGCATGCGCAGTGCGGCATGCGTTCCACCGGCGTATCATCGCTTCTCGGCCTTTTGGCTAAGATCAAGTGTAGTATCTGTTCTTATCAGTTGCCAAAGGAGGCGATGTTTCTGGCCCTATAGAGAGGGTGTCAGGCTCGCTCTCCGATGGCGTAATTAGTGCCTGGAAGGTACGGTTTCGGTAGGGGCACGCTGGGTGCACTGGATATTGGTGTGGCAGCGTATGGCCTGAGTCTGAGCCGTGCTGGAAGGGTGCTCCTGGTGAGGATGGGTGCTGCCTTGGTCGGATCCAGAGGGTCGAGTTACCTGGCCTTCTGGCCTGGATTGGGGTGGCTCTAGCCCCGGACAGTTTTTCGGGTCAACAGAACGCCGTGAATCCCTTGCTGGAGGGGGAGGATCGGTTAGTATTTCCCGAATGTAATTAGGAAGGAGTGATGGGAGTGACGGTGAGCCTGTGGGTGGCAGGTTCTCACCAAGCTTCCTGATCTCTAGGCCTACCTGTCTGGGGTGGGGGCTGCTGTGGTCCGGACCGTTGGCCAGGGCGGTCTTGAAAGCCAATGGAGCATGTGCCCCTGGAGTGGCAGTCCAGGGGTGCCGAACAATCACTGTGTGTGAGGGACACATTGATTTGTAGGCACCAAGGTCACTGCACCATTCCTTTTATGCACGCTTTTTTAGCACCTGCCTCTTGGGCCGGGCCTTTTGGCTGGGACCAGAGGAATTTTTTATTCCTGGCCGGAGGGCCTGGTCATTGTTTCACACAATGGCCACTTCTTTCACTCCTCCTCTCCACTATCCCTTCCCCCACTTTATTTTATTTATTCCTTTGTTGTGTGTCACGTTGTTTTTTGTATTTTTATGTTTGTACACGATTTAGCACGTGTGATTAGTAGGGTCACAGGTCCCAGGGCCTGTCCTGAACGTCAGGGAGGGGGTGGACATGGCCTTCTGGCTTAGTTCGCCCTCTCTCATAGGGTTGGGGTCTCTCTTCGGGAGAGCCTCACCTAGTATTTGGGTGGGTCTGTTTCGGCAGACCTTCCAGAGAACGGGGTCTGACTGGTTTCGGCCAGGAAGACCAAGTTTTACGGTCCTTGTCCCTGTCAGGAGCCTAACGCCCCGGGGGATTCAGGACAAGGTCCTCTGATTTTAGAGGTCTTGTGTACCCGTTGCACTTTTTTGTCGCACCTCTTTATGTTGTGCACATTTTTTATGCACCGGGTGAGTTTTTGAGTGTGTTTTGCATGCCATCGGCTTTCAAAAAAAATAAAATAAAAAAAAATAAAAAAAAGGTGTTAATATCAAACACCCTGCCAGTGGTATGTGATTTAAAGTGGCAAATCTTCCTACTTTTGTCTTTATTGACATTACAGACATTGCAATATCGACAAGGGTGATAACCTTTGGATTTTTGAAAGAATGACACTCTATTTGGGGCACCAAAATATTAGGTGCAACTTGGAGTTTCAAAGGGGGAACCCCTCTAAAAATGACCTGTGGCCTGTCCGGAAGTACTGGACCCAGAACCTTATCATTCCTAAGCAGTGGCGGCCCGTCCATAGCAGTTAAAAAAAAGAAAAAAAAAAGAAAAAGTTCAAAAAAAAAAAAAAATTATTTAATCATGTCCCTTTAAAAAAATAATTTATTTTTATTTTTTCGTTTTTATGTGCACTGTATCCTGGCGCCGGGCACAGTGCAGTATGCACCGCTCTATCACCAATAGATAGATTCATGCATTGCATGAATCTATCTATTGTCACGCTGCCGCCCCCTATTCAGGTGTCCGGCCCCTGATCGGGCGCCGGGCATCTGAATTACAGTGGGGGGGTGTTTCTGGAAGCGCCCCTATTAGAGCTGTAAGCTCTAATAGGGGACCTTATTAGAGCGGTGGGCTCTAATAGGCTTCCCTAAGTGTAAACAGCGGGCGCACTGCTGTGCGTTCGCTGATTACACAGTATTGTGTTAGAGAAGCGAATACATCGCTTCCCTAACACAGACCCGCCTCTCAGCCAATCAGGTTGCCAGGTCTGTTACCTGTAACCTGATTGGCTGAAGTCACAGGCGCTGTGATTGGACGCTAGGCGTCCAATCATAGAAGACAGGAGGAGCGCGGGAGAAGAAGACCTCGGCGGGAGAAAAAGACGATGAGACACCGCTCGCCGCCTGACGCCGTCACCAGCTGCACATCGAGACAAGGTAAGTGCAGAGGGCAGGCAGGGGGCACAGTGGCAGCACTTGGAGGGGCACAGTGGCAGCACTTGGAGGGGCACTCTGGCAGCACTTGGAGGGGCACTCTGGCAGCACTTGAAGGGGCACTCTGGCAGCACTTGAAGGGGCACTCTGGCAGCACTTAAAGGGGCACTATGGCAGCACTTGAAGGGGCACTCTGGCAGCACTTGAAGGGGCACTCTGGCAGCACTTGAAGGGGCACTCTGGCAGCACTTGAGGGGCACAATGGCAGCACTTGAGGGGCACAATGGCAGCACTTGAGGGGCACAATGGCAGCACTTGAGGGGCACAGTGGGAGCACTTGAAGGGGCACTCTGGCAGCACTTGAAGGGGCACTCTGGCAGCACTTGAAGGGGCACTCTGGCAGCACTTGAAGGGGTACTCTGGCAGCACTTGAAGGGGCACTCTGGCAGCACTTGAGGGGCACAATGGCAGCACTTGAGGGGCACAATGGCAGCACTTGAGGGGCACAGTGGGAGCACTTGAGGGGCACAGTGGCAGCACTTGAGGGGCACAGTGGCAGCGTTTGATGGGCACAGTGGCAGCATTTAATGGGCACAGTGGCAGCGTTTGAGGGGCACAATGGCAGCACTTAAGGGGCACAATGGCAGCACTTGAGGGGCACTCTGGCAGCACTTGAAGGGGCACTCTGGCAGCACTTGAAGGGGCACTCTGGCAGCACTTGAAGGGGCACTCTGGCAGCACTTGGAGGGGCACAATGGCAGCACTTGAGGGGCACAGTGGGAGCACTTGAGGGGCACAGTGGGAGCACTTGAGGGGCACAGTGGCAGCGTTTGATGGGCACAGTGGCAGCATTTAATGGGCACAGTGGCAGCGTTTGAGGGGCAAAATGGCAGCACTTGAGGGGCACAATGGCAGCACTTGAGGGGCACAATGGCAGCACTTGAGGGGCACTCTGGCAGCACTTGAAGGGGCACTCTGGCAGCACTTGAAGGGGTACTCTGGCAGCACTTGAAGGGGCACTCTGGCAGCACTTGAGGGGCACAATGGCAGCACTTGAGGGGCACAATGGCAGCACTTGAGGGGCACAGTGGGAGCACTTGATGGGCACAATGGCAGCACTTGAGGGGCACAATGGCAGCACTTGAGGGGCACAGTGGGAGCACTTGAGGGGCACAGTGGCAGCACTTGAGGGGCACAGTGGCAGCGTTTGATGGGCACAGTGGCAGCATTTAATGGGCACAGTGGCAGCGTTTGAGGGGCACAATGGCAGCACTTGAGGGGCACAATGGCAGCACTTGAGGGGCACACTGGCAGCACTTGAAGGGGCACTCTGGCAGCACTTGAAGGGGCACTCTGGCAGCACTTGAAGGGGCACTCTGGCAGCACTTGAGGGGCACTCTGGCAGCACTTGAGGGGCACAGTGGCAGCACTTGAGGGGCACAGTGGCAGCGTTTGATGGGCACAGTGGCAGCGTTTGATGGGCACAGTGGCAGCGTTTGAGGGGCACAATGGCAGCACTTGAGGGGCACAATGGCAGCACTTGAGGGGCACAGTGGCAGCGTTTGATGGGCACAGTGGCAGCGTTTGATGGGCACAGTGGCAGCGTTTGATGGGCACAGTGGCAGCATTTAATGGGCACAGTGGCAGCGTTTGATGGCACAGTGAGGCTGTTTGTTTGCGTCCCCCCAAAAATTTTGAGCACCAGCCGCCACTGTTCCTAAGGACCCCCCAGTGTTTTGTAATGATTTTCTTAATATCACGATGTTGGTGTGAATAAGTAGTGACCATTGAAAAATTGTAATCAATTTTGTTGTTTAATGGGTCTTTCTTTTTCTGTAAAATGGTGTTTCGATCCATGTCGGACACCTGGTCAATAACTAAATTTAAATCACTGGGTGAATATCCCTTTTCAACAAATTTTTGTTTCAAAGACACCGATTGTATGAGAAAATCCTCCCTAAGGGTACAGTTTCGTCGTAAACGAAGAAATTGGCTCTTGGGCACAGATTTCAACCAGGAGGGAAGATGACAACTCCCAAGTCCAATGTAGCCATTTCTATCTGTATCCTTAAAGAAGGTAGTGGTGTTGAAAACACCATCTTTAACTTGTATGTTCAAGTCTAAAAAATGAATTTTTTCCGTGCTACTCTCAAATTGTAAAACAATTCCCAAACTATTATTATTGAGACACTGCATGAAATCATTCAGTGATGTTTGATCACCATCCCATAGGAGGAGGATGTCGTCTATATATCGACCCCAGTAGACCAATTCTGGTCTTCTGTTGGCATAGACGACATCCTCCTCCCACTTGGCCATAAACAAATTAGCCATGCTTGGCGCGAACTTTGCGCCCATGGCGACTCCTCTATTTTGGAGATAGTGAATACCCCCGAACCAAAAATAATTATGAGTCATGGCGTATTTCAACAGGTCCAAAATAAATTCTCTCTGAGAAGGAATTAAACTAGTGTCTCTGGTCAGAAACAATTCAAACGCCTCCAAACCATCATGATGGGAAATAATGGTGTAGAGGGAGGCCCCATCAGCAGTCGCCATGATGTAACTATCCCTCTATTGATAGATTTAACCCTCATTGGCGGGGCAGTATGTCCAAACGAGAGATATCCAAGCTTAAGACTCGTTGGATCTACGACCTAAAATGCTACACCCCTTTCGGCATGAACGTCGATTGGGATGTAAACTGTTTTATTAATAATAGTTAATTTTTTTACTTGTTAGCTCCATTTTATCTGATTTTTATAGCGGTCATTGTGGGCAGTGACTGCCTTATTTTTTAGCTTATGAATATGTGTCGTATACATGCAACAACATTGTTATTAAAACATACTAACAGAGAGCTTCCTTTTTTCCTCTCTGTTATGTAATGCTCTATTACATGCACATTTTTATATTTTTTATTTATACATTAAATTCATGTGCATATACATATATGTCAATTTATTGTATTTTGGGTTTGTATTAATAAGTATACAGGGGGTTTTTTAATGTTTAAGTATACAGTTTTTGATATGATCCATAATTTCTAATTATGTCCTTCGGGTATTGCATTCTACTATTTAACAATAGTGTATTATTTTGCTGGTCTTCTATAATTATGGGCGCTTTTTTTACCTTGTATTTTTTGTTTATATTGTGCTGTTTCTGTTTTTAGCTGGTGTCCCCGCTGGCCATTCATTACAGACTTAGTTTCCTGCCTTTGGAGCGCATTGACCATTGAGCACATATGTCATTTCCGGCTGATGCCACCGGATATGCCGCTTTGCGCTCTCCGGCTCTGCGTGTCGCCGATGTGGAGCGCAGTTCCTACTGCGCAGGGGCGGCCGGCTGAGCGTCCACCGGAACGAGCACAGTGCGCGGTGGAACGCATGCCGCACTGCGCGGGACAGACTTATGCCATACTGCGCATGCGCGGACGGACGCTCTTTGTTTACAAGGCATTTTATTCCTTTCTGATGTTAGAATACCGCTCATTGCGCCTGTGCACCAGCATTCAACAGCTGTTTAGCCTTTTAATCATGTCAGGCTGCCCTATCACAAGGCAGCTTGACTTATGTTACACACTATATATATCAGCGTACTTGCAGCATCAGCCACGCCTCTGATGATATCCACCATTGGATGAAACATGTCAGGCGGGCTGATGCAAGTATGCGGAACTGTTGTTTTATATGCCCTGATGTCTCCATACTGTTGTAAGTAGACTATATGCAATAAACATTTGAATTTACCTACGGGCTTCACTATTGTGGCTGGTATCCTTCCTTCATTCCGTGGGAGACCTTTTTTAGCATACCACATCGATTTGGTTCTGTGAATCCTGTTACCTACAATCCATTTAAGATTCCTGGATCTGATCTTCCGTCATTGTGTTCATCAAACTTTATTATCAACCTCTGGCATCATACGCTAACATCGCTCACTAAATTCATCTTTCTGGTAAGCAGATTGGGATCACATGAGTTTGGAGTCCTTTTTTTGGTCGTTTTGGTTTTGATGCACTGAACTTTGGTGGAAGATTCACTTTATATATATCATCATATGAGTTGATGCTTTGGTTTATTCGATGGACTTTTAATTGTTTTCATAATCACTTTTATCTCACATTTTTTTTTGGTATAGCACTACACTCTGGTTTTTAGGTTATTTAGATTTACCACTGCATAGAGATATTTAAGAATAAATTGCCTTTTTTTTAAACTTTACATATTAACTAAATTATACACCACAATTTTTTTTAAGGTTATTAACCGATTAATCGATTAATCGAAACAATAATCGGCCAACTAATCGATTATGAAAATAATAGTTAGTTGCAGCCCTAGTATGAATTAGGTGGGAGTGTCTTAGCAACATTGTAGCAACCATGCAGGGCGGGATGTTGTCATTTTTTTTTTTTGACCAGGCTTTGGGAGGTACATACAGTAAATTGCCCACACCTATCGCAGGGACATTATTACACTTTGATAAAAGCTGCATAGCTCGTTTTATTTACAGGTACACCTTACCTGCATAGGCATTTTTTCAGTAAAGGCAAAATAAGCCTTTTATCTTTCAGTGATCCTTTACATTAGCGGCAGTCTTTGCCCCCCCTCTGAAAAATGATGCAGTGGTTAACAGGCAGCTGGAGGTGATATGTAACCTCCTCACTGTCTGTTCATTCTAAAAACCTTGCACCACCACGCTGCAACCACGTGCACTGCACACGGTTGCAGCATGGCCCTATTCGCTTAAATGGATCTCTTTCAGTGGCAGTACTACCTGCAGAACATGACTGAGGGTATGTGTACAGTGCACCCCCCATCTAGCTACCTTTGCCATACCTCACAAAAATCACTGATTTGCCAGTGTTCTATCGAGAAATGCCCTCCGTTGAAAAATGCCTCCGATGGGTCTGTGCATGCGCAATACGCAACGTCACTCCAGCTGATATGTTGATCAGCTGGCGTGACATCAACACAGCGCATGCGTAGATCGTCAGAGGCAGTATCCGATGATCTGCTAAGCACTGAGGGAGAATGTAATTGTCAGATTCTGTCTCGCTATTGCAGGACGGGTTGTGGGTGTGTTGAAGGCCGGGTTTTGTGTGTGTTCTAACCCGCCCTTAGACACAGCCAAAACCCGCCATTTAACACACTCAAGCCGCCATGCAACAGACAGAAAACACTGCGTTCAATACAGCCAAAACCCGCCCCACAACAGTGAGGCAGAATCTGACAATTTAATTCTCTCACTGCGCTTAGCAGATAGCCAGATACTGCCTCCTATGATCTGCGCATGTGTTGATGTCACACCAGCTGATCAACAAATCAGCTGGAGTGACGTTGCGTACTGCGCATGCGCAGACCCATCAGAGGCATTTTTCAATGGAGGATGTTTCTCGATAGAACACCGGAACCATCCCAGGATTTGACGCAAATCAAATCCCGGTAAATCAAGGCTGAGAACCTGAGTGGAGCCCATGCCGAACAAGTTGGCTCCAGTGACTAGCACTACAGGGGCACACTAGTGCGGGCAGCAGCAGAGTTTTTTGTCAGCCAATAAGTTCTGCCTCAACCAGTGTCCTGTTGGATAGTGTCCCCCATCAAATACTAAAAATGTGAAAAAATACTGCGCCAAACCTAAATAATATCTAGCAGCTGGCATAACAATCAGACATAATTGTGTAGAGCATAAAAAAGTGAATAATGCAGTGCTTAAATGACCAAGTGTCCCTGATTACACATAAGGCCACGCAGGAGGATGTAAACCTGCTGGCAGAAATGTGTGGCAGGAATTTTAATGGTGAATACCAGTGTTGGTCATCTTACTTTAAAAAAGTAATTAGTTACGTTACAAATTACTTCTCCCAAAAAAGTAACTGAGTTAGTAACTCGGTTACTACATTGGAAAAGTAATTAGTTACTCAGAAAAGTAACTGTGATTTTTTTTTTTATATTCTTAGGGGCGGGTCTAGTATTACTGTAAGCAAGGGGCGCGTTCCCCCCTGCACGTCTATTTCCCCTCTGCACCCCCCCGCACGTCTGTTCCCCCCAACACATATATCTGTTTCCCCTCTGTACCCTACTACACATCTGTCCCCCCCACATACGTATATCTGTTCCCCCTCTGTACCCCACTACACGTCTGTTCCCCCCCCCACACACATATATCTGTTCCCCCTCTGTACATCTGTCCCCCCCCAAACTCACGGATCGGATCGTTGCTTGGATCAGAGTCACGGATCGGATCATTTTTCGGATCAGCAAATAATAATTGAATTTGCAAAAACCTGTGAAAATTCCACCACCATAAAGCCCCCACTGTAATATCCACAATCTCACCCACTGTAATATCCACGTTATCTCCTCAACTGTAATATTGGCTGAGTATGGCTGGGTACGGCTGAGCATTGCTGGGTACGGCTGGGTATCGCAGAGTATGGCTGGGTATCACCGTGTATTGCAGAGTATGGCTGGGTATTACCGAGTATTGCAGAGTATGGCAGAGTATGGCTGGGTATGGCAGAGTATTGGCAGGGTGTTGCAGAGTATTGGCAGGGTGTTGCAGAGTATTGGCTGGGTATCGCAGAGTATTGGCTGGGTATTACAGAGTATTGCAGAGTATTGCAGAGTATGGCTGGGTATTACCGAGTATTGCAGAGTATTGCAGAGTATGGCTGGGTATTACAGAGTATTGCAGAGTATGGCTGGGTATTACCGAGTATTGCAGAGTATGGATGGGTATTACAGAGTATTGCAGAGTATTGCAGAGTATGGCTGGGTATTACAGAGTATTGCAGAGTATGGCTGGGTATTACGGGGTATTGCAGAGTATGGCTAGGTATGGCAGAGTATTGCAGAGTATGGCTAGGTATTACAGGGTATTGCAGAGTATGGCTGGGTATGGCAGAGTATAGATGGGTATTACAGGGTATTGCAGAGTATGGCAGAGTATGGCTGGGTATGGCAGGGTGTTGCAGAGTATTGGCAGGGTGTTGCAGAGTATTGGCAGGGTGTTGCAGAGTATTGTCAGAGTGTTGCAGAGTATTGTCAGAGTGTGGCAGAGTATTGGCAGAGTGTTGCAGAGTATTGGCAGAGTATTGGCAGAGTATTGGCAGAGTGTTGCAGAGTATTGGCAGAGTGTTGCAGAGTATTGGCAGAGTATTGGCAGAGTGTTGCAGAGTATTGGCAGAGTATTGGCAGAGTATTGGCAGAGTATTGCAGAGTATTACTTGGGTATTGCAGGGTATTGTCAGGGTATTGGCTGGTATTGCAGAGTATTGGCAGGGTATGTGCTGGCATCCGATCTCTCCCCTCCACTGTACAGATCTGTACACAGAGGGGAGAGAGGAACCGGCGTCATCTTGACGCAGGTTTGTTTACAAGTGATCACTCCGTCATTTGACGGAGCAATCACATTGTAAACGGCAGACGGGTGCACCAAGATGGCCGCCGCTCCGGAGCTAGGCCGAAGCCGCGGCCTTTCCTAAGGCCGAGGCCGCGGACGGCTCCGCGGATCGCGGCGAGTAATTGCGGTAACGCCGCCCCAGTAATGGGAACGGCGTTACCGCGAGGGGAAGAGTAATCAGTTAGATTACTTGTTACCCTCTAAAGTAACGGCGTTACGTAACGCTGTTTACTTTAATTGCGTTTCTTACATCACTGGTGAATACACACTTAATTGGGTGTATCAATATAAATTTTGAACTGATGTCAGTGTACTGACCCAAAGGGGTCATGTTTCTATAAAGTATAAATAGAATAAAGATTGAAAAAACAATCTGGTGCAAAAGTGTGAAATATATAATTCCCAGTTCAAGGGAACCTATATCTAATCCCTATAGTGAAGACACAGGCTTTCAAGCGTGATACATGCGGTGTGCGATTTTAGGAAATCGCAAAAAGGAAAAATATTTGTATCAAATAATCTGAAACACAACACAAATTAAAGTGAGTATAAGTGCGATCAATACAACTTCTCAAATTTTATCGATAGACTGGCTAAGAAAGGGGACCATGTTCCCATAAACAGTTGACAAAAGATGGAGGTATTGCAACGACCTTCTTGAAATCTTAATAGTGTATAATATGCATCCACCTATTCTCATGAAGTCTTCTAAATAACCCCTATATGGAAAAAAAGGTTTCAGATGTAATTCGACCAGTCTGTGAGATTAAATAGAAATCGCCTGGATGAAAAAGGCATATATAATAGTACAAAGAGTTGTAAATCAATGAAATAATCAAAAGAATAAATCAAGACAAAAATGATTATATGAGTGAAAGGCTATAAACTATAGAAAATTCTTCCGTATAGGGCCAATTACACTATATAGTATAAGATAGTTTCTGGTTTTATCACTATAGGAAAAATGGTAGCACCAAGCATAGTGGAGTTACATTACGTAGTTCCTCATGTAATGGTCCAGAATGTATAAGAGTAAAATGGCAAGCAAACAATGGAATTTATACAAGGGATGAGAAAAATCCATCTCCTAAGTGTAGTTCCCAAATGGTGAGAGACAGCTGTATTAATACAATCCCCAGGGAGATGAAAGATATCTTATGGAACTCTCTAGGTGTTCTTGGCTGTACATCGGCTCATTGATCTCTAAACAAATCCTCCCGAATACATATATACAGGTAACGATCAGGATACACTTACCAGATTAGTTGGACTCACAGACCATTCGGTGGTGAGTCAAAAGTGCCTGGGCCGGATTCACCGGATTTGTAGGAACGACGTTGCAAATCATCTGAGGATTGTTTTCTGGGTAAACGTACCCTCTTACTCACCAACAGCTAGTTGAGGAATCCCGGAAAAGGTTATGTGGGGATCCTTGTTGCAGTCTTCACCAGTGATAGCTCAAAGGAGATATAGAAAAAAGGAGGCAACTCCTCATAGTGTAACTCCAAACAAAAAAATTGGCGTTTATTTATTATAAAGATTTTTCAATCTATTAAAAATATATAAAAGTATAAAAATAGGCGCAAGATAGATATAGTGGCTCAGGCAAGCATCCAACCCTTTATAAGATATATCTATCTTGCGCCTATTTTTATACTTTTATATATTTTTAATAGATTGAAAAATCTTTATAATAAATAAACGCCATTTTTTTTGTTTGGAGTTACACTATGAGGAGTTGCCTCCTTTTTTCTATATCTCCTTTGAGCTATCACTGGTGAAGACTGCAACAAGGATCCCCACATAACCTTTTCCGGGATTCCTCAACTAGCTGTTGGTGAGTAAGAGGGTACGTTTACCCAGAAAACAATCCTCAGATGATTTGCAACGTCGTTCCTACAAATCCGGTGAATCCGGCCCAGGCACTTTTGACTCACCACCGAATGGTCTGTGAGTCCAACTAATCTGGTAAGTGTATCCTGATCGTTACCTGTATATATGTATTCGGGAGGATTTGTTTAGAGATCAATGAGCCGATGTACAGCCAAGAACACCTAGAGAGTTCCATAAGATATCTTTCATCTCCCTGGGGATTGTATTAATACAGCTGTCTCTCACCATTTGGGAACTACACTTAGGAGATGGATTTTTCTCATCCCTTGTATAAATTCCATTGTTTGCTTGCCATTTTACTCTTATACATTCTGGACCATTACATGAGGAACTACGTAATGTAACTCCACTATGCTTGGTGCTACCATTTTTCCTATAGTGATAAAACCAGAAACTATCTTATACTATATAGTGTAATTGGCCCTATACGGAAGAATTTTCTATAGTTTATAGCCTTTCACTCATATAATCATTTTTGTCTTGATTTATTCTTTTGATTATTTCATTGATTTACAACTCTTTGTACTATTATATATGCCTTTTTCATCCAGGCGATTTCTATTTAATCTCACAGACTGGTCGAATTACATCTGAAACCTTTTTTTCCATATAGGGGTTATTTAGAAGACTTCATGAGAATAGGTGGATGCATATTATACACTATTAAGATTTCAAGAAGGTCGTTGCAATACCCCAATCTTTTGTCAACTGTTTATGGGAACATGGTCCCCTTTCTTAGCCAGTCTATCGATAAAATTTGAGAAGTTGTATTGATCGCACTTATACTCCCTTTAATTTGTGTTGTGTTTCAGATTATTTGATACAAATATTTTTCCTTTTTGCGATTTCCTAAAATCGCACACCGCATGTATCACGCTTGAAAGCCTGT
The DNA here is from genome assembly GCA_028564925.1 of Lithobates sylvaticus. Lineage (NCBI taxonomy): Eukaryota > Metazoa > Chordata > Amphibia > Anura > Ranidae > Lithobates > Lithobates sylvaticus. The sequence goes on from CM053026.1 coordinate 388,565,831, forward strand.
GTCTTCACTATAGGGATTAGATATAGGTTCCCTTGAACTGGGAATTATATATTTCACACTTTCGCACCAGATTGTTTTTTCAATCTTTATTCTATTTATACTTTATAGAAACATGACCCCTTTGGGTCAGTACACTGACATCAGTTCAAAATTTATATTGATACACCCAATTAAGTGTGTATTCACCATTAAAATTCCTGCCACACATTTCTGCCAGCAGGTTTACATCCTCCTGCGTGGCCTTATGTGTAATCAGGGACACTTGGCCCCCGTCAAATACTGTCCGCTGTGTACTGCGCATGCACAGTACGGATGACAGTCGGAAAATCTCCGAAGATGAACGGCGCCTGTGCTGTGAGTCCAGGTTCAAGCCCCACCATCCAAGTGGACATAGAGTTAGAATAAAAAAGAGCCGAGCGAACCAAGGCCGCGCCCGAAGCGTGGCGAGCGAAGCAAGGCCGCGCCCAAAGCGTGGCGAGCGAAGCGAGCCCGCGAGGGGCCCTCTAACTTTGTGCAGCCCTATGTCCACTTGGATGGTGGGGCTTGCACCTGGACTCACGGCGCAGGCGCTGTTCATCTTCGGAAATTTTCCGAATCTCCTTGTGCTCCGTACTGCGCAAGTGCTGCGCCTGCGCAGTGCTGCCCGGACACTATTCGATAGGCGGACATTATTTGACAGAACACCGGCGCTGCTCACCTTTCTCCGCTGCTTCCATATTTACCAGTGACAGCGCTAGTCTCCCAGCGGCCGCACAGAACGCCGTCTGCCCCCCCTGCACATTTCTATAGGAGAGCAGAGGAGGGAGGGGGCGGGGAATCTACACGGGCCACAGCCATAATCAGCTCCACGGAGGAAACTTCTTCTTATTCAGCAAATCTGTGCAGGCTGCTGGGGTGCGTAAGTTATAGGTGCGCTTTTGCAGCAGCCCCACGCTTTCATGCATTCTTGGGAGAGGATTTGTGGGGAAAAGAACTCTGTACTGGAATGGGGGAAAGGGCTATATTGGGGGAGAACTTGGGAGTACACAGCACACCCTTCAACCCTGCATTCAGTACGTAGCGCACCTCTCAACCCTGCACTCAGTACATAGCGCACCTCTCAACCCTGCACTCAGTATACAGTGCACCTCCCAACCTGCACTCAGTACGTAGCGTACCTCTCAACCCTGCACTCTGTATGTAGCGCACCTCTCAACCCTGCACACAGTACGTAGCGCACCTCTCAACCCTGCACACAGTACGTAGCGCACCTCTCAACCCTGCACTCAGTACCTAGCGCACCTCTCAACTCTGCACTCAGTACGTAGCGCACCTCTCAACTCTGCACTCAGTACGTAGCGCACCTTTCAATCCTGCACTCAGTACGTGGCGCACCTTTCAACCCTGCACTCAGTACGTAGCGCACCTCTCAACCCTGCACTCAGTACGTAGCACACCTCTCAACCCTGCACTCAGTACGTAGCGCACCTTTCAATCCTGCACTCAGTACGTAGCGCACGTCTCAACCCTGCAATTGGTACGTAGCACACCTCTCAACCCTGCACTTAGTGTATAGCGCACCTCTCAACTCTGCACTTAGTACATAGCGCACCCCTCGATCCTGCAGTTTGTACACAGCGCATCCCTTGCCCTTAAGCCCCTCCCGCTGCTAAGAGTTTGTTCACACTCACATTTTGCCACGGCATCCTATGTGCACCGCGGGTCACTTCCCTAAAGTGTCCTCATTCTAAAGTTTTAAAGTTTGGAGGTATGCCTTTGCCCCCATGCAAGCCAGCTCTTAATGTGATATAGTAGCTCTCTTTCCTACACCTCCGTGCCCTTTGCCAATAAAGCCTGTGCAGGGATGTTCTGTGAAAACCACCTCTATTTATTACACTATATAGCCAACGCCAGCAAGAACGTTACAAAATATACAAGAAAGGTACAAAATATTACCCTCAACATAGATAATAATCAGAATTTTTATTGTATAACTGAATGGCCACGCATGACTGTGTTATTTAGTATTGGTAAAGCACAACACCACAGCAAAGCGTCTGACTACGCCTCACCGCTGAAAACTACATTACCCAGAAGCCCTCGCGTCCAGGACCAGGCACGCAGGAGAGCGGCGAGGGAGAGGCGCATGCGCGGAAGTTGCTTGTCATTGTTGCAGCATGGCGGTGCTCGGAGTTGTGAGCAGGTAAAAGCGGGTGCAGAATGTTGCGAGCGACCGGTGGTTGTCAGGGGGTGATCAGTGTGGTCGGAGTTGTGAGTTTCCCTTCACATGGCTGCTCAGCTCATTGCTTTCGGATTGTAATAGCTGTTGACCTTGCAGAGGGAGCTGGGTCAGGCATTGCATGGTTAGTCCTACTCCGTAGGGAAGTTCTGAAATGAGCATTCCATAGTCTAACTCACATTTTACATACCTAATGTGGTTCTAACGTCTAACTGTTTTTTGCAAACATTTTTACCTTAATGCATGCCCTGTACTCTGGCAAAAAACATTTTATTTTACAGCTTGCTAAGCTCCTCCCCTCGTCCTCCCAAAATACTAACCAGAGTCCTCAGTTGATCCAGCATTGTGCCCATTCACATTTCTTCTCACTGACAGGGACATAGGTAGCAGTGGGAGCTATTGGCTCCTGCCAATCAAATCCTGTGAGGGGGTGGGGTTGAGGCGCTCTGTGTGACAGTGGACATGCACACACCTGTCTGCCCTTATGGCAAGTGCTTGCTGTAGGGGCAGACATAGAAGAGGAGGAGCTGAGGGCTCCGGCTGGGGCTCCCAGAAGAGGAGGATCCGGGTGGCCTTGTGCAATAACATTACACAGAGAAGACAATTACAACATGTTTGTTATTTTTAAACTTCTTCCCGCCCGCATGACGTCATGAGCTTGAAGTGGCTATAGCTGGATTAGAGCTGCACGATTCTGGATAAAATGAGAATCACAATTTTTTATTTATTTTTTGCTTAGAATAAAGATCACGATTCTCAGCGTAACATCATCTTTCACATTATACAAAAAAAATTCTAACTTTACATTTTTTTTTTTTTTTTTTTTCATTGAAGTGTATTTTTTTCCCAAAATATTGCGTTTGAAAGACCACTGTGCAAATACAGTGTGACATAAAATATTGCAACAATCGTTATTTTATTCTCTAGGGTCTCTGCTAAATATATATAATGTCTGGGGGTTCTAAGTAACTTTCTAGCAAAAAAATACAGATTTTAAATTGTAAGCAACAAGTGTTAGGTGTTTACCCGCTTCCCGGCTGCCAAATGACGGCTGGGCGGCACGGCTCTCGTTCTGGGTGGACGTCATATGATGGCCTCCCAGAACGACCGCTCTTGCGCGCCTTTGGGGGCGCGCATAGCCGCGATCGGTGGTGCGGTGTGTCAGTCTGACACACCGCTACACCGATCTCGGTAAAGAGCCTCTGACGGATGCTCTTTACCACGTGATCAGCCGTGTCCAATCACGGCTGATCACGATGTAATCAGGAAGAGCCGTTGATCGGCTTTTCCTCACTCGCATCTGACAGACGTTAGTAGAGGAGAGCAGATTGGCTGCTCTCCTGACAGGCGGGGGATCTGTGCTGATTTTTTTTCAGCACAGGCCCCCCTCGGATGCCTATCCAGGACCACCAGGGATGCCACCACACTGGGCCACCAGGTATGCCACCCTAGATCACCAGGGAAATGCCAATCAGTGCCCAGGTAGCTGACAATCAGTGCCATCAGTGATGCCTATCAGTGCTGCCCATGAGTGCCCATGAGTGCCCATCAATGTCGCCTATCGGTGCCACCCATAAGTGCAGCCTCATTGGTGCCGCCTTATCAGTGAAGGAGAAAACTTACTTATTTACAACATTTTATAGCAGAAACAAAAGAAAAACAAATATTTTATTTTTTTTTATTTTTTTATTTAATTTTTTTTTTTAATTTTGGGTCTTTTCTTTATTTGTTTAGCAAACAATTAAAAAACGCAGAGGTGATAAAATACCACCAAAAGAAAGCTCTATTTGTGGGAACAAAATGATAAAAATTTTGTTTTGGGTACAGTGTAGCATGACTGCACAATTGTCATTTAAACAGCGACAGCGTTGAAAGCTGAAAATTGGCTTGGGCAGGAAGGGGGTGTAAGTGCCCAGCATTGAGGTGGTTAAACTGACCATCTACAGACCGAAGTTCATTCCTTTCATCTCTAAAAGAACTAAATGTTACCTTTTTATCTCTTCTCTATCTCTCAGCATTGAGGAATGTCGATAAACATTTGTTGGCTTTTTTTTTTTTTTTTTTTTTTTTTTTTTACAGCTCGGCTCTGCACTGTTTACATAGAATAGCGGAAATGGCTGATTGGGAGGGGGGGTCGAATCAAGATCGTGATTTTTTTTTTTTTTTTTTTTTTTAATGGTTAATTGTGCAGCTCTATTCTGGATGATGCCTTCAGCTACAGGCTTCATCCAGATAACTTTTTTTTTTCTTCATATACCGATTCCCTACACTGTAAAAGCCATCCTAGCGGCTGATTAGCCACTGGATGGCTTTTACAGGCAGTGGGAGGGGATGTCCCCGCCGCCCATTGGCGCCTCCCCAGTCACTCCCGTTCGATCCGGAAGCCAGAGATCCGATGGCATCGCCGCCGGGTTACCACAAAGCTGGCCAAGGACCGGATGGTCCCTGGGCATCTCTATGGCCCTGCAAGGCCAGAAGTGATGTCATGACTCTGGCAGTAAACACTGTCGTTTTTGTTTTCCCTAGAAAGCAAAGATCGATGTGTGTGTGTGTGTGTGGTTTTTTTTTTTTTTATTATTATTTCATGGGATGTAGGTCGCACCCACATATGTAAACAGTGTTTGCACCACACATGTGAGGTATCTCTGTGAACGTTAGAGTGAGGGCAATCATTCTAGCACTAGACCTTTTCTGTAACACTAAACTGGCAACCTGCAGATATTTTTAAAGTGTGGCCTATGGAGATTTTTGGCACCATTCCACAAGCTTCCTTAATTTTAAAGCATGAAACCTTAGGTATCTAGTTACTCTGCGTAAAATCATCTTTTATATTTTAAAAGAAATTGAGTTATACAGTGGATATAAAAAAAATCTACACACCCCTGTTAAAATGTCGGGTTTCTGTGATGTAAAAAAATGACAATAAAACATTTCAGAACTTTTTCCACCTTTTTAATGTGACCTATAAACTGTACAACTCAGTTGAAAAACAAACTGAAATCTTTTAGATGGAGGGAATTTAAAAAAATAAAAAAGGAAAATTGTATGGTTGCATAAGTGTGCACACCCTTAAACTAATACTTTGTTGAAGCACCTTTTGATTTTTATTACAGCACTCAGTCTTTTTGGATACGAGTCTATCAGCATGGCACATCTTGACTTGGCAATATTTGCCCACGCTTCTTTGCAAAAACACTCCAAATCTGTCAGATTGCGAGGGAATCTCCTGTGCACAGCCCTTCTCAGATCACCCCACAGATTTTTAATCGGATTCAGGTCTGGGCTCTGGCTGGGCCATTCCAAAACTTTAATCTTCTTCTGGTGAAGCAATTCCTTTGTTGATTTGGATGTATGCTTTGGGTCGTTGTCATGCTGAAAATTAAGTTCCTCTTCATGTTCAGCGTTCTAGCAGAAGCCTGAAGGTTTTGTGCCAATATTGACTGGTATTTGGAACTCTTCTTAATTCCCTCTACCTTTTACTAAGGCCCCTGTTCCAGTGGAAGAAAAACAGCCCCAAAGCATGATGCTCCCACCACCATGCTTCACAGTGGGTATGATTTTAATTTTTTTGGTGATGTGCAGTGTTGTTTTTTGCACCAAACATCTTTTGGAATTATGGCCACAAAGTTCAACCTTGGTTTTTATCAAACCATAACACATTTTCCCACATGCTTTTGGGAGACTTCAAATGTGTTTTTACAAAATGTATCCATGCTTGGACGCTTTTATTAGAAAAGGCTTTAGTCTTGCCACTCTACCCCATAGCCCAGACATATTAAGAATACGGGAGATTGTTGTCACATGTACCACACAGCCAGTATTTGCCAGATATTCCTGCGGCTCATTTAATGTTGCTGTTGGCCTCTTGGCAGCAAAAAAAACGAAGACGTGATCAAATACCACCAAAAGAAAGCTCTATTTATGGGGGAAAAAAAAGGCATCAATTTTATTTGGGTACAGTGTCGCTTGCACATCCGCGCAATTGCCAGTTAAAATAACGCAGTGCCGTATCGCAAAAAATGGCCTGGTCATTAAAGCGGAGTTCCACCCAAAAATGGAACTTCCGCTTTAAGGGAAGGTGACTCCCTGACATGCCACATTTGGCATGTAATTTTTTTTGAGGGTGGAGCGGAAACCCTCTTTTTAGAGGTTTCCAGCTCCCACTTCCTCCCAGTGCATCGCGGCACCGGAAGCAAGTTAACCTCTCCCCCCTCCCTCTCGGCAATCATCTTGGACACGTCGCCGGTCCCAGATGATTGCCCGGCCAGTCACAGCACCCTGCGCGGCTCGCGCATGTGCAGTGCATGCACACAGTGACAATGCCGGCGCCGCAGAGGAGGGGGAGATGAGCGGGGCTTCGTTCCCCCGCATCGCTGGACCCTGGGACAGGTAAGTGTCCGATTATTAAGAGTCAGCAGCTACAGTATTTGTAGCTGCTGACTTTTAATGTGTGTTTTTTTTTTTTTTTTTTTTTTTTTTAATATAGGCGGGACTCCGCTTTTAAAGGGGTAAAACTTTCTGGTCCTTAAGTGGTTAAAGAACAAATAGCCCTAACGTCATGAATGTTGAAAAATGTATACATATGCTAGTTAAAATATGCATGTACAAATTTAATTTTATTACTAAATTTTAATGACTTAAAGCAAGTGTAGATTTAAAACATATATTTTTTAGTTTTAGTAGGGAAGGTTTAAAGGCCCCTGCCAGCAAGGTGGTGGTGTTATGTTCTAGCATATCCCACAATACCAAACCGCCTAACTATTGAACTATAAACTATTGCAAACCACACTATCCCAGAACCCCTTGCCTTCAGGACCAGCCACACCGGTTTTAGATTGAATAGGAAAAAGTTAAAGGCCCAATCAGCTTTTCTTTTTTGCTGTCTGTGTCCCATTGGGGAGATTTTCTTATACTTCCTGTTGTGAAAGTGCAACAGGAAATGAGAAGAAATCTCTCCTAAACTCAGCTTGATTCCCATCATACAGGGGGTCCCCGACTTACGAACGCCCGACCTACGAACAACCCCTACTTACGAACGGGGCGCTGCGGGGACCCTCCGCCATTTTCCGGTGTTTTTCGCCGTCTTTCGGTCGTTCTGCGCATGCGCGGCCATACGGAGCCTCGGAAAATGCCGGAAATGTCCGTAATTTGCCGCGCATGCGCAGAACGGCATTAGACGGAACATCGGAAATGTCCGGAAATCTCCGTATTTGTCGGTCTGCGCATGCGCGGCCGACTTACGAACATTTCCGACTTCCGTACAGGCGGGCAGTCCCTAACGAGTTTGTAACTCGGGGACCCTGTGTGTGTGTGTATGTATATGTATGTGTGTGTGTGTATGTGTAGATATATATATATAGATATATATATATATATATATATATATATATATATATATATATATATATATATATATATATATATATATATATAATCTATCTATCAAAGGCCCTACAGATTAAAATGGTGGGTGTTTAAATTTTTTTTTTATTTTTTTTTTTACACACAGTATTTGCACAGCGATTTTTCAAATGCAATTTTTTTGTAAAAACACTTAAATTTTTTATTTGAATGCACTAAAACACACTCTATTGTGCAAATGTTTTATGAAATAAAAAAGATGATCTTATGCCGAGTACATGGATACCAAACACGACATGCTTTAAAATTGCGCACAAACTAAATTTTTTTACAGGTTACAATTTTAGATTTACAGAGGAGGTCTACTGCTAAAATTACTGCCCTCGATCTGACCTTTGCTATGATATCTCACATGCATAGTGCAATCGCTGTTCACATATGACACCAGACGGACGCTTGCATTCGCCTTTGTGCGTGAACAAGGGGGGACAGGGATGCTTTTTTATTATATTTTTAAACTGTTTCTTTTTTATTTATTTTTTATTGTTATCTCATGGAATATAAATATCCCCTATGATAGCAATAGGTAGTCATTTTTTTCAAAATAAATAAATAATAAAAAATGAGCTCTATTAGACCCTAGATCTCTCCTCTGCCCTCAAAGCATCTGACCACACCAAGATCAGGGTGATAAAATGCTTTGCCAATTTCCTAATGGCGCTGTTTATATCCGGCGAAACCCAATCACGAAATGCTCATAGCTTCCGGTTTCTTAGGCCATAGAGATGATATGGTCAGCTGGCGGAACCACCGGCTGCATTCTCGAGTTCCCTGTTGGGACAGGAGAGCCCGAGAAAACCATGGAAGACTGTTCCCTTCCACTGCTTGTAAAAGCAGTCTAGAGGCTAATTAGCTGCTAGGAATGCTTTTACATGAAAGCCGACTGCTGGCTGAAAAGAATGATACCTAAACCTGCAGGCATCATTCTGGTATAACCACTCAAAGTCCTTTTTTTCATGCAGCCTGTGGGTTGAACAAAAACAAAAAAATTAGCATATTAGCATCTTTTTAACTGTGGTGGTGAAATCACCTCCGAGAGCGCTGGAGTCAGGGCTTTACATATCGTGGGAGCAAACGCTGTTGCTGTCGAGATAAAAAAAAACCATGCTGCAGCTGAATGGCGTACCTGAAAACAAAAAAATGGTTTGCTGTTACCTGAAAAGCAAACATGATAAAACCGAGTAACAATAAAACGTTGCATTGTAGAATACAGTAAAAAAAAGAGCAGAACAATAAAGATCGAGAGAATAGAACAACTATTTTATTTTTTTATTATATATACACTTTTTTTTTTTTTTTGTAACTGTTCGGGTCTCCCAAAATGCGATGGCATCCGTATTTGGTTTCCATTCTCTGGCAAGGGTCAAATGGGGATTAGCGTGATGAATTTACCAGCATACAAATTGCTTTCGTTCACAATAGATCTCTTCCGTGAAAAACAGCGGATAAAAATCAAGTGACGTAAAATCAACAGTTTCCACCTGAATTTCGGGTTGGCCAGTAAATGGGGGAAGTACGGGTGCTGCAGAAGTGGTGGGTTCCCAATTAGGATTGGCGAATGCAGCAGTAAGGGCACTATGGGCTCGCCGGGCCTGTGTTGTCTTCTTCTTGGTGGCTGTGGGACACTAGTTGTGCTAGCTACCACATCAACTTGAACTGCACTTATGGGACTCGCCACGTCACTATGTGTTATTGCAGTGCTGGTTTGACCACGACCAGGGTGTACTAGGCCGCTGGTGCTTGCCAGTTCACCAGAAGGATGAGCGGCACTAGTACTGGCTCTTTGCTCCATACGAGAGCCCTGCGGTTCTTGCACCTCAACGACAGCAGAAGAACAGGCTCTGGTACGCCTGACCTTGGCAGGGACCACAACTCTGTCATCAGAGCTATCTGTCAGGGTGCCGCTGCTGTATACAGGATCGTATTCTGAGCCTGAATCTGACAGATGAGTGTCTTTCTCTTCACTATCTATCATGCTCAGAAACGTGTAGGCCTCTTCTAGTGTACCTTAGATTTGACGTTTTGGTCTCTAAATTTACTGGTACACTAGTGAGACTCGCAGGTAAAAAAAGCCTTCTGTCAGCGACTGATTCAAACGCTACCAAAAAAACTATTAGCGTTCGCAGGGATCAGGCCTGACTGCAGTTGTGTGTTGTGTGTTGTGTGTTGTGTTTTGTAAGTGACAGTGATCCATTGATACTGCACTTGAGTGGGCTGGGTGGAGGGGCTAAACGCAGGTGCTAGGAGGTATCTGGGCTGATCCCACTAACACTGCTTTTTTGGGAACCCTAAACTGCTGGGGACGCTTGTATAGATCTGATCAGATATTGATCCGTTCAGACACTATACTACTAAGGGAGGTGTGTGGTGCTTGCATGGGTGTTAGCGCTACTGGCACTAATCTGACGCTGCCTGGGGCGACGCAGACCCTAACTGACGCTAAAACCTAACTTGTATCACCTGCCGGGCCATCAGGGAGTTAAACCTTTTATTGGGTAATATAGGGCGGGTGCCCTGATGCTATAAAAAAACTAACTAATCAGCGTCACCTGTAACACTAATACAGTGATCACTGGTGACGGGGTGAAAGGGTTAACTAGGGGGCAATCAGGGGGTTAAAACCTTTTATTATTAGCTAATATATGGGGTTACCTGAGGCTATAAAAACCTGACGGTGAAACTAATCATCTAACTGGCTAACTAGCGTCACCAGTGACACAAATACGGCGACCGATTAGTGACACTGGTGACGGGGTGAAAGGGTTAACTGGGGGCGATCAAGGGGTTAAACCTTTATTAGGGGTAACCTAGACCTAACGAGGGCTACTTCTAACTGCCCTAACACTTATTTCAGTCACAAATTACACCAATGCAGTGATCAGTGAAAAATCTGAAAACTGCAATTGGTGAAACAGTGACAGGGAGTGAAAGGGTTAACTGGGGGGTTGATTTGGGGGGGGGGGGCAAGTGTACCTATGTGTACTGTTGGTGCAACTCACGGTTAGATAGCATCTCTCTCACTAGAATCGAAAAGACCCCACGAGGAGAGATGACATCACTTCCTCCTGTCTGTGTTTACATTTACACAGACAGGGGAAGGTTTTCATTCGTTAGGAGCGATCACCAGGTCCAGACCATAAATCATTGGTCTGGCCCTGGGGACTGATTGCTCCCCTACTGAACCCGACCCCCGCGGGCACGCCCATTTGCCCACCCGTGCCATTCTGCTGACGTACATCAGCGTGCGGTGGTTGGAAACCTGTTAAAATGCAGGTAAATTTAGAAACTTTTTTGAAATTAGTTTTTCTGGATATTTTTGTTGTTCTGTCTCTCACTGTTAAAATAAACCTACCATTAAAATTTGACTGATTCTTTTTGTAAGGCAAACATGAAAAAACAGCAGGGGATCAAATGCTTTTTCCCCATGCTGTATTATATATTTACAGGTGAGGTGTGTGTGTGTGTAATTATATAGTGCATTTACATCTCTTGGACTTTTTGTGCTGCAATACATGAAAAGAAAATTCTGCTTGCTGCATCTTTTGTGGGCTCTCCATCAAAATGCATTTTTTTTTTTTTTTTTTAGGGATGTAAAACATGCCAATACTGCATGAAAATGTTTGTTGCTCTTTTTTGTTTCGAAGGGTCATTGTACTGTATATACATTTTAATCATAATAGTATACAACTACTAACAAGAATTATTTTGTTTTTCATTTACTCAAGGCTACTGTGGCAGAAACCATCTTTGCCCGCTCTATTTACACAACATAGAACATTTTCAAATGTATTTCGGAGCATGAACCTGGGAGAGTATCCCTCATCTTTGCTTCCTGCAGGCAACAGTATTCTGACACGGGTAATGCCATCTCACTGGAGCTTGCTTCCTGTCCGAACCAAGAAGAGGGGCATGGAATACCAGCCCAAGTTTCTGAAGCGCCAAAGAACGCATGGATGGTTCAAACGGATAAGCACAAGGGGGGGCATAGAAGTGATCCTGCGCAGGAAGCTAAAGGGGAGGAAATCCTTGACTGTCTGAAAATATCTTCTATTATGTTAAAATATATGTACTCTGGTTATGTGCAAAGTAAAGTTGTCCCAAAGCTTTTAAGAAGCATTCTTATGGAGTGACCAAAACGAAGTCAGCACTAATGCCCCAAAACACATGGGTTAAACGCTATGTAACTTAAATGAGCTATAAGCCAAAATTCCTTCACCAACTATGCTATCCGTGCTCTTTAGAGCTCTGTAGTAGCCTGCTGATCTTGCTGAAAAAACATTATTGCCCTGTTGTTTCCTGTTTGCAAGACCGCTGGCTACTATTCCTCCTGTATCTTCAACCAGCGGTCTTGTCACTGCCCACCAGTAGTTCTGTAGAGCGAGCAGGGAGGAAATAGAAATTTTAGTGGGCGGAGGGGTCCCGCAGCCCCCAGTCTGTGCCGCCCATGGAGGAGGTGTCCTCTTTCTCCTCTCTCCTCCACTCCCCTGCCAGTCACCATCCCCACTTCACCCCGCCCTCCACCCGCGCCATCTCCATGCAGTGCAGGATCATTTTCTCAAAACGTCTTCCAGGACAGCCCATGAGACCTAGGGCTCCTCCTACCAGGACAGGAAACACATTCCCCCACCAGATAAAAGGGCGGTCCTCCAGGCCCCATGTCAGTTATTAGTGTTTCCTCCGGACGGGGGGTAACATGTTCCAGGAACCTGGTCCCCTAGGTCTCATGAGCAGGGGCTCTGTAAGGCTATTTGGGGGCATATCACTAACCTTCTCTTCTGCCAGAAGCAGCACACCGCTGGGGAGGTTGGTTGTGCTGCTGTCTCCTGTCTCTCTGTGCCTGGAGAGGGCCATGACCGTGGTGATGTCTGCTCCCAAGCGCCTGTAGTCTCTATGTGAGCAGCAGTTTCCTCTCCTCACCCACAGCATGGCTGAAAGGTGTGAGGAGAAACAGGAAGCAGCAGCACTTGAGGGGGCGGAGCTTCTGCACTCCAAGCTGGCCCACAGGAAGTGCCGAGTGATAGGTCACTTCCGGGGCATATGACATCATCATCGGGCGCCGGAGACACTGGTTCCAGTCTTTTTAAGCGGTGCGGATGGGAGACGCTGGTTGCTAAAGGGGAGGAAATCATTGACTGTCTGAAAATATCTTCTATTATGTTAAAATATATGTACTCTGGTTATGTGCAAAGTAAAGTTGTCCCAAAGCTTTTAAGAAGCATTACGCCAATTAAAGTTGTCCCAAAGCTTTTAAGAAGCATTACGCCAATTCTTGATTAATTGTGAAAAATAAAAAAAAGTGCATTTTTTTTTTTGTTTTTTTTGTTTTTTTACTGTCTATAAATGAAGTTTCACATTTTCTCCAGTAGAGATGATAATCTTTGCTTTGGTAACAGAAAGAGTATGATAATTTTCTTCTTATGGAGTGACCAAAACAAAGTCAGCACTAATGCCCCAAAACACATGGGTTAAATGCTATGTAACTTAAATGAGCTATAAGCCAAAATGTTATTTTCTCTTAAAGCAGAACTCCTTGTTGCTGATCTCCTTCCTTCACCAACTATGCTATTCGTGCTCTTCAGAGCTCTGTAGTAGCCTGCTGATCTTGCTGAAAAAACATTATTGCCCTGTTGTTTCCTGTTTGCAAGACCGCTGGCTACTATTCCTCCTGTATCTTCAACCAGCGGTCTTGTCACTGCCCACCAGTAGTTCTGTAGAGCGAGCAGGGAGGAAATAGAAATTTAGTGGGCGGAGGGGGTCTCACAGCCCTCAGTCTGTGGCGCCCATGGAGGAGGTGTCCTCTTTCTCCTCTCTCCTCCACTCCCCTGCCAGTCACCATCCCCACTTCCCCCCGTCCTCCACCCGCCATCTCCATGCAGTGCAGGATCATTATCAGAAATCATCCGGATGACACAGCGGTAATCTCGGGCTGTGACAGGTATTGTATGTGAAATATCAATCGCCGTAACGTCTCGCAGACCGGCATTGTGATTGACAGTGCACTGTTCCAATGCCAGCGGGACATTACAGTGATTGGTATTTCACATTTCTGATAATGATCCCGCTCTGCACTGGTGGTCACTGATGAGACCGCACTGGGGACACTCCTGTTAGAAAGATATCAAAGCAGGAGGAGGAATATTTCTAATACTGAATTGCAGTGAGTGCACTGAGTACAGTGTGTATAATCATCATGGGATGTGTGTACAGTTCAGTAATGATTACATAAAGCAAGTAAGGGCAATATGTTTATCTCCCGTTGTGGCTGGAGGGGAGAGAACAGACATGCTTTGTATTTATAAGGCTGCAACATATCTATCATACTGTTTCAGGGGTGTGATTTATGTTGAAGGGGGCGAGTTCACATTTACATGTGCAGGCCTAGTGCACCCTCCCACATTCACTCCAATCCCAAAGATTCGATGGAAATGTAGTTCAATTATGGTTTAGAGCGAGAGAAGAGGATCTGATTCAATCACTGTTCTAACAGATCCTCCCTGGCAGAATACATGCTGCAATTTTGAATTAGAAAGCGGACTTCCTGAAAATTCAATTAGACTTTTCTCTTCATTAGTAAGGAATTTCACAAATGTAATAACACTTTAGTGTTTTGTGTGGGGGATGTACTAATGGGGGATTTTTTTAAAATCCCAGAGTTCTGCTTTAAAAGAGAAGTATAGGTATCAAAACAAATATACTCACCTGTGTGAATGCATCTTGGGTCCGAAGCTGCATCTATCCTCCACCGCCTCTAGAATGAAAACCATGTGATAAAAGACTGCCGATTTGCTCAGTTCTCAATCTTCAGGCAGCAGACAGCTGGTGACTGTCACTGGGCTCCCTGCTGTGCCCCTACAGCACTCACTGGAGTGCTGGGCTGTGCAGAGGGTGGGAGCAGCTGGCTGAGGTTGTCAGCAGTGCGCTGAGAGGCTGAGCCAGCTGCCGGTCTAGTTATCTGGTTGGATCCCAACATTAAAGTCAGGATCTCTCTAGAGCAGGGGTCTTCATTTGTGGTTGAACTGGATGGACTTGTGTCTTTTTTCAACCTAACTAACTATGTAACTATGGCCCTCCAGTTGTTCAGGAACTTCAATTCCCGTCATGTCTGTGAATGTCAGTGTTTTACAATGCCTCATGGGATGTGTAGTTCTGTAACAGCTGGAGGGCCGTAGTTTGAGGATCCCTGCTCTAGAGTGATGTCAGCTGACAGAGGAGCGGTGTGGGGCACTCCTTTGACCCATGAGAGCAATAGGGCCAAAAGAGCGTTGATTCTGCTTCTCTTTTAACCTTGCCATGGGCCTGATATACACTGGACTGCATAGCCACATTTGAATCATCAGAACAAAGCCTAATACTCCATGGGGTTGATTTGCTAAACCTGGAGAGTGCAAAATCTGGGGCAGCTCTGCATGGTAGCCAATCGGCTTCTAGATTCAGCTTGTTAAATTAAGCTTTGACCAAAAAAAGAAACCTGGAAGTTGATTGGTTTCTATGCAGAGCTCCACCAGATTTTGCACTCTCCAGTTCTAGCAAATCAACCATGTGTTTGTAGATAAAGGATGGCTGCTCTGGTGAAAGTTCAAGTGAACATTTATACTTACTGTAACACACAAACCGCTTTGCAGTACTATTTATTTTGAGTGACATCCCAACCCACTGCTACATTAGCAGGCAGCACACTTCAGTATCCCACCGTGCAAAGACATGATGTGCTTTGTTGCATTAAAAAAAGAGTTGTAGTCAGAATAATGAAAATGCGCTTCCCCTATCTACAGCGACCTGAGGTGTGCCAGCCCCAGACTCCGCCTAATAACTCAGGCTAGCCAATGGCCAGACTTGTAGTCAGTCTGAATACTGAGAAGAGCTTCCCCCATCTACAGTGGCCTGAGGTGTGCCATGGTTGCGCGGGCCAGTATGACTAAAAGAGGGCAACAATACTCAAGGTAGGTATAAGAAAAGTAATATTTAATGAAAAATAACATGAAAAACTAGTCAACCAGAGTAGCTAAAGTCTGAATAACTTCAGCAGGGGGATCTGGAATATATTAGTTATTCCAGGAGGAATGCCAACGCCCCATGTATTTGATAACATGAGGAGGGACCCTTTGTTTGGATGCTGCGCCGATCCCAAAAGAATGACCTGAAAAGTGCTTCGGATTTAGGCCTAAAATAGCTAACAAAATTCTGACGTGAGAAATTAAGTTTTTAGAAGTAAGAAGCTGCATAGGGAAAGGGATGAATGGAATGCTAAGGGGAGACGCTGCAAACTTTGGGGAGAGTTGGTCCAGTGTTTTGAAATAGCTAATCACAAAACCCTGACCCGTCTGTTTTTGTTGTGAGTTGCAGAGAGAAATGATCAGGGAATCTAGTGAGACTGCCTTTGAGTAGTCCATGTACATTATGGCTGGCTTGGGATATTTCCCCGGGTCTGAGGAAACTCAAGTAGATAGCTGCCTTGAGGATAATGCTGGGACCTGTGCCAAAAGGGGAAATGGATAACAAATCTGAGATCCTCGGAACATCTGGCCGGTGATCAGTAAACATGTCAATCGTAACTGTCCCTGACTTTTTTGGATACCCTTCAATATGGCTTTGATGGAGTGAGCTTCAAAAAATGGAAGGTCTATCAGGATCCTGTAGGGACCTGAAATGCTAAATACCTGAGAGATAATTTGATGGTGTTAAAGGATAGGGACAATTTGCTATGGCAATAGGCAGCAAAAGCCATCATGCATTTGTCATCCCCAGAGCTATTACAGGAATATAGGGTTATAAATCTAACAAAACACTTCCAAGTGTATTGGAAGTGGGGGAGGAATATTGCGCTGTGGTTAGTGATTAATGTGTGGAAAAAGCAGCAAACATTTGCCGAAAGACTAACGGTAGGTAAATTGGAAGGGTAAATAATGTTGCGCTTAAGGTTGGAGTGCGTATGGTTTAGATCTACCATACGGTGAAAAATGGTGTGTTAATACAATGTGATGCAAATGAATGGTTAAAATCATATAGTTTTAAAAACACATGGATAAAGATAATAAAATCGTGACCATTTGTTATAAAATCAAAGAGAGTGATAGAACTGAATCACAGTCCATAGGTGAATGTGGGTGATCCTCGTGTGGATATATAGTGATCACAAAAAATTAAAATATATAATAAAATATCAAATAAAAGCCAACGTTCCGTTTGGTATAAAGTGATTATGTGATAAGTGAATCATATAATACAGTCCATGTGAATGGTGAAATTCATAATGAAGTGGCAATCTTGTGCGATCCTCCAGCCGCACTAAAGGTGCTTTAAGTGCGATGATGGTGGTTCGATGGCATCAAGGCCCATAAGAATGCAGCTTACCGGAAAACACAGACTTGGGTAGGCGTATGCCTCGCAAGTCGTGTTAAGCTTAGATAAAGATGTTGTTGGGTCGCTATTCCACAATCTGTTCAGAGACTTCCCTCAAGGTGTGTGGCAGTGGACAGAAGGGCGGACGTCAAAAACACTCATGCGGTCATGCGCGCTCATGTGTACCGGAATAAGGTAAAGAACAAAGCTCGCATAGTGTAATAACGTTTAAAAAGGAGAACAATTTATTTAAAATGCAAAGAAAATGCTCACATTTGGTAGAATGGATAAAAGGCGATTGGTAATGGCGTAGACCACAGTACCAGCACTACGCCATTACCAATCGCCTTTTATCCATTCTACCAAATGTGAGCATTTTCTTTGCATTTTAAATAAATTGTTCTCCTTTTTAAACGTTATTACACTATGCAAGCTTTGTTCTTTACCTTATTCCGGTACACATGAGCGCGCATGACTGCATGAGTGTTTTTGACGTCCGCCCTTCTGTCCACTGCCACACACCTTGAGGGAAGTCTCTGAACAGATTGTGGAATAGCGACCCAACAACATCTTTATCTAAGCTTAACACGACTTGCGAGGCATACGCCTACCCAAGTCTGTGTTTTCCGGTAAGCTGCATTCTTATGGGCCTTGATGCCATCGAACCACCATCATCGCACTTAAAGCACCTTTAGTGCGGCTGGAGGATCGCACAAGATTGCCACTTCATTATGAATTTCACCATTCACATGGACTGTATTATATGATTCACTTATCACATAATCACTTTATACCAAACGGAACGTTGGCTTTTATTTGATATTTTATTATATATTTTAATTTTTTGTGATCACTATATATCCACACGAGGATCACCCACATTCACCTATGGACTGTGATTCAGTTCTATCACTCTCTTTGATTTTATAACAAATGGTCACGATTTTATTATCTTTATCCATGTGTTTTTAAAACTATATGATTTTAACCATTCATTTGCATCACATTGTATTAACACACCATTTTTCACCGTATGGTAGATCTAAACCATACGCACTCCAACCTTAAGCGCAACATTATTTACCCTTCCACTTCCAAGTGTATTGTCTTGTTCAGTATTAGTGTCAGGAAGCTAGTTGTTGGGTAATTTGGACAGGGTATAATCCCCAATCTTTATTAAATTTAATAGGTACGATGCACAGCGGGTGTGGAGAGGTGACTCGTACATCTTGCGGCATGTATGCGTTCTTTGATCATCCGGTCGAGGGTGAATACTGCTGTGAAATATGTAAGCGCATTGTTTCCCTGGAAGCCCAGGTTCTGAATCTGGGGAAGCAATTGTCAACACTGAGCAGTCCCTCCATACTAAATGAGAGCCAGGAATGTACATGCCAGGGGCCAGCACAGAGGCAGGTGGAGACAGAGGTGCAGGCACTAGGAAAGAGTAGATGGGTGACAGGAAGGGTAGAGGGGGAAGTACCAGGGAGGCCGATCCAGGGGTGGAGCATCCCAATAAGTACGCTCCATTGAGTGACATTGGTAAAACCAGTCAGGGACCAGCACTGCTGGAGCTGAGGGACTCTCCTAGCTGCCGGGGGAAGAACTGCAGTGAGAGTGGGGGAGAAGGGAAAGGAAAGAGATTCTGGTGGTAGGGGACTCAATTCTTAGAAGGACAGAGAGGCCAATCTGTAACAAAGTCCTGAAGCGCCGAACAGTATGTTGTCTACCGGGCGCTCGGGTTCGGCACATCACGGATCTGGTGGGGAAGACCCAGCTGTCATAGTAAAAGTTGGCACCAATGACAAAGAGGCAGATGGAATGTCCTAAATAGGAATGAGCCGAACACCCCCGGGTTCGGTTCGCGGCAGAACCTGCGAACGGACCGAAAGTTTGCGCGAATATTCAAACCCTATTAGTAACAATGGACGCGAATGTTCGAAATCTAAAGTGCTAATTATAACGGCCAATATGCATGTTAATGTCATAAAAGAGGTTTGGGGACATGTATCAATGCAAAAAAGTTTTAAAAACGCACGTTTTTTCGGGAGCAGTCATTTTAATGATGCATAAAGTGAAAAAAAAAAAAAGTGAAATATTCCTTTAAATATGGTACCTGGGGGGTGTCTAAAGTATGCCTGTGAAATGGCATGTGTTTCCCATGTTTAGAACTGTCCCTGCAAAAAATGACATTTGTAAAGGAAAAAAAGAAGCCATTTAAAACTGCTTGCAGCTTTAATGTCATGTCTTGTCCTGGCAATATGGATGAAAATCTTTGAGAAAAATGGCATGGCTACCCCATCACCCCCAGCCCAAAATAAAACCCTATACCTACAACCCTATATACTCTGAACAGCAGTATACAGGCGGTGCAAACAAGACAGGGACTGTAGGTTTGTTCTTAAGTAGAATCTGTTTGTAATTCTGAACAGGTACATTTTTAAAGCGGAAGTAAACCCTTTGATTTAAATAGTTTTAAAAAAATGGCATGCCGGAAATGCTACCTGTCACATTGACTATGCTTTCAACCAAACTGTCAAACCATCCAATGGCTGGTGTCATAACTGATCACATGTGCAGCATCATGGCAGTTGAAGATTGAAGAGAGGCCAAGATGGCAGCTTCCTTGGCTGAAAACGATAGGAGGGTTTACTTCCACTTTAAGTGTAGCTCCATCCATAAAAATCAATTTTTAAGCTTTTTGGAGAACATAGGGAAGGGTTATCACCCCTGTAACATTTGTTTTGCTGTCTGTGCACCTGTTCAGAACATCACCTCACTTTCCATCCCAATAACAAATGTTTTTGGAAAAGTGGGTTTTTTATTGAAACAAGGATTGGTGATAAAGCATCAGTAGAGAGGAGATACCTTTTTCCCAAATTAAATCTAACAGGATAGAATTTCCCTTCCTAGGGGTAGATTTCCTCTCACTTCCTGTTTTCTCCTTCCGTTTGCAAGTAGGAGTCGTTTGTAAGTTGGATGTTTAAAAAGTAGGGGCCTGCCGTATAAACTCTGCAGAAATTTGCCCCGTTAGATGTTGGTGTTGCCACAACACTGTAAGCCCTCACAGTTACTCTTGGTGGGCACAGGAATGGGCCCTGCTGTGAATTATTAGATCAAGAATTGTAATTGCATGCACCTGTTGAACAGGGCAGAAAAATTGGGCCTTTGGTGGTGGTGGTGGACGGTGTTGCCACAAGACTGTAAGCCCTCACGGTTACTCGGTGGGCGCAGGAATAGGCCCTGCTGTGAACTATTAGATCAAGATTTGTAATTACACGCCCCTGTTAAACAGGGGCTGAAAAACTGTGCCCAACACTGCAACCCCTCACAGATACTGTACTTGGAGCACAGCAGTCAGACCTGTTGCAAAGCATTGCATAAAAAATGTAATTACACGCCCCTGTTAAACAGGGGCTGAAAAATGTGGCCTTAGCCACTGGTGGTGGCACCCAGAAGCAAAAATGTTCTTCCAAGCTATCATCAGGATCATTGAGGGGGAAGAGGATAGTCAGTCAACATAACAGGACAGTCACTCAGCATCAGCATTAGGCAGTCTTGAAGGGATGTGACATTTCAAAATAAATGATTCTGTTATATCAGCTTCAGGTGCCTGGTAGCTGGTGGTGATCCAAGACTGATTCAGCTTTATGAAGGTCAGTCGATCAACGGAGTCGGTGGACAAGCGCACCCTGTGATCGGTGACAGAGCAGCCAGCAGCACTGAATGTGCGTTCAGAAAAAACGCTGGATGCAGGACAGGCCAGTAGCTCAATTACATACTGTGCAAGCTCTGGCCAGTGATCCATCCTCAAGACCCAGTAAGCCAGAGGATTTTCGGTGGAAAAGGTGTCCAAGTCTGACCTTGCCCCTAGGTATTCCTGCACCATGTATATCAGACGCTGGCGATGGTTGCTGGAACCGATCATACCTTGGGGCTGTGGACTAAAAAATTGTCTGAACGCATCGGTTAGACGTCCACCTTCCCCATCGCTCCTTCTGCTACTGACCGAAGCCTCAGCAACTCGTCATCCAGGACCAGGAGTTTGTAACCTCCCAGTCTCTGGGAACGCGTTGCACAGACCTTTCTGCAAGGCCTCCCGGAGATGTCTCATCCTCTGCGACGGCAAGATAAGGTCCGCAACCTTACCCTTGTACCATGGATCAAGGAGAGTGGCCAGCCAGTAATGGTCCCTCTCCTTGATCTGAAGAATACGAGGATCCTTCCGCAGGCTTTGCAGGATCAGGGAGGCCATGCAACTTAGGTTAGCTGAGGCATTCCGTCCGGAGTTTTCTGGGTCACTGAGGATGACATGATCCGCAGCCACCTCCTCCCAGCCACGTACAAGTCCACTGGTTTGTTGGGACTGTAAATCATCCCTAAAAGACTGCTGCTGCTGATGCTGAGTGCCAGGCTCCACCTCCATGCTGACACAATCCTCCTCCTCCTCCTCATCCTGTGTGATGGGTGGGAGAGAAGGAACACTGTCTGAATAAAGGGGGCCTTGAGAGGCAAGGAAGTCCTCTTCCTGCCTCTGTTCTGCCTCAAGTGCCCTGTCCATTATCCCACGCAGCATATGCTCCAACAGGTGGACAAGAGGTACAATGTCACTGATGCATGCACTGTCACTGCTTACCATCCTCGTGGCCTCCTCAAATGGTGACAGGACAGTGCATGCATCCCTGATCATGCTCCACTGGCGTGGGGAAAAAAATCCGAGCTCCCCTGACCCTGTCCTGGTGCCGTAGTCGCACAGGTACTCATTGATGGCCCTCTGCTGCGTGTGCAGTCGCTGCAGCATGGCCAACGTTGAGTTCCACCTGGTGGGCATGTCACATATAAGGCGGTTCTTGGGCAGGTTCAACTCCTTTTGCAGCTCAGCCAGCCGAGCACTGGCATTATATGATCGGCGGAAATGCACACAGACTTTACTGGCCTGCCTCAGGACATTAAGGACGTGAGCCATACAGGGCACATGGGTCAGCTGTCCCTGTCGCAGGGTGGAGAGGAGGTTGGTGCCATTGTCACAAACCACCATTCCTGGCTTAAGCTGGCGTGGCGTCAACCACCTCTCGGCCTGCCCCTGCAGAGCTGACAGAACCTCTGCCCCAGTGTGGCTCCTGTCCCCCAAACACACCAGCGCAAGCATTGCATGGCATCTTTTTGTCTGTGTACTTGCGTAGCCCCTTGGACGCCTACGGAGCACCGCTGGTTCCGAGGACAGAGCCCTTGAAGAGGCCATGGAGGAAGAAGAAGAGGGGGGGGGGGTGGAGGAGAGAGGTGTGTCACAACCAGTAGTAGCATTTTGGAGGCGTGGTGGCGGAACAACCTCCAACACTACTGCACCTTGTCCTGCATCCTTCCCAGCTGCCAAAAGAGTGACCCAATGGGCCGTGAAAGACAGGTAACGTCCCTGTCCATGCCTGCTGGACCATGAGTCAGCGGTAATATGCACCTTACCGCTGACCGCTCTGTCCAGCAAGGCATGGACATTGCCTTCCACATGCCGGTAGAGAGCCGGAATCGCCTTCCATGAGAAAAAGTGGCGTTTGGGAACCTGCCACTGAGGAACTGCACATTGAACAAAGTCACGGAAGGGGGCCGAGTCTACCAACTGAAAAGGCAGCAGTTGAAGTGCTAGCAATTTAGCCAAGCTAGCATTCAACAGCTGGGCATGTGGATGGCTGGGAGTAAACTTCTTTCGACTGTCCAGCAGCTGGGGCAGGGAAATTTGCCTGGTAGAATCGGACGTCGGTGTACTGCTAGCAGAGTGCCTGCAAGTACTTGGCTGTGACACACCTAATTCTACACCTTCATTCCTCTTAGTGCAGCTTTCAGAGAGGACTGAAGGTATAGTGGGGTTGGAGATCCCAGCTGATGAGGAGCAAGGAGAGGTCCGCTTTGTTCTTTGGTGTGGGTCTTTAATGTGCGCTTGCCAACGAGCTGCATGGCAGGTCGACATATGTCTGGTCATGCTTGTGGTGCCCAAGCGGCTGATGTGCAGAATGTATAACACAGCAGATACTGTCAGCAGCAGTGCACTCAGCAGAATGAATACAACAGCAGATGCTGTCAGCAATGCAGATGAATCACAGCAGCTAATGTGACTGACACAGCCACTCACTAACGCCGGGACACACTACACTAGGCCCCCGGCCTTTTATAGTGTGGGGCGTGTACTAAACCCCCTGAGCTATAATTGCGCTCCTCGCCGCTGGCTCTATGATTGGCCAAGCATGCGGGGTCACAGTGCATGCTTGGCCAATCATCAGCCAGCAATGTACTGCGACTGGCGCAATGCATTGTGGGCCGTTCGCATCACACGAATTTGATGCGAACGGCCCAAATAGTTCTGGGCTCGACAATCGGTCGAACGCCCCATGTTCGATTCGAACGTGGGTTCGAATCGAACACCGGGCCCATCCCTACCGGTAAAGCAGTTTTCAGTTAAAGGTACCACAGGGTGATTGAAGGCATCTGATGCAATAACATCCAACAGCAATGGGAGATCCCATTTTGCAAACAATGCGAGGTTTCAACCAAATTGCATCTTGAAAAACAGTATAATTAGGTGTTGGATGCCCACTGTATGCCGGTGAAGGCAGATATAGCCAAAAATGTGTGCCTATAGCATACTTACGCATATACCTAAATCAAGCCACGCCTGCAGGCATTTCAGAACAAACTTCTGAAGAGTCTGGCGTAAAATCTTGATCAGCAATAATACTGTGAATTTATGCCATATTCTACTATAGGCACGGTTAGCGCAGTCCTTTGTTTTCGTAAGAGTATTTACAATCTTCACAGAGCATTCAAATCCATTAGCCTCTGCCTCTCTAGACCCAGGCCATCAGCCTGAGCCTGTCGGATGCTGGATGAATGGGACTTTGGAGAAGATTTGATCTTACATACAGAGGGAGTCAATCCTTGAAACCTATAAGGATGAGCAAAGGGTACCAAGGCCCCTTTGACCAATCTGGGATCATCACCAGAACTGTCACCTTCCCCCGCCACAGCCTCAGCTGGAAGCTGAGAATCAGAGGGAGCAGCAGAAAAGCATAAGCTGTCTTGGAGATCCACTCTGCAGTCAGCACATACACCATGATTTCTTGTGGATTCTGGGCCCTGGAATAGAACTTCAGCAACTTGGTGTTGACTGGGCATGTGAGCGGTCTACCTCTGGAAGAAAAATTACAAGCTCTGTTAGTTATCAGAAGACTCGCAATAGTCTGGACCATTCATTGTCGTTCAGACTTGTCCTGGACAAATAGTTTGCCTGAAGATTCTTCTGACCAGGCACATAGGCCGCAGATAACTGAAGAAGATTGACTTGGACAGATTCTAGAATTAGAGAAACTTCCTTCATAAGGGAGAGACTGAGCCTTGTTTACAGATATAAGCCACAGTCCAACTTTACCAGGACAGGCTTACCCCAAAACATTGCAGACGATTTTGTTTCTTCAACCATAAGTTTATGCCACTGGTCCAGAAACCCGACTTGAATGGGAGCGAGAGTTAAACTGAGCCTACCTGAACTGCTGGAGCGAGGCGATTTCTATGGCTCAGTCTGAGACGTGAAGGATGAAAGATCTCCAAATATGGCCTAAAATGCTTGCCTTAATGGATCACGTGTCAATCACCAAAGCCGTACCTATCTGTCCACAGAGGAGCCACATAGTGCCCATACGGCATGTATGGATGGCACAATCAAAAAATAACAGAAAGCATCCTTAAGTGGAACTCGTTACTGACATATTGGTTTATGCGTTAGCTTCCCAGTTTTTCCTGGACTCCCAGCCAGAAATGCAGAAGTTAAGCGGAAACTGACTCTTGAGTTTTTCGGTCTCCTTTAACTCAGCAGACACTCATCTTGAGGAAGGAAGCCAAACTGACCACTATTAAATTTAGGCTTGACCTTCTACGATCAAGAAAAATGCAGTGATAGCGTTTGTCCTTGAAGGCCACAACATCTTCTGATGGTAAAGTCATGTATATGGCCAATCCCACAAGGGACACACACTGACCAGAGGGGTGATCCCAACCCCTGGACATCTTTCAGTTCAAAAGGGCATAACTTTGACATCCTGCTGTGACAACATACTCCAATCTTGTAGAATGAGCACTTGATCCATCCAACATAAGGACATTGTCAAGCTGTCCTCTGGAGGTACTTAAAATATTTCCAAAGCTTCACTTCTACGCCAAAGGCATTTAACCAACCTTACCGATCTGGACAAAGGTCATCATCTTCCTGTTCAGAAGAGACTGAAGAGGGTTGATTGACTTGAGAAGGCAATGGATAGAAGACTGGACATAGATGGCCCTTGCAGAATAGATGTCCTTTGTAGAAGATGAATTCAGCAGTTCCTTTAGAGTGTCTTGACCATATGCTTAATTGTGACAACTTGGTCACCATCATCTTAATCACAGCCTGCCTGAACAAAGTAGGAATCACATGTTTATTCACCTCTACTTGGGAAGAAGCTGGCAAGGGTTAATTTGCCTGAGGAGGTTCTGAGACTACTCATTGGCACCATATATGACCCCTTCACAGAGTGAGTGGAAAAGACTCCTTTAGGCTGCTTTCACACTGGGGCGGTTTGGAGGCGTTTTAGCGCTAAAAATAGCGCCTAAATAGCGCTTGAAAACTCCCTCCCATGTATGTCAATACAAGCTTTCACACTCAGGCGTTGCGCTGGCTGTGCGGTAAAAAAAACTCCTGCAAGCAGCATCTTTGGAGCATGTTGTGTGCGGTATAAATAGCACCTGAAAAACGCATATATCCATAGGAATACATTGAAACCGTTCAAAAAACGCCTGGAAATAAGCCAAAACCGCCTGAAAACCATGCCCTGGATGCTGTGTGAAGGTCACATGACCGCATCACAGTGGGGGATGCTGGGATACCAGGAAATCCGGTTTGAGAAGTGGAGAGAGGAGAGAGAGACAGACAGAGACAGACAGCAGAATAACATGGATGCTGAAGAAAGCCAGGAGGTACAGCCCAGAGATGAATATTCATCAGGGAGAGCCTCTGCCTCAATTGAGCCAGAGCAGTTCATTCATACAATGAGGGAACACCCTGAACTCTTGGATAAGAAGACTGAATGGTATTCAAATAGGACAAAGATTAGAGAAGGATGGAATCCAGCACATACCACGCTGGGCATCCCTGAACAAAAAGGACAGAACTGCAAAAAGTAAGTTAACCTATTACCTCTAGTCCCTCTATGACCAAATCCCATAAACCCAGTACCAGTAGTCCCAAAACCCTATCTCAGTCCCTGTTGTTCCAAGCACCCACAATCCCAGTCCCTGTAGTCCCAAAAACACAACCATAATCAAAATCCAAGCCCCTGTAGTCTCAAACACCTAACCATAACCCTACTACCACTCCCCATAGTCCCAAAACACCTAATCCCAACCTTTACCCGCACTCCGCATAGTCACAAAACACCTGATCCCAACCTTTACCGCACTCCCCATAGTCCCAAAACACCTAATCCCAACCTTTACCGCACTCCCCATATTACCAAAACACATAATCCCAACCTTTACCCGCACTCCCCATAGTCCCAAAACACCTAATCCCAACCTTTACCGCACTCCCCATAGTCCCAAAACACCTAATCCCAACCTTTACCGCACTCCCCATAGTCCCAAAACACCTAATCCCAACCTTTACCGCACTCCCCATAGTCCCAAAACACCTAATCCCAACCTTTACCGCACTCCCCATAGTCCCAAAACACCTAATCCCAACCTTTACCGCAATCCCCATAGTCCCAAAACACCTAATCCCAACCTTTACCGCACTCCCCATAGTCCCAAAACACCTAATCCCAACCTTTACCGCACTCCCCATAGTCCCAAAACACCTAATCCCAACCTTTACCGTACTCCCCATAGTCCCAAAACACCTAATCCCAACCTTTACCGCACTCCCCATAGTCCCAAAACACCTAATCCCAACCTTTACCCGCACTCCCCATAGTCCCAAAACACCTAACTCTAACCCTAATCCCACTCCCCATACCCCCAAACTCCTAACCCTAACCCTAATCCTACTCCAGATACTCCCAAACTCCTAACCCTAACCCTAATCCCACTTCAGATACTCCCAAACTCCTAACCCTAATCCCACTCCCAATACTCCCAAACCCTAATCCCACTCCCAATACTCCCAAACTCCTAACCCTAACCCAAATCCCACTCTCAATACTCCCAAACTCCTAACCCTAACCCCACTCCCAATACTCCCAAACTCCTAACCCTAACCCTAATCCCACTACAGATACTCCCAAACTCCTAACCCTAACCCAAATCCCACTCCCATTACTCCCAAACTCCTAACCCTAATCCCACTCCCCATACTCCCAAACTCCTAACCCTAATCCCACTCCCAATACTCCCAAACTCCTAACCCTAACCCTAATCCCACTCCCGATACTCCCAAACTCCTAACCCTAACCCTAATCCCACTCCCCATACTCCCAAACTCCTAACCCTAACCCTAATCCCACTCCCGATACTCCCAAACTCCTAACCCTAATCCCACTCCCGATACTCCCAAACTCCTAACCCTAATCCCACTCCCGATACTCCCAAACTCCTAACCCTAATCCCACTCCAGATACTCCCAAACTCCTAACCCTAACCCTAATCCCACTCCAGATACTCCCAAACTCCTAACCCTAATCCCACTCCCGATACTCCCAAACTCCTAACCCTAATCCCACTCCCGATACTCCCAAACTCCTAACCCTAACCCTAAGCCCACTCCAGATACTCCCAAACTCCTAACCCTAACCCTAATCCCACTCCAGATACTCCCAAACTCCTAGCCCTAACCCTAATCCCACTCCCGATACTCCTAAACTCCTAACCCTAATCCCACTCCCGATACTCCCAAACTCCAAACCCTAACCCTAATCCCACTCCAGATACTCCCAAACTCCAAACCCTAACCCTAATCCCACTCCAGATACTCCCAAACTCCTAACCCTAACCCTAATCCCACTCCCGATACTCCTAAACTCCTAACCCTAACCCTAATCCCACTCCCGATACTCCCAAACTCCTAACCCTAACCCTAATCCCACTCCAGATACTCCCAAACTCCTAACCCTAACCCTAATCCCACTCCCCATACTCCCAAACTCCTAACCCTAATCCCACTCCCTATACTCCTAAACTCCTAACCCTAACCCTAATCCCACTCCCGATACTCCCAAACTCCAAACCCTAACCCTAATCCCACTCCAGATACTCCCAAACTCCTAACCCTAACCCTAATCCTACTCCCGATACTCCCAAACTCCTAACCCTAACCCTAATCCCACTCCCGATACTCCCAAACTCCTAACCCTAACCCTAATCCCACTCCAGATACTCCCAAACTCCTAACCCTAATCCCACTCCCAATACTCCCAAACTCCTAACCCTAACCCTAATCCCACTCCAGATACTCCCAAACTCCTAACCCTAACCCTAATCCCACTTCCAATACTCCCAAACTTCTAAACTTTATACCACTTCTCGTAGTCCTAAAAGACATGATCAGACTTAATTCTAATACTTTATTATTGATGAATCACAAAATGGTTATTAATTTTATTTATTTTTAAATGTAACGGTATTAAATGTATGCATCAAATTTGATCGTCAAAGAGTATCATCTAAGCAAACAAGTAAACAAAATAACAATTCCAATTAAGATGTAGTAATTTATCATTACATGTTAATAAATGCAGAAATTTCTAAATTTCAAAAGTATATAAACATAACATTGGTAATTAAGAAAAAAGAATTAAAGACAAATGAAAATGGAAAATGTTTAATCATGGATTGCAGAATCTTCAAAAATAAACATCATAAACATGAACTTAATTGTACATCAAATATGTGTCTGATAACAAACATGCTCAGTATTAAAACCTAAAAATGCCCTTAAAATACTTATATTGTATAAGGGTTTAGATCATATAATCTTGCCAACTAACTGCACCAGCAGGGCTCAAAAAATAATCAGCAAACACATCCCTGATTGTGAACCCTACTCTTGGGCCACGGACATGAGGAAACTCTGCAGGTTCCATATTATGTGCTAATGTATCCTCGAAATTAATGCCATCTCTCTCCCGTACTAAGTTGTGTAAAACACAAGCTGCCTTTATAATTTTACAAGCATTTTCTACTTTTAAGTTAATTGGTTTATGAAATATCTGCCATTTATTGGCCAGTATTCCAAAGGCACATTCAACTAGTCTTCTTGCTCGGCATAGACGGTAATTGAATATTCTCTTCCGAGTATCCAGATTTCTCAAAGAGTATGGCTTCATAAGATGCTCATGGATGGCAAATGCATCATCAGCCACAAAAACATATGGCATGTCAGGACCATCTGTCCCCGGCAATGGTTTGTTATCTGGCAGGTCTAATTGGTTGGAAGTAAGACGCTTTCCAAATTTAGTATTCTGAAAAACTGTGGAGTCTGCACAGCTTCCAAATGATCCTATATCTACAAATATAAACTTGTAGTCAGAATCTACAACAGCCATTAGAACCACTGAAAAATACTTTTTATAATTATAGTATTGGCTTCCACTATGGCAAGGTTTTATCAATCTAATATGTTTGCCATCAATTGCTCCAAGACAGTTTGGGAAATTGGTCTTGGTGAAGAAGCGCTGTGCAATATCTTCCCATGTTTGTTTATTTGGAATTGGCATAAATAGATGTTTGAGATTCCATATTTCATCACACGTATGTTTTAGGATTTCACCAACAGTAGATATTCCTATTCTGAATTCATACTGTAGTGTTGTGTACGTATTTCCAGTTGCCAAGTATCTGTAACAAGAAAAAAATATTTTTATATTTCAGTAAAAATGCTAAAGATCTGATGGAAAACAATGCGCGATAATTTCAGGAGAGAATTAACAAAGCAACAAAAAAGTGGGTCAAGTGGCAAGACCAACAGAGTCTATTGTCATTTTGCAGAGCTCCAGTTTCTGAAGCCTGTGATGCAGCTGAGGCAGTAAGTTTTATATATATATTGTGTTTTTATGTCTGTGCATGAAATGTTTACACAATGATACACAAATTATTATTATTAATTACTTATATTCTTCTTCAGAACCGAGAGCAATATTAGCTCTGATTCAGAGGAGGAGGAGCATACCCCGACAATCGGCAATGAAATTAACAATAGTCAATTGCTCATGGGTGATGATACCGAGGAGTGTGTACCTCAAGAATCACCTGAAAATGCACCTGAGCCACGTCCAACTAGGACCCCGTCACAATCAAAACAGAAAACGAAGGCGCAACAAACACAGGAATTTATCGACGTGGTAAAGAACCTAATTGCTTCACAGAAACAGGAAACTGGCGAACTTGTAACTATAGCCAGAAGTATGGTACCGCAAATGGCAAAGGTGGACCCGGTATTGAGATGTGATCTAGTTTCTGATATTTTTAAACTTATCAAAACATATCAAGAGAGATCTAGATCTCTAAATCAACAATCACAACCTTATGATGTTCCCCAGCAAAACGCACACGGAGGGTATATTAATAACGCTTTACCCGGAACATCATATGATAATAGAGTAATGTCATTCCATCCTAATCACATTCCCATGCCTCCCAATTATAATTCCCACTTCCAGGGAGTGCATTATGACATGCCCCTTCGTCACCCAAATCAACATCCTCCTCATACTCCTCTTACCCATCATCAACCTCGGGAGGATTCACACCCACTACCACCGTCTTATCAAGACCTTTAATTCCATTGTTTTTATAGTTGATTTTAAAATACATGTTTTTGAATCCAAAGTTCACACATGTTCTGGAATCCAAAGTTCTTAGTTTAATGGCATACTGGCATATTTTTGATTCTTAAAAAAACGTTTTAGAAAAAAAAGTTGTCTTATACATGATAATAGTTATATGTTTACATAAATATATAAATATCTATACGCACATATCGATTAGATATGTAAATAAAACATTTTATATGTTTTTAATATATTTTGTTATGCACATGTTGTGCTATGTTATTTTCAGAAAATAAAAATATAATATTTGTTTTACATTAATAAAAAATAAAGTTTACATTTATCAAATAACGATTGTTTTTAGGTATTATTATATGTAGAAGCTTTGATCCATTATTCAAATTACCTGAGCGTTATCAATAATTGTTCACATGGTGTGATAGCATCCCTGCAATTTGTATCCTGTCTTGACAAGGCAGGTGTCAAGAGATCAAGCAGGAAGTCAAATCTAATAAAAGAAATACATTTGTTATTAACACTATAATCTATTGACCGATTATATAAACAAGGGTTAATATTAGGTGTTTGGGATTAGGGTTAGGAGTTTGGGAGTATCGGGAGTGGCATTAGGGTTAGGGTTAGGAGTTTGGGAGTATCAGGAGTGGGATTAGGGTTAGGGTTAGGAGTTTGGGAGTATTGGGAGTGGGATTAGGGTTAGGGTTAGGCGTTTGGGAGTATCGGGAGTGGGATTAGGGTTAGGAGTTTGGGAGTATTGGGAGTGGGATTAGGGTTAGGGTTAGGAGTTTGGGAGTAACGGGAGTGGGATTAGGGTTAGGAGTTTGGGAGTATTGGGAGTGGGATTAGGGTTAGGGTTAGGAGTTTGGGAGTATTGGGAGTGGGATTAGGGTTAGGGTTAGGAGTTTGGGAGTATCTGGAGTGGGATTAGGGTTAGGGTTAGGAGTTTGGGAGTATTGGGAGTGGGATTAGGGTTAGGGTTAGGAGTTTGGGAGTATCGGGAGTGGGATTAGGGTTAGGGTTAGGAGTTTGGGAGTATTGAGAGTGGGGTTAGGGTTAGGAGTTTGGGAGTATTGGGAGTGGGATTAGGGTTAGGGTTAGGAGTTTGGGAGTATTGGGAGTGGGATTAGGGTTAGGGTTAGGAGTTTGGGAGTATTGGGAGTGGGATTAGGGTTAGGGTTAGGAGTTTGGGAGTATCTGGAGTGGGATTAGGGTTAGGAGTTTGGGAGTATTGGGAGTGGGATTAGGGTTAGGAGTTTGGGAGTATCTGGAGTGGGATTAAGGTTAGGAGTTTGGGAGTATTGAGAGTGGGGTTAGGGTTAGGAGTTTGGGAGTATTGGGAGTGGGATTAGGGTTAGGGTTAGGAGTTTGGGAGTATTGGGAGTGGGATTAGGGTTAGGGTTAGGAGTTTGGGAGTATCGGGAGTGGGATTAGGGTTAGGGTTAGGAGTTTGGGAGTATCTGGAGTGGGATTAGGGTTAGGGTTAGGAGTTTGGGAGTATTGGGAGTGGGATTAGGGTTAGGAGTTTGGGAGTATTGGGAGTGGGATTAGGGTTAGGAGTTTGGGAGTATTGGGAGTGGGATTAGGGTTAGGGTTAGGAGTTTGGGAGTATCTGGAGTGGGATTAGGGTTAGGGTTAGGAGTTTGGGAGTATCTGGAGTGGGATTAAGGTTAGGGTTAGGAGTTTGGGAGTATCTGGAGTGGGATTAGGGTTAAGGTTAGGAGTTTGGGAGTATTGAGAGTGGGATTAGGGTTAGGGTTAGGAGTTTGGGAGTATCGGGAGTGGGATTAGGGTTAGGGTTAGGAGTTTGGGAGTATCGGGAGTGGGATTAGGGTTAGGGTTAGGAGTTTGGGAGTATTGGGAGTGGGATTAGGGTTAGGGTTAGGAGTTTGGGACTATTGGGAGTGGGATTAGGGTTAGGGTTAGGAGTTTGGGAGTATCGGGAGTGGGATTAGGGTTAGGAGTTTGGGAGTATGGCGTGGTAATTTTGGGTGTATGGGGGATGGGAGGGTGGGTGCGTAGGAGTGGGTGTAGATAACTGGGATATTGCCACTTACGTTGCGATGCTCATCCGAGTGTAATTCCTGAATTTATCTGGATGCAATCTCAAGTCATGATACAGCAACATGTATTGTCCTCTGTCTGCGTGTATTTGATGTATGGGATGAACCCAATAGCGACGCTGCGGTCTCTGATGAAGAAGATGCTCCCAAACATATAACACAAACATCAGAAGCAGCTCATAATACTCCATCTTCTTCCTGGCCTCTTTCTTCCTTCACGGAATAACAGGAAGTGATGTAATGGGGTGGGGTTGTTTGATGATGACAACGCAAACGCGGCAAAACCACGGTAAAACCGCGCTAATTTTAATATGCGTTTTTAGCGTGGTTTTTCGACGCCCCAGTGTGAAAGCAGCCTTAGAGTGTATTGACCACATGCTTAATGAATGTGACAACTGGTTAGGTGTTGTTGTCATCTTTATCCTAGGTTGCTTGCCAAAGCAGAATTTATGCAGTCATGTCCATTCAGAAATTTGCAAAAATGGTCTGTTTTGTATGGCTAGGCAGCTTTTCATTGCCAGATCAGATAACCCTTTGAAAGGGTGAGCAGAAACCACTCCTTTAGAGTGTGTTGGCAATGTGTTTACTGATTGTGACATCCTATTAGGTGTCATCCTTATCCCTGGCTGCTTGAGCCAGTGGGATACATACGGTCATGCCCAACCGTGTATTCCTCTTCTAGAATCTGAAGAGGGATGTTTGCTTGGGAAAGCTATGAGACTGCTCCTTGCCAAAGAATTTAACCCCTTTACAGGGTAAGTGGGAATAACTCCTTTGAGTGTATTGGCCACTTGTTTAATAAATAAAACAACCTGTTAGGAATCATCATCCTCATCTCTGGTTGCTTAATCAAAGCAAGATTCACACAGTTATGTTCATCCACGCCTTTTTTATTGAAGAGCCTGAAGAGGGCTATTTGTTCTGAGACTGGTAATTACCAATATATAACCTTTCCACAGGGTTTTGCATGCCAATTAACAAACCAGCTCATAAAAATAATTAAATGCAGGAAAATAGTTTGCTTAGTAACAAACGTTAAGGGGTAACCACTGCTAGAGGGAGACTGAAGCCTTCATCTACAGCCCTGATTCGCCAGGTGGTTAACCACTTGCTTACTGGGCACTTAAACACCCTTCCTGCCCAGACCAATTTTCAGCTTTCGGTGCTCTCACACTTTGAATGACAATTACTCAGCCATGCAATACTGAACCCAAATGAATTTTTTGTCCTTTTTTTCCCACAAATAGAGCTTTCTTTTGGTGGTATTTGATCACCTCTGGGTTTTTTATTTTTTGCGCTATAAATGAAAAAAGACCGAAAATTTTGAAAAAAAAACGCATTTTCTTTGTTTCTGTGATAAAATTTTGCAAATTATTAATTTTTCTTCATAAATTTTGGCCACAATTTATACTGCCACATATCTTTGGTAAAAATAACCCAAATTAGTGGATATTATTTGGTCTTTGTGAAAGTTACAGACTCTACAATCTGTGGTGCAAATTATACAAAATTGACACATCTGATGTACTGGTGGCCGATCTCATTTCTTGTGACCCGAACATGCCAGGAAAGTACAAATACCCCCCAAATGACCACTTTTTTGAAAGTAGACATTCCAAGGTATTTAGTAAGAGGCATGGTGAGCTTTTTGATGCTGTCATTTTTTTCCCACAATTCTTTGCAAAATTAATTATTTTTTTATTTTTTATTTTTTTTCACAAAATTGACATTCTAATAGGTTATTTCTCTCACATGGAATGTGTATACCACAAATGACACCCCAAAATAAATTCTGCTACTCCTCCTGAGTATTACGATACCACATGTGTGGGACTTTTACACAGCCTGGCCACTTAGAGAGGCCCAACATGCAGGGAGAGCCATCACGTGTTCTAGGAGCATAAATTACACATCCAACTTGTTGACTACCTATTACACTTCTGA
Source organism: Lithobates sylvaticus (assembly GCA_028564925.1). Lineage (NCBI taxonomy): Eukaryota > Metazoa > Chordata > Amphibia > Anura > Ranidae > Lithobates > Lithobates sylvaticus. Next base: position 388,600,612 of record CM053026.1, read on the forward strand.
AGGCCCTGGAGCACCAGGACAATGACACGTGACACTGACGTGGCACTGATGACAGGTGGCACTGATACGTGGAACTGATGACATGTGACACTGATGTGGCACTGGTGACAGGTGGCACTAGTATGGGGCACTGATGACACGTGACACTGATGACAGACGGCACTAATACGGGACACTGATGACATGTGACACTGACAGATGGCACTGATGACAGATGGCACTAATACGTGGCACTATCACGTGGCACTAATACGTGGCACTGATGAGAGATGGCACTAATATGCGGCACTGATGACAGATGGCACCGACACGTGGCAAAGATGACACGTGACACTAATGACAGATGGCACTGATGACAGATGGCACTAATATGTGGCACTGATGACACGTGACACTGATATGGCACTGACAGATGGCACTGATGTGGCACTGATGACACGTGGCACTGGGGACAGGTGCACTGGGGACACGGATGGGGACAGGTGGATGGGGACAGGTGGATGGGGTGGATGGTGACAGGTGGATGGGGACAGGTGGATGGGGTGGATGGTGACAGGTGGATGGGGACAGGTGGATGGGGTGGATGGTGACAGGTGGATGGGGACAGGTGGATGGGGTGGATGGAGACAGGTGGATGGGGACGGGTGGATGGTGACGGGTGGATGGTGACGGGTGGATGGTGACGGGTGGATGGGGACGGGTGGATGGGGACGGGTGGATGGTGACGGGTGGATGGGGTGGATGGTGACAGGTGGATGGTGACGGGTGGATGGGGACGGGTGGATGGGGACGGGTGGATGGGGACGGGTGGATGGTGACGGGTGGATGGGGACGGGTGGATGGAGACGTGTGGATGGTGACGGGTGGATGGTGACGGGTGGATGGGGACGGGTGGATGGGGACGGGTGGATGGTGACAGGTGGATGGGGTGGATGGTGACAGGTGGATGGGGTGGATGGGGACGGGTGGATGGTGACAGGTGGATGGGGACAGGTGGATGGGGACAGGTGGATGGGGTGGATGGTGGCAGGTGGATGGGGACAGGTGGATGGGGACAGGTGGATGGGGTGGATGGTGGCAGGTGGATGGGGACAGGTGGATGGGGTGGATGGTGGCAGGTGGATGGGGACAGGTGGATGGGGTGGATGGTGACAGGTGGATGCTGTGGATGGTGACAGGTGGATGGGGACATGTGGATGGTGACAGGTGGATGGTGGCAGGTGGATGGTGGCAGGGGGATGGGGACACAGATCGCACATTTAGTTTTTTAGTTTTTTTTTTTTTTACTTACGGCGCTGCAGCCGTTGTTCTCTCTCTCCCCACACGCTGTCTGTGTGAGGAGAGAGAGCGGCGCTGACAGATGATCTCATATGTTTCCATATGAGATCATCTCTCATTGGACACGCCGATCTCGCTGTAAATGGCCGCTGTAATTGGCCGTTTACAGCGATCTGTGACCGGCCGTGTCCGACGGACACGGCCAGCACAGAACTTCCCCGATGCGCGCTCTCAGGAGCGCGCATTAGGGAAGTAAACAACAGGACGTCCAGGGACGTCCTCCCTGCAGGGAGCGTCCGCGCTGCAGCCGTCTTTCGGCTATAGCGCGGGCGCGAAGAGGTTAATGAGCTAAACCTTGCCCTATCAGGAATCAGGACATAATTAAAAATGTTGTTCAGAACAGCAACAAAGAGGTAGGAATTTTCAACAGAATTACAATAATATTCTGCAATGTACACAAACCAAGGAAATTGTAGACCTCAAACATACTTTTTTTTTTTGGATGAAAGACTGGAGCACATAGAAATATAAAAGGATATCCCATACCTCAACAGGCCATGGCTGGCCCTGTAGTCATCCACAGGTTTTGAGGGGGTTGGCATAATGGCACAACAGTAAAGCAAAACATGAGAAGCCACCAACAGGTTATTGCCATGTGTGAACAGGCAAAGAGTACTCCCTGTGGAGGAGTTCAGGCTATGCATAGTGGCTGCAGGGAGCAAGGCACAACAATACCCAGCAATGCAGCATTAATTTGGATACAAAGCATTTTTCAAATTTAGCTCACCCATCCGCTGTCATCCAACCGTAAACACCATCATAGCGCAGGTGCGCGTGCACTGGAAGATTCTGCCAACACCACTGCCCACTTTACATGGACCCAGTGTGCCCCAGACAAGGCTGGTAGCCTTGATAAAAGCCACCCCAAGGACCAGCAGCGGGGCTCCCTGGATTATGGGTCATTTAGCCGAGGCACCAGGGACTGCGACCAGCCAGGTAGAGGCACACACCTAGGTCCTGCACATAGGAGGAAAAAAGAACACCAGGCTGTAGGTGGGCTGAAATGTATATGAGTTAAGTCCTGGAGGCATGGGGCAGAGCCTATACCCAGCTGTGCTGACATGGAGCCATCAGGAAATTTAGGTTTAGTGTGTCTATGGGAATGTTTGACCATTCTTCCAGAATCTAATTTGTGAGGCCAGGCACTGATGTTGGATGAGAAGGCCTAGCTCACAGTCTTTGCTCTAATTCAGCCAAAAGGTGTTCTATTGAGTTGAGGTCAGGACTCTGTGCAGGCCAGTCAAGTTCCTTCACCCCAAACTCCCTCATCCTTGTCTTTATGGACCTTTCTTTGTGCACTGGTGTGCAGTCATGTATGAACAGGAAGGGGCCATCCCCAAACTGTTCCCACAAAGTTGGGAACATGAAATTGTCCAAAATGTCTTGGTATGCCTTTAAGATTTCCTTTCACTGGAACTAAGAGGCCAAGCCCAACCCCTGAAAAACAACCCCACATCATAATCCCCCCTCCACCAAATGATTTGAACCAGTGCACAAACAAGGTCCATTAAGGCATGAATGAGCGAGTTTGGGGTGGAAGAACTTAACTGGCCTGCACAGAGCCCTGACCTTAACACAACAGAACACCTTGGGAATGAATTAGAGCAGAGACTATAAGCCAGGCCTTCTCATCCAACATCAGTGAATGACCTCACAAATGCATTTCTGGGAGAATGGTCAAACATTCCCATAGACACACTCCTAAACCTTGTGGACAGCCTTCCCAGAAGAGTTGAAGCTGTTAAAGCTGCAAAGGTTGGGCCAAATCAATTTTGAAACCTACAGACTAAGACTGGGACACCATTACAATTCATGTGCGTATAAAGGCAGGCGCCTCAATACTTAGGCCAATATATTGCTTGTGACACTAAGCATGGCTATGGACTTAGGGCTGGTTCACACCACAGAGATGCAGAAAACATGTGTAAGGCTGCCAACTGGTTAAGTGGGTAGCAATTCCGTCTAGCAGCACTGGGGTTGCTGGTTCAATTCCCCAACATGCTTGTGTTGAAATGTATATGTTCTCCCTGTGTGAGTTTCTCACCACAATCCAATTACGTTCTGGCATCTTATTTGTCTCCTGTCGAAATAGTCTCTAATATAAGAAAGTTAATTTTGGACTTTAGATTGGAAGCACATTGCAGCCAGGGACTGATGTTAATGTTTGTTAGCACTAATCATGCCCAGGCACTTGGACATTTAAAATTGTAGGGTTTACACTGCACAGGTACATGTGCTTAGAAGACTGTTGCTTTGTTTATGTGCATGCAAATGGACTTCGATGTTTGGCCTCCAGCTGAAAATTTGATGCACATAGCCCAGGGCTAACACAGTTGCAAATAGTATTATGTGTTCCTGCCCATCAGGTGCAATCACTTTAGACATACATGAAGAGACATATTGAAAGATACTGGTGGGTGGGTGTCAGTGTGTTAACAATACAACCTATCTTATATAAAGGGCTGCAGTGGGGGGGGGGGGGGGGGGGTAATTTGGCCTGAGAAGGCCAGTTTTTTTTGCTGTGAGTTGTGGGGGAGAAATGATATTGTGCATATTGACAAATGTCCAACTAGGGCTGTATGTTTGCTGAAATTCGTGTGCATTTTTTTCCATCAAAAGTGTGTTTATGTGTCAATGCTGTGTGTGTATTCCTGTATGAACAAGCAATCATGGTTTGGGAGTATGTGCTGATCTTCTACTCTTTAATCTCAGTGCTTAATCATGTACACATAAATGCAGCTTCCAGCAGAACATGGTCACCCATGTATGTGTGTGGATTGTGGGGTGGTGGTGGGTGTAAATATGAATATGTGCCTTTTTTAATATTATGTTGGAATGCTTTGTAAGAATGACTTAAGTATGTTTCCATAATCTTGCAACTAAAAATGTGATGTGTTGCCCGTTATTGAAAGAAAAGTTGTGTCCACTCTAAGGTTTAGATACATTTTAGATTGTGCGCTCCTTTGAGCAGGGCACTTAAAACCCAATTTCTAACTGTTTTGCTAAATGTGTATATAAATTATAAATATACATAGCACCATATATCCTGTAGAATTTATTTATTTTTTTATGCTAGGACATGTACATCATTTTGTTTCTGCTGGCAAAATAAAAGTACATTGAGCTTGTTTGTTGTTTTTTTTTCCTCTTTTCTTTCTTCTTTTTCATTAGTTTTGGAGGTGGTGGTTTTGGGGAAGTGCAATATCTTACTTATACCCATAGAAATTATAAGATATAATTGTGCACCAAAAAACAATCTGTTCAGCACACCTGCGAGCGAACAATAAAGGTGTTTAGGTGGAGTCTTTCTAGATAACAGCTGTGGAGAATTACAGGTAATGAATTCAGCTGGTGGATAGGCAGTGTTGTATGTGTCAGCCCTGGTTCACACTGGTGCGATTTGACATGTCAAATCACATGCCAAATCAACGGCAATTGCACCATCCTTATTGGTGCGGCACTGCAATTTCCAAAAGTAGTTTCTGTACTACTTTTTGGTTACTTCGGGGTGCAATTTCCATTGACATCTGCACAGATGTCTCTGAAATTCCCCCCGCAGTTGGGACTGACATGTGGGAATGAAATTGTGTGAGTTAATTTCTTCCCGCTGTCAGTGTGAACCAGGGCTCAAACTGGGCCTTTGTCTTTGTAATTCACCTGCTGCAATCCCAGGGACACCATTTCTTATCAAACTTCCTTAACTTTGCCTTCAAATATCGTTATATGTAGAAATACAGATTTGCATATCTGCAAATAAATGAAAATAAAAAATTCTAATCGTGGTTGCAATCAAAAGAGCGTGATTTCTCCTTCAGACCAGGAAATGAGTCATTGTAATCACCCAGAAATGCCTGTGCTGGTCAGGATCTCCATCTAGGTGGACATGGTGAGGTCCCTCTAGCAAATAGGAGGTGCTGCTCATTTGCCAGGTAAGTGTAGGATATGTACTTGTACTTACTCAATGTGGGGGTGGATGTGGTAGTTAGATTTGGTGTGGTTCATTGATTTGTTTGGCATCAGCACACATTTGCTTCTGGCCCATGTGCACACATCACTTCCTGCATTTGTTCTGCTAATGTAAATCAGTAAGGACTATGCAAATATAAATGAGAGCTCCTTTTAATAATAAAAAAAACGTGTGTATATATATATATATATATATATATATATATATATATATATATATGTATATATGGCTTGTTTCACAGTTGGGTGACTTTTCCAGCAAATTTGGACCTCCGAGTTGTATGACAAGTTGTACCCCATGATTCTCAATGATAACTATTCATATCTGTGCTACTTCAAGTTGCAACACCTTCAAAGTAGTCTCTGTACTACTTTGGTATGACTTTCATGCGACTGTAGGTACATAGGTCGCTATATTACACAGGCATTCCCAGAATTTGGGCCCGAGATGCAGCAGCAAAGTGGCAGCAAAATAGGGTGACTTTCAGGTCGCAGCATTGTGAATGAGATTCATGGATAAAACACCTTTGAATTTGGCCCTATTGTCACTTGTGCATCCTGAAAGTGGGGCAAAGTCATCCCTGCATTACCTTGGTTTGACTTTGATGCAATTTGAGGTCCATACACCACAAGATTACACAGGCATTGATTAATTGATTTATCAATTGATTATCAATTAATCTCATTAGGTTACTTTCACACTTGGGTGACTTTTCATGCAGCTTTGGACCTCAGAGTCACATGAACAGTTGCCCCCCCCCCCCCCTATGATTTCCATTCATATCTATGCAACTTCACCCATGTTCACATAGCTCTGAATTGACATGTCAAATTGCAGGCCAAATCAGCTCCTATTGACGGCAATGGAACTCTCCGAATTGGTGCAACGCCGCACAGATTCCCAAAAGTAGTTCCTGCGCTACTTTGGGTGACTACAGGGGGCGATTTCTTACCTCCCAACTTTTTTAGATGGGTATAAGGGACACCTATTATCAAAAGTATGTAGGCATAGGACCCCCTAAAACACTGCCTTACTGTCTCCTGTAATTTTTACTTTTTTGATACTTTTTTGGGCAAATTAGTAGGGGTACAATGTACCCGATACACATTCACATAGGGGGGGGCGGGATCTGGGGGTCCCCTTATTAAAGGGGGCTTCCAGATTCTGATAAGCCCCCCCCGCCCGCAGACTCCCACACAACCACCGGGCAAGGGTTGTAGGGAAGAGGCCCTTGTCCCCATCAACCTGGGGGCAAGGTGTTTTGGGGGGACCCCAAAACACCCTCCCCATGTTGAGGGCGTGTGGTCTGGTACGGTTTAGGCCACATGCCTGAACCCCCCCTTTTTCTGCAACCTGCCAGGTTGCGTGCTAGGATAAGGGCCTCGTATGGATTTTGGGGGGACCCCCACACCATTTAAAAAAAAAATTGGGTGCAGGGTTCCCCTTAATATCCATACCAGACCCAAAGGGCCAGGTATGGACTGAGGAGGGGACCCCACGCCATTTTTTTCTAATATTTTAAAGAATAGCCAGTGCCACATCAGCATGAGCATGGTTGTTTCCATTATATTAATGGCTCATTTGCCATTTATTGTATAGTATTAAAAACATCAAACACTAGTAAATGTATTTTGTATGTATAATTGCAATACAAAAATAATAAAAAACAACATACAACATATAGGTTACCTAAATGTTGAATACATGCAAGTTTACAGAATAGCAGACATTACTTTGTAATAAACATTCATAACTGCATTCGTTAGCAAAACAAGGAAAACAATATGACTATTAATTGCAATATACATCAATAGATGCACACGTGGTAGACAACATCTCATATAAAAAATTTTCTTTGACATACATAGATCATGGTTGCAGTGCAATGCTGTAAAACAACTTAGTAGAAGTTTGCACTCGTGGAATCTCTAATTAGCGCTAATTTCGAATTTACTGACATATGTTCGCTGCTAATAGCACTCTTTTTAATTCTCACATACACCTGTTGACATTTTAATTGCCTAAAATGGGCGCTATTATATGCAATAGTGCCCAGTACTTCCCAGTGCTATAGTAAATGACCTCCACAGTGCATAAACACTTATAAATATTTGAACAATTGAAATGACAGTGTTCATATAAACATACGTAATTTAACTTGCAAAAATAAAATTAAAATATATGACACAAAAATATATATTTTTCTTAATTAAAATTAAAAGAAATTAGTCCATAAAGTCCTCACAAAAAAAAGTACTTCACAATTTGTGCCCAAAGATTGAATTCCCTTCTCTGTGCTTAAAAAATATGCAGAATGTCTGCCACCACAGTTGCTCCCCCCCCCCCTCCAGGAGTATTCTCACCTGAACCAGTGCGACCACTATATAATAAGTTTATTAAAAAATAAACAAAGGGCCAGTAAAAAAAATGTCTTGATGCCAGAGGACATTGGGGAGTAACAAATACTCCTGCATCGGTGGTTAATAGTATGGTTGCACCGATATAGTTTTTTTACCGGCGAGTATGAGTACTGATACTTTTGGTCAAATAATTGAAAAAAGAATGCCCTAAAGAGGATTGTGCGGGTAGGAGTATGAGTAAGGAATGGACACAAAAATACCAGAGTACCGTATTTTCCGGCGTATAAGACGACCTTTTACACTTAAAAAAAAACTGGCCAAAAAGCAGGGGTCGTCTTATACGCCGGGTCAGCCCCTCGGATGCCTGCTGGGTGTTCGGTAATACTGTATGTAGCTTCGGCTACATACAGTATCTACCGCTGAGCCAATCCCAGTGAGCGATGTATTCAAATGAATACAGAGCCTGCTCGGATTGGAGTAACAACCTCTGCCAATCCGAGCAGGCTACTCTGTAGCCTGCTCGGATTGGCTTTGAGAGTCAGAGAGGCGCGGGCTGATGATGTTACAACCTCTGCCAATCCAAGCAGGCTTTGTATTCCTTAATAGAATACATCGCTCGCCGTGATTGGCTCCAGCAAAAGCAGGAAGAAGGATATGGCGCCCGCTCCAGCTCCAGCAAGAAGGAAGAAAAATGAAGCCTCGGAAGCCTCGGAAGCCTCGGAAGGGGGGTCGTCTTATACGGTAAGTACAGGCTTAAAAAACTGTAAGATTAAGGGGTCGTCTTATACGCCCCGCCGCCTTATACACCGGCAAATACGGTATATAAAAATATAACAAATTTTATTACAAAATAGAATTTACAAAGTACATTTTAGATGTTCCTAAAAACATGGGATATGTATTACATATACAGTTGCTTGTTTGGTTGGATCACATATAGACTCCAGAAGGGTCATGCAGGTGATGTGATCAGACAAATACCCAACATGTTTCGGAAAAACAGGGGGCTAAGGATAACAGTATTCATTTCCTTCCTCAGGGGTTTAAGCGAAAGCAGAACTGTTTTATGTCTAGTAAAAAGAGAAGCTGTTTTCAGTATAATAGAACATACAGTAGAAATATAAATGTATATCTTTACTTGGCGCAATAAATGTTGTATAAACATAGCAGAACATGTAAGAAACATGGAATAAACACAATACTCACGTTTACAGTATCCTGATTAAATTAATGCACAGGCCATATTGAAGAGCGACGGAGCCTCAAGTCTCCAAAGATACTATATAACAATGTTGTGCCAGTAGAAAGGGATTGGGCTAGATCAGTAGCTGGTCATCAAATAGATGAAAGAAATCAGAGCACTAGGCTGGAGTATCCCCAGGCTATGCTTTAGGATATGCTGTGGTATAAGTTGTCCCACCATCAAGCAGCAAACCAAATATCACAAGGAACAACCCAGGAGCCGAGAAGACGCTATGTTATAATATGGGATGTGGTAACAGTGTTTTAGGAATTAGCTCATAGGTGGTTTATCCTTTTCCATTCACTATCAGTATGCTACCCACAGGAATGTAATTTGTATGAGTACATCTTTTACAAATACATACATATAATGGATAACAATAGTGAAGATTCAGAGGTGATCCCATTACTGTATACAAACCTGTCAAAATAATAATATAGGTGCTGTTTTTACACATTAAAATTTCAAGCTTTAAAGTGATTGTAAGGATTTTTTTTTTTTAAATAACAAACATATCATACTTACCTCCACTGTGCAGCAGCTCCAAACCTGCTCTTCTGGGGTCCCCCAGCGGCTATCTCGGCTCCTCCCCAAATCAGATAACCCCCTAGAAGAAGCGCTCTCCTGAGGGGGTTACCTTGCGGGCACGCTCCTGAGTCCAGCATTCGGCATCCATAGCCACCGAATGTATGACTCGGCCCAGCCCCTGGTGCCCGTGTCATTCGATTTGATTGACAGCAGTGGGAGCCAATGGCTGCGCTGCTATCAATCTATCCAATCAAGAGCCGAGAACCCCCTGCAGAGAGACAGCCATCCCCGTCGTGTCAAGTTCCAGGGCTCAGGTAAGTAAAACGGGGGGCTGGGGGGCCAGTCACTGCCAGGTGTTTTTTTTTACCTTAATGCATAGGATGCATTAAGGTGAAAAAAACACGAAGGTTTACAACCCCTTTAAGGCGATCAAATTCTTCTTTGCTTCCTCCCCCCTACCCTCCCTCTTCTTCTTCTTTTTTTTTTAATTCTTCTTCTTCTTATTCTACTTGAGATTTCCTTCTTGAGGGGTGCAGAAGACAAACTTTCTTCCTTCCTTTGGGATCGCAGAGGCAACCCCTATCATATAATGAGATAAATGCCTCTGTTATGTCTAATTTATCATGTAATTATAAGGCCTCATACACACTGGAGTTTTGGCGTTTTTTGCAGCATTTTTGCATTAGCGTTTTTCCGCGCTTGCGTTTTTTAGCAAAACTATACTCCCACAAAAGCTCGAGGCTCAAAAATGTTCACTAAGGCCACATAGCCACGTTTTTCAGTGTTAGAGCATTTTACAGCAGAAAAAGCTCTGCAAACGCAGTAGTAGTTTGTCACAAAAAGCTGTACATGGACACATAGGATAACATGCAGGGTAGTTTGCTACACTGATCTCAATTGCAATCTCTGGCCTGTATGTTTTTTTTTTTTATTTGCTAGCCCTTTAGCTTCCCTGGGAGTCTCATATCATGCTTCTGAAAATTGTTTGTTTTTTCTCTTTTAATTGTTACTTTTTGTAATTTGTATTCTTTACTAAAAACCTAAAATACATTTTTTTTTAAATATATCTTTGCTTACTGAGTGGCAAGTATACAGCCAGTAATGTCATAACTCTGAACCTGTGTTCTTGTTTCAGGTAAGTAGCCAGGGCTCAAGTCCTGCGGGAACGCATGGGAACGGAGTTCCTGTACTTTTTCCACAACAGGAACTCAGTTCCCTTTAGCAGCTGTGTCCTGCAAGACTTTGAAGTATGCAAGCTGTGTGGCAGGTGCTACACCAGCAGCCGCCGACACAGCTCACAATTGTAAGTGACGCACACCATGGGTGGACTGACCATTCAGGTATTGCCAGTAGGGGGCCCCATGACAGCTTCCGCTTCGATCTACCTGTCAATCACAGCTTGCTGACGGGTAGAGCAGCTCCCTGCTGCTAAGAGATTGTATTTAGTCAGACCTCTCATGATGCGCTCCTCCCTGCCGACCCCTCCGGATTTTCTGTCTCCTCATCCTCCCCCCCCAGTCTCCTGCATACTTGCTCTGTGTGTCCCGCTGAATTTTTCCCTCCTCTTCTATCTTCAGTGCCATATGATGAGAGAACCCAGAGGAGAAGCACAGCTATTCTGCTCACAGGACATGCAGGGAGAGAGGTGAGCTGAGGGAGGAACAATACCTGGCAAAGTTTAATGCCAGGAGGGAAGTTTATGTGGAAATATATGAAGGGTTGGAATAGCAGCGAGTGTGTGTTGGAGCCCTGCAGAGTTTGCAGCCCCCCAAGCTAACATACATCTCCTAAGCAGGAACACATCACTATGTCCCCAAGCATTCTGTCCAGATAATGTGCAGTTAATTTATGACCTCTCCGTTTAACCCTGTGTTATCCAAACTCTGTTCAATGAAAAGTGTAAACTCACCACATAAACACTCTATATACAAAATAACATTCCCCAATAAAGATCAGAACATGATGTTCACATTTGCATGGAAGCACAATTGTATGAATGCTGATTATTCAGAGAATTACCGTATTTATGTTTATTGAGGATTGTTTTTTTTTATGTACTAACAGTTGAGCTTCATACACACAATACAAAAATTGGATAAAAAATACCACTTTTGAAGCGATCGTGCATATGAGCGTATCATTTATTTTTTTTGGTGGGGGAGTGGATCTTGGGTGGGAGTTCCCACACTTTTTTCCCCAGGACTTGACCCCTGTAAGTAGCTTATTTCCCCACAACCTCAACACTTTAAAAAAGGCAGCCATATTTTTAGGCTGACAGGTTCCATTTCATATGGAGAGTGAATAATAGCTGTCAAAGTTCCATGTGTGTTTTCAAACCCTCCTGGCTCCAGTTTAGTCTGAAGTAGGATAATGTATAGGGATATTCTTCTGCTGACTAATTGGTTTATGATCCCTCTGTCCATATTTTAATAGCAGGAATGCCTCTTATTATCGATCACATTAAGTACCCATGGGTGTAAGCTTATGCTTTTAGCCGCAGCAGTCAGAGGATTCCTACCAATTAACCACTGGAGAACTCACTGTCAGTTACTGACAATCACAAAGAGCAAGCAGGCAGACTAAAATAAACTGGGTGGCAAATACTCAAGAACATTTCTATAGTGTTACAGACTTTCTTAGTTACATAAAACTGTTCTCATTAATTCTTTCTGGGGCAAAACAAGAGAGATGTTCGAATCCTTTCCTGTTCTATTCTAAATAAAAATAAAACATTTTGGCCGGAGTTGTGCTTTCGTTTTTTTTTTTTTTTTTAACGTGTTTATGCTAGTTTTTTGAGGTTCTCATTTAAAAATCTTTGCCAAAAATGTGCAATTAGAATTCTGCAATACAAGTCACATGTATAAACATACAACAGAAGCCGGTAAATCGCCTAGCTATGCTTATGCTCAAATGTGTATGGGGGGCTTAAAGTAGAACTAAAGTCAAAACTTTTTTTTTCATTTTGAATAGAGTAAGGGAGGGCTAAAACCTCTGTTTTTGTTTTGCTATCTATTTTCCATTGGGGAGACCCCCCTTCACTTCCTGTCCCATAGCTACAACAGGAAGTGTGAACGAATCCCTGGTTGTCCCCAGGTTTACCAAAATTTCTGTCACCATAGGAAGATTTCCCCTCTACTCCTGTTCCGGTGACAACTCAAAATTTATGGCTTTCTTTCAGTCTTGGTGTTATCAGGAAAAAGAGATGGTGAATCAACATACAGGGGAACAGACAGCAATAAAAACCTGGCAGGTATTCTAATCCCTCTCCCCTCTGTTCAAAAGTAAAAAGAAAAAGATTTTAACTTAAAGTGATATTAAAGGCAATTTATATAAAAATAACAAACATATCCTACTTACCAGCTCTTTGAAGAGGTTTTGCACAGAGCTGCCCTGATCCTACTGTTCCCAGCAGGTCCACCACCGGCGCTCCTGGCCCCTCCTTTCTGCCCAGTGCCCCAAAGCCAGCAGCTTGCTGTGGGGGCACCCAAGCAGGCTCGCTTCCGAGCCCCTGCTCTGTCTGTCCATTTACACACAGAGCCCACCCCTCTCTTTCCTCATTGGCTCACTGGCTGTGATTGACAGCAGCAGGGCCGGTGCTACCATAAGGCTGCTTAACCACTTGCTTACCGGGCACTTAAACCCCCCATCCAGACCAATTTTCAGCTTTTGGTGCTCTCACACTTTAAATGACAATTACTCAGTCATACAACACTGTACCCAAATTTTTTCCCACAAATAGAGCTTTCTTTTGGTGGTATTTGGGTTTTTGGAATTTGGGTTTTTTATTTTTTGTGCTATAAATGAAAAAAGACCGAAAATTTTGAAAAAAAACGCATTTTTCTTTGTTTCTTTGATAAAATTTAGGAAATTATTAATTTTTCTTCATAAATTTTGGCCACAATTTATACTGCCACAGATCTTTGGTAAAAATAACCCAAATTAGTGGATATTATTTGGTCTTTGTGAAAGTTAGAGAGTTCACAAACTGTGGTGCAAATTATACAAAATTGATCACATCTGATGATTCTTGTGACCCGAACAAGCCAGGAAAGAACAAATACCCCCCAAATGATCCCTTTTTTGAAAGTAGACATTCCAAGGTATTTAGTAAGAGGCATGGTGAGGTTTTTGATGTTGTCATTTTTTCCCACAATTCTTTGCAAAATGAATCCCCTACACACACACAAAATTGTCATTGTAATAGGTTATTTCTCTCACATGGCATGTGTATACCACAAATGACACCCCAAAATAAATTTTGCTACTCCTCCTGAGTATTACGATACCACATGTGTGGGACTTTTTCACAGCCTGGCCACTTAGAGAGGCCCAACATGCAGGGAGCACCATCACGTGTTCTAGGAGCATAAATTACACATCTAACTTGTTGACTACCTATTACACTTTTGAAGGCCCTGGGGCACCAGGACAATGACACGTGACACTGACGTGGCACTGATGACAGATAGCACTGATACGTGGCACTGATGACACGTGACACTGATGTGGCACTGATGACAGATGGCACTAATACAGTGCACTGATGACAGGTGGCACTAATATGTGGCACTGATGACAGATGGCACTTATACGTGGCACTGATATCACGTGGCACTAATATGTGGCACTGATGAGAGATGGCACTAATACGTGGCACTGATGACAGATGGCACTAATACGTGGCACTGATGACACGTGACACTGATTACAGATGGCACTGATATGTGGCATTGATGACAGGTGACACTGATAACAGATGGCACATGACACTGACAGGTGGCACTGATGACAGATGGCACTGATACGTGGCACTGATGACAGATGGCACTAGTATGTGGCACTGATGACACGTGACACTGATATGGCACTGAAGACAGATGGCACTATGTGGCACTGATGACACGTGGCACTGATGTGGCACTGATGACAGATGGCACTTATACATGGCACTGGGGACAGGTGGCACTGGGGACAAATGGCACTGGGGACAGGTGGCACTGACAGATGGCACTGGGGACAGATGGCACTGGGGAAAGATGGCAGTGGTGGCAGTGGGACAGATGGCAGTGGTGACAGATGGCATTGGTGGCAGTGGGGACAGATGGCACATTCATTTCGGGTTTTTTCTTTTCTTGCACTTACGGCCGCAGCCACGCTGTCTCTGTGTGAGGAGGGAGAGCGGCGCTGAGAGATGATCTCATATGTTTACATATGAGATCATCTCCCATTGGACACATGCCGATCGCGCTGTAAACGGCCGCTGTGATTGGCCGTTTACAGCGACCTGTGATTGGCTGTGTCCAAGGGACATGGCCAACACAGAATTTCCCCCGATGCGCGCTCGTGAGCGCGCACAGGGAGCGAGGAAAGGGGAGGACGTCATATGACGCCCTCCCGGGAATTGACATCTGCGCCGAAGCCGTCATTCGGCTATGGCCAGATGTCAAGTGGTTAAGCAGCCACCTTAGGGCACCAAGATATAGGGGGCAGTATAATCCGAATTCCTTGCTGGGGATTCAGATTTTTACAGTGCTGCAGATGTGTTTTTTTTACACACTAGGGGTCATTTACTATAGTGCCGCAGTGCTAATTAGTGCAAATTAACGCTAATCAGCATGAATTAACGCTAATCGCGATAGTTAGCGCTAAATTGGTATTCACTATAACGCTGGTAAAAGAATACTCCCAAAATCTAATTTACTATGGTTCCCTGAAAATAAATAGCACCCAAACCCTTACTCTGCTAAAACCTGGAGTAGTGAACATAGAAATAATGTTTAGAGCATGCAATAATTGCCTAAATGGTACTGAAATATGCGGTATATTGTTTAACCGCTTCCCGACCGCTGCACGACGATGTACGTCGGCAGAATGGCACGGACAGGCATAAGGGTGTACAGGTACGTCCCTTTGAATATGCCGCCGGGACCCCCGTGAGTCCGGCCGCGTTAACCCCTTCACTGCCAGTGTCATTTACACAGGAATCAGTGCATTTATATAGCACTGATTGCTGTATAAATGACAATGGTCCCAAAAATGTCCGATGTGTCCGCCATAATGTCGCAGTCACAATAAAAATCACTGATCACCGCCATTACTAGTAAAAAAATAATATTAATAAAAATGCTATAAAACTATCCCCTATTTTCTAAACGCTATAACTTTTGTGCAAACCAATCAATAATTGCTTATTACGATTTTTTTTACCAAAAATATGTAGAAGAATACGTATCGGCCTAAACTGAGGAAAAAAAAATTTTTTTTATATATTTTTGGGGGATATTTATTAAAGCAAATAGTAAAAAAATAATGCGTTTTTTTCAAAATTGTCACTCTTTTTTTGTTTATAGCACAAAAAATAAAAACCGCAGAGGTGAACAAATACCACCAAAAGAAAGCTCTATTTGTGGGGAAAAAAGGACGTAAATTTTGTTTGGGATCCACGTCGCACAACCGCGCAATTGGCAGTTAAAACGACGCAGTGCCGAATCGCAAAAAGTGGTCTGGTCTTAAGCCAGCAAAATGGTCCGGTCTGAAAGTGGTTAATAATAATCAGCTTTTAAACTGTGTTAAAATGAAATATATCTTTAAAAGTTTTTACAAGGCGCTATAGTAAATACCAAAATTAGCGCTGGGCTAAAATGCGTTTTTGAGAATGAAAATCGGCGCTATTATAGTCTAAAGCACGTTTCAGCCATTGATTCTAATGGTACAATTGTAACTTCTACAAATAAATACTTTTAGTGTTGAGATGAAATGTATCTTTCTCTGAAATAAATGTTCCTTGCAACAATGTTGCTACTTTGCTACTATTTAAAGAGAAATCAAACTGTGGTCCAGGATGGACTGTAGCCTGATAGGTAGCGCTAAAATAAAATCTAAACTAGATAAAGCAATCAAACTAGACAAATAATAATACAAATAAAAATAATCCCACGTGATGAATTGTTTCCAGTGTCCCTGATGGGAAAATATCACAATAAAAATTTTCAAATAGTGACTTCAAAAATCAATGTGCAAAAAT
The DNA here is from genome assembly GCA_028564925.1 of Lithobates sylvaticus. NCBI lineage: Eukaryota > Metazoa > Chordata > Amphibia > Anura > Ranidae > Lithobates > Lithobates sylvaticus. The sequence continues at coordinate 388,617,072 of CM053026.1, forward strand.
ATATAAACAAGAAAGTGCCACAGTGTTCATTAGTGTTCATAAAGATTGGAGCATAAAAAATAAAGTGAAAAAAGATGGACTTATTCATGAATAAGTCCAGGAAGTGACGAAACATGTCGGGGCGTGGCTAAGCGGCATTTAATCTTAGTGTCTACATCTCGTCCAACTTAAGTTACGGTGGAATATAGAGGCATATCAATATCGGTGGTCGGAGAGGGTGAGAACTAGACTGTGGTATTGTGGACACCTCAGGTCCGCCGTGACCTATCGCCTAGCTTATATTCTGAAGTGGTATTGCAGTGCTTGAAGTATTGGAGTGGAACCTGCTGTGTTTTATTGAGATTCAGTTCTGCTGGTTTTATTCTTTTAAAATGTGAGTGTACTGTTTGAAGCTTGGATGGTGTGCTATTTTTTAAATAAATTTGCAGTATTACACTATTGGAGCACTTTTTTACTTACATGTGGAGTATTTTGATTGCACTGAGTGGAAAATACTGGAGGATCACTGATCGACTTCTGGAGAGTGTATACGCTTGTTTGCCTTACACGTGAGTGTGGGCAACAACATCTGGTGAGTGGTTTTCCTATGGGAGTGAACACATTTGAGCACAACGGTGTGGTGGAAGATTGATTGAAAAGTATTCTGTGAAGATACATTGCTTTGTCAGGGGAGCACCGTTCATCTTTTTTCACTTTATTTTTTATGCTCCAATCTTTATGAACACTAATGAACACTGTGGCACTTTCTTGTTTATATATTTTTGCACATTGATTTTTGAAGTCACTATTTGAAAATTTTTATTGTGATATTTTCCCATCAGGGACACTGGAAACAATTCATCACGTGGGATTATTTTTATTTGTATTATTATTTGTCTAGTTTGATTGCTTTATTTAGTTTAGATTTTATTTTAGCGCTACCTATCAGGCTACAGTCCATCCTGGACCACAGTTTGATTTCTCTTTATATATTCTTATTTAAGTAGCAGCTTTTAGCTTTAATCCTGTATGTGAGTGTTTACTAGTGCCGCCCTCCTAAAATAAACACTGCTCTGCGCTACAAAGATGTGTCACTTGCAATGTATAGGGTGGTCCTGATATATTCCAGCCTATAAATAGTGGCAGGTATATTGAATAATTATTTAAATAAATAAATAAATAAATATATATGTGCAACATGCAATATAAATAATACAATTATAAATATATGTGCATGATGTGAAGTTACCAGATTAAATTGTAATGTGCACAAAATAATCTTAATATAATGTGAAAATATAACGGTATTTATATATCCATTAATAATTGCCGCTTAAGAATATCGAACTGTGAAAATGTACAAAAAGTTTGTAATGGGCATAACCTAATCCCCCAAAAATGAATTTTTTGTAGTGGCGCTATTTAGGTGAGCTTTCTCAAATTAATGTGAAAAACTACTGAGATAAAACACGCTAATCAAGGTGACCATCAAAGGTGTAAATAAATAAATAAATACATGAATATCAAGGTGACCATAAATAAATAAATAATTGCCTGAAATATATGAATAAATAAATAATTGCCTAAAATATGAAAAAATAGATCAATAAATATATCAGCAAATGAGCGTGAATCAATCAATAAATAAATGAATCAAAAAATTAAAAGTGAATCACAAAACGGTGAGTAAACAGATCTGTGAAACCAATCCCTAGTTTAGCAATCTGTATCTGTAGTCCGTGTGCAAACAGAGTTTGCCAATCTAATGAACCGGTGGCAAATAAAATGTGACAGTTCAAAATTGATGTGAGCAACAGTTCTAAATGAATAATTCTTGAGTGATCCGTCCACCAAAGCTTCCACCACGTGAGGGAATCGTCCCCTTATGGGGATACACTCACCAGAAATCTACTTTTAGTAAGCCTGTAGTATAACTCACTTTGGACCTTCTCCTCCAACATCACCAGATAATTAACCATCCACCAGCGCGGTTATTTGGACCAGAATATCAGACCTTCTATCCAGCATCCCTTGATCATAACTCCACCAGCGCGGTTGTATCATGTATGAAAACAGATGGAGGGCCACATAGTGTAATACTGCTAAACGTTTTTTATTTTGAACAATTTCCCTTTAATACAAAAAGACCCCCCCCCCCAATAATAACTGCGTACCAAAATTAAAAGATAATAAACATTTGGGTAAACGTAGAATGGTACTGTGCCTGTGTTCCTTTTAGACAGTGGGATATGGATCTTTGAGTTCCGCTCGTGAGCGGCGTCCTTCCTTCCTTCCTGTTCTCCGTGGAACGCACAGTGAACCGCAATACGTCGTAACGTCACTTCCTGTTGACCTACGCCCTGACGCGTTTCGTCATTTCCGACTTCTTCTCGAGGGCGTAGGTCATCAGGCAGGAAGTGATGTTTATATACATAGACAGATGGCGCGGGCGTCCAATGAGGAGGCTGGATTGCTCCTACAATCGACGGCGGCGCCATTAACCTGGTACACAGGCACTAGAGGTCTACTGCAGACTTAACAGGAAGCCTGTCAGCATTGATCTCATGGCCGTGCACTATACAAACAACTATTAAAAACGACTTGTTAAAAACATTTTACATTTGGTTCTTGTAAAAAGCGGACACCAAATCTATCAGTTGACACTTTTGGTTGAATGCATTCCTTACAGAGTGACTTTTTTTACATATATATATATAAAACCAATATTTATAAGTCTGAGAGAGGCATGGATGACTAGTTCATGTAACATAATTACTATATGCCATATGACACTAATTACCGCCTGATATACAGATAGGCGGAATCCATGGTCTGTTTAGTTTAAAGGGAACTGGCAGCTGATTATTAGTCTTTGAGTTCTTTGTTGTCACCCGTACTTCCTCATACTACATCATTTATTCGCTATTCAAGGAACGTGAATGTGAACATTATAAATGTAGATTTGGGAGCCACGGATGCTCCCCTACAGACATAAATGACTGTGTGGAAAGATGAATGTAAAGTTTTCTTCTACACAATAAATATAAATATAAATATGCGAGAGAATAAATATCATTTAAATGTTTGTATATATATAATTAAAAAATTGTATAGTATATATATATATTTTAAAATTATATTAAAATTATAATAAAATTAAAATTAAAATATGGCCAAAAGGGGACGGCTCATGTTGAGATAAAATAGTAAATAAGATCATATTGTGAGGTAGACTAGTATACATATCAAATATATATCAATGTGTGTAAAATATATATTAGAATTTAAAAATTAGGACTTAAAAACGATTTCGTGAAGCACTATATTAAATTTTGGTTTCGTG